>LR738710.1:414902241-414933290 GCA_902687465.1 Secale cereale
CCAACACCACCACAAGCCTCACACCACTCCACTAATCCCCCCTGCATCACCAGTTCGAATCCAGGAAGCCCCAGTGCTCGGGATCGACCGGAGCGCCGCCGCGTCGGGCCGCCGGCGATCTCGAGGTACAGGCCTCCCCTGCCTCTCCTTCCACTCATTTCGGAACCGCCACACCTCACTGACCCTTTCCCATCTCTTTCCCCCTCCATTTGCAGTCGGAAACGACCTCGACCACCGTCCTCCGACGAGCCTCCGCCGTCGCACCTCGTCGCCGGTGAACCAGGCCTCCCCGCCGTGCCGCGCTACCACCACTGCAACCGCAACACGCCACTGAGTCCGTCCCTGGCCTCCGTTGCCGTCGCCGTGGCCGGAATCGTCGCCGGTGAGCTCGCCGCCGCCGTGGCCGAGGGGTTAGAGATGACAGGCGGGCCTCGCCTGTCGTCCCCCCACCTCTCTCCCCCTCCTCTGTGCCGCTGACCCACGGGCCCCGCCCGTCAGGTTTGAAAACCTGACGTGCGCGCGCGCTGGCACCGTGCGGCTGGGCCAGTCCACCTGGGCCGTGCACTGTGGCCTCTTCTGGCCTAGTGCACAGGACCCTTTTTCATTTTTCTTTTCTGTTGATGTTTTAAACATTTATGCAGAAAAGAATATTGATACAAAATAAATATTTCCAACTCCTAAAATCTTGTAATATTCCAACCTATTTAATGGTACTACTTTCACTCAAATCCATGAAACTTTGCTGTACTGTTCAAATTTAAATTCAAATTTGAGCAGTATAACTCATGTTCAAAAATCCATATATCCTATTCTGTGACTCCAAAACTCCAACTAAGATTTTTCCCCATCTTAGAAATCCCTCTAGTATTTTACAAAAATGAGTTGACATTTTTCTGAGCACTTTGATTTTTCTGTTTTGTTTGTATTCTTATTTTTTCCCGTTATTATTATGCGACGTATAGATCCCGTATTTGACGAAGTTGCTGTGGAAGAAGAAGGAGAAGGACTTGAAGACTTTGAGGACCATGCCAATCCAGGAAAGCAGCCCTTTGACCATGATACACTTGTTCTTCGGAACCCGTTGGTTTCCGATGCATGATGATTAGGGTTACGATGGTAACCTAGATGAACCACCACATGATGCATGCTTTATTGTTGATCTTGCTATATGCTAGATGACATGCAATAGGTGGTCATGATGCTTATATGATGCATGACATGATCTTGATCTTGATATATGCTAGATGACTTGCATATGGTTAGTAGTTATGGAAAGTGATGCATGAGTGACATGAACCTTCATGGTTGAAGTCTTTGCATGAAACCCCGTCGGGTGCCATTTATGCCCGAGGGAGATGTTGATGATGAGTTGGGTGACCACTTGATGACGAAGTGGTGTGCCAAGGCAAGTGTGTGTTTTTCAAATGGATTGGTTGAAGTTGCGACCGTTATTCCAACCATACATGTGCAACCACACTACCCCTTATGGGACGGGGCTTTATTGATTACTTACGTCGATACTAGCATGGTGCCCGCATTACTAGTGACGGGGAGACTTGAGGTCTTTCCCGGGACGGGGTCGTGCTTGGATAGACGGCCATGACTGTTTTTACAGGGCACCGGACACACCGTTGGTCCCTTCGGGTACGCGTGAACATTGAAATTAGGGCAGGTCCCGTGATCTATTGTTTGTACCCGAGGGCCGTGTGCCAACGAGTGGACTCTATGTTAGTGTCGTCTAAGGAAAGGTAATGACCGGGTGCTTACCCCGGGTACTTGAGGTACCGCGGGTCGTGGATGACACGGAAGTTTCCCGGATCTTGTGGGTAAAGTGTACAACCTCTACAGAGTGTCAAACTATTCGAATAGCCGTGTCCACGGTCATGGACAGTTGGGTAACCGCTCTTGGGCTACGTCCAATGTTTGTGAAACCATGTGTGTGTGTGTGAGTCAAGGTGGTGACTTGACTCGATGAGATGAATCATATTCATGTTGATGTCGGTAATCTGTTCTCGAGGTTACGCGAGGTTATTGATGCATAAGCTTGATGATAGCATATTGTTCTAGCCTCCTGCTAGATTGTTCATTATTATTCAATTGCATTGTTACTTGAACCACATCATGGGTTGCTTGCGAGTACATTCAAAGTACTCATTGGCTTGCCACTGGTTATTTAATTGGCCACGCATGGAAGAACATGATTATGAGGAAGAGTTCTTTGGAGACGACCATGCGAACTAGGACGCTATCCCAGTCAGAATGCCTGTAGGGTTAAGGCAGATGGCATGGGTTCTACCCGTTTATCGAAGACTTCCGCTACTTGAGTTATTTGCTATTCAGCCCGTGAGGCTCTATCTATGTAAGACTTGGCCATAATGGCCTTAATTCGTGTAAGACTCCTTGTATGGATGTAAGACTCTTGTTATTTCAGCTTCTGTGTGTTCAGTGAGCATTGATCTTTGGGATCACTGTACACGTGCATTCGGTGATCTCGACTTCTAAGTCGGGGTCCCCACACGCGAGTTCTGGTCCTGCAGAGAAATCTACCATATACATATCACCTTTTCGATGTCCTTCGAAGACTAGAGATTTGTCAGCTTCCATAAGCACAAGGCAATTATACTTTCCAAATATCACAATCATATAGAGATCACACAACATGGAGACTGACATTAAGTTGTATCCAAGTGATTCAACAAGCATTACTTTGTCCATGTGTTGATCCTTTGAGATAGCAACTCTGCCAAGTCCTAGTACCTTGCTTTACCAGTGTCAGCGAATGTGATGTGACTTTTGGGAGATGGACGTAGAGTTGAGTCCATGAGAAGACGTCGATCACCAGTCATGTGGTTAGTGCATCCAATGTCAATTATCCATTCAGTGGCTTCTGAAGTAGTACCATTGGCACCACGTGCCATGAAGCATAAGGTGGGAGTGGAGTCATCTTCATTCGTGGAATTTGTGTTGGTGACGAGGTCATGGTCTTTAGTGTTGAAGATAGACTTGGCAACATATTCTGAAGCTAGAGCCAGGCCTGCCACGCCAGAATCGGACTCCTCTTCGTACTCCACCTCTGCCTCCTCAGAAGCAGACTCCTCCTCTGAATCCATCTCTTTGCCAACAAAAGCACGAGCCTTGCTAGACGGGCTCTTCTTGTGAGATGAAAACTTTGACGAAGACTTGGAAGAAGACTTTGAGAACTTCTTTTTCTTCTTGTCATCAGAATCATATTCCATGATCTTCTTCTTTTTCTTGTTTTCATTATCCCATAGTGGATACTCAGAAATGTAGCCGTAGTTTGGTCCATAGATGTCTCTTTTCTCAGACAGCTGAAACTCATGTGTGTTGAGCCTCTCAAGTATGTGAGACGGATCGAGAGTCTTATAGTCAGGACGTTCCTGAATCATCAGGGGCAAGGGTGTCAATTGAGCTGTCAAGTGATCTCAGGAGTGTCTTCACGATTTCATGCTTTGTGATCTCAGTGGTGCCGAGTGCATGAAGCTCATTGGTGATGTCAGTGAGGCGATCGAATGTGAGCTGGACGTTCTCATTGTCGTTTCTCTTGAAGCGGTTGAAGAGGTTGCGAAGCACACTGATCCTTGAGTCTCTTTGGGTTGATATGGCTTCATTGACTTTGGAGAGCCACTCTCGGACTAGCTTCGACGCTTCCAGAGCACTCACACGGCCATATTGTCCTTTGGTCAGATGACCACAGATGATATTCTTAGCAGTTGAATCCAGTTGGATGAACTTCTTGACATCAGCAGGAGTAACACCTTCACCGGCCTTGGGAACGCCATTCTTGACGACATACCAGAGGTCGACGTCAATAGCTTCAAGATGCATGCGCATCTTATTCTTCCAATAGGGGTAATCAGTGCCATCAAAGACAGGACACACAACAGAGACTTTGATTATCCCTGCACTCGACATAGCTAAAACTCCAAGTGGTCAAACCGAATCACATAGAACAAGGGAGCACCTTGCTCTGGTACCAATTGAAAGTGCAAGTTATCGAATAGAGGGGGGTGAATAGGCGATTTTTACGAAAGTCTTCAAAGCTTGAGGGTTTTGAAGACAAACGATAGAATTGAACCTATAGCAACACAGCGGAAGACAGAACTAACATGGATCAAGATGGAAAATATAACTGAAGCTAAACAGACAGTGGTCTTAACACAGTGAAGACAAATAGAGTAGGCAGATAGGCAATGGCTTCATGAAGATAAACTGAAATGTAAAGGAGAGTGGGGATAGAACCAGTTGCTTAATGGAGACAGGGATTTGGTAGACCAGTTCCAGTTTTTGTCTCAAATGTACATCTGGCTAGGGCGGCTAGGTATTCAAACCTGAGGACACACAACCCCGGACACACTGTACTCACCGTATTCCCCTTGAGCTAAGGACACACAGTCCTCGCCCAATCACTCGGGTAAGTCTTCAAGGTAGACTTCTGAACCTTCACAGACTTCGTTCACTGGCAGTCCACAGTCACTCTAGGATGCTCTGAACGTGACGCCTAACCGGCTGGAGGAAGCACAGTCCTCAAGTGTAACAAGTCTTCAGGTCACACAGACAGAAAGACTTCAGTGATGCTGATGCGGAGCATCTCAAGGTCATCCCCATGGACCTACCATCGCTTCACCAAGTGCCAAGTGGAGCCATGACACGCGCTCGGGCACGAGCTCTCGAGACCAAGGTGACTTCACTCCTCTCCCTACATCACTTTGATTCACATGAGACATGGCTGCTACCCTCATCAGAGACTCTTTGTATACTCAGGCACCTCGGGAGTAACCATGGAGAAGTCAAGGAAGAAGAAGTATCGAAGGAGGAAGAAGGAGGAGAAAAACAACCAAGACTCAGCTTGCCCGGTGTCGGTGTACTAAGGTAGGGGTACCTCAGTACCCCAACTTGTGCACGGGCAGTAGTAGCTTCCCGCGGCAGGGCTCACTGCGTGCTTGCCGGAGACCCTTGTACTCCATACAAAGCCATTCAAAAACAAAGTATACAAGACACAAGCTCAAGGCCCCGGCAAGTGGAGCTTGCCGGGAAGGCCGTCCCAGGCTCAAGATTACCTCACTAGCACAAGACCCTGGCAAGAGGAGCTTGCCAGGAAGACTAGAAGATCATATTTCAGAAGACATGCATCGGCGCAGCATGCGCCCCGGCAGGGCCCGGGGAGCGACAAGCTTCAGAGCCCGACAAGCTCCCGGGCCCGGCAAGGTCAAGGCCCCGGCAAGGTGCTTGCCGGGGGGAGTTACGCTGTGTGCCCGCGCTCCAGCTCATCGAACCACGCGTCGCCCTGGGGCCATTCCAGGGACGCGTGGCGGGTGGCTGTGCAGCCTGGGGGACACGGTGGCACTCCACGGTGACAAAACCATCGCCGTGGCAAACGGAGACGCAAGGGCGGGCGCTTTTGGGGTCGACGGCGACGGGCATTAAATGCTCTTGTCCCCCACTGTCAAAGTAGGTGATGACCACTGTTCATGCACTATTCATCCACTGTTCCCGCACTGTTACAACTACCACCACTATTACTTTTTTACCCCTTTTCCTACGTTGACACATGTCGGTGACCTCTTGCACTATAAAAGGAGGCCCATGCACAACGTAGAAAGGGTTCGGAACCTAGATCGCTCATTTCGCTCGGTGTAGCTAGTTCTTCAAGCTCCCGAGCTCTCCAACTTAATACAAGCAAAGCAGGAGTAGGGTTTTACGCGTCCATCGCGGCCCGAACCTGGGTAAACTGCCCGCGTGTTCACTACGATCTGCTCTTTGTGCTCCCTCCGCTCCCTTACTGCACGAACAAGGGGCTCCGGTCCCATAGGTGCTCGTGGTGGACAGTTTCCCCCGACATCTTTGGTAGTATACACAGCTTTTGAACCACAGATCCACAGAAATGTAGAGGCTTACATGGATGACATCGTGGTGAAGAGCAAGAGCAAGGATACACTGATTCAAGATTTGGAAGAGACATTTGAGAACCTGCGCAAGATCCAGCTTAAGTTGAATCCCGAGAAGTGCATCTTTGGAGTCCCCTCCGGCAAACTTCTCGGGTTCTTTGTGTCACAGAGGGGGATTGAAGCCAACCCCGACAAGATTAAGGCCATTGAGCAGATAGAAGCCCCGAAGCGCGTCAAGGATGTCAGGAGGCTTGCAGGATGTGTGGCTACCCTCAGTAGGTTCATTTCAAAGTCTACGGAACGCGCCCTTCCTTTCTTCAAAATTTTGAAGAAGGCAGGTCCAATGAAATGGACTCCGGAAGCGGAGGCAGCGCTGCAAGACTTGAAACGGTACCTATCTTCTACTCCAATACTTGTCGCACCTAAACCACAGGAGAAGTTGCTGCTGTACCTAGCGGCAACCAACCAGGTGGTTAGTGCTGTGTTAGTAGCGGAGAGAGAGGCCGACGAGGAATCAGCACCACCGGCAAGCGAATCCAGCGACAAGCAGGGGGCTCCTCCGACAAGCTCTGGCCCCGACAAGGACAACTCTGCGCAGGATCAAGGAGAAGTGCGGAAGAAGATGGCGCAGCGCCCGGTGTATTTTGTAAGCTCACTCTTGCAGGGGGCTAGATCAAGATACTCTGGGGTGCAAAAGTTGCTTTTCGGCCTCCTCATGGCCTCGAGAAAGCTGCGCCATTACTTCCAGGCACATGAGATAACAGTGGTCACTCGCTTTCCGCTGAAGAGGATATTGCACAATCCGGAAGCAACAGGCAGGATCGTTGAGTGGGCACTGGAGCTGTCGATCTTTGGACTCAAGTTTGAAAGTACTTCAACCATACAGAGTCGAGCTTTGGCAGAATTCATAGCTGAATGGACCCCGACGCCCGATGAAGAAGTTCCAGAGACAAGTGTACCCGTACAAGAAGCGACAAGTGAATGGGTGATGTTCTTTGATGGTGCCTTCTCGCTGCAAGGCGCCGGTGCCGGCGTGGTACTCATCGCGCCCACCGGAGAGCACCTCAAGTATGTTATCCAGATGCATTTTCCCAGGGAGCAAGCAACAAACAACACTGCTGAGTATGAAGGCTTGCTTGCCGGCCTCAGGATTGCGGCCGAACTTGGGATCAGGAAGCTGATTGTCCGGGGAGATTCTTAGTTGGTGGTCCGACAAGTTAACAAGAGTTACCAGAGCCCTTTGATGGAAGCTTATGTAGATGAAGTGAGGAAGCTTGAAGAGCACTTTGAGGGTCTGCAGATGGAGCACGTCCCGAGAGCTCAGAATGACATAGCAGACGGCCTCTCAAAGTGTGCTGCGATGAAGTTACCTGTGGAACCAGGGACCTTCTTGCTCAAGCTAACTCAACCATCCGTTACACCATCAATTGGGCAGTACAAGAAGAGAAAGTTGGTCTCCGGCGATTACTTGCCGACGGATCTTCCTGAAGCCGCCGCCAAGGTCCCCAAGATCAACGAACAGAACGCTGAGGAACAGTTTGCTCCTGCAGATCCCCGGATCTGTACAGTTGAAGCAAACGTTCCCGACAAGCCTCGCCCCGGCGAGCTTGCCGGGGGGCCATCTGCTCCGGCAGAACCAGAGGTTCTTGCCGTAGAAGCAGAGGTTCCCGCAGCGGCCCTCATGCCTTTAGTCCTTGCCGTCGAGCCTCGGGCTCCGGCATGGGCACAGCAGATCGTCCGTTTTCTGCAAACTGGAGAACTTCCCGATGACCCTCAAGAGATAGAGAAGATAACCAGGCAGTCAAGTATGTACCAGTTCGTGGATAACGAGCTGTACAGAAGAAGACTCAATGGTGTCAGGTTGAAGTGCAGTTCCAGAGAAGATGGACAGAAGCTGCTGGCAGAAATACACGGAGGCATATGTGGCCACCACATTGGCGCAAGGGCGCTTGCCGGGAAGGCGTTCCGGCAAGGGTTCTTTTGGCAAGAAGCCCTCCAAGATGCAACTGCACTAGTAACCAAGTGTGAAGCGTGCCAGTTCCATGCAAAGCAAATTCATCAGCCAGCTCAAGCTCTCCAAACAATCCCTTTGTCCTGGCCCTTCTCGGTCTGGGGGCTCGATATCCTCGGCCCCTTCCCTCGTGCTGTCGGGGGCTTTGAGTACTTGTACGTTGCAATCGACAAGTTCACAAAGTGGCCGGAAGTGGAACCAGTGAGAAAGGTGAGAGCACAGTCAGCGGTCAGGTTCTTCAGGTCGATTGTTTGCCGTTTCGGAATCCCTAACAGGATCATCACCGACAACGGTACACAGTTTACTAGTCGCACCTTCATGCAGTACGTCCAAGACCTTGGCGCCAAGGTCTGTTTCGCTTCTGTTGCTCACCCGAGGAGCAATGGTCAAGCGGAGAGGGCAAATGCTGAAGTGCTGCGCGGACTCAAGACAAGGACCTTTGACAGGCTGCGCAAGTGCGGAAGAAACTAGATAGAGGAGCTACCGGCGGCTCTTTGGTCAATCAGAACGACACCAAGTCGAGCCACCGGACAGACACCCTTTGCTCTAGTCTATGGAGCAGAGGCAGTTCTCCCCACGGAACTCGTATACGGATCTCCTCGAGTGCTCGCTTATGATGAGCTCGAGAAAGAGCAACTGCGACAAGATGATGCATTGCTCCTCGAGGAGGAACGTCTCCAGGCTGCTGTGCGAGCTGCTCGATACCAGCAAGCCTTGCGCCGCTATCATAGCCGCAAGGTTAAAGCCAGGAGTCTCGAGGAAGGCGACCTTGTTCTTCGGCGCGTTCAGTCCGCCAAGAATTCCAACAAGTTGACGCCGAAGTGGGAAGGCCCTTATCGGGTGAGACAAGTAACAAGGCCCGGCGCTGTCCGCCTTGAGACCGAAGAAGGCTTACCGGTGAGCAACTCCTGGAACATAGAGCATCTTCGCAAGTTTCACCCATAAGGCGCGGTTGCCGTGATCCGCTCCGGCAACCACCTTTTGTACAAGCTTTGCCGCTGTTGCATGTAACCCTTTGTACAAAGCCGGGCGCAGACCCCGTGCATCAGTAAAGCTTTCGTGTTTTGCGCTATTTGCCTTTTCCATGCTTTTCTCGGCTATTTGCATGTGTTATTTGGCATTTCTTGTGCAACACACGTATCCGGTAAGCATTAGTAAGCCGAAAGGCCATATACTTGTTTCCCCCTTCTTTTTCTTTCCCTCTTAAGCAGAAGGAATGTTCCTCGCGCACAAGTTTGCCGGGGGGGAAGGAGATGGAAGATGAACCAAGTGCTGTTCAAGAAAGAAAAGCCCTTGCCGGGAAGCAAGCAATATATAAAAGCTAAGTTATTAGAATTTGAGCAGTTCAAATTTTTAAATTTTTAGTTGTCTTCCTTGAACAATCACACTTTGTATGGAAAACCTGTGCGCGGAGGAACCTACCCGTGGCTAGCCGCACCCTTATCTTGTTTTCGAGTACGCTCAACGACTTAAGTGAGCTGCGACAAGTGTCGCGCCCTTGTTTCGTTTTCGAGTTCACTCAACAAGCTAAGTGCGTTGCGACTAGCTGCGGCAAGGTTGCTTGCCGGTAAGACCTTGGCCAGCAGGCTGCTCAGAGTCCAGCACTCAGCGCTCGCGGCAAAGGGCCCTTGCCGGCAAGCTCCCTGGAAGCGTAGGGTGAAAAGCATACAAAGTAAAGGACCAAGACAAGGGAGATAACATCGCACTAATTGATCGAAAATAAGATAAATATCTTACAAGGGATAACTTGTCGCAATGACTAATAAGTTCATGGCACACTATGCAGCAACAAAAGAGATGAAGAAGAGGAGGCCTAATCTACGCGGTCGCCCTCAATCCTAGAGATCTTGTTCACTTTGGCGATAATGTGGGCGACCTACGCCTTCAGCGCCTCCATATCCGCGTCGGCCGGCAAGCTTCGGAGAACGTTGACGAGATTTATACCAGGATTGCGGTACACTATCTTCATCAGAACACGCTCCAAGGTTCCCGCGCAGAGCTGGCGTGACTCCTCGGCCAGTTGCGCGCGAAGCTTCTTCTGAAGATTTGCAAGAGCCGACGCGATCCCTCTGAAGAAAAGGCTAAGCTTGGCGCTGTGGGGGAGGTTTGGATCCGGAGAGTATATGAGATGCTCCACCCTCAGCGCCATCAGCTCCTTGTCGATGCTAGCTGCAGAGGCCACCAGGTCTTCGGTCCATACCTCGACGGTTTGGCGGAAGTTGTTGGTCGCTGTAGTGGCGCTCTCCACCAAGCCTCGCTCCTTGCGGAGCTCTTCCTTCAGTTTGGTTTCCCGGTCCCGGACGGCGTCGAGCGAGTCCTTCAGCGTGGAAACCTTCAGCTCCAGGTCCGCGATCGAGTCCTTGGCGGCCTTCAACTCGTCGCCTTGTTTGGAAAGACGCACCTGGAGTTCAGAGTTAGTGTGGGCGTCCTTCTCGCGCTCTACGTTGAGCGCGTTGACCCTCTCCGTGCTCGCCTTAAAGAACTCCTCCAGCTGCGCAACCTTGGCCTCGAGCTCCTTCTTGGCGGTCTCCGCGGCGGCCGCGGCGGCCTTCGCCTCCTTCAGCTCTCCGCCAAGGGCCTGCTCCCGGGCGGTAAGGTCTTCCTCATGAGCATCGAGGTTGACCTTCCGTTGGGTGAGCTCGCCTTCTCGCCGGGACAGCTCTTCTCCGGCGAGTCGCTGCTGCTCCTCGGCCTCGGCTTTCTCCAGGAGCCACTCCTGGTACTCCCCGGCGAGCCTCTCGCGCTCCTCCGCCACGTCGCGGAGGGCTGCCTGGTTGGCGGCGCGGAGCTCCGCCGCGCGCTTCTCCATGTCAGCTGCGGCCTTGGTGGTAAGGGCCTCCCGAGACGCGAGCTTCGCCTGCCTGGCCCGGTAAAGGGCCAGGAGCCAGTGGAGCAACTTCTCCTCCTCGGGCTCGTCACTTCCGCCGGGCGCCTCGACAATCTTCAGACCCGCGGAGGCGAGGACCTCCCCATCAAAGGCCTCCCCCTCCGCGGGGGCTCGCGACGAAGATCCCCACGGCACCTGGATGTAGACGCCGTTGGGGGCCTCAATGTAGTAGGCGGACTGCTCCTTCTCGGAGGAGGGGTCGGCGGCCGGCGCAGCGCTCGACGCTCCTGCCGCCTCCGGGCCGGCAGTATGGCCGCCGTCCCCCTCCCCGGCCGCTGCGTCTGCGGTTGGAGCGGTCTCCTCCGCAGCCGGCTCGGCGGCTCCCGCCGTGTCCTCAACGACAGGGGCGTTGCCGCCGTCGCCCTGCGCGCCCTCCTCCACGACGACGGTTTCCGTCTCCATCTGTTCTGGGGGAGGAGGATCTAAAAGAAGAAGAAGTTCAAGCAAATATCCAAAAAAGACGAATCCAAAAAGACAAGATTACAAAACTTACCTTGGCGGACTTCGTCGACGGCGGGCTCCCTCACCGGGGAGCTCTGCCTTGGCGGGGTGGCCGCCCTCGCCGGGCTGCTCGCCCTTGGCGGGGTACTCGCCCTTGGCGGAGTACCCGCCCTTGGCGGAGCACTCTCCCTTGCCGAAGAGTTCGTCCTTGGCGGGGACGGCGGGGCCTGCAGCTCCTCGGGGGTGATCTCCGGGTGCTCTTGTGGCTGCGGCTCCGCCTCTGCACAAGACAATCAAAGCAAAACAAGAACAGCAAGGTGTCAATATAAGCAAGTTCCTCAAGCGCGCCCGACAAGTGGAAATATCGAGCCCAGACTTACGCTGGGGGCTGCTCCTCGGAGCAGCGCTCGGGTCCGGCAAGCTCGTCGCTGGGGTGTCCCCTGTCGCCGCGACGGGCGAGTCGTCCTCGACCTCGACGACGGGAACCTTGGCCTTCTTCGCCACTCGCTGGGCCAGGGTCTTGAAATCAAAGCAGAAAACAAGATTAGAATCATCAAACAAAAAAAAGAAAAAGAATCAAGACAAAGCTAAAGAAGATACAAAACTTCAAGTTCTTACTCCTGTTCCTCGTCGTCGTCGTCGCTCAAGGCGGAGAAGTCGAACGCCACTTGAGGCGCGTCCGCGCGAGGAGCAGGAGGCGAAGGCTCCCTCGGGCGCTTGGCGGTCCCCGAGGCTGGGGGCTGCGAAGACCCGGCCCCTGTGGACGCCGAGGCCCGGGGAGCGGGCGGAGCAGCCGCTTCGCTCTGTGAAGCCCCTCCGCCGCTTGGCACTGACGTGCGGGGCGCTTCCGCCGTGGCCTGTGTGCGGGGCGCCTCCGCCGCGGTTGGTGCGCCGGGCGCTCCCGTCGCAGCTTGGCTCCCCCGGGTAGCTCGTGCCGCCCGGCGAGCTGGTTGTTGTCGGGGCGCCTGCGCCCTTGCCCCCGTCGTCTCCTTGCGGAGGCGCTTCAGCGGAGATCGCCTGGGACTTGCCCGGGGCGGGGAGGTCTCCGATGACGAAGAAAGGTCATCGTTGTAGAGCCCCAGAGATCCATCGGAGTCCTCGCCGGCCCCGACGTCCTCCTCCTCCTCCTCGGCCAGCTCGCTAGGCCCGGCGCCCTGCCCTACGGCCGTGCTCCCTCCGGCGCCTCCGCTCCCTCCGGCGCCTCTGTTTCCTCCGGCAGCCTCGCCTCTCGCCGCGGCCTCGGTCACAATTCCGGGGATCCTGGCGTGTCTCAAAGAAGGGACCCCGGCGAGCTCGTCGGGAGGAAGCTTCAGCAGCCTGCGGATTTCCGCCTCCTCTGCTTGGCAGGACGCATCCGCGACTTCTGCCTCTTCGATCGTGAATCCAAACTCTCCTGCCGCTGCGGCTGCGGCGACCTCTTCTACCCGGGAAGCTATATAAGCAACCTCCTGGTCAGTGGTTTCCCGGGTGAGCCCCTTGATCTCCTCCTTGTTCTTCGGCACCTCTACCAGGTTGTCGAAGAAGCTCATGATGTCTGCTGGTTTGGGCGGTATCCATGTGCGGTCGACGCCATGCGAGTCGCACGCGGGCATCATTGTGCGAAGGGGATCTCGGGACGTGCTGTTACATAGGGGCACCACTCCCCGGGGAGCTCTAAACCACTCTGGGTGGGCCGGGTCGTGCTTAAAAAGTTCCCGGACCATCCCCTTCAGCTCCAGCGACGTGAAGTTGAAGTTTAGCCCTGGGCGCAGTCTCATTATGTCCGCCGCGTTGCCGTACTCCCACGCCGGCCTCTTCCTATCCTGTAGAGGGGCGATGCGGCGGCGGAGGAAGTCTGCTCCTACTTCTCCCATGGACAACTTGGCTGCCCGAAGACGAAGAATCCTGACAAGGGCGACGTTGAGCTTGACGTCGTCCGAATCCAGCTCGCTCCAGTCCCTGCCGCGCACTATGGCGGTTGTGCGCGGCGCGGTGAAGGGCTGCGGCTCGTCCTCTACTATCCAGCACCAGTCCGCGCGCCACTCCTCCCACTTGCCGCGGAGCTCTCCTCGCAGATAGGACTCCTTCTTGTTCAAGCGGAAGACCCAAGAAATCCCCCCGGAGAGGGGGGCGCCGGCCTCTACTCTAGGGGTGAAGAAGTGCCTAAACAACGCTACATTTGGATAGATCCCAATATAGTTTTCGCACAGATGTGCGAAAACCGCCATCGTAAGGATGGCGTTGGGGGTGAAGTCTAGAAGATGGAGGTTGTAGGTGTTCATGATGTCGCAGAAAAATTCGGAAAAGGGAGGACAAAGACCGCTGTGGAAGAAAACGGCGAAGAAGAAATACCCGACGGGGTACGAATCCTTGGCGGCGGCGGGATAAGCTCTGGTCCGAGGATGCGCCTTGGTCTCCTTGGCCCAGAACAAGTAATACTTGTTCCAGAGCTCCCGCGCGTTGAGCCTTGGCGCGAAGGCGACGTTCCGCTTCCGTAGCAGAGCAAGCTTCGCCGCCTGCTCGGATTTCTCCTTCTTGGTCTTCTCCGCCTTCGCCTTCTCGGTCTTCGGGGCCATGGCGGAGGCGGCGAGGGGAGGGGGATGAAGAGTCCGGCGGCGCCGCGGATGCGAGAGACGGCGGAGGAGGTGTGGAGGCGGAGCGCAGAGGGGAATTTCTGGAGATGGAAGAAGAAGCAATGAAGGCGTAGGAGGGGAACCGCTCCTGCTTCCTCTGCTTTTATGGGGAAGTGGGGGACGTTTCGCTCTTTCCATTAAAAGAACGTGGCCACGTTCCCTCCCACGACGCCGCAATCGACGCGTGCCGTTACGGAAGGACGCGGCGGATGCGGAAGTGGATTCGGCGTGCCGTGGGCCTCGCATGCCCGTGCACTGTTTTGGGCCTGGCCCAACAGCGCTCGGCACCGTGTATGGCCCAGGCCCGGGGGCTCCTGTCGGTGTACTAAGGTAGGGGTACCTCAGTACCCCAACTTGTGCACGGGCAGTAGTAGCTTCCCGCGGCAGGGCTCACCGCGTGCTTTCCGGAGACCCTTCTACTCCATACAAAGCCATTCAAAAACAAAGTATACAAGACAGAAGCTCAAGGCCCCGGCAAGTGGAGCTTGCCGGGAAGGCCGTCGCAGGCTCAAGATTACCTCACTAGCACAAGACCCTGGCAAGAGGAGCTTGCCAGGAAGACTAGAAGATCATATTTCAGAAGACATGCCTCGGCGCAGCATGCGCCCCGGCAGGGCCCGGGGAGCGACAAGCTTCAGAGCCCGACAAGCTCCCGGGCCCGGCAAGGTCAAGGCCCCGGCAAGGTGCTTGCCGGGGGGGAGTTACGCTGTGTGCCCGCGCTCCAGCTCATCGAACCACGCGTCGCCCTGGGGCCATTCCAGGGACGCGTGGTGGGTGGCTGTGCAGCCTGGGGGACACGGTGGCACTCCACGGTGACAAAACCATCGCCGTGGCAAACGGAGACGCAAGGGCGGGCGCTTTTGGGGTCGACGGCGACGGGCATTAAATGCTCTTGTCCCCCACTGTCAAAGTAGGTGATGACCACTGTTCATGCACTATTCATCCACTGTTCCCGCACTGTTACAACTACCACCACTATTACTTTTTTACCCCTTTTCCTACGTTGACACCTGTCGGTGACCCCTTGCACTATAAAAGGAGGCCCATGCACAACGTAGAAAGGGTTCGGAACCTAGATCGCTCATTTCGCTCGGTGTAGCTAGTTCTTCAAGCTCCCGAGCTCTCCAACTTAATACAAGCAAAGCAGGAGTAGGGTTTTACGCGTCCATCGCGGCCCGAACCTGGGTAAACTGCCCGCGTGTTCACTACGATCTGCTCTTTGTGCTCCCTCCGCTCCCTTACCGCACGAACAAGGGGCTCCGGTCCCATAGGTGCTCGTGGTGGACAGTTTCCCCCGACACCCGGACAATCCGGACGGAGTCCCAAACGATACGGACGACGCCCGGATGATCCGGCAAATGTGCCCGAAGACACCCGAAGCTCCACACCGAAGCCGGATCATCCGGACCCCGACCTGGATCATCCGGATGCACCCGGACATCCGGACGAAGACCCAGACATCCGGGCCACCCGCAACAGATCAGGCATGTTCGGATCATCAGGCCGCCGCCCCGGATCATCCGGACCCCCGAAGCCCGGATCATCCGGACCAATGTCCGGATCATCCAGACAATGCCTGCGTGCATGATGATTGGGCCGAGGCCCATGTACCCCTTCACCCCTCCTAGCCTATATATACCACTCTTCCGAAACTATCTAGGGTTAGCTTTGTGTTAGGTCATACAAAACCTTGGTTGTTCCTCTCCTACGAGACCGCGGCCTCCTCGGAGAAGATCCACCGGATTCAAGACCTTCTATACAGAGAAGAACATCAAGACCTCCTCACGGAGATGACTACCGCTACTTGTATCGTCCTTAGTTGATCGTGTATCGTGTATCGCACTTTGTGTACTCGGATCTAGCATTTGTGTGACCGAAGTTGGTTGATTTGAGTGTTTTCTCCTTGTGTCTCTTGTGTTTTTCCTTGTGCCCCTCGTGTTCTTCCTCGGGATCCCTCCTTTTCGTGAAAGATCGGCCACGCAGGGTTCCACCCTACATCAGATGCTTAACTCTCTTTGGATTTGGGTGTTTTGGGTTTTGTCCTCAAAAGGTTCTTTTCTCTATTAAAAGGCTTCGGAGGTGGGTTGCTCTCAAACGACAAAAGCCGTGCACTAACTCTGACCAACCACCAATTTATGGTGTAGGGGGTGGGCTATTTATAGCCATGAGGCAACCCGACAGGATATGTCCGAAATGACCCTTGGTCACTAAGGAACCGACACGTGTCTAACGGTTGGATTTTGAACACACGCGGCAACTTTACTTGAGGTCCAAGTAAAGCTGACTTATCCAACTCTGGATAAGATTTGCTCTCATTTGTCTTCGCTTGAAGACATAGGTGTTTTGGTTGAGCATCACCTCAGTTGTTCAGCTGTGTTCACTTGGACCCCACTTAACGGTACGGTGGATCCTATGACTCAATAAGGAATAAAAAGAACTACGAAAGAAACTATGTCTTCGCATTCCATAGTCTTCAATGAATGTCTTCATAGGCAATTATCTTCACGTGAATGTCTTCACGTACCACCATTAACTTCAATGTATTCACACATTTTTAGGGGTCATCTCTGGAAGTTAAACCGAATCTGTGAGGAACTATTACCTTTGTTATCCTGCAATTCCCACAAACACATTAGTCCCTCAACCTCATTTGTCGTCAATACTCCAAAACCAACTAAGGGGCACTAGATGCACTTACATACACATCATAATAAGCCTTGCAAGCAAATGACTACTGAGTTGGTCATGAGATGATGTATTACAGAACGAGTAAAGAGACTTTCCAGTAACGAGATTGAACTAGGTATGATGATACCGATGATCGAATCTCGGGCAAGTAACATACCGATGAAAAAGGGAACAACGTATGTTGTTAGGAGCTGATATGAGCATCCAGGTTCCGCTATTGGTTATTGACCAGAGATGAGTCCCGTTCATGTCTACATAGTTCTCGAACCCGTAGGGTCCGCATGCTTAATGTTCGACGATGATCGGTATTATGAGTTTATGTGTTTTGATGTACCGAAGGTAGCTCGGAGCCCCGGATGTGATCATGGATATGACGAGGAGTCTCGGAATGTTTGAGACATAAAGATTCATATATTGGAAGGTTATATTCGGATATATACCGGAGTAGCGGGAGGTTATCGGAACCTCCCGAGGGGTTATTGGGCCACATGGACCCAAGTGGAGGAAGAGGAGGCGCGACCAACTAGGGGCGCGTGGCCCCCTAGCCCAAATCGAATTGGACTAGGGGGACGCCCCCCTTTCCTTCTTTTTCTCCTCCCCTTCCTCCCCCCTCTCCTACTAGGACTAGGAAAGGGGGGGAATCCTACTTGGAGTAGGATTGTCCCCCCTAGGGCGCGCCTCCTCCTCCTTGGCCGCCTCCTCCTCCCCTCCCTCCTTTATATACATGGGGAGAGGGCACCCCATAGACACACAAGTTGATTTAAGCCGTGTACAGTGCCCCTCCCCACAGTTACACACCTCGGTCATATCGTTGCAATGCTTAGGTGAGGCCCTGCGCTGGTAGCTTCATCATAACCGTGACAACGCCATCGTGCTGACGAAACTCTCCCGTGACGCTCAACTGGATCAACAGCTCGTGGGACATCATCAAGTTGAATGTGTGTTTAACGCAGAGGTGTCGTACGTTTGGTGCTTGGATCGGTTGGATCGTGAAGACGTTCGACTACATCAACCACGTCACTAGACGCTTCCTCTTTTGGTCTACGAGAGTACGTAGACACACTCTCCCCACTCATTGCTATGCTTCTCCTAGATAGATCTTGCATGATTGTAGGAAGTTTTTTGAAATACTACGTTCCCCAACACTCAATCCCTCGAATAGGTGGTAATTCCGGTGGCACGTCTGGTGGAAAGAAGTCAGTGGAATCCTGCAAAATGTTAGTGACAGTAGGAGGCAAAGAGGAAGGCACGTCCTCGAATGAAAATAATGCCTCTTCGCACACAAAATCATAGCAAACAGATTTGCTGAAATATAAATCATCAATATCAGATTTCTTGGCAAGTAAACATCCACTTTTCAATTTACTTACGGAAGCAACATGCGAAGATGGTTTATTACTAAGTTTCATTTGCTGCTCAAATTCTTTAGCCACATTCTGATTTCACTCTTATTTTGCTTTACTAGCTCTATTAACACCATCTTTCAAATAGAATGCCCCATGGACCCTCAATCGCCTCACCAAGTGCCTCAAGGCCCAATGACACGTGCTCGTCCAAGAGCTCTCGAGACCGAGGTGACATCTCTCCTAGTCCAACTTCCATATGAATGTTACAAGACATGGCTACTACCTCAGACGGATGTGTTTTGTGTGCTCAGGTACGAAGAAGACCCCATCAGAGAGGCTCGTGAAAATGGACAAGTCCCCAAGCTCACGGACGAATCTTTGCATCGAGAAGGGATGAAGAAGACTCCAAGCCCTGGACATCCGACCCCTGGACAACCAACTACAGAAGAGCACCAGCAGCCGAAGCTACAGGGCCCGGACATACGACCCGGTAGGCCCCGAACATCCGGCCTCGTGCCTGGAAATCCGGCGCGCCCACCATAGAAGCATACCCGTGGCTGGCCCCGATAGCCCGGACATCCGACGCCAAGCCCGGACATTCGGCGCCTCCCGACATCCCGGACATCCGGGCCGACGCCGGGACATCCGGCCCCTGATTGCCTGCGCGCATCTCCTTTGGGTCGTGACCCATGTACCCCTTTGCCTCGTAGACTATATATATTCCTCCTACTACATCTTTTTAGGGTCAGCTTTTGTGATAGCTCATCTAAAACCTTAGTGGTTCCTCTCCTACGAGACCGTGGCCTCCTCGGAGAAGATCCACCGGATTCAAGACCTCCTTCACGGAGAAGAACATCAAGACCTCCTCACGGAGATGACTACCGCTACTTGTATCGTCCTTAGTTGATCGTGTATCGTGTATCACTCTTTGTGTTCCCGGATCTAGCATTTGTGTGGCCTAAACTTGTTGATTTGAGTGTTTTCTTCTTGTCCCTCTTGTGTTTTCCCTCGTGTACGACGTGTTCATCCTCGGGATCCCTCCATTTCGTGAAAGATCGGCCATCTAGGGTTCCACCGTACATCATTATGGTATCATGAGCTAAGGTTGATCACGAATTTGGAGCCCCACACCTTGTTTTCTAGCTTGTTTTTGTTGTGTTCTTCCCAATTTCGAAAATTCCCCACCTAAAATAGCCCCAATGTTTTTTGTGATCTGTTGATTTGACGAGATTTTGTTGAATTTGTTCCATGGATTTGCTGTGCCACAAGTGGATCTAGCTTTTCCCCACCTTTTCCCCAATTTTGATCCGCAAAATCCGACGAATTTTGGCCTCGAAAGTCACCGTGTGCAAGGAGTTCATCAAGGCCTCGGGCACCCCGGACATCCGGCCCGTACCCCGGACATCTGGTCTGGCCCGGACATCCGGCCTCCCGCAGCCTAACACCTCCTATCCGAACCATTTTGCACTTAGCCCGCCATTTTCGTTCGGTATCCCACCCACCTTCCGCATACCACCATCACTTCCGCAACCACCATCACTTCACCGCTACGATTTTGACAATTTTGTCTCACTTTGCCTTGGATACTTGAGTTGTGGTTTCACCGTTTCCTTGGATGTTTCGGCTACCTTGGAACGGAACGACTTCGTCAACACCACCGCTCACCCTCGGCAAGGACGGTAACATCGACGACACCTTGTTCATTCTACCTTGCAATTGCATTGTCACCCTATAGACCATTTTTGCGTAGCTTTCCCATCGAGACTAGCCATTTGAGTATTGCCGGGCCACGACACTTGTGCACATTAGTGATAGTCATAGATATTGCATACTACATCATCATATCTCCATGTGACAAAAAAGTGTCCCGCATACACAATAGCTACCTTGATCCGAGAAGCATGCATAAGTGGCCAAAGAAAGAGCTCACGCGCTTTTAAGCAAAAGAGCCACTAAAGCTTATAAGCAAAAGGAAAATAGCATCATACGTCTTGCATCAAAACATATCATATGAGATAGCAATACTTTATATTGTGCTCAAGCATCGGCACATCATTCACTCATAGTATACTTGTAATAGAAAGTCATTATGTTTTGCCTCTTATAGGTTGTGCACAAGTGCGTATCCGCCTATTAAGCAATCGGTTAGCGTCTCTCTAGTGTTGTGCAACACGAGCATTTTCCGTGGATTCCACATTTTCGCTCACCCTTGGTTGCACAAGCACATTTATCTATCCGTTCATGTGTTCCATGTGCTACTTATTGCGTGTGATCGACTTGTTGCATGAGCAAATTGTGAACCATTTTCAACATCATTGAGTCACTTTGACATTTGCATTGAATTTGTGCCACCATCCTAACCAAGCTCCTCTCAAAGCTTTACTTGTGTAGGTGTGAGAATCGACAAGAAGTGGTACCAATAGTGCTATTTCCGGGTTACATTATTGAGTGATCATTGATCCATTTTCAACTTCGGCCAAGGTACAATTGGTATTGTCTTCTCCTTTCTCCCACTGACACTCTTGCTTGCAATGATGGATAGGCCAAGTACATCTTCAAACCCGCTCTTCGATTATCCTCAAGAATCGAACAACTACGTCACCAAACTACATCTCTTTGGCGTCCAACGAGCTCTACATCAAGAAAGAGAAGCTATGCGCGAACACATTGAGCAAGTCGCTGCTGATGCGCGCCAATTTGAAGCAAGAACAAGAGAGCAATTCAACATCATCAACACCAACATGGCTACTCAATTCGATGCGCTACAGACTTTAATAGTCAACCGACGCTCTTCTTCCACATCTTCTCAAAGACGAAGCCGCTCAAGTCGCCACACCGACTCAACGGACGGCTCAAGTACACCTACATAAAACACTCTTCGTCAAGCCACACGTCAAGCTCGACATGACAACCGGAACCCACTTCATGACAAGATCTCCCAAGAGCTATTTGAAGAGCAAGATAGTCGACATCGTCAAAACCAAGCTACCCTCGAACAAGTGCAAGAACGGCAATGACTACGCCAACAACAACAAGAGCGAGCACTTCGACATCAAGAAGAACAAGATGCTGAGGCTAATCGTCAAGCACAACAACACCGAGAAGCTCAAGCTCTTGAGGCGCAACGAGCATTACGTGATTCACATCGCAATGTGGCAACTCGCAATTGAAATACTCGTCAAGAAGAGAATTTCCTTCGTGATGAGATGCAAGAGAGGCGCCATCACACACGAATGCAAGAAGAAGTTCCTCCTCAAGCATGACATGAGCAACAAGCTCAACAAGAACCACAAGCTCAGCAAGTACACCACGACAATGGACATCTTATCCGCCAAGAGCAACATGAGATTGACATTCGTCCCAATCAAGAAGCCCTAACAATAGGCAAGCAAATAATGACGAGCATCGCTATGGCAAGCTTAAGTTCACCATGCCAAAGTTTTCTGGAAGCATTGATCCCCAAGACTACCTCTCATGGGCATTGAAAGTTGATAAGATCTTCCGCTTACACAACTTCGATGAAGAGAAGAAAATTGCAATGGCCTCCCTTGAGTTCCAAGACTATGTTCTCATTTGGTGGGAGCAAATCATCAAGAGAAAAGAAGCAAAAGGCGAACCTCCTATCACCACTTGGGCTCAAATGAAGGAAGTCATGAGAGTATGCTTTGTGCCAACACACTACAACCGTGACTTATTCAAGAAGTTGCAACTCCGCAAGCAAGGTACCAAGTCTGTTGAAGAGTACTACAAGGAGATGGAGATTGCCATGATACGAGCTAACATCACGGAAGATGAAGAACAAACGATGGCGAGATTCTTGAATGGACTCAACTATCCTATCAAGAAGATTGCGGACTTTCAACCATACACCAATCTCCTCGAGCTAGTACATCAAGCAACAAAAGCGGAGCGACGAGTTCAAGAGGACTACAAGTACTCCAAGTTCACCTCCAAGAACTTCGGCTCCTACAACCAAGCTTCAACGACTTCGGCTCCTCCTACCTCTACCAAGCCATCTACAAACTTCGGTGACAAGTCAAGCTTGATGCGGAGCATCCCAAGATCATCCCCACGGACATACCGTCGACTCACCAAGTGCCCAAAGGACCAATGACACGAGCCCGCGCAAGATCTATCGAAGCCGAGGTGAACTCGCTCCTTTATCTATTTCCTCTGGAGTCGCATGGGACATGGATTCTACCCTCAGCAGAAACTCTATGCATACTCAGGTATTTGGGAGAAGGCCACGGGACAGCTCTGCACAGTGCACAAGGCAGTGGGATCGACAAGTGCTTGGAACAAGAAGAAGCGCGGCTGAAGACGCTATAGGCACCGGGCGTCCGACCTCTGCCGGACGACTGACCACTTCCAGGCACCGGACGTCCGACGTTCCCCGGACGACCGGCGACTCCCAGACGACCGGACGATCGGAAGCCACCGGACGTCCGTGACACCGACCACGGAACGTAAATAGCGGAAATCCGAGGATTACCGGATGTCCGGTCCCTCCCGAGCCATCGGACGTCCGGTGACCCAGCGGACGTCCGACCCGACGGTGTCACCCCATGTAATATATACTCATTGACTTCTTTCGTCCAAGGTAGCTTTGTGATAGCTCATCTAGACCTTAGTGGTTCCTCTCCTACGAGACCGCGGCCTCCTTGGAGAAGATCCACCGGATTCAAGACCTCCTTCACGGAGATGAACATAAAGACCTCCTCACGGAGATGACTACCGCCACTTGTATCGTCCTTAGTTCCTGTATCGTGTATCGCACTTTGTGTACCCGGATCTAGCATTTGTGTGACCTAAACGTGTTGGTTTGAGTGTTTTCTTCTTGTCCCTCTTGTGTTTTCCCTCGTGCCTCACGTGTTCATCCTTGGGATCCCTCCTTTTCGTGAAAGATCGGCCACCTAGGGTTACACCCTACATCATTATGGTATCAAGAGCCATGGTTTCCCACGAAATTGGAGCCCCTACCCGTGCTTTCTAGCTTGTTTTTGTTGTGTTCTTCCCAATTTCGAAAATTCCCCACCAAAAAATAGCCCCAAATTTTTTTTGTGATCTGTTGATTTGGAAAATTTTGTTGAATCTGTTCCATGGATTTGCTGTGCCACGAGTGGATCTAGCTTGTCCCCACCTTTTCCCCAATTTTCTTCCGCAAATTCGGCCAAGTTTGACCAATTTGTCCACGGATACCTCAAATCCTAGCCCAGACCTACCGGACGTCTGGAGCCCCGCGAACCACCGGACGTCCGTCATCCACCGGACGACCGGCACATTCTATGTAGAAGCAGTTACCGGATTTCCGAGACTTAACGGACGTCCGGCGACCGGACGACCGGCGACCTACCGGACATCCGACGAACCCTGACGAAACTGAACTTCCTTAGTTTTGTTCCACCTTGCGCAACCACTTAACCATTCATACACACACTTCTACCATACCACCACCACCATTGCCTAACCAAAATCACTACGGTATTACCCCTTTGTGTCTTGGATCATTTGAGTTGTGGTTTACCCGTTTTCTTGTGTGTTTCGGCTATCTCGGAACGGAACGACATCGACATAACCACCTCTCAACCTCGAGAAGGACGGTAACATCGACGACACTTTGTCATTTTACCTTGCAATTGCTTTGTCACCCCTATAGACCATTTTTGTGTAGCTTTCCCATCGATACTAGCCAGTTGAGTATTGCCGAGCCACGACACTTGTGCACATTAGTGATAGTCATAGATATTGCATACTACATCATCATATCTCCGTGTGACACAAGAGTGATCCGCATACACAATAGCTACCTTGATCCGAGAAGCATTTATAAGTCGCCAAAGAAAGAGCTCACAAGCTTTTCAGCAAAAGAGCCAACCAAATCTTATAAGCAAAAGTACAATAGCATCATGCGCCTTGCATCAAAAGTGATCATATGCGATAGCAATATATCATTTTGTGCTTAAGCATCGGCACATCATACACTCATAGTATACTTATGATAGGAAGTCGTTACGTTTTGCCTCTTATAGGTCGTGCACAAGTGCGTATCCGCCTATTAAGCAATCGGTTAGCGTCTCTCTAGTGTTGTGCAACAAGATCATTTTCCGTGGATTCCACATTTTCGCTCATCCTTGGTTGCACAACCACATTTATCTATCCGCGTGTGTGTTCCGTGTGCTACTTATTGCTTGTGATCTACTTGTTGCATGAGCAAATTGTGAATCATTTTCAACATCATTGAGTCACTTTGACAATTGCATTGAATTTGTGCCACCATCCTAACCAAGCTCCTATCAAAGCTTTACTTGTGTAGGTGTGAGAATCGACACGAAGTGGTACCAATAGTGTTATTTCCGGGTTACATTATTGAGTGATCATTGATCCATTTTCAACTTCGGTCAAGGTACATTTGGTATTGTCTTCTCCTTTCTCCCACTCACACTCTTGCTTGCAACGATGGATAGGCCAAGTACATCTTCGAACCCGCTCTTCGATGATCCTCAAGAATCGAACAACTACGTCAGCAAACTACATCTTTTTGGTGTCCAACGAGCTCTACACAAAGAGAGTGACGCTATGCGCGAGCACATTGAGCAAGTCGCCGCCGACGCGCGACAATTCGAAGCAAGAACAAGAGAGCAATTCGACATCATCAACACCAACATGTCTACCCAATTCAACGAGCTCCGGACTTTGATAGTCAACCGACGTTCTTCTTCCACATCTTCTCAAAGACGAAGCCGCTCAAGTCGCCACACCGACTCCACGGAAGGCTCAAGGACCCCTACATCGAACACTCTTCGTCAAGCCGCACGTCAAGCTCGACATAACAGCCGGAATCCACTTCATGACAAGAGCTCCCAAGAGCTATTTGAAGAGCAACAGAGTCGACATCGTCAAAACCAAGCTACACTTGTGTCAGGACCGATCATTTAGTAAAATAATTACCGAAAGACCGACCTTTTCATTAAACCAGCGGGGGATATAATTCCTCGCTAGCAGACAATTCCTTGATACAGAATTCCAGTACACTGAATATATTGCAAGGTTGAGCTGGGTCGCTCAACAATTTTATTACAAATGCGCCAATATATACATAGAGGCGGATATGACACAAGGCAGGGTGGCATACTACTAACTCATAATAAAAGGTGGTGGATATGTCATAGTGAAGTGGGTGATGTGACTCCAATATATTACGGTTCATCGGGTATCGGAGTGAGCCCTGATGAATTTATCTGGTGGTAGGCAGAAGCGGTTATAAAACAGTGATCAACTCCAGGATCGCAAGGGACTGACTGAGACTCCACTAAGCGTCAGACTCGCTATCGAACTCTTCATCCATGAGGTCGTCTTCATCCACATCTGGCCAAATCAACAAGCCAGGTGACGAACCGCACGCTTTCGACGCTTCTTTGCGTGTTGATCAAGAAGAACATCAAGGAATGGGAGCAATGCTTTCCCATCGCCGAGTACGCCTACAACCGCGCAAGACATTCGACTACCGGCAAGTCCCCCTTCGAGGTCTTCTACAACTTGAACCCATTGTCCCCATTGGACATCCTACCTCTACCTCTACAAGAGCGCATCAACATGGACGCAAGTGCACGAGCAAGATATCTCAAGAAGGTGCATGAAGATACAAGGGCAATGATTGAGCGACAAGTCCATCGCCTCACCACCAAGCTCAACGTCAACAAGGCACCAATGGTGTTCCAACTGGGAGATCCCGTATGGCTTCATCTTCGAAAGGACCGTTTCACCAACGAACGCAAGTCCAAACTACTACCTCGAGCCGACGGACCTTTCAAGGTGCTAGCACGCTACAACAACAACGCCTACAAGATCGATATTCCACGAGACAAGTACAACGTGAGCAATACATTCATCATCAAGGACCTATCTCCTTTCCACGGTGCTGAAGATTTTGATCCGAGGTCGAATCCTTCCCAAGGGAGGGGAGATGATGCGGAGCATCCCAAGATCATCCCCACGGACATACCATCGACTCACCAAGTGCCCAAAGGACCAATGACATGAGCCCGTGCAAGAGCTCTCGAAGACGAGGTGAACTCACTCCTTTATCTATTTCCTCTCGAGTCGCATGGGACATGGCTTCTACCCTCAGTAGAAACTCTATGCATACTCAGGTATTTGGGAGAAGGCCACGGGACAGCTCTGCACAGTGGACTGTTGGAAATATGCCCTAGAGGCAATAAGAAAAGAGTTATTATTATATTTCCTTGTTCATGATAATCGTTTATTATCCATGCTATAATTGTATTGATTGGAAACTTAAATACATGTGTGGATAAATAGACAAACTTTGTGTCCCTAGTAAGCCTCTTCAGGACTAGCTCGTTGATCAAAGATGACCGCGGTTTCCAGGTCATAGACATGAGTTGTCATTTGATAACGGGATCACATCATTAGGAGAATGATGTGATGGACGAGACCCAAACGTTAAACATAGCTTTTGATCGTATCAGTTATCGCTATAGTTTTCTGCATGTCAAGTATAAGTTCCTATGACCATGAGATCATGTAACTCACTGACACCGTATGAGTGCCTTGTGTGTGCCAAACGTCGCAACGTAACTGGGTGACTATAAAGTTACTCTACAGGTATCTCCGAAGGTGTCTGTTGAGTTGACATGGATCGAGACTGGGATTTGTCACTCCGTGTAACGGAGAGGTATCTCCGGGCCCACTCGGTAATACGTCATCTCAATGAGCTCAAAGTGACTAAGTAGTTAGTCACGGGATTATGTATTACGGAACAAGTAAAGAGACTTGCCGGTAACGAGATTGAACTGGGTATAGAGATACCGACGATCGAATCTCGGGCAAGTAACATACCGACGAGACAAAGGGAACTGTATACGGGATTGCCTGAATCCTTGACATCGTGGTTCATCCGATGAGATCATCGAGGAACGTGTGGGAACCAATATGGGTATCCAGATCCCGCTATTGGTTATTGACCTGGGAGTGTCTCGGTCATGTCTGCATAGTTTCCGAACCTGCAGGGTCTACACACTTAAGGTTCGGTGACGCTAGGGTTGTTAGTGAGAACAGTGCATGGTAACCGAAGGTTGTTCGGAGTCCCGGATGAGATCCCGGACGTGACGAGGGTCTCCGGAATGGTCCGGGGACGAAGATTGATATATGGGATGAGAGTAAACGGAGTCCGGAATTGTTCCGGGGAACATCGGGAAGGAATCGGAGAACCGAAAGGTGTTTCGGGGGCCACGGTAAAGGTTACGGGCCCTATGGGCCATAAGTGGGGAGACACAACAGCCCACACGGGGGCTGTGCGCCCCCCCTAGGCCCCTCCACCTGCGCCTAAGGGGGCTGGGCCCGCCTAGGGCAGCCGCACCCCCTAGTCTTGGGGGGCAAGGCGCCTGGGGAGGGAAACCCTAGCCCTGGCCGCCGCCCCCCCCTTGGCCGCCCCATCTGGCCTTGGCCGCCGCCCCCTAGGGGGAACCCTAGGGGCGCCCCCTCCCCTCTCTCCCCCCTATATAAAGAGAGGCAGAGGGAGGGCAGCAACACAAGTTCGTGCCTCGGCGCTGCCCTCTCTCTCCCACGAATATCTTCGTCTAGTTTGCAGTGCTTGGCGAAGCCCTGCTGGAATTCCTCCACCACCATCTCCACCACGCCGTCGTGCTGCTGGATTTCTCCGTCAACTTCTCCTTCCCCCTTTTGTGATCAAGAAGGAGGAGACGTCCCCGAGCTGCACGTGTGTTGAACGCGGAGGCACCATCCGTTCGGTGCTGGGATCTTCGGCGATTTGAATCGCGGCGAGTACGACTCCATCAACCGCGTTCTTGAACGCTTCCGCTTAGCGATCTACAAGGGTATGTGGATCCGACTCTTCCCTCGTAGATGCATCTCCTAGATTGATCTTGGTGAGCGTAGGAAAATTTTTGTTTCCCATGCAACGTTCCCCAACAGTGGCATCATGAGCTAGGATCTTGCGTAGATGTTTTCACGAGTAGAACACAAAGGGGTTTGTGGGCGTTGATGTTTAGATTGCTTCCCTCCTTGGTCTTTCTTGATTCAGCGGCATTATGGGATGAAGCGGCCCGGACCAACTTTACATGTCCACGTACATGAGACCGGTTCCATCGACAGACATGCGACTTTTGTTGCATAAGATGGCTGGCGGGTGTCTGTCTCTCCTATCTTAGTTGAATCGGATTCGACGAAGGCGGTCCTTGTAGAAGGTTAAATAGCAACTTAAATATCACCGTTGTGGCTTTGCGTAGGTAAGAAGCGTTCTTGCTAGATACCCATAGTAGCCACGTAAAACATGCAACAACAAATTAGAGGACGTCTAACTTGTTTTTGCAGGGTATGTATGTGATATGATATGGCCAATGACATGATGAGATATATTTGATGTATGAGATGATCATGTTGTAATAGTTAATATCGACTTGCATGTCGATGTATAAGGCAACCGGCAGGAGCCATAGGGTTGTCTTTAATTTTTGTATGACCTGCGTGTCAATCATTAAGCGCTATGTAATGCTTTACTTTATCGCTAAACGGTAGCAATAGTAGTAAGAGCATGGTGGGCGCGCGACAACCCCGATGGCGACACGATGATGGAGATCATGATGATGGGGATCATGGTGTTACGCCGGTGACGATGGAGATCATGCCGGTGCTTTGGAGATGGAGATCAAAAGCACGAGTTGATGGCCATATCATGTCACTTATGATTTGCATGTGATGTTAATCCTTTTATGCATCTTATTTTGCTTAGGACGACGGTAGCATTATAAGATGATCCCTCACTAAAATTTCAAGATAAAATTGTGTTCCCCCCGAGTGTGCGCCGTTGCGAAGGTTCGTCGTTTCGAAGCACCACGTGATGATCGGGTGTGATAGACTCTACGTTCGCATACAACGGGTGCAAGCCAGTTTTGCACATGCAGAACACTCGGGTTAGACTTGACGGGCCTAGCATGTACAGACATGGCCTCGGAACACGGAAGACCGAAAGGTCGAGCATGAGTCATATAGTAGATATGATCAACATGAAGATGTTCACCATTGACACCACCTCCTCTCACGTGATGATCGGACTTGGGTTGGTGGATTTGGATCATGTCACGCTCGGATGACCAGAGGGATGTCAATTTGAGTGGGAGTTATAAGTAATTTGATTAGTTAAAACTCACTTATCATGAACAATAGTCTAAGATGTCTTTGCAAATCTTTTGTTGTAGATGGCTCCCGCAGTAGCTCCCCTGAATTTTAATGCGTTCCTAGAGAAAACTAAGCTGAAAGATGATGGGAGCAACTTTGTGGACTGGCTCCGCAATCTGAGGATCATCCTCACAGCTGCCCAAAAGGTTTATGTCCTAAATGCACCGCTAGGTGAACCCCCCGCTCCGGCCTCTGTGGACGTTATGAACGCCTGGCAGTCGCGTGCGGATGACTACTCAGTAGTGCAGTGTGCCATGTTGTATAGCTTGGAAGGAGGACTTCAAAGGCGTTTTGAACGTCATGGAGTATATGAGATGTTCCAGGAGTTGAAGTTCATCTTTGAGAAGAATGCCAAGATCGAGAGGTATGAGACCTCCGATAAATTCTTTGCTTGCAAGATGGAGGAGAATTCGTCTGTCAGTGAGCACTTACTGAAGATGTCTGGGTACTATACCCGCATAGCTGATCTGGGACTTGTGTTCCCGGAGGAGGCTATCATTGATAGAATTCTCCAGTCACTCCCACCTAGCTACAAGAGCTTCGTGCAGCAGTATAACATGCAAGGGATGAACAAAACCATCGCCGAGCTGTTTGCGATGCTGAAAGTCGCTGAGTCAGACATCCAGAAGGAGCATCAAGTGTTGATGGTCAATAAAACCACCAGTTTCAAGAAGAATGGCAAGGGCAAGAAGGGTAACTCTAAGAAGGGTGGCAAGGCAGTTGCTCATCCAGTGAAGAAACCCAAGGCTGGGCCCAAGCCAGAGACTGAGTGCTTCTATTGCAAGGGGAACGGCCACTGGAAGCGGAACTGCCCCAAGTATCTGGCAGACAAGAAGGGGCCAACAACAACAACAAGCAAGGTATATGTGATATACATGTTATTGATGTGTACCTTACCAACTCTCGTTGTAGTGCCTGGGTATTTGATACCGGTTCGGTTGCTCACATTTGCAACTCTAAACAGGAACTACGGAATAAACGGAGGCTGGCGAAGGACGAAGTGACGATGCGCGTGGGGAATGGTTCCAAGGTTGATGTGATCGCCGTCGGCACGCTCGCTCTTCGATTACCATCGGGATTAGTTATGAACCTGAATAATTGTTATTTAGTGCCTGCGTTGAGCATGAACATTATATCTGGATCTTGTTTAATGCGAGACGGTTACTCATTTAAATCAGAGAATAAAGGTTGTTCTATTTATATGGGTAATATCTTTTATGGTCATGCACCCGAAGTAGGGGGTTTATTCTTATTGAATCTCGATAGTGATGATACACATGTTCATAACATTGATGCCAAAAGATGTAGAGTTGATAACAATAGTACCACTTTCTTGTGGCACTGCCGTCTGGGTCATATCGGCGTGAAACGCATGAGGAAGCTCCATGCTGATGGACTTTTGGAGTCTCTTGATTTTGAATCACTTGACACATGCGAGCCGTGCCTCATGGGCAAGATGACTAAGACCCCGTTTTCAGGAACAATGGAACGGGCAAATGACTTATTGGAAATCATACATACTGATGTGTGTGGCCCGATGAGTGTCACGGCGCGCGGTGGATATCGTTATTTTCTCACCTTCACTGACGACTTAAGTAGATATGGGTATATTTACTTGATGAAGCATAAGTCTGAAACGTTTGAAAAGTTCAAGCAATTTCAGAGTGAAGTTGAGAATCATCGTAACAAGAAGATCAAGTTCCTACGATCTGATCGAGGGGGAGAGTATCTGAGTTATGAGTTTGGCAATCACTTAAGACAATGTGGAATTGTTTCACAGTTGACGCCACCTGGAACACCACATCGTAATGGTGTGTCCGAACGTCGTAATCGAACCCTATTAGATATGGTGCGTTCTATGATGTCTCTTGCCGATTTGCCACTATCATTTTGGGGATATGCGTTAGAGACGGCTGCATTCACTTTAAATAGGGCTCCATC
>LR738710.1:414934254-415106718 GCA_902687465.1 Secale cereale
AGACCAGATGTCAGCCTTGCCATAAGTATGGCCGGAAGGTTTCAAAGTAATCCTGGTATGGATCACTGGACAGCGGTCAAGAATATCCTGAAGTACCTGAAAAGGACTAAGGAAATGTTTCTCGTTTATGGAGGTGATCAAGAGCTCGTCGTAAAGGGTTACGTCGATGCAAGCTTTGACACTGATCCGGATGACTCTAAGTCTCAAACCGGGTACGTATATATTCTCAACGGGGGAGCGGTAAGCTGGTGTAGTTCCAAGCAAAGCGTGGTAGCCGATTCTACATGCGAAGCGGAGTACATAGCTGCCTCGGAGGCGGCAAAGGAAGGTGTCTGGATGAAGGAGTTCATAACAGATCTTGGAGTTGTGCCTAGTGCATTGAACCCAATGACTCTGTTTTGTGACAACACTGGTGCCATTGCTCTAGCCAAGGAACCAAGGTTTCACAAGAGGACCAGACACATAAAGCGACGCTTCAATTCCATCCGCGAATCAGTCAAGGAGGAGGACATAAGCATTTGCAAAGTACACACGAATTTGAATGTTGCAGATCCGTTGACTAAGCCTCTTCCACGGGCTAAGCATGATCAACACCAAGACTCTATGGGTGTTAGATTCATTACCTTGTAATGCTAGATTATTGACTCTAGTGCAAGTGGGAGACTGTTGGAAATATGCCCTAGAGGCAATAATAAAAGAGTTATTATTATATTTCCTTGTTCATGATAATCGTTTATTATCCATGCTATAATTGTATTGATTGGAAACTTAAATACATGTGTGGATAAATAGACAAACTTTGTGTCCCTAGTAAGCCTCTTCAGGACTAGCTCGTTGATCAAAGATGACCGCGGTTTCCAGGTCATAGACATGAGTTGTCATTTGATAACGGGATCACATCATTAGGAGAATGATTGTATGGACGAGACCCAAACGTTAAACATAGCTTTTGATCGTATCAGTTATCGCTATAGTTTTCTGCATGTCAAGTATAAGTTCCTATGACCATGAGATCATGTAACTCACTGACACCGTATGAGTGCCTTGTGTGTGCCAAACGTCGCAACGTAACTGGGTGACTATAAAGGTACTCTACAGGTATCTCCGAAGGTGTCTGTTGAGTTGACATGGATCGAGACTGGGATTTGTCACTCCGTGTAACGGAGAGGTATCTCCGGGCCCACTCGGTAATACGTCATCTCAATGAGCTCAAAGTGACTAAGTAGTTAGTCACGGGATTATGTATTACGGAACGAGTAAAGAGACTTGCCGGTAACGAGATTGAACTGGGTATAGAGATACCGACGATCGAATCTCGGGCAAGTAACATACCGACGAGACAAAGGGAACTGTATACGGGATTGCCTGAATCCTTGACATCGTGGTTCATCCGATGAGATCATCGAGGAACGTGTGGGAACCAATATGGGTATCCAGATCCCGCTATTGGTTATTGACCTGGGAGTGTCTCGGTCATGTCTGCATAGTTTCCGAACCCGCAGGGTCTACACACTTAAGGTTCGGTGACGCTAGGGTTGTTAGTGAGAACAGTGCATGGTAACCGAAGGTTGTTCGGAGTCCCGGATGAGATCCCGGACGTGACGAGGGTCTCCGGAATGGTCCAGGGATGAAGATTGATATATGGGATGAGAGTAAACGGAGTCCGGAATTGTTCCGGGGAACATCGGGAAGGAATCGGAGAACCGAAAGGTGTTTCGGGGGCCACGGTAAAGGTTACGGGCCCTATGGGCCATAAGTGGGGAGACACAACAGCCCACACGGGGGCTGTGCGCCCCCCCTAGGCCCCTCCACCTGCGCTTAAGGGGGCTGGGCCCCCCTAGGGCAGCCGCACCCCCTAGTCTTGGGGGGCAAGGCGCCTGGGGGGGGGGGGAAACCCTAGCCCTGGCCGCCGCCCCCCCTTGGCCGCCCCATCTGGCCTTGGCCGCCGCCCCCTAGGGGGAACCCTAGGGGCGCCCCCTCCCCTCTCTCCCCCCTCTATAAAGAGAGGCAGAGGGAGGGCAGCAACACAAGTTCGTGCCTCGGCGCTGCCCTCTCTCTCCCACGAATATCTTCGTCTAGTTTGCAGTGCTTGGCGAAGCCCTGCTGGAATTCCTCCACCACCATCTCCACCACGCCGTCGTGCTGCTGGATTTCTCCGTCAACTTCTCCTTCCCCCTTGCTGGATCAAGAAGGAGGAGACGTCCCCGAGCTGCACGTGTGTTGAACGCGGAGGCACCGTCCGTTCGGTGCTGGGATCTTCGGCGATTTGAATCGCGGCGAGTACGACTCCATCAACCGCGTTCTTGAACGCTTCCGCTTAGTGATCTACAAGGGTATGTGGATCCGACTCTTCCCTCGTAGATGCATCTCCTAGATTGATCTTGGTGAGCGTAGGAAAATTTTTGTTTCCCATGCAACGTTCCCCAACATGGACAAGGCGGCGGGATCGATAAGTGCTTGGAACAAGAAGAAGGGCGGCTGAAGACGCTACACGTACCGGACGTCCGACCTCTGCCGGACGACAGGGCACTTCCAGGCACCAGACGTCCGAAGTTCACCGGACGACCAACGACTCCCAGACAACCGGACGACCGGAAGCCACCGGAAGTTCGTGACACCGACCACATAACGTAAATAGCGGAAATCTGAGGATTACCGGACATCCGGTCCCTCCCGAGCCACCGGACGTCCGGTGACCCAGCGGACGTCCGACCCGACGGCATCACCCCATGTAATATATACTCGTTGACTTCTTTCGTTAGAGGCAGCTTTGGGACAACTCATCTAGAACTTAGTGGTTCCTCTCCTACGAGACCGTGGCCTCCTTGGAGAAGATCCACCGGATTCAAGACCTCCTTCACGGAGATGAACATCAAGACCTCCTCACGGAGATGACTACCGCCACTTGTATCGTCCTTAGTTGATCGTGTATCGTGTATCACACTTTGTGTACCCGGATCTAGCATTTGTGTGACCTAAACGTGTTGGTTTGAGTGTTTTCTTCTTGTCCCTCTTGTGTTTTCCCTCGTTCCTCACGTGTTCATCCTTGGGATCCCTCCTTTTCGTGAAAGATCGGCCACCTAGGGTTACACCCTACATCAAAGCTACAAGAATGCAACTACACCAAGTCGTCCACCTTCTACAAACAACTTCAAGCCAAGAGCTTCATCATCTACAACTCCAACCGAGGACAACGCCAAAACAAGTTCCATCAAATGTTTCAAGTGCCAAGGGCGAGGCCACAAGTCATTTGAGTGCAAGACCGTTCCCAGCATGTTCATCAATGATGACGGATCTTATGACTCAATGAGCGACGATGAGATGGAAGCCCTTGAGCATGTCGCTATGCACTGACAAGTGAATGAAGATGAAGATCATCAAGTGTTTTGCGACAATGACTCGAGTCCCAATCTAGTTGTCTCCAAGATCTTGACACTCCAACATCAACAAGATGACGATCAAAGATGCCACATTTTTCATACCAAGGCCGGCATCCATGGATGCTCCGTCAAGGTTATCATCGATGGAGGAAGTTCTCATAGCTTGGCAAGCGAAGAGCTATGCGACAAGCTACAATTGGTCAAGACGAAGCACCCTCATCCCTACAAGGTCCAATGGCTTAACGACGCCGGAATTCTTCGAGTCGAGCATACCCTACAAGTATCTTTCAAGATAGGCGCCTACGAGGACACACTTGAGTGTGATGTGGTCCCTATGTACGTGTGCCACCTTCTACTTGGACGACCATGGCAATACGATCGTGGAGTCACACACAATGGACGGACCAACCACTATAGCTTCAAGATGAAGGGCAAGGAATTCGTGTTATGTCCAATGTCTCCAAATCAAGTAGCCACCGACAAACACTTATCTACCAACCATCATGGAGAGAATGGTGAGAGAGTGAGCCACCAAAAGGACAGTGAGAGCCACAAGCCCAATATGAGCGACTCCACGATGAGCGACAACTAGCAACTAGTGCTATTTGCCACCAAAAGCGAGATGAGAGAAGTGTGTGAGAACCCCTCGAGTGTCTTTCACCTTGTGCTTTTATGCAAAGGGGAAGCAAAACCTACTAACACTTCACCACATCTACCTTTAGTGTTGTCTCAATTGTTGCAGGAATTCTCGGACGTCTTTCCCGATGAGCTACCTCCGAGTCTACCTCCACTTCACGGAATCGAACACTGCATTGACCTCATACCCGGCGCACCACTTCCAAACATGGCTCCTCACCGCGTCAACCCCGAGGAAACAAAGGAGATACAACGGCAAGTGCAACAACTCATCGACAAAGGTCATGTACGTGAAAGCTTGAGCCCTTGTGCCGTTCCGGTTATTCTCGTGCCTAAGAAAGATGGAAGTTTTGGCATGTGCTCCGATTGTCGCCCGAAAAATGCTATCACCGTTAGATACCGTTACCCTATTCCACGCTTAGACGACATGCTTGATGAATTATGTAGTGCCACCATTTTTAAAAAATTGATCTTAAAAGTGGCTACTACCAAATTCGAATTCAAGAGGGTGATGAGTGGAAAATGGCTTTCAAAACCAAGTTTGGGTTATATGAGTGGTTGGTCATGCCAATGGGTTTATCGGAAGCACCCGGTTCATTTATGCATCTTATGCATTTTGTCCTCCGACCTTACATAGGCGTCTTTGAAGTGGTTTATTTTGATGACATCCTCGTCTTTAGCAAATCGCTTGAGGACCATGTGACACACATCCGTATGGTTTTACAAACCCTTCAGAAGGAGCACTTATATGCTAACATGGATAAATGCACTTTTGGTGTTGACAAGGTCGTTTTCTTAGGATTTGTCGTTTCTTCACAAGGTGTTCACGTTGATGAAACTAAAATTGAAGCAATTAAAACTTGGCAACAACCAACAAATCTACTACAAGTGCGTAGTTTCCTTGGTTTAGCTGGTTTCTACCGATGTTTCGTGAAGGACTTTAGCATTATTGCTATGCCTCTACATGCCTTGAGCAAGAAGAACGCACCCTTTAGTTGGGGTCATTCGTAAGACACCGCATTCAATGAGCTAAAAGACTTGCTTACCCATGCACCACTTCTTGCCCTACCAAACTTTGACAAACCTTTTGAGATCCATTGTGACGCTAGTGGTACCGGCATCGGTGGCATGCTAATGCAATAAAAACGCCCAATTGCAGACTTTAGCGAGAAGCTATCCAGAGCTTTATGCCTTGGTGCGAGTTTTGCGTGTTTGGGACCATTATCTTAGACCTCATGAATTCATTCTTCATACTGACCATGAGACGCTCAAGTATCTCAAGGGTCAAACTAAGTTAAACAAGCTTCATGCTAAATGGAGTGAGTTCATTGAGTCTTTTCCCTATGTCATCAAGTACATCAAAGGCAAAGAAAATGTTGTGGCGGATGCGCTTTCCCGCAAATGCATGCTTGTTACACAACTTGAGTTGAATGTTATTGGCTTTGAGCACATAAAAGATTTATATGAGCATGATCCTTTCTTTGCACATCCTTATACTAAGTGTTTGACTCACACTTCTTGGTAATGCTACTACATAAAGGATGGATATCTTATGAGAGCTAACAAACTTTCCATTCCCGAGTTTTTGCTTCGTTTGATCCTTTGGCAGGAATCTCATGGAGGAGGACTCATGGGACACTTTGGACGCGACAAGACATTTGTTATGCTCTCAAAGAACTACTTTTGGCCCAAGATGCTCTGTGACGTCTCACGCCTCACCAACCGATGTTCTACATGTCGCAAAGCTAAGTCAAAAGCTCAATCTCATGGTCTTTACATGCCTCTTCCTATTCCATATCATCCATGGGAAGACATAAGCATGGACTTTGTTCTTGGATTGCCTAGGATTCAAAATGGAAAGGATTCCGTGTTTGTTGTTGTGGATAGATTTTCTAAAATTTCTCATTTCATTCCTTGTAACAAGATCGATGATGCTTCACACATGGCAAATCTCTTTCGTAGGAAAATCATTCGTCTACATGGACTGCCCAAGACTATTGTTTCGGATCGGGACGTCAAGTTCTTGAGCTACTTTTGGAAGACTCAGTGGGCCAAACTCGGCATCAAGCTACTCTTCTCTCCGGCATATCATCCACAAACTGACGGCCAAACGGAGGTGATGAACCGCACACTTTCGACGCTTCTTCGTGTGTTGATCAAGAAGAACATCAAGGAATGGGAGCAATGCATGCCCATCACCGAGTACGCCTACAACCGCGCAAGACATTCGACTACCGGCAAGTCCCCCTTCGAGGTCGTCTACGGCTTCAACCGGTTGTCCCCATTGGACATCCTACCTCTACCTCTACAAGAGCGCATCAACATGGACGCAAGTGCACGAGCGAGCTATCTCAAGAAGGTGCATGAAGATACAAGGGCAACGATCCAGCGACAAGTCCATCGCCTGGCCACCAAGCTCAACGTCAACAAGGCACCAATGGTGTTCCAACCAGGAGATCTTGTTTGGCTTCATCTTTGTAAGGACCGCTTCCCAAACGAGGGCAAGTCCAAACTACTACCTCGCACCGACGGACCCTTCAAGGTGCTAGCACGCTACAACAACAATGCATACAAGATAGACAATCCACGCGACAACTACAACGTGAGCGATGCCTTCAACGTCAAGGATCTCTCCCCTTTCCATGGTGATGATGATTTCGATCCGAGGTCGGATCTTTCCCAAGGGAGGGGAGATGATGCTGAGCATCCCAAGGTCATCCCCATGGACCCTCAATCGCCTCAACAAGTGCCTCAAGGACCAATGACACGTGCTCGTGCTAGAGCTCTCGAGACCGAGGTGACATCTCTCCTAGTCCAACTTCCATATGAATCTTACGAGACATGGCTACTACCTCAGACGGATGTGTTTTGTGTGCTCAGGTACGAAGAAGACCCCATCGGAGAGGCTCGTGAAGATGGACAAGTCCCCAAGCTCACGTACGAATCTTTGCATCGAGAAGGGCTGAAGAAGACTCCAGGCCCCGGACATCCGACCCCTGGACAACCAACTACATAAGAGCACCAGCAGAAGAAGCTACAGGGCCCGGACATCTGTCCAGGGCCCGGACATCCGGCCCGGCAGGCCCCAACATCCGGCCTCGTGCCCGGAAATCCGGCGCGCCCACCACAGAAGCATACCCATGGCTGGCCCCGGTAGCCCAGACATCGGGCGCCTCCCGACAGCCCGGACATCCGGGCCGACGCCCGGACATCCGGCCCCTAATTGCGAGCGCGCATCTCCTTTGGGTCGTGACCCATGTACCCCTTCGCCCCGTAGACTATATATATTCCTCCTCCTACATCTTTTAGGGTCAGCTTTTGTGATAGCTCATCTAAAACCTTAGTGGTTCCTCTCCTACGAGACCGCGGCCTCCTCGGAGAAGATCCACCAGATTCAAGACCTGCTTCACGGAGAAGAACATCAAGACCTCCTCACGGAGATGACTACCGCTACTTGTATCGTCCTTAGTTGATCGTGTATCGTGTATCACTCTTTGTGTTCCCGGATCTAGCATTTGTGTGACCCAAATTTGTTGATTTGAGTGTTTTCTTCTTGTCCCTCTTGTGTTTTCCCTCGCGTACCACGTGTTCATCCTCAGGATCCCTCCATTTCGTGAAAGATCGGCCATCTAGGGTTCCACCTTACACCATAGAATCTGGAGACATAGGAAGCAAAGTGATATGTTTATCCTTACGAACAAGAGTATAATGATTGTTTCTACCATAGTGTACATAATTTTTATCTAATTTTCATGGTCTACCAAGTAATAAGGAACATGCTTGCATGGGTACCACATCACAATCAACATAATAAGCATATGTAGCAATACTAAAATGCACAAACAGTGCATGTTACCTTAACCTTGCCGCTATTGTTAAACCATTGGATGTAGTGATGCGGAGCATCCCAAGGTCATCCCCATGGACCTACCTTCGTCTCACCAAGTGCCAAGTGGGCCCATGACACATGCTCGAGCACGAGCTCTCGAGGCTGAAGTGACTTCACTCCTCTCTCTACGTCACTTTGATTCACATGAGACATGGCTTCTACCCTCATTAGAGACTCTTTGCATACTCAGGCACCTCGGGAGCAACCATGGAGAAGTTAAGGAACAAGAAGGATCGAAGGAGGAAGAAGGAGGAGAAAAACAGCCAAGACTCAGCCTGCCCGGACGATTCGGACGGAGTCCCGGACGATCCGGACGACACCCGGATGATCCGGAAAAACGTCCGGATGATCTGGCAAATGTGCCCGAAGACACCCGAAGCTCCACGCCGAAGCCGGATCATCCGGACCCCGGCCCGGATCATCCGGATGCACCCGAACATTTGGACGAAGACCCGGATATCCGGGCCACCCGCAGCAGATTAGGCATGTCCGGATCATCCGGACGCCGCCCCGGATCATCTGGACCCCCGAAGTCCGGATCATCCGGACCAACGTCTGGATCATCCGGACAATGCCTGCGTGCATGTTGTTGGGCCGAGGCCCATGTACCCCTTCGCCCCTCCTAGCTTATATATACCACTCTACCTAAACTATCTAGGGTTAGCTTTGTGTTAGCTCCTACCAAACCTTAGGGGTTCCTCTCCTACGAGACCGTGGCCTCCTCGGAGAAGATCCACCGGATTCAAGACCTCCTATACGGAGAATAACATCAAGACCTCCTCACGGAGATGACTACCGCTACTTGTCTCGTCCTTAGTCGATCGTGTATCGTGTATCGCACTTTGTGTACCCCGGATCTAGCATTTGTGTGACCTAAGTTGGTTGATTTGAGTGTTTTCTCCTTGTCTCTCTTGTGTTTTTCCTCGTGCCCCTCGTGTTCTTCCTCGGAATCCCTCCTTTTTCGTGAAAGATCGGCCATGTAGGGTTCCGCCATACATCATCTATGGTATCATGAGCCTTGGTTGATCATGAATTTGGAGCCCCACACCTTGTTTTCTAGCTTGTTTTTGTTGTTTTTCTTCCAAATTCGAAAATCCCCACAGAAATAGCCCCACATTTTTTTTGTGATTTGTGTGTTTTGATGAGATTTTGTTGATTGTGATCCGTGGTTGAGCTGTGTGACAAGTGGTTTACCATTCTCCCCACCTCCCCCACTCTCAAAAACCACCAAAAATCTGAGAAAAATAGTTTTTCCACCTCTTCCCTGAGCTCATCCCGCAAGGTTTGACAAACCCGAATCATCCGGACATTCATCCGGATCATCCGGCCAGACGTCTGGATCATCCGGCCAACCCTGTCGAAACTGCATTTTGCAGTTTTTCTTCGCCACCTTTCCGCCACCGCAAAAACCCTAGACACCTCTTCCGCTATACCCTCGACTTATAACCTACCACCACCAGCATTTCCTAACCAACATCACTACGGTCTTACCTCTTTGTGTCTTGAATTATTTGAGTTGTGGTTTTCTCCGTTTTCGTTTGTGTTTCGGCTATCTCGGAGCGGAACGACATCGACAAGACCACCTCTCAACCTCGACAAGGACGGTAACATCGACGACACTTCGTTTACTACCTTGCAATTGCATTGATAGACCCTCATCGACCATTTTGCGTAGCTTTCCCTACCGAGACTAGCCATTTGAGTATTGCCGGGCCATGGCACTTGTGCACATTAGTGATAGTCATAGACATTGCATACTACATTGTCATATCTTCGTGTGACACAAGAGTGTTCCGCATACACAATAGCTACCTTGATACGAGAAGCATGCATAAGTGGCCAAAGAAAGAGCTCACAAGCTTTTAAGCAAAAGAGCCATCCAAAGCATATAAGAAAAAGCACAATAGCATCAAATGCCTTGCATCAAATAAGATCATATGAGATAGCAATACTTCATCTTGTGCTAAAGCATCGGCACAACATACACTCATAGCATACTTGTGATAGGAAGTCGTTACATTGCTCTTATAGGTCGTGCACAAGTATATATCCGCCTATTAAGCAATCGGTTAGCGTCTCCCTAGAGTTGTGCAACACGAGCATTTTCCGTGGATTCCACATTTTCTCTCACTTTTGGTTGCACAACCACATTTATCTATCCGTGAGTGTGTTCCGTGTGCTACTTATTGCTTGTGATCTACTTGTTGCATGAGCCAATTGTGAATCATTTCCAACATCATTGAATCTTACTCACTTTTTCCATTGAATTTTTCCACCATCCTAACCAAGCTCCTCTACAAAGCTTTACTTGTGTAGGTGTGAGAATCGACAAGACTTGGTACCAATAGTGCTATTTTCGGGTTACATTATTGAGTGATCATTGATCCATTGTCAACTTCGGTCAAGGTACATTTGGAATTGTCTTCTCCTTTCTCCCACTCACATACTTGCTTGTGACGATGGATAGGCCAAGTACATCTACGAACCCGCTCTTCGATGATCCTCAAGAATCGAACAACTACGTCACCAAACTACATCTCTTCGGTGTCCATCAAGCTCTACATCAAGAAAGTGAAGCTATGCGAGAGCACATTGAGCAAGTCGCCGCCGACGGGCGACAATTTGAAGCAAGAACAAGAGAGCAATTCGACATCATCATCACCAACATGGCTACTCAATTCTATACACTACGGACTTTGATAGTCAACCGACGCTCTTCTTCCACATCTTTTCAAAGACGAAGCCGCTCAAGTCGCCACACTAACTCCACGGACGGCTCAAGTACACCTACAACAAATACTCTTCGTCCAGCCGCACGTCAAGATCGACATGACAACCGGAATCCACTTCATGACAAGAGTTCTCAAGAACTACTTGATGAACAAGAAAGTCGACATTGTCAAAACCAAGCTACACTTGAGCAAGCACAAGAACGGCAAAGACTACGCCAACAACAACAAGAGCGAGCACGTCAACACCAAGAAGAACAAGATGCCGAAGCTCATAGTAAAACACAACACCGCCGAGAAGCTCAAGCTCTTGAGGCGCAACGAGCATTACGTGATTCACATCGCAATGTGGCAACTCGCAATCGACACACTCGTCAAGAAGAGGATTTCCTTCGCGATGAGATGCAAGAGAGGCGCCACCAAGCACGAATGCAACAAGAAGTTCCTCCTCAAGCGCGACAAGAGCAACAACCTCAACAAGAACCACAAGCTCGAAAAGTACACCATGACAATGAACATCTACTCTGCCAAGAGCAACATGAGATTGACAATCGTCCAAATCAAGAACGCCCCCTCAATAGGCAAGCAAACAATGAAGAGCATCGCTATGGCAAGCTTAAGTTCACAATGCCAAAGTTTTCCGGAAGCATTGATCCCGAAGACTACCTCTCATGGGCATTGAAAGTTGATAAAATCTTTCGCCTCCACAACTTTCATGAAGAGAAGAAAATCGCTATGGCCTCCCTTGAGTTCCAAGACTATGTTCTCATTTGGTGGGAGCAAATCATTGAGAGAAGAGAAGCAAAAGGAGAACCTCCAATCACTACTTGGGCTCAAATGAAGTGAGTCACGAGAGCACCCTTCGTGCGAACACACTACAACCGTGACTTGTTCAAGAAACTACAACTCCTCAAGCAAGGTACCAAGTCCGTTGAAGAGTACTACAAGGAGATGGAGATTGCCATGATACGAGCAAACATCACGGAAGATGAAGAACAAACGATGGCGAGATTCTTGAATGGACTCAACTATCCTATCAAGAAGATTGCGAATTTTCAACCATACACCAATCTCCTCGAGCTAGTACATCAAGCCACCAAGGCGAAGCGACAAGTTCAAGAGGACTACAAGTACTCCAAGTTCACCTCCAAGAACTTCGGCTCCTACAACCAAGCTTCAACGACTTCGGCTCCTCCTACCCCTAACAAGCCATCTACAAACTTCGGCGACAAGTCAAGCTACAAGAATGCGACTACATCAAGTCGTCCACCTTCTACAAACAACTTCAAGCCAAGAGCTTCATCATCTACAACTCCAATCGAGGACAACTCCAAGACGAGTTCCATCAAATGCTTCAAGTGCCAAGGGTGAGGCCACAAGTCATTTGAGTGCAAGACCATTCTTACCATGATGATCAATGATGACAGATCTTATGACTCAATGAGCGACGATGAGATGGAAGCCCTTGAGCATGTGGCTATGCATCGACAAGTGAATGAAGATGAAGACCATCAAGTGTTTTGCGACAATGACTCGAGTCCCAATCTCGTTGTCTCCAAGGTCTTGACACTACAACATCAACAAGATGACGAGCAACGATGTCACATTTTCCATACCAAGGCCGGCATCAATGGACGCTCCGTCAAGGTTATCATCGATGGAGGAAGTTGTCATAACTTGGCAAGCGAAGAGCTATGCGACAAACTACAATTGGTCAAGACGAAGCACCCTCACCCCTACGAGGTCCAATGGCTTAACGATGCCGGAATCCTTCAAGTCAAGCATACCGTGCAAGTCTCCTTCAAGATAGGCGCCTACGAGGACACACTTGAGTGTGATGTGGTCCCTATGTCTGTGTGCCACCTTCTACATGGACGACCATGGCGATACGATCGTGGAGTCACACACAATGGACGGACCAACCACTATAGCTTCAAGATGAAGGGCAAGGAATTCGTGCTACGTCCAATGTCTCCAAGTCAAATAGCCGCCGACAAACACTTACCTACCAACCATCATGGAGAGAATGGCGAGAGAGCGAGCCACCAAAAGGAAAGTGCGAACCACAAGCCAAATATGAGCGACTCCACGATTAGTGACACGAAACACCTAGAGTTATTCGCCACCAAAAGTGATATGCGAGAAGTGTGTGAGAACCCCTCGACTGTCTTTCACCTTGTTCTTTTATGCAAAGGGGAAGCCAAACCTACTAACACTTCACCACCTCCACCTTTAGTGTCGTCTCAATTGTTGCAGGAATTCTCGGACGTTTTTCCCGATGAGCTACCTCCGGGTCTACCTCACTTCACGGGATCGAACACCGCATCGACCTCATACCCGGCGCACCACTTCCGAACAAGGCTCCTTACCGCGTCAACCCCAAGGAAACCAAGGAGATACAATGGCAAGTACAACAACTCGTCGACAAAGGTCATCTACATGAAAGCTTGAGCCCTTGTGTCGTTCTGGTTATTCTCGTACCTAAGAAAGATGGAAGTTTCGCATGTGCTCCGATTGTCGCCCGTTTAATGCTATAACCGTTAGATACCGAAACCCTATCCCATGCTTAGACGACATGCTTTATGAATTATGTGGTGCCACCATCTTTTCGAAAATTGATCTTAAAAGTGGCTACTACCAAATTCGCATTCAAGAGGGTGATGAGTGGGAAACGGCTTTCAAAACCAAGTTTGGGTTATATGAGTGGCTTGTCATTCCAATGGGTTTATCGGAAGCGCCCGGTTCATTTATGCGTCTCATGCATTTTGTTCTACGACCCTACATAGGCGTCTTTGTAGTGGTTTACTTTGATGACATCCTCGTTTTTAGCAAGTCGCTTCAGGACCATGTGACACACATCCGTTTGGTTTTGCAAACCCTTTGGAAAGAGCGCTTATATGCTAACATGGAAAAATGCACTTTTGGCGTTGACAAGGTCTTTTTCCTAGGATTTGCCGTTTCTTCCCAAGGTGTTCACGTTGATGAAACTAAAATTGAAGCAATTAAAACTTGGCCTCAACCATAGAACCTCCAACAAGTGCGTAGCTTTCTTGGTTTAGCCGGTTTCTATCGACGTTTTGTGAAGGACTTTAGCACAATTGCTTTGCCTCTACATGCCTTGAGCAAGAAGAACGCACCCTTTGTTTGGGGTCCTTCGCAAGACACCGCGTTCATTAAGCTCAAAGACTTGCTCACACATGCGACGCTAGTGGTACTGGCATAGGTGGCGTGCTCATGCAAGAAAAGCGCCCAATTGCGTATTTTAGCGAGAAGCTATCCGGAGCGCAACTTAACTACCCCATTTATGATAAAGAGCTCTATGCCTTGGTGAGAGTTTTACGTGTTTGGGAACACTAGCTTAGACCTCATGAATTCATTCTTCATACGGACCATGAGACTCTCAAGTGTCTCAAAGGTCAAACTAAGTTGAACAAGCGTCATGCTAAGTGGAGTGAGTTCACTGAGTCTTTTTCCTACGTCATCAAGTACATCAAAGGCAAAGAGAATGTTGTGGCAGATGCGCTTTCCCGCAAATGCATGCTTGTCACAAAATTTGAGTTGAATGTTATTGGCTTTGAGCACATAAAAGACTTATATGAGCTGATCCCTTATTTGCAAATCCTTATGCTAAGTGTTTGACTCACACTTTTTGGGAACATTACTACATCAAGGATGGATATCTTATGAGAGCTAACAAACTTTGCATTCCCGAGTCCTCGCTACATTTGCTCCTTTTGCAGGAATCTCATGGAGGAGGACTCATGGGACACTTTGGTCGCGACAAGACATTTGCTACACTCTCCAAGAACTACTTTTGGCCCAAGATGCTACGTGACGTCTCACGCCTCACCAACCGATGCTCTACATGTCGTAAAGCTAAGTCAAAAGCTCAATCTCATGGTCTTTACATGCCACTCCCTATTCCATTCCATCCATGGGAAGACATAAGCATGGACTTTATACTTGGATTGCCGAGGACTCAAAATGGAAAGGATTCCGTGTTTGTTGTCGTGGATAGATTCTCTAAAATGGCTCATTTCATTCCTTGCAACAAGATCGACGATGCTTCACATGTGGCCAATCTCTTTTGTAGGGAAATCATCTATCTACATGGAGTGCCCAAGACGATCGTGTCAGACCGGGAGGTCAAGTTTTTGATCTACTTTTGGAAGACTCTATGCGCCAAACTCGGCATCAAGCTACTCTTCTCCTCGGTATATCATCCACAAACCGACGACCAAACGGAGGTGACAAACCGCACGCTTTCTATGCTTCTTCGCGTGTTGATCAAGAAAAACATCAAGGAATGTGAGCAATGCTTCCCATCGCCGACTACGCCTACAACCGCGCAAGACATTCCACTACCGGCAAGTCGCCTTTCGAGGTCGTCTATGGCTTCAACCCATTGTCTCCATTGGACATCCTACCCCTACCTCTACAAGAATGAATCAACTTGGATGCAAGTGCTCGAGCAAGCTATCTCAAGAAGGTGCATGCAGATACAAGGGCAACGATCGAGCGGCTAGTACATCGCCTAGCGCCCAAACTAAACGCCAACAAGCAGCCTATGGTGTTCCAACTGGGAGATCTCGTATGGCTACATCTTCGCAAGGACCATTTCCCCAACGAACGCAAGTCCAAACTTCTACCTCGGGCAGACGGACCCTTCAAGGTGCTAGCACGCTACAACAACAATGCATACAAGCTCGACCTTCCACGCGACAAGTACAACGTGAGCAATGTATTCAACGTCATGGATCTCTCCACTTTCCATGGTGACGAAGATTTCGATCCGAGGTCGGATCTTTCCCAAGGAAGGGAAGATGATACGGAGCATCCCAAGGTCATCCCCATGGACCTACCTTCGTCTCACCAAGTGCCAAGTGGACCCATGACACGTGCTCGAGCACGAGCTCTCGGGGCTGAGGTGACTTCACTCCTCTCTCTACGTCACTTTGATTCACATGAGACATGGATGCTACCCTCATCATAGACTCTTTGCATACTTAGGCACCTCGGGAGCAATCATGGAGAAGTCAAGGAACAAGAAGGATCGAAGGAGGAAGAAGGAGGAGAAAAACAGCCAAGACTCAGCCTGCCCGGACGATTCGGACGGAGTCCCGGACGATTCGGACGACGCATGGATGATCCAAAAAAATGTCCGGACGATCCGGCAAATGTGCGTGAAGACACCCGAAGCTCCATGCCGAAGACGGATCATCCGGACCCCGGCACAGATGATCCGGATGCACCCGGACATCTGGACGAAGACCCGGATATCCGGGCCACCCGCAGCAGATCAGGCTTGTCCGGATCATCCGGACGCCGCCCCAGATCATCCGGACCCCCAAGCCCGGATCATCCGAACAATGCATGCGTGCATGATGTTGGGCCGAGGCCCATGTACCCCTTCGCCCCTCCTAGCCTATATATACCACTCTACCTAAACTATCTAGGGTTAGCTTTGTGTTAGCTCATACCAAACCTTAGTGGTTCCTCTCCTACGAGACCGCGGCCTCCTCGAAGAAGATCCACCGAATTCAAGACCTCCTATACGGAGAAGAACATCAAGACCTCCTCACGGAGGTGACTACCGCTACTTGTATCGTCCTTAGTTGACCGTGTATCATGTAACGCACTTTGTGTACCCGGATCTAGCATTTGTCTGACCTAAGTTGGTTGATTTGAGTGTTTTCTCCTTGTCTCTCTTGTGTTTTTCCTCGTGCCCCTCGTGTTCTTCCTTGGAATCCCTCCTTTTTCGTGAAAGATCGGCCATGTAGGGTTCCACCCTACATCATGTAGTAAGGATGTGGATGTGGTCTTGTGTTGAGAGACAACTTCTTCACCATCTCCATGCTGGCCAAGTTGTCGCAGCTCCCTCCATCAATAATGACGCGAACAGAACGTTCGATCACAACTCCCTTTGTATGGAACGAATTGTGCCTCCGGTTTTTCTCAGCTTGTGTGACCTGCACACTCAAAACACGTTGAGCAACTAAAGTTTCATACCTGTCAGCGTCTTTAGCAGCCATGTATTGTGTCTCTTGTTCGGAATCATCTTCACCGTGCTCTTCACTCGCAATAAGAGCCAGATTCTCGTCATCATAATAACTAGCAGACTCATACCCACTGTCCTCGGTAATGATCATGACACCCTAAGATGGGAATTTGCTCACATAGTGACCACAACCGGTGCAACGATAACATATAACATCATGTGTTGGCCCTGTGGATGCCATGGATGAAGAAGAGCTCTGTGTAGGCCGAGAAGGTGTGCTCTTGGAAGATAGTTGTGGTTGTGCCTGCTTTCTTGTATCACGGTTGGAGGTGGCAGCTGAAGGAGGTATCGGTGCAGTAGAATGTGTGGAAGTAGAGGATGCACACGGTGTCCATGAAGAAGGTCGACCAACAGAAAAGTTAGTCTGCGCCAATGCATGTCGATCCTGCACTTCAAGTTCAGCTTTGCAAGCAAGATGGAATAAACGAGTGATATTATTATACTCCTTATGAATGGTCTGAGTCTCTCTATTTAAGCCACCCATAAAACGTGCAGGCATAGCTTCATTATATACAATGCCACATCTAATCATGCCTGTTTGCAATTCCTGATAATATTCCTCTACATAATTTTTCCCTTGTCTTAAACGCTGCAATTTTTGGAGTAATTCACATTAATAATATGGTGGAACCTAACGAGTACGCATAGCAATTTTCAAAGCAGCCCAAGTAGCTGGAATAGCATATAATCTATAATGTTCAGACCACCAAACACATGCAAAACTAGTGAATGCACAAACAACAATATCAACACGTCTATCCTCGGGATATTGTAAGCATGTAAAATGTTGTTCAGTTTCTAACTCCCAAGTAAGATAAATATCAGGAATGTATCTACCCTCGAATGGCGAAATATTCAACTTTAGTTTAGGGATGTGGTCTTGATCTCGTACCTAAGGGGGGGTGCAGCCCTACCGTTGCAATCATATGCATGAGGACGACCTGGTGGTTGTGGTGCTGGTGGTTAAACGTAGTTCTGATTTTGATCAACCTCATTCTCGTAATAGTCCTCTGCAGCAACAGCAGCCACAACAGCATCAACAGTAGGTGCTGCGGCACCAAAAGTTGGCATGGCTCAATAGGAACATGTTGTGCTCGTCCTGCTGTATCGCGACGTGGAGGTGGTTGTTGATGTTGTTGCAATGGTGCAACAGAGGCGGCTGGTGGTTGTGGTATACGCACGAGTACTTCATCGAAGTTGGCATCCAACTTGGTTCAATTGTCTTCTGAATGTCATCAATCCTCTCTAGTGCCTTTCCAAAGCTGGCCATCATGTCTTCCTCCTGTTGACCTAGCATTTGCTGAAATTTATCATGAAGCTCCTTCTTTGTCGTGTTCTCCCAGTAAATCTCGTCGGCTTGTGATCCTGCCATGGTTAGTAGCAATAGAAACACACAAGAGTATGATCCAACAGACTACTAGAAAGTGGTGGTGGTGGTGGGGTGTCACAAAACCGTCAAGCAAATCTAAAATTCTTACCAGTTCTTACCCAGCAGCAGCTGGTGGTCCGTAACCGTTGTAGTCAAAACTCTCAAAGCTTGGACAAAGCAATTACTAGGTGGTGTCAAACGCACAATGTAGTTGTATGTGGAGCTGGGCAGGCTTATAATATGGTAGCAAAAATGTCAGGAATAATCAATTCAGATATGCAAAGTTGAATAAATGCTCAACGGCGGTACTGTGCTGGTCCTAGGCTAGACCGTGCTAGAGACGCAAGCCTAGAACACTAACAAAAATCACGGCACTGCACGTAAACAAGGGAGGAGCACACTCTGAATCTTTTTTCTGCTTCTTTTGCACTTTTTTTTGCTCCATAACATTTTTTTTGAAAAAGTCTACAAATGGTCTAGAAACTGCCTAGCCAGAATTTTCCAGACTTCATTTTTTACGGGAACTATAATTCTTCTGTGTGTAACACCGAAGATGGGGAGTCCGACTCTGTCACGACTCGTAGTATCGCGTGAGCTGGAAGTCGAAAACAAAACAACAAATGCTGGACTCGGACTAGGACTGGTGGCGGAGACTAGTGGAACTCGGACTGGTGGCCCATATATGTCAGGGTGGTGGAACACGGATTGCTGGCGAATCTTTAATGGAGGTTGACTCGGATTGGTGGACAAATATGTGGTGGTATATGGCAGCAGTGATGTATCTGGTGTGGTGGTGGTATATGGTAGTGGTGATGGATCTGGTATGGTGGTGGTATATGGTAGCGGTGATGGATCTGGCATGGTGGTGGTATATGACGGGGATGAAGATGGTGCGGCGCGACGTGACACTTGTGAACAGAACTCGAAACTCTAAAGGACAAGACCCTAAGACCAGCAACTCGACACGATGATGCAACCACAATTTCAACAAAGCAAAACACGGAAAAGATTTTGCAATGGCTCAGACTGGTTCGGATATGATGAACTAACCCTAAATTTTTGTGTGGCTTTTTCATGGACTGTAGGTATGAAGAACAGACTCAATCTAAACTACGAAAAATTGTAAAATCTCACCGAGCAACCTAGAAATCTGATACCACTTGATGATGGCAAAGGTGTCCCGTCTTTCGATGAGATAGTGGCTATCGTTTTTGGTGGAGTAGCCTTTGATGATCCAACTACGAACGCGCAAAGACGTCGCGCCTTAGTAATCGCTAAACCAACTCTGAGAGGTTATTGACCACGCCGGAGCACGATCAACCTGACCACGAGGGTCTATTTTTTGCAGGCAAACGAAGAACAAGCAAGAAACTGAGATTGCAAATCAGGATATTGCAAATTTAAGACGAAAGCTTTATTGATCAAGGTGGGGTTCTGTTACGCCTTTGTCTGGTCGTTGAATACAAACGAAGTACGCGAAGTTGGAGCTATGGTGAACTTTAATCTAAAAAAACCCAAAGTCTAAACAATGCCCTAAGGGCTGTATATATGGAGGAGTAGGGGGAATTTCATGACCCCTTGGAAAAGGACTCTAAAAATAGCCTATACTGAAGTATTTTGAAATTACATGGGCCGAGCCCAATAATAAGGTGGCGCAACACCTATAATAGCCTCTAGAGGAAACTATGAAGTAGCATCTTGTATATTTCGTCGAAGCCTTCATGCACTAATTATGGTGGCTTCAGAGTCCTGAAATCACCACTTGAAACTCAGTTGTTGTTCCCCTTGCGCATGCCCTCATCTCCATGCTTGATCTTGCTCCAATGTTCATCCGTCTTGTCCAAGCTAGGCCCTTCGTTTGTAAGCAAAACAAATGTATCCAATTTAGCCAGCATCATATTCTCATAAACATCAGAATTGTTACCAAGAAACGAAAGTACCTAGTAATTTAATTGGCGTGCGCGAGCTCTAGTAATTGGTCCAGCATGTATAGCAGCAGAGGCTGTGGGTGTAACAATGGTATTGATGTGCTCATCAATGGCCATGGCAGCGACCGGCGACCGTAGCCCCTTTCCTTTCTCAGCTAACTTCTGCCCCTCGTCGGAAGTGCAGCCTCACCAGCGTCTCCTGTCCCTCCTATCCCCCCTCAACCAAGGATCTGTCGGTAGCAGTCTGGGGTGAGGTGCGTCTGTGTGTACGCGAGGAGACGCAAGTGTGCACGTGGTGTGGTGCGGCTGGAAGGCCAGCCAAGCTCGCAACCATGGCTGCTGAGTTCGAGCTTGAGCGGTTGGAAATGATTGAAAATGAAATGAAGGAGCAAAGTTGCGTTTGGGTGGCTAATGTTGATCCAGACTTTTGTATATGGGTGGCTATTGTCGATCTTGTGGACTGGGGGAGCAAGGCTGGACGAGCAAGCTACATTTTTTGCTTGTAGCACTCAGATCAGATGTAGACTTTGTTATTTGTGTGGCCTTTGTTTGACTGAAATCTAATCAGATCAGCTGCGACTTGTTTTAACAGAGCGTTCTTGAATCGTTGATGCTGATGCACAATTCAATATTTATCTGCTTTTTTGATGACTGAAGTTCACTCCAATTCATGATGTGATAAATAAACTCACTATATTCCATCTCTTGAACCAAACATCAAAATGTAACCATTCCATTTCTTCAAATTATCACTATCAAACACAAGGACGGAACCAACCCATTCTAGTGGAATGGAACCATGACATTCCACTACACTTTGTTCCCAAACTAAACACACCCTATTGTCAGAAACTGAACGGTGCCAGTACTATCATGTTTATCCGGAGTGGATCAAAACAATAATTAATGCCATTGGTTTATGATAAGATTGATGCTGGCTTTGCAAAGGGCCATTGGCTCTGGCGAGATCACTGAAACTGTAGTTGTCATAGTGGCGAGTAACATAGAGCAGTGTTAATACTCCCTCCGTTCTCAAATATAAGTCTTTCTAGAGATTCCAACAAGTGACTACATACGAAGCAAAATGGGTGAATCTGCACTCTAAAACATGTCTACATACATTCGTATGTTGTAGTCCATTTAAAATGACTAAAAAGACATATATTTAGGAATGGAGGGAGTAGTATAGCCAATTGTCGGCTATAAGAAAGTGTCATGTCATTTATAGGCAACCTTATAGCCGACATGTGTAACAATTAACTATAAGTGTGTGCTACTCCCTCCGTCTGGAAATACTTGACATCAAAATGAATAAAAGGGGATGTATCTAGATGTATTTTAGTTCCAGATACATCCCTTTTTGTTCATTTTGATGACAAGTATTTTTGGACGGAGGGAGTACTTTATTAATATATAGCTCACCTTCAACTCTCATATAGTGCCTAGGAGCACGTGTTGCAGCTGGCTCTTGCATGAGAACCCGCTTACATTCTCTCTGCTACCTCTTGAGCATGCGTTGGTTTTCCCTCGAAGAGGAAAGGGTGATGCAGCAAAGTAGCGTAAGTATTTCCCTCAGTTTTTGAGAACCAAGGTATCAATCCAGTAGGAGACTACACTCAAATCCCTTGTACCTGCACAAACAAATAAGAACCTTGCAACCAACGTGATAAAGGGGTTGTCAATCCCTTCACGGCCACTTGCAAAAGTGAGATCTGATAGAGATAATAAGATAAATATTTTTGGTAATTTTGTTGTATAGATTGAAAAGTATAGATTGAAAAATAAAAGAACAGTAAAGATAACTAGTTGAAGGAAGATTAATATGATGGAAAATAGACCCGGGGGCCATAGGTTTCACTCGTGGCTTCTCTCAAGATAGCAAATTCTACGGTGGGTAAACAAATTACTGTCGAGCAATTGATAGAAAAACGCATAGTTATGAGAATATCTAGGCATGATCATTGTATATAGGCATCACGTCTGTGACAAGTAGACCGAAACGATTCTGCATCTACTACTATTACTCCACACATCGACCGCTATCCAGCATGCATCTAGAGTATTAAGTTCATAAGAACAGAGTAACGCCTTAAGCAAGATGACCTGATGTAGAGGGATAAACTAATGCAGTATGATATAAACCCCATCTTTTTATCCTTGATGGCAACAATACAATACATGCCTTGCTACCCCTGCTATCACTGGGAAAGGGCACTGCAAGATTGAACCCAAAGCTAAGCACTTCTCCAACTGCAAGAAAGATCGATCTAGTAGGCCAAACCAAACTGATAATTCGAGGAGACTTGCAAAGATATTCAAATCATGCATATAATAATTCAGAGAAGAACCAAATATTGTTCATAGATAATCGTGATCATAAACCCACAATTCATCGAATCTCAACAAACACACCGCAAAAAGTATTACATCGAATAGATCTCCAAGAAGATCGAGGAGAACTTTGTATTGAGATCCAAAAAGAGAGAAGAAGCCATCTAGCTAATAACTATGGACCCGAAGGTCTGTGGTAAACTACTCATAAATCATCGGAGAGGCTATGATGTTGATGTAGAAGCCCTCCGTGATCGATTCCCCCTCCGGTGGAGGCCCGGAAAAGGCCCCAAGATGGGACCTCACGGGTACAGAAGGTTGCGGCGGTGGAACTAAGGTTTCGTGGTGCTCTCGGATGTTTTCAGGGTATATGAGTGTATATAGGACAAAGAAGTATGTCAGGGGAGCTACGAGGGGCCCACAAGGGTGGGGGCGTGCCTACCCCCTGGGCGCCCCCACCTGCCTCTTGGCCGCCTCGTGGCTTCCCTGGCGTGTACTCCAGTAGGAGACTACATTCAAATCCTTCGTACCTGCTCAAACAAATAAGAACCTTGCAACCAACGGATAATATAATAGCATGGACAATAAAATTATAGATACGTTGGAGACGTATCAAGCATCCCCAAGCTTAATTCCTGCTCGTCCTCGAGTAGGTAAATGATAAAAAAAGAATTTTTGATGTGGAAAGCTACCCAACATAATTCTCAATGTAATTTTCTTTATTGTGGCATGAATGTTCAGATCCGAAAGATTCAAGACAAAAGTTTAATATTGACATAAGAATAATAATACTTGAAGCATACTAACAAAGCAATTATGTCTTCTCAAAATAACATGGCCAAAGAAAGTTCATCCCTACAAAACCATATAGTTTGGCTATGCTCCATCTTCGTCACACAAAATACCCAAATCATGCACAACCTCAGTTTCAGCCAAGCAATTGTTTCATACTTCAAAAATTTCAAACTTTTTCAACTTTCACGCAATACATGAGCGTGAGCCATGGATATAGCACTATAGGTGGAATAGAGTGGTGGTTGTGGAGAAGACAAAAGGAGGAAGACGGTCTCACATCAACTAGGCATATCAATGGGCTATGGAGATGCCCATCAATAGATATCGATGTGAGTGAGTAGGGATTGCCATGCAATGGATGCACTAGAGCTATAAATGTATGAAAGCTCAACAAAAGAAACTAAGTGGGTGTGCATCCAACTTGCTTGCTCACGAAGACCTAGGGCATTTGAGGAAGCTCATCGTTGGAATATACAAGCCAAGTTCTATAATGAAAATTCCCACTGGTATATGAAAGTGACAAAACAAGAGACTCTCTATTGTGAAGACCATGGTGCTACTTTGAAGCACAAGTGTGGAAAAAAGATAGTAGCATTGTCCCTTTTTCTTTTCTCTTTTTTGGCCCTTCTTTTTTTTCTTTGGCCTTTTTTTTATTTGGCCTTTCCCTTTTTTTTATTTGGCCTTTCCTTTTATTTCGGGACAATGCTCTAATAATGATGATCATCACACTTCTATTTATTTACAACTCAAAGATTACAACTCGATACTAGAACAAAATATGACTCTATATGAATGCCTCCGGCGGTGTACCGGGATGTGCAATGAATCAAGAGTGACATGTATGAAAAATTATGCATGGTGGTCTAGCTACAAATAGGACGTCAACTACATGATCATGCATGGCAATATGACAATGATGAAGCGTGTCATAATAAATGGAACGGTGGAAAGTTGCATGGCAATATATCTTGGAATGGCTATGGAAATGCCATGATAGGTAGGTATGGTGGCTGTTTTGAGGAAGGTATATGGTGGGTTTATGGTACCGGCAAAAGTTGTGCGGTACAAGAGAGACTAGCAATGGTGGAAGGGTGAGAGTGCCTATAATCCATGGACTCAACATTAGTCATAAAGAACTCACATAATTGTTGCAAAAATCTACAAGTCATCAAAACAAAGTACTACACGCATGCTCCCAGGGGAAGGGTTGGTAGGAGTTAACCATCGCGCGATCCTGACCTCCACACAAAGGATGACAATCAAAGAAATACCTCATGCTTCAAATTTGTCACACAACGGTTACCATACGTGCATGCTACGGTCCTTGCAAACCTCAACACAAGTATTTCTCAAATTCACAACTACTCTACTAGCATGACTCTAATATCACCATCCTTATATCTCAAAACAATCATCAAGTATCAAACTTCTCATAATATCCAATGCACTTTACATGAAAGTTTTTATTATACCCATCTTGGATGTGTATCATATCAGGACTAATTTTATAACCAAAGAAAATTACCATGCTGTTCTAAAAGACTCTTAAAATAATATAAGTGAAGCATGAGAGATCAATAATTTCTATAAAATAAAACCACCGCCATACTCTAAAAAGATATAAGTGAAGCACTAGAGCAAAACTATCAAGCTCAAAAGATATAAGTGAAGCACATAGAGTATTCTAATAAATTCCGATTCATGTGTGTCTGTCACAAAAGGTGTGTACATCAAAGATGATTGTGGTAAACTAAAAAGCAAAGACTCCAATTATGAAACACGCTCCAAGCAAAACACATATCATGTGGTGAATAAAAATATAGTCGCAAGTAAAGTTACTGATAGACGAAGACGAAAGAGAGAATTCCTTCCCAGGGCATCCCCAAGCTTAGGCTTTTGGTTGTCCTTGAGTTTTACCTTGGGGGTGCCTTGGGCATCCCCAAGCTTAGGCTCTTTCCACTCTTTGTTCCATAGTCCATCAAATCCTTACCCAAAAACTTGAAAACTTCACAACACAAAACTTAACAGAAAATCTCGTGAGCTCCGTTAGTATAAGAAAACAAACCACCACTTTAAGGTACTGTATTGAACTCATTTTTTTATATATTGGTGTTAAACCTACTGTATTCCAACTTCTCTATAGTTCATACCCCCCCAATACTACTCATAGATTCATCAAAATAAGCAAGCAACACACGAAAAACAGAATCTGTCAAAAACAGAACAGTCTGTAGAAATCTATAACTTTTGAATACTTCTATAACTCTAAAAATTCTTATATAAATTGGTGGACATGCGGAATTTGGCTATTAATCACGTGAAAAAATAATCAACTTAAAAGCACTCTCAAGTAAAAAATGGCAGCTAATCTCGTGAGCGCAAAAGTTTCTGTTTTTTACAGCAAGATCGCAAAGACTTCACCCAAGTCCTCCCAGAGGTTCTACTTGGCACAAACACTAATTAAAACACAAAACCACATATAACCAGAAGCTAGATGAATTATTTATTACTAAACAGAAGTAAAAGCAAAGAAAAGAAAATTGGGTTGCCTCCCAACAAGCGATGTCGTTTAACGCCCCTAGCTAGGCGTGATACAAGAATAGATCTAAGTATTGCCATCTTTCGTAGGCAATCTATAAGTGGCTCTCATAATAGATTCACAAGGTAATTTTATTTTCTTTCTAGGAAAGTGTTCCATTCCTTTCCTTAACGGAAATTGGAATCTAATATTTGCTTCCTTCATATCAATAATTGCACCAATCGTTCTAAGGAAAGGTCTACCAAGAATAATAGGACATGCGGGATTGCAATCTATATCAAGAACGATGAAATCTACGGGCACATAATTCCTATTTGCGACAATAAGAACATCATTAATCCTTCCCATAGGTTTCTTAATTGTAGAATCTGCAAGATGCAAATATAAAGAACAATCATCAAGTTCATGGAAACCTAACATATCACATAAAGTTTTGGGGATTGTGGAAACACTTGTACCCAAATCACACAAAGCATAGCATTCATGATCTTTAATCTTAATTTTAATAGTAGGTTCCCACTCATCATAAAGTTTCTAGGGATAGAAACTTCTAATTCAAGTTTTTCTTCTTAAGATTGCATTAAGGCATCAATTATGTGTTTGGTAAAAGCTTTATTTTGACTATAAGCATGAGGAGAATTTAGCACGGATTGCAACAAGGAAATACAATCCATCAAAGATCAATAATAATAATTAAATTCTTTGAAATCCAAGATAGTGGGTTCATTGCTATGTAAAGTTTTGACCTCTTCAATCCCACTTTTAACAAATTTTACATCAAGATCTAAAAACTCCGAATCATTGGGACGCCTTTTAACTAAAGTTGACTCATCTCAGTCCCATCTTTATCAAGATTCATATTAGAAAACAAGGATTTAATAGGAGACACATCAATCACTTTTAGATCTTCATCATTATTATCATGAAAACTAGAAGAACACGCTTTCATAAAGCAATCTTTTTTAGCACGCATTCTAGCAGTTCTTTCTTTGCACTCATCAATGGAAATTCTCATGGCTTTGAGAGACTCATTAATATCATGCTTAGGTGGGATAGATCTAAGTTTCAAATAATCAACATCAAGAGAAATTCTATCCACGTTCCTAGCCAACTCATCAATCTTCGGCAATTTTTCTTCAAGCAAAGCATTGAAATTCTTTTGCGAATTCATAAATTCTTTAACACTAGTCTCAAAATCAGAGGGCATCTTATTATAATTTCCATAAGAGTTGTTGTAGAAATTACCATAATTATCAGAGGAATTACTAGGGAACGGCCTAGAATTAAAGTTTCCTCTATAAGCATTTTTACCAAAATTGTACCTACCAACAAAATTCACATCCATAGATTCATTATTATTCTCAATTAACGTGGACAAAGGCATATCATTAGGATAAAAAGAAACACTCTTATTAGCAAATAATTTCATAAGTTCATCCATCTTTCCACTCAAAACATTAATCTCTTTAATCACATGGACCTTTTTACTAGTGGATCTTTCGGTGTGCCATTGATAGTAATTAACCATAATATTATCTAGGAGTTTAGTAGCTTCTCCTAAAGTGATTTCCATGAAAGTGCCTCATGCGACCGAATCTAAAAGATTTCTAGAAGCAAAATTCAATCCAGCATAAAAGTTTTGTATAATCATCCATAAGTTCAAACCATGTGTAGGACAATTATGTATCATTAATTTCATCCTCTCCCAAGCTTTTGCAACGTGCTCATGATCAAGTTTCTTAAAATTCATAATATCGTTTCTAAGAGAGATAATCTTAGCGGGAGGAAAATACTTAGAGATAAAGGCATCTTTGCACTTATTCCATGAATCAATACTATTTTTAAGCAAAGAAGAGAACCAAGTTTTAGCACGATCTCTAAGCGAAAACGGGAATAGCTTCAATTTAAGAATATCATTATCCACATCTCTCTTCTTTTGCATATCGCACAAATCAACAAAGTTGTTTAGATGGGTAGCGGCATCTTCACTAGGAAGGCCAAAAAATTGATCTTTCATAACAAGATTTAACAGAGCAACATTGATTTCACAAGATTCAACATCGGTAATAGGAGCAATCGGAGTGCTAATAAAATCATTATTGTTGGTATTGGAAAAGTCACACAATTTAGTATTGTCTTGAGCCATTGGGACAAATAAGCAATCCAACACACAAGCAAACAAGAAGCAAGCGAACGGAAAAAAGGGCGAATAAAATGGCAAGGGTGAAGTGGGGGAGAGGAAAACGAGAGGCAAATGGCAAATAATGTAATGCGAGAGATAAGAGTTTGTGATGGGTACTTGGTATATGACTTGTGTGTAGATCTCCCCGACAACGGCACCAGAAATCCTTCTTGCTACCTCTTTGAGCATGCGTTAGTTTTCCCTTGAAGAGGAAAGGGTGATGCAGCAAAGTAGCATAAGTATTTCCCTCGGTTTTTGAGAACCAAGGTATCAATCCAGTAGGAGACTACACTCAAATCCATCGTACCTGCACAAACAAATAAGAACCTCTCAACCAACGCGATAAAGGGGCTGTCAATCCCTTCACGACCACTTGCAAAAGTGAGATCTAATAGAGATAATAAGATAAATATTTTTGGTATTTTTTGTATAGATTGAAAAGTAGAGATTGCAAAATAAAAGAACAGTAAAGATAACTAGTTGATGGAAGATTAATATGATGGAGAATAGACCCGGGGGGCATAGGTTTCACTAGTTGCTTCTCTCAAGATAGCAAATTCTACGGTGGGTAAACAAATTACTATCGAGCAATTGATAGAAGAGTGCATAGTTATGAGAATATCTAGGCATGATCATGTATATAGGCATCACGTCCGTGACAAGTAGACCGAAACAATTCTGCATCTACTACTATTACTCCACACATCGACTGCTGATGCGGGGTCAACCCGATTCTAGGCCGATCTTTCACGAAAAGGTGGGATCCCGCGAGGAACATGATGAACACGAGGACGAACAAGGAGAAATCACAAGGGAAAACACTGAAGAACAAGTCCAATCACACATCCACTAGACAATCAAACACACAAGATCACAAGGTACATGAACAACAAAGGGAAAGATACAAGGTAAAGTTCATCTCCGTGAGGAGGTCTTGAATCCGCGAAGGATCTTCCCGTTTAGGGGTCTTGAATCCGTCGTGGATCCTCTCCGTAGAGGGGCCGCAGTCTCTCCTAGGAGTAGAACCACTAAGATGAGCAAAGCTCTAGTCTAAAATGAGCTATCACATTTGCTAACCCTAAAATGGTGGAGGTGGAGGAGTATATATAGTCTAGGGTCATGAAGGGGTAAGTGAGGGGCGAAACGGGTACATGGGCATCGGCCCGGATACATGCACGCAGGCAAGGCCGGATGTCCGGGCTGGCGGCCGGATGTCCGGGGCTTCGGGGCGAGCCGGATGTCCGGGGTCACGGCCGGATGTCCGGGCTAAAGGGGCTCGGTCCTGATGCTCTCTGGATAGGAGGGTCCGGATTTCCGGGAGGAGTGCCGGATGTCCGGCCGTTGCTGAAGCGACGGATGTCCGGCCTTTGGCCCGGATGTCCGGCCGCTGTAGTATCAGCAGCTCCGTCTTCTTCCGTCTTCTCTTCCAAGCTTCCCTCACGAATGGTGTAGTTGTCCTATGCATGCACACGAGTGGAATGTCAAGTAGTATACCATCCTTGAAGGTGTCAAGTGAACACGTGTAAAGGAGATGATTCACCTTTATGTATGAGAAGTAGAGGCCGCACGTGTCACTTGCCAAATGGACTCTTGACATGGTGATGTCCTTAGGATGCTCCGCATCATCCCCTCCCCCTTGGAAAAGATCCGACCTCGGATCGAAAGCCAAATCACCATGGGAAAGAGATGGCGTCGCCATGTCGAAGCGGTCGATCACCAAGCACTCATCATCTTGAAGCTCGAAATGGGCACTCTCCAATGTCGCACCGTCTAGTGATTCCTTCAAAAGGAGCAAGGACAACAAACACTTGGAAAAACAAATGTGGTTAGCGTTAGTGCAAAACCAAGCATTCAAGAGGGGATTCACCCAACAAGTGTTGTCATCAAGCATAGCATAGGGTGTGACAAGGGGTTGTGGCATGGCATTTAAGCACATCAATTGAGCACAATCAAGGTCATCATGGAAACAAGCATGTAAATGTGAAGTAGATATGCACATATGTGTGACAAGGGAGTAAGCATCTACCTCAAAGTCGTAGCAAGCATGCAAAAAGCGCTCAATGAAAGGTCTATGGTAGGCATAGGAATCATTCACAACACCGAATAAAATGAAGTGTCTAAACACATGAGTCAAGTGCAAGACAATCCAAGCATAGCATGCATAGGGTGTAGTGAAAGTCGTGTGGCACTCAACACAATAGAAAAAGCAATTTTTCAACATGTGTGAGGCAATCAAGTGAAGCATGTGACAAGCAATGGGACATGGCATATGTGAAGAGATGGCATTGTTGCAACCAAGCATATGATAGGAACAAGTAATCCACAAGTCGGATGCAACACACAAGGCATATATATCATGAAGCATGACAATGTGGCAATGGCAAGTCGAAGAAAGATCTCTAGCATGTGTGCAAAGTGTCATGGTGTAATGCCCAGGATGGAGTTATACCTCCTACGTGTCGAGGCACGACTTAAAGGCATAAATCCATCCTAGAATGATCTCAAGTTTGGTATCTTTGCACGACTCATGTAAAAGAGGGATTAAAATGCAAAAGGAGATAGTTGGCTTACACTCGCCACTTCACACAATACATTACATAAGCAATACATCATTCAAAACAACACAACCCATCTAAGGGCAAGATCCAAAAGAAAGATACCAAAACAACATAAAGCCACAGGTCAGGATCGAATCCTAGTAGAAACCACTACAGATCGTCGAAGCGTCACAAACAAACGGACACACTCTTCATCGAACTCCAAGTGAAGAACTTGAACCAACTCCTGCATCAAACTCGGCTGAACCTGCATCTGGTGTGGTGAAGTAACTGTGAGCCACAGAGGACTCAGCAATCCCGTTCCCGGGTAACAAGACTATTTAAGCCTTGGGTGAGGATAAGGCTGAAGAAGAACAAGAGGTGAAGGAACAACAAGAGTCTGCAGCAGCAACTAGCACTAACTTACGTAAAAGAGAGCGAGAAGAGAAGTGCCTCGGTCGAGAGATGATCACGAAGTGATCCTAACTAAAGCCGGTCAAACATAACCCCACCGTGTTCAACTCCCGAATCCCTATTCGGAAATTGACAGTCACGGTACACACGCTGGTAGTGTACTGAAACATTGTGTCAAGTTATCTACAACCGGATATTAACAAGCTCCCATCTGCCACATAACCGCGGGCACGGCTTTCGAAAGTTCAAACCCTGCAGGGGTGTTCCAACTTGACCCATTACAAGCCCACGATCCGCGGAGTCGCAACTCCATAGGTGGGAAGACCCGAGTATTCTCGGAATCCCGTGCTCAAGTTAAACCGAACTAAGGTAAGGCTAATCCAGCAAATCCTCCCGGCGTGTCGACACCCTGATAGTAGCCGCGCGTATCTAAGTCTCAGGACACGACCGGATGGGCGATTCTACAGGACCCAATCCTCGAGTTTCCCCGTGGTGGTTCCCGCAGAACCCCCGTTCGGGACCAACACCATCGACACTGGCCCCCCCTGCTATGTAGAATTAAGAACCCGAGGGTGCGACCCCCTATGCAAATTTAATTAATTAATTAAGTTGTTGTTATGAGGAAAATAGTACCAAATGTTGGGACTTGCTGGAAAAGACTTAGCACTTAGCGGTTTATCAAGGGGGTCCCATACACCCCAACCGTGTTAGGAACGCATAATCAAGGAACATAACACCGGTTTATACGGTTCCTAACGGCATGAGTGGAACAAATCACCAAGCAAAAGGCTTAGCCTTCCACCCTTGCCAGTATATAGATGATTTCATTTTAAGCATATATATAGTGTGATATAACCCAACCAAACTTCAACATGAAGCAAGCATCTTCAATCTTCACCTGCAACTAACAATGCTATAAGAGGGGCTGAGCGAAGCGTACTTAGCCAAGCAACGGTTTGCATAGGTAGGGTGGTTAAACAGGTTCATGGTTACAAGTAGGAGGCTGACAAGAAAGACATGGGCATCGAGGCAAAACTATAGAGCGGAACTACTAGCAATAGGCAAAGATAGTAATGGTATCCGGGTTCGGTCATCTTGCCTGGGATTCCACAAGGAAGAAGAACGGATCCACGAAGAAGACGGAGCAACAGTCGAGCGGATCCTCACAACTCCGGAACGAAACCGAAGCTAACAAGAGAAGCAACCGGAAAGAAAGAAACAACACGGTAAACACACAATCATAAACATGGCATACGATGCACAAACAAGTATGATGCATGTCCTGTTTAAATATGCATGTCATGGCAAGTGCACAAACAAATACTACAAGTTAAGTGGAGCTCAATATGCAACGAGTTGCATATTGACGAAACACCACATTAATTATTTAATTGACTCTCGTTATTTACAAGACAAGATTAAAGTGTTTTTAACATAGCAAGAGGTGAAGCATAAGTAAACTAACTATTTAGACATTTTAAATGAGGCCGGAGAATAACAACAACATATCCGGAAAATCCCCATGAGCATGTTTAATAATTATAAGCAAACAACAATTAAGCATTTTAGTGTTGTTATCATGATGCGGATGACATGATCAAGTTTATGCAAGTATTAAAAGGTTGACTTAAAAGAGATATGAAGCATTTGTCATCGTGGTGGAAGGAAAGGGTGCCACGGCAACGATCCGAAAATGATGCAACGGCATCATATCGGTTCCGGTAACTCATTGAGAGTCCGGTGCAAAAGATAGAATCGACGTGAGCGAGTCAAACGAGATGAAAGGTGGGGCGATCCCGTTACCGGGTTCCCATGAGTCGGTGACGAGGCAACCGAGGAACAAGCCAAACGGACGAAACAGGCACGGAGCACACACCGGAAACAACATTTCATACAACACAACATGCATTCACGGGTCATCCACGGGGTCGTCTCGTTATACCTTTGAAGCGTGCGTTTCGGGGCGGTTCGAGACGTAGAGGAAGGAGTCGTTCACGTTCGGAGAGGAAGTAGCCGTTCCGTGAGTCGTGGTACACGTTCGTAGAGGTACTTGAGGGTCTCGGCGACGGTAGTTGAAGTAGTGGTACAAGTTGGCGTTTCCGATTCCGAAGAGGTACTTGCCGCGTCATCTTGTGTCAGCGTTCTCGTATCGTAGATGTACACATACGTAGATGTTCGAGGTCGGTGTCGAGGTACTTGACGCATCCGGTAGTCGTACTCGTTTCTTCTGAAGGTAGTGGTACTCGTTTCTTCCGAAGGTAGTCGTTCACGTTCGTCGAAGAGGTACTTGGCGCATCGCGATCGTAGGGGTACTTGGGGTCGTCGTGTAGAGGTACTCGTCACGGTTCGTAGACGTTCGGTTTTTTCGTAGATGTACTTGATGCGTCTCCGAGATCCTGGGATATCAACCACAGCCACAACAACAAAACAGCAGCAAAGGCGGCAGCGACATGGCGAAAAGAAAAAAAACACAGCAGCAGCGCGGGACGAGGGGCTACAGGGGCTCGGCCCTGGACTGTTGCTGGTGCGCGAAGGGGAAGCCTGGCCGCGGCTGGAAGGAGAACGGAGGGAGGCCTCGGGGCGCTCTGGCCGGCGAGGAGAACGGGGCCGCACGGGGCTACGAGGCCCTGGCCCGACGGCGGCGGGGCGCGCGTGAAAGCACATTTGCTCCCTGGGTGGTTTTGGTAATTAATGACAACATACTTTGTGGTTGGACTAATGCTTTTATCAAGTATGTTTCAGGAAATCCAATCACATTGGTATGGCAAGATGACTGAAGAAGTGGACCCCTCAAAATGCTAAGACAAGCATTGGCAAAAGCTCAAGACACCATTTTTGGTTTAGTGATCCAAGATCACATTGAGTCCATAGGAAAAGCCAATACTATTAAAAGGGGATGAGGTTGTGTTGATGATCTGGTTGCTCAAAGTGCTTAGTGATTTAGCTCCTTCAACTATCAGCACCTTTCACTTCTATACACACCCATAAGTAATCTCGGACAAACCGATTCTTCCAACTCAGTCTCACCGAGATGAACCACTTCAGCCATATCCCAAACCCTAGAAAAATCGGTCATTCCGAGTTTGAGATCGGTCTCACCGAAATCTGGACTGCCAACCTTCTGTAACCATTTGACATCATATCGGAATAACCGAGTTTGTATTATCGGTCTTACCGAGATTGACAAGCTTCTGTCTTGGCTCAAATCGGTCTCACCGATATTGCATTTCCGGTCTCACCGATTCTGGCATGTTCCTGTCTTTTCTCAAATCGGTCTAACCGAGTTTTCTTTCTCGGTCCCACCGAAAACTCCAACGTTCATATCTTTTGCACTTTCGGTCTCACCGAGATGGTATTTTCGGTCCCACCGAAAATCCCAACGTTCACTATATTTGAACTTTCGGTCTGACCGAGTTTTCACTTCGGTCTCACCGAGATTGCTCAATTATGTGTGTAACGGTTGGATTTTGTGTGGAGGCTATATATACCCCTCCACCCCCTCTTCATTCGTGGAGAGAGCCATCAGAAAGTCTACCACTCCTACTATACACTTTCTGAGAAGAGAACCACCTACCCTTGTGTTGAGATCAAGTCATTCCATTCCTACCATATGAAACTTGATTTCTAGCCTTCCCAAGTTGCTTTCCACTCAATCCCTTCTTCCACCACAGCCATATCAGTGAGGAGAGTTGAGTGTTGGGGAGATTATCATTTGAAGCACAAGAGCAAGGAGTTCATCATCATCAACAACATCTATTACCTTTTGGAGGGTGGTGCCTCCTAGATTGGTTAGGTGTCGCTTGGGAGCCTCCGTCTTTGAGATGTGGAGTTGAACCAAGAAGTTTGTAAGGGCAAGGAGATCGCCTACTTCGTGAAGATCTACCCCGAGTAAGGCTAGTCCTCCGTGGGCGTAGGCCATGATGGAATAGACAAGGTTGCTTCTTCGTGGACCCTTCGTGGGTGGAGGCCTCCGTGGACTCGCGCAGCCGTTACCCTCCGTGGGTTGAAGTCTCCATCAACGTGGATGTACGATAGCACCACCTATCGGAACCTCGACAAAAATCTCCGTGTCTCCAAACTGCGTTTGATCTTTTCCACCTCTCTTTACTACATGTGCAATTTACTTTCCGCTGCTTATACTCTAGAATTGCATGTGTAGGGTGATACTTGAATTGATCTTAATTGTGAAACTGCCAAAAACTTTGCGTGATCAAAAGGCAGATTTTTTATATTGTCAAGTAGTCTAATCACCCCCCCTCTAGACATACTTCTTCGATCCTACAATTGGTATCAAAGCCTTGGTCTCCATTGCTTTGGTTTACACACCATTGGAGGAAGATGGACGTGTCTACGGACGGGAGTGTTAGCCATAGAGTGCTTGTTGTCAATGGAAGGTTCTATAACTCTTGGAGGTCTGAAATGCTTAGTATCTTTAAAATGTACAATTTGTGCAAATATGTTGAGCCCCCTATGTGCCTCCTTTTGATCCCTTGCACCCTACCATGGATGAAGAGCTTGATTTGCTTTGTAACCTTAGAACTGTAAATCTTATCATTAGAGGGTTACCCGATGAATTGCTTAATCTTGTTACAAACTTCGAGTGTGCCTATGCTATGTGGAAATTCTTGGAAGAACTTTATCCGGACTACTCGCTGAGAAGTCTTGATGAAATTCTACACAAGACTATTGAATTTGATAAGTTGCACCCCAATGATCCCAACTTTGATAAATGCTTTTTTGAGCTTCGTGATCTTATGAAAAAGAAGGGTGATCCCGGTCTTATCAATATTATCATTAGAAATGCTATTGCATTGCATTCCGAAGACTATTGTCACATTGACCAAACTAATGCAAGTACTTATCAAATTGACCTAGGTGTTGATGATGAACAATCTATGGGTCAATATGATAATGAGCATGAGCATGATGATGATTACTCCGATTCGGACACCGAGCTAGACAAGGTCATGAAGAGTCTCAATCTTATGGCAAATATGAGAGACTACATGTCCGGCGGAAAAGAGTGGATTCTTGATAGTGGATGCACCGATCACATGACCGGAGACAAAGACATGTTTCGAGAGCTTGCAAAAAACGATGGCCCACGCAAGTATGTGACTTTTGGAGACAACTCCCAGGGTAAGGTACTTGGCCTTGGTAAGGTGGCCATATCTCATGATAGCTCTATTCAAAATGTCATGCTTGTAGAATCTCTTGGATACAATTTACTTTCCGTGTCTAGATTAGCTGACTTTGGATTCAATGTGCTATTCACCAAAGTAGATTGCCAAGTCTTTCGTCGTGATAATCAAAACATGGCTTTTACTGGCATCCGTAGAGGTGATCTATATATTGTTGATTTCACTAAGAAAGCCCAACCTAGAGCTTGTTTCATTGCTAAATCCTCTAAAGGTTGGTTATGGCATAGAAGGCTAGGACATGTTGGTATGTGTAATCTAGACAAGCTAATCAAAGGTGATCATATTCTTGGTGTTAAAGATGTTTTCTTTGACAAAGATAGACTTTGTAGTGCTTGTCAAGCAGGAAAACAAGTTGGTGGAAGTCATCCCGTGAAAAACATCATGACCACTAGGAGACCGCTTGAGCTTCTTCATATGGATCTCTTTGGTCCCAATGCTTACAAAAGCCTTGGTGGTAACTCCTTTGGTCTAGTTATAGTTGATGATTATTCCAGATTTACGTGGGTATTTTTCCTTGATGATAAATCGCAGGTTCAGAGGATCTTCAAGACCTTTGCCAAAAAGGCCCAAAATCAATTTGAGGTGAAGATCAAGAAAGTTCGGAGTGACAATGGAATGGAGTTCAAGAACGCCAATGTAGACTCTTTTCTCGATGAGGAAGGGATTCTACATGAGTTCTCGGCTACGTACACTCCTCAACAAAATGGAGTTGTTGAGAGGAAGAACCGAACGCTCATTGAGATGGCAAGAACGATGCTTGATGAATACAAGACACCGAAACATTTTTGGGGAGAAGCGGTCGAGACAGCTTGTCATGCTATCAACAGGCTTTATCTTCATAAGCTCCTCGGCAAGACATCATACGAGCTCCTCACCGGTAACAAACCCCAAGTGGGATACTTTCGTGTCTTTGGTTCAAAATGCTATATCCTTGATAAGCATCGTCGGTCTAAATTTGCTCCTAGATCTCACGAAGGCTTTCTTCTTGGTTATGGATCAAACTCCCACACCTACCGTGTCTACAATAATTTCACCCGAAAGGTTGAAGAGACGGTAGATGTGAAGTTTGATGAATCTAATGGCTCGCAAGTAGAGCAAATGCCTATTGATGTAGGAGACAAGGACCCATCGGAAGCAATCCAAGATTTATCCATTGGGAAGATCCGTCCCATGGAAGTGAAGGAGAGTACCTCATCTACATATGTGGAGCCCCCTACCTCACGTCGAGATGAACCTCAAGGCAACATGGAGGCCTCCACAAGTGGAACTCACCAAGATGAGGAAATGCAACAAGAAGATCCACCACAACCTCCTTCTCCATCACCTCAAGACAACACCAACAACAATGAAGAAGAAGAAGAAGAAGATGAAGATGATGAGGAAGCTGAGCCACAACATCAACAAAAGCTACCCCGAGTCCGAGCAAGAGTCAAGAAGAATCATCCCGTGGAACAAATGATGAACGACATCAACTCCGGGAGAATTACTCGCTCTAAAACTCGCTTAGCTAACTTTTGTGAGCATTACTCATTTATCTCTAGTATTGAACCTATGAAGGTAGAAGAAGCACTTAAAGACCCGGATTGGGTGAACGCTATGCACGAAGAACTACACAACTTCGAGAGGAACAAGGTATGGACTTTGGTAGAGAAGCCCAACGATGATCAAAACATCATTGGAACCAAATGGGTGTTTCGGAACAAGCAAGATGAAGATGGACAAGTCATCCGCAACAAGGCTCGTCTCGTAGCTCAAGGTTACACACAAGTCGAAGGTATGGACTATGGTGAGACCTATGCCCCCGTTGCTATACTTGAATCCATTCGCATTCTTCTTGCTTATGCCAATTATCATGATATTACTCTCTATCAAATGGATATCAAAAGTGCTTTCCTAAATGGTGAAATTGAGGAGGAAGTATTTGTAAAACAACCTCCCGGTTTTGTGAATCCCAAAAAGCCTAATCATGTTTACAAGTTGCACAAAGCTCTTTATGGTCTTAAACAAGCTCCTAGAGCTTGGTACAAATGCTTAACTAGCTTTCTTCTTGAAAAAGGCTTTGAGATTGGAAAGATAGACTCAACGCTGTTCACAAAAAGGGTTAATGGTGAACTATTTGTGTGCCAAATATATGTTGATGATATTATCTTTGGTTCAACTAACCCTCATTTTAGCAAGAAGTTTGGACAGCTCATGTCGGAGAAGTATGAGATGTCCATGATGAGTGAACTCAAATTTTTCCTTGGGTTGCAAATCAAGCAATCTAAGGAGGGTACCTTTGTCACACAAACAAAGTACACCAAGGATCTCTTCAAGAAGTTCAACATGCAAGAAAGCAAAGGTATGAGTACCCCCATGCCTACTAGTGGACACAATGACTTGACAAAAGATGGAGAACCCGTTGATCAAAGGGTTTACCGATCTATGATTGGTTCTCTACTATATCTTTGTGCTTCTCGTCCTGACATAATGTTGAGTGTATGCATGTGTGCGCGATATCAAGCAGCTCCTAAAGAATGTCATCTTAAAGCTGTTAAAAGGATAGTGAGATACCTGATACACACACCAAACTTTGGCATTTGGTATCCTAAGAGGGCCTCTTTCGATCTTGTTGGCTATTCCGACTCGGACTATGCCGGTGACAAGGTTGATAGAAAGTCAACTTCGGGTACGTGTCAATTCCTTGGTCGATCCCTTGTATCTTGGTCCTCCAAGAAACAAAATTCGGTATCATTATCCACTGCCGAAGCAGAATATATTGCTGCTGGTTCGTGTTGTGCTCAATTGCTATGGATGACACAAACGCTTAAGGATTATGGGATACATGTGAGACGTGTTCCCTTGCTTTGTGACAATGAGAGTGCAATTAAAATTGGACATAATCCAGTGCAACACTCTCGAACAAAGCATATTGAAGTTCGTCACCATTTTATTCGTGATCATATTGCCAAGGGTGATATTAATCTTAAGCATGTTCGTACTGACAAACAACTTGCTGATATCTTTACAAAACCTCTTGATGAGAAAGTGTTTTGTCGCTTAAGGAGTGAGTTGAACATCATTGATGCTTCAAACTTGGAGTGATAACTCCATTTGATGCATGCAAGGCATGAGCCTCTTGACTAATCCTTGATATTTCTCTTATGACGATGATCATATGTCTTGGACACATTTGCCTCCTTGTATTGCATCTAACTCCTTGCAGGTACTTGGATGATCTACATTCCACAAGATTACCACACACTCAAATCATGAGTAATCTTGTCATTGACCAAGTATCTAGCCCTTCGGGATGTTGAGTTCAAGGAACCAAATTCCACATATCCTTTTTGACACCTTATACATCTAGTATTTCACTCTTGTCATCTTGGATATGCTTGAGTATTTCCTTGCTTGCCTAACCCATGTAGGAAGATGAACTACACAAGTAGAAATGGCGCTCCAACTTTACATTCAATGAGCACCTACATCAAGCTTACCTACATGAGTAAAGCAACAACAAACCCAAGGTATGTTCTTCACATCTTTAAGAAGCTTTGCTCAAAGTCATGGGTACAAGCAGCTTCATAAGATGTGATCACATCAAATGCTTAATCGAAAAATGGCAACCCCATTTTGAGCTTAAACGATGAGTATGACCTATGATCAAATGTCCTCATTTGACTCCTAAGTCAATATACTCAAACATAGGTGACTTTGTCGCCGACCTTTTTCTAGATGAAGTACATATGCTTTTGGAGTTTTTCTGTTTTCTCTTATGATTCTCTCATTGAGTTTTTCTTTACACAAAAAAAAAACTTCATCTAGGAATCTTTTTTATTTCTTTTCTTATGTTTCTTTGTGAATATCCTTCTGGCTCTGATCAATTCCCCAAAAATCTTTTACAAATTCATTGCAAATCTTTTGAAACATTCCTCGCAAAGTGAGCTGAATTATTTCTGTATTTCCTTGGAATAAACTCGGCGTCACCGATTTGAAGTTTTCGGTCTAACCGAAAAGGATTCGGACCCACCGATCCATAAAATTCGGTGTCACCGATTTATCTTCCAGGACATCAACTTCTGCAGCTCCAATCAAATTTTAAATCTTAAGGAGGAGAAGACTCAAATTTAAATTCTCAATGTTGAATGTTCTTATTTGCCCTGTTGTGATTCTTAAGGATCCCACTTCTCTCTTTCTTTCTTTCCATCTTTCCTGCCCTACCTAGTTTGCTGTCCTTTTCGGAACTTGATGTCAAAGGGGGAGAAGACTTAGGGGGAATAGGGGGAGTAGGGGGAGAAGAGAAGACTTAGGGGGAGAAGAAAATTAATCTTATCTTAAGGGGGAGAGAATCACATCAAAGCTTTGCCGTATTTTACTTTGGACATCATTCTCTTTTGGCATCATTCTTTTGATTTTTGCTCTTTCCATCAAAACCCCTTGTTCTGATATCTTATGGAATCTTTTAGTTTAGAGGGAGAAGACTTAGAGGAATCTTCACAATTGATATCTTATGGAAAGCAAAATCTCTCAGAGTTCATTGAAAATCCTTTAGTTTCGGAGACATGTTTGCTGATTCAAGCCTGTGCTCAATATGAGACACTCTTTATACATGTCCTCCCTGGCTTGGTACTCTTGATGTTCTTGCAGTTGGTTGAAGGAATACTCTTGTGTTATCTAACCTTGTTTTCTCAAGTTTATCCCTTCAGGTACAATGCCAAGGAACCTCAAGGTAAGTATATGCATCTTGCAGAATGTGCATGATGGTGACTTGCTCGTAAATACTTGTTTGCAAGAAATCACCATGCACATATGCATTATCACTCACTTCCTTTCATCTGCTCTGATGCATTTAGCCAAGCTGCATGTAGCACATCTTGCTTATCTCTCTTGTGTGCTTGTGGTAGTCCAAAACCATAATCTATGAAAATCTTGCACACTTGTAGGGGGAGCCTGTGTACTACATGCTTGTCAAAGCTTTCATGATAATTCTGTCTTTCTTTCAATAAGCTTTGATGTATTGTTTAGTGTGATTTTAGTGTGTTGCCATCAATTACCAAAAAGGGGGAGATTGAAAGCACATTTGCTCCCTGGGTGGTTTTGGTAATTAATGACAACATACTTTGTGGTTGGACTAATGGTTTTATCAAGTATGTTTCAGGAAATCCAATCACATTGGTATGGCAAGATGACTGAAGAAGTGGACCCCTCAAAATGCTAAGACAAGCATTGGCAAAAGCTCAAGACTCCATTTTTTGTTTAGTGATCCAAGATCACATTGAGTCCATAGGAAAAGCCAATACTATTAAAAGGGGATGAGGTTGTGTTGATGATCTGGTTGCTCAAAGTGCTTAGTGATTTAGCTCCTTCAACTATCAGCACCTTTCACTTCTATACACACCCATAAGTAATCTCGGACAAACCGATTCTTCCAACTCAGTCCCACCGAGATGAACCACTTCAGCCATATCCCAAACCCTAGAAAAATCGGTCATTCCGAGTTTGAGATCGGTCTCACCGAAATCTGGACTGCCAACCTTCTGTAACCATTTGACATCATATCGGAATAACCGAGTTTGTATTATCGGTCTTACCGAGATTGACAAGCTTCTGTCTTGGCTCAAATCGGTCTCACCGATATTGCATTTCCGGTCTCACCGATTCTGGCATGTTCCTGTCTTTTCTCAAATCGGTCTAACCGAGTTTTCTTTCTCGGTCCCATCGAAAACTCCAACGTTCATATCTTTTGCACTTTCGGTCTCACCGAGATGGTATTTTCGGTCCCACCGAAAATCCCAACATTCACTATATTTGAACTTTCGGTCTGACCGAGTTTTCACTTCGGTCTCACCGAGATTGCTCAATTATGTGTGTAACGGTTGGATTTTGTGTGGAGGCTATATATACCCCTCCACCCCCTCTTCATTCGTGGAGAGAGCCATTAGAAAGTCTACCACTCCTACTATACACTTTCTGAGAAGAGAACCACCTACCCTTGTGTTGAGATCAAGTCATTCCATTCCTACCATATGAAACTTGATTTCTAGCCTTCCCAAGTTGCTTTCCACTCAATCCCTTCTTCCACCACAGCCATATCAGTGAGGAGAGTTGAGTGTTGGGGAGATTATCATTTGAAGCACAAGAGCAAGGAGTTCATCATCATCAACAACATCTATTGCCTTATGGAGGGTGGTGCCTCCTAGATTGGTTAGGTGTCGCTTGGGAGCCTCCGTCTTTGAGATGTGGAGTTGAACCAAGAAGTTTGTAAGGGCAAGGAGATCGCCTACTTCGTGAAGATCTACCCCGAGTAAGGCTAGTCCTCCGTGGGCGTAGGCCATGATGGAATAGACAAGGTTGCTTCTTCGTGGACCCTTCGTGGGTCGAGCCCTCCGTGGACTCGCGCAGCCGTTACCCTCCGTGGGTTGTAGTCTCCATCAACGTGGATGTACGATAGCACCACCTATCGGAACCACGACAAAAATCTCCGTGTCTCCAAACTGCGTTTGATCTTTTCCACCTCTCTTTACTACATGTGCAATTTACTTTCCGCTGCTTATACTCTAGAATTGCATGTGTAGGGTGATACTTGAATTGATCTTAATTGTGAAACTGCCAAAAACTTTGCATGATCAAAAGGCAGATTTTTTATATTGTCAAGTAGTCTAATCACCCCCCTCCCTCTAGACATACTTCTTCGATCCTACAGCGCGGCACCTGGCTGGAACCTGGTCGGGGCGCTCGGGGCGCCGTTGCTTCTGGCCGGCCGGAGGGAGCGGGGCTCCTGGAGGCGCTGGGGATGCGCGAGGACGGAGGGAGGCGCGGGATCCGGCCGGCTGCAGTCGCGCGGAGGAACGAGGGATCCCACGCGCGGGGCGGTCGCCGGCTCTGGCGAGACAGAGGGGAGGGAGCCGCGGGAGAGGCTCGATGAGTTCGGGCGACCTGGCGAGGAATGCGGTCGCGGGCCGGCGCCCTGGCGTGCGGGAGGTGGAGCGAAGGCTCGAGGGAGAGAGGAGAGATCGAGGCGACGAGGGACGACGGGATCGGGACTCCAAGCGAGGGGAACGAGGAGAGTGCGGCGACTGGGGGTCGAGGAGAGGGAGAAAAGAGTGCGCTAGGGTTAGACTGGGGAACTGGGCCGGCTGGGAGGGGAGGTGCGGTTGGGCCTGGAGGCCTGGGCCAAAGGCTGGGCCGAAGGCAGGTGTGGCTTAAAGGCTGGGAGGCCTGGGCTGCTGGGCTCACCCTTCTCTTAATAAGAAGAGAGAAGAAAGAAGAAAAAGAAGATAGAGACAAGATTAGAAAAAAAAGGAAAGAGGGGGGTTAGGAGAAAAGTTAGCACATGGGAGCATTTTTCTCGGGCATCATAAAAAGAGCAAAGTCCGAGAAAAATAGAAAAGGTATGATCGGAAAAATAATTCAAACCTATTTGAATTTAATTCAAATAGTTTTGAACTAAGACTTGATTATTGAAGTGTCCAAAAATGTTCGAATTTTTGGAGTAACCTCGAAACAACGGAAAAGAATTATTGGCAAGGGTTTTTGACGATGAAACTCGAAGTAGCAAAGGCATGGGGAATATATGCAAGTGTGTTGCGGTTAATTCCAACAACGGAATAATTATTTATAATAGCTCCATAATATTTGGAGGATATGTTTTAAAGAGAAGACCTTCTTCCCTCGATTTAAATGGACCGAAGGTCCACACAATTTATTTAGGTTGAGATGCAAAATAAAATATGACATGATGGCATGATGACATGATGCAATGCAAAAATAAATAAAACAAGCACAAAGAACACACGGGCAACCCGGAACATCTGGAACTTCGGGAATCTTCTGGAATCTTCTGGGACGTCGGTCTTCGGGCGTCACAACTCTCCCACACTAACAGAGGATCTCGACCCGAGATCCTAGAGATATCACTGGGTAAAACGGAAGAAGAAGAGGTAAAACAAAGTTGCTTCTTTGACAGACGAGTGAAACCACGAACCTTGAGAGGTTGAACAAACTTGAAAGAAGAATACAACAGAGATTAATGAAGTTAAGAGCACTTCGGTAAAAGGAGGAACAAGGAACATTACGAGAACCTTGTAGGTTGAAGGACATGAAAGGAGAGCTCACGGACCAAAAGAATAAGAAACCACAATGGCATAGCCAAGGAATAAGAATGACAGAATTTGGACAGCACTCCGTCTGAAAATGGAAGGAATTAAACATGAACTTGAGGAGATGGAATGATACTTGATGAAAACAACAACATATTGCCTCTGAAACAATGAAAGGATGGCACAAGGGGTAAGAAAAATTCAGACAGCACTCCGGTTGAAAAGAGAGGCAAAACTAGATAAATGACAAAACTGAAGGAAGAATACAACACTCCGGTTAAATGATAAAAGAGAAAGAACATGATCTCGATAAAACGAGATAATGGTTCGAAGAGAGCAATATTACAAGGCCTCCGGAACGGATAATGGAGTGAAAAGATTGAAGAAGAATAACTTCTTCCACTAGAAATGATTTAGAAGGCATCCTTACGAAGAAGGGTTGAAGGGAGTTGTTGGAAAAAATCAACAACGAAAAGAATAAGCTTGGTGTGGGCTTATGGAAAACATCTCAAAATTAAGAGGTGACAACCAGCCACTGACAGAAACATTTAACTGGATTGGGATCAACAAGGAGATGAAAAACTTATTTCATCGGAATGATAAATGAAGAACTTGGGTCATTTATAAGCACCATAATTAGCAACAACTCTTAAGGAAAGCTTTTAGGTGAAATACAACCCAAGATAACTCCAACGAATAAATTGAATGGTTGGAAAGATCTCCTGAACAAGGAAATTGATGGTTTTAAATATCTCATTCTCGATAACTCGTGAATCATGAAACATGAAGGAATTGACAAGAATGACATAACACCATCTGAAAAGATAAGGTAGAAAGAATTGCAAATGGAAAGCATGATGAAGAATGCTTGAGCTCGAACAGAATCTTGATGAAGACTTCAAGGATGAATTAAAACATGATGAAACATGAAGAACTCCGGTAATGAAAGCATGAGAAGTGAAAGATGAAAAGAATAAGATTCAATGCCTGCGATGAATTAGATGGAGCTTTGAAATGATATAATTGAAATAACTTGGAGCTCCGAAAAACAAGATGAAGAATTTAGAACCAAGGATATGATATGATGAACAAGCTCCAGACAAAATGATTAAATCACCTTGAAGGAATAAGAATAAGAATTATGTCATGCATCTCCTTCACCAATTTAAATTGATGGCAACCAAGGATTTGGCATACTACTTATTCTCGTTGGAAAGGATTAAAGAGAGATATAGCAGAAGCTCGGATAATTATTCAACGAAGCACCGGTAGAATTATGAAAAGGACAAATGAATTAATATGATAACAACGGAAGAGTAACTTGAAAGAACCACCGTAAGAATATGGAGACGAACGAAGAGACATCGATGAAGAATATTTGGAGGACGAAGTTGAAAACTGAGAACGAAGAAATATACTGAAATGATGGCCTTCGGAGGATCACAATGAAAAGAATTCATGAAAAGCTTGAGAGAACGGCCAAGATTTAAGGGAAACACTTCTCTGGTCTCCAAATGGTGAGAATGAAGACGAGAAATGCCATGAAGAATTGTTGAGCACTCCGGAATGAAGAATTAAAAAGGTTGAACCAATGAAGAAAAGAATTGAACGCGATCTTGGAGAAGGCATGTGGCTGATGGAATTTCATTCTTACGTCACACTTTGAAAAGAATTTCAAAATAACTCCGGAAAATAATTAGAAGAGTCAAGTAAGATCCTGGGAAAAGACATGTGGGTTAGGGCCCACTCAAATAAATCACCGTTGAAAAAGATTGCTTAAGAGATATTGCACCGGATGAATTAAATGGCTTGAATAAGAAGACAATGCTCAAAATAATTTGAACGGATTAAGAATGGAATTATGAATCTTCAGCACTCCGGATAAGAATAGCAAGAGGAGAATGATTAATTGGTGCACCGGAATAAGAAAGCATTGTGAAATGAGGAAAAGGATAAGATCAACACCGAAATCTTGAATTACATCCACCGGCAGAATCTAAGAACAAAAGAATGATGAACTTGAAGCTCTTGAGCATCTTCCTGAGAATCACCGGATAAGAACATTGAAGGAAAAGAATGAAGATATATCACATGAATAAAATGGATACTTCATCTGAGAATTTCTGGCTCCAAGAAGAAAAGGGTGGGAGGGTGGGGAAAACAAAGACAACTTGAGATGAATGAAACAGACAAAACGTCAGATTTCACAACGACGTCTGTAAGGAATAACTTTAAGAGAAGGCACACCGGTTGGAAAGGATTAACATGAAAATCTTGATGATTAAGAGGGACTAGCACTCCCATAGAAATATGAGAACACCGATTAGGAAGGTATGGAATCAACATTTATCATCGAAGCAACTCGAATACCAGAAATCAAAACGAAAACAAAGGATAGATATGCAACATGATCTTCACAATATCATCCGAACAGAGGATTGAACGAATGAATTCTGCAGGTACATCACTTGACGAGAAGCCACTTGGAAGAACAAAAGATAAATAAAAAGGAACAAGGAGCAGATGGAACAAATACAAGATAGAAGCTTCGTTCGACATCTTCGTGCTGAAAGCTCATGGAACGTGTTACAAAAGGGTTTTGCAATCCCCGGATCAGCATAGCCAAGGACCCTTTAAGATGCAACTCCCGATCAGAACAAGTCCATAAAACCACTTCACTCAATGTAGAACCCCGAACTTCATATCGTGCATCCGTTGGACGAATGCCTAGAACTACTGGATGAACCCACCTATAGATTTCCGAAAGTTTCCAGTTATACAATCAGGTGTTGGGGATACACGGGAAGCACCGCGCAATCAACTCTAAACCTACATCCAGGTGTATCCATCCTTCAACACATAACCAGTCTTTCTCGGAAACTGTTTACCTCGGACCTTCGAAAAGCATCCACTATACAAGCTATGGCAATACTCCCGAGCTACCTCCCCAGTACTGGGTGATGTCGGGGTTATCTTGCCACTGGCCGTATAGGAGAGATTTTCGATGTCGGCCGTCTTAAGTATTTAGTACTGCCGCGATATGCTTGTGACAACAATACCCCGAAGCTCAAGTCCCCGGGAACAGGAGGCATCGAGAACAATATCCTTGTCACAAGAACATCGAAACAATCCCAGAATACTCGCGAGATCCTAAAAAAAATTGGTGCATTTTTGAAAGTAGAAGAGAAAAGAGTAATCGTCAGGAGTCCTCACCAGAGTGAAAGGGGATGAGAAGCAAAAGAAATCCTACTCTCCGATATATATATATAGGACTCAAAACATTTTCAAGTGTGTGCCTAGACTCAACCGTCAACGATTCGAACAATCAGTGGGGGCTTCTAGGTCGGAGAAGGCTCTGAATACCAACTTGTAATGCCCAGGATGGAGTTATACCTCCTACGTGTCGAGGCACGACTTAAAGGCATAAATCCATCCTAGAATGATCTCAAGTTTGGTATCTTTGCACGACTCATGTAAAAGAGGGATTAAAATGCAAAAGGAGATAGTTGGCTTACACTCGCCACTTCACACAATACATTACATAAGCAATACATCATTCAAAACAACACAACCCATCTAAGGGCAAGATCCAAAAGAAAGATACCAAAACAACATAAAGCCACAGGTCAGGATCGAATCCTAGTAGAAACCACTACAGATCGTCGAAGCGTCACAAACAAACGGACACACTCTTCATCGAACTCCAAGTGAAGAACTTGAACCAACTCCTGCATCAAACTCGGCTGAACCTGCATCTGGTGTGGTGAAGTAACTGTGAGCCACAGAGGACTCAGCAATCCCGTTCCCGGGTAACAAGACTATTTAAGCCTTGGGTGAGGATAAGGCTGAAGAAGAACAAGAGGTGAAGGAACAACAAGAGTCTGCAGCAGCAACTAGGACTAACTTACGTAAAAGAGAGCGAGAAGAGAAGTGCCTCGGTCGAGAGATGATCACAAAGTGATCCTAACTAAAGCTGGTCAAACATAACCCCACCGTGTTCAACTCCTGAATCCCTATTCGGAAATTGACAGTCACGGTACACACGCTGGTAGTGTATTGAAACATTGTGTCAAGTTATCTACAACCGGATATTAACAAGCTCCCATCTACCACATAACCGCGGGCACGGCTTTCGAAAGTTCAAACCCTGCAGGGGTGTTCCAACTTGACCCATTACAAGCCCACGATCCGCGGAGTCGCAACTCCATAGGTGGGAAGACCCGAGTATTCTCGGAATCCCGTGCTCAAGTTAAACCGAACTAAGGTAAGGCTAATCCAGCAAATCCTCCCGGCGTGTCGACACCCTGATAGTAGCCGCGCGTATCTAAGTCTCAGGACACGACCGGATGGGCGATTCTACAGGACCCAATCCTCGAGTTTCCCCGTGGTGGTTCCCGCAGAACCCCCGTTCGGGACCAACACCATCGGCACTGGCCCCCCCTGCTATGTAGAATTAAGAACCCGAGGGTGCGACCCCCTATGCAAATTTAATTAATTAATTAAGTTGTTGTTATGAGGCAAATAGTACCAAATGTTGGGACTTGCTGGAAAAGACTTAGCACTTAGCGGTTTATCAAGGGGGTCCCATACACCCCAACCGTGTTAGGAACGCATAATCAAGGAACATAACACCGGTTTATACGGTTCCTAACGGCATGAGTGGAACAAATCACCAAGCAAAAGGCTTAGCCTTCCACCCTTGCCAGTATATAGATGATTTCATTTTAAGCATATATATAGTGTGATATAACCCAACCAAACTTCAACATGAAGCAAGCATCTTCAATCTTCACCTGCAACTAACAATGCTATAAGAGGGGCTGAGCGAAGCGTACTTAGCCAAGCAACGGTTTGCATAGGTAGGGTGGTTAAACAGGTTCATGGTTACAAGTAGGAGGCTGACAAGAAAGACATGGGCATCGAGGCAAAACTATAGAGCGGAACTACTAGCAATAGGCAAAGATAGTAATGGTATCCGGGTTCGGTCATCTTGCCTGGGATTCCACAAGGAAGAAGAACGGATCCACGAAGAAGACGGAGCAACAGTCGAGCGGATCCTCACAACTCCGGAACGAAACCGAAGCTAACAAGAGAAGCAACCGGAAAGAAAGAAACAACACGGTAAACACACAATCATAAACATGGCATACGATGCACAAACAAGTATGATGCATGTCCGGTTTAAATATGCATGGCATGGCAAGTGCACAAACAAATACTACAAGTTAAGTGGAGCTCAATATGCAACGAGTTGCATATTGACGAAACACCACATTAATTATTTAATTGACTCTCGTTATTTACAAGACAAGATTAAAGTGTTTTTAACATAGCAAGAGGTGAAGCATAAGTAAACTAACTATTTAGACATTTTAAATGAGGCCGGAGAATAACAACAACATATCCGGAAAATCCCCATGAGCATGTTTAATAATTATAAGCAAACAACAATTAAGCATTTTAGTGTTGTTATCATGATGCGGATGACATGATCAATTTTATGCAAGTATTAAAAGGTTGACTTAAAAGAGATATGAAGCATTTGTCATCGTGGTGGAAGGAAAGGGTGCCACGGCAATGATCCGAAAATGATGCAACGGCATCATATCGGTTCCGGTAACTCGTTGAGAGTCCGATGCAAAAGATAGAATCGACGTGAGCGAGTCAAACGAGATGAAAGGTGGGGCGATCCCGTTACCGGGTTCCCACGAGTCGGTGACGAGGCAACCGAGGAACAAGCCAAACGGACGAAACGGGCACGGAGCACACACGGGAAACAACATTTCATACAACACAACATGCATTCACGGGTCATCCACGGGGTCGTCTCGTTATACCTTTGAAGCGTGCGTTTCGGGGCGGTTCGAGACGTAGAGGAAGGAGTCGTTCACGTTCGGAGAGGAAGTAGCCGTTCCGTGAGTCGTGGTACACGTTCGTAGAGGTACTTGAGGGTCTCGGCGACGGTAGTTGAAGTAGTGGTACAAGTTGGCGTTTCCGATTCCGAAGAGGTACTTGCCGTGTCATCTTGTGTCGGCGTTCTCGTATCGTAGATGTACACATACGTAGATGTTCGAGGTCGGTGTCGAGGTACTTGACGCATCCGGTAGTCGTACTCGTTTCTTCCGAAGGTAGTGGTACTCGTTTCTTCCGAAGGTAGTCGTTCACGTTCGTCGTAGAGGTACTTGGCGCATCGCGATCGTAGGGGTACTTGGGGTCGTCGTGTAGAGGTACTCGTCACGGTTCGTAGACGTTCGGTTTTTTCGTAGATGTACTTGACGCGTCTCCGAGATCCTGGGATATCAACCACAGCCACAACAACAAAACAGCAGCAAAGGCGGCAGCGACATGGCGAAAAGAAAAAAAAACACAGCAGCAGCGCGGGACGAGGGGCTACAGGGGCTCGGCCCTGGACTGTTGCTGGCGCGCGAAGGGGAAGCCTGGCCGCGGCTGGAAGGAGAACGGAGGGAGGCCTCGGGGCGCTCTGGCCGGCGAGGAGAACGGGGCCGCACGGGGCTACGAGGCCCTGGCCCGACGGCGGCGGGGCGCGCGGCACCTGGCTGGAACCTGGCCAGGGCGCTCGGGGCGCCGTTGCTTCTGGCCGGCCAGAGGGAGCGGGGCTCCTGGAGGCGCTGGGGATGCGCGAGGACGGAGGGAGGCGCGGGATCCGGCCGGCTGGAGTCGCGCGGAGGAACGAGGGAAACCACGCGCGGGGCGGTCGCCGGCTCTGGCGAGGCAGAGGGGAGGGAGCCGCGGGAGAGGCTCGATGAGTTCGGGCGACCTGGCGAGGAATGCGGTCGCGGGCCGGCGCCCTGGCTTGCGGGAGGTGGAGCGAAGGCTTGAGGGAGAGAGGAGAGATCGAGGCGACGAGGGACGACGGGATCAGGACTCCAAGCGAGGGGAACGAGGAGAGTGCGGCGGCTGGGGGTCGAGGAGAGGGAAAAAAGAGTGCGCTAGGGTTAGACTGGGGAAACCGGGCCGGCTGGGAGGGGAGGTGCGGTTGGGCCTGGAGGCCTGGGCCAAAGGCTGGGCCGAAGGCAGGTGCGGCTTAAAGGCTGGGAGGCCTGGGCTGCTGGGCTCACCCTTCTCTTAATAAGAAGAGAGAAGAAAGAAGAAAAAGAAGATAGAGACAAGATTAGAAAAAAAAGGAAAGAGGGGGGTTAGGAGAAAAGTTAGCACATGGGAGCATTTTTCTCGGGCATCATAAAAAGAGCAAAGTCCGAGAAAAATAGAAAAGGTATGATCGGAAAAATAATTCAAACCTATTTTAATTTAATTCAAATAGTTTTGAACTAAGACTTGATTATTGAAGTGTCCAAAAATGTTCGAATTTTTGGAGTAACCTCGAAACAACGGAAAAGAATTATTGGCAAGGGTTTTTGACGATGAAACTCGAAGTAGCAAAGGCATGGGGAATATATGCAAGTGTGTTGCGGTTAATTCCAACAACGGAATAATTATTTATAATAGCTCCATAATATTTGGAGGATATGTTTTAAAGAGAAGACCTTCTTCCCTCGATTTAAATGGACCGAAGGTCCACACAATTTATTTAGGTTGAGATGCAAAATAAAATATGACATGATGGCATGATGACATGATGCAATGCAAAAATAAATAAAACAAGCACAAAGAACACACGGGCAACCCGGAACATCTGGAACTTCGGGAATCTTCTGGAATCTTCTGGGACGTCGGTCTTCGGGCGTCACACATGGTGCAAGCAACACAAGTAGTATGATCCACAATATTCATGCTCATGGTTTGTTGTTTCTCGAAAGAGAAGGATATCACCTTGAAAGCATGTCCTTGTGCGTCCTTCACAATGCCGAAGCACAAGCAAGTGCGATGTAGAAGCATCGTGAACAAAGGTGGTTCGCTCTCAAGAGCTCGAATGGTCAACTCACGTGAAGTGGAGGTTGACACGAAGTCCAAGTATCCTACACATGCACACAACAAAACAAAGAACGTATGCGCATGGTAGATAAACACATCATCCATCATGATGGTTCTCTTCTCTTGCACATAACTATTAGAAGCAAAAGTGCATGAATAAGATGATGCAACAATGGCTATATTCATGGCACTAGGCATATGGTGCAAAGAGGTAAGACAAGCATGCTTCACAAGAAATATGTCAAAATCTCGAAATAAATGCGAGAATGCTATGGGGGCAATCTCATTGGCAAGACTAAAATCATGGTTGCGCTCAATGCATGGACAATCATATAGCATGAGAGTGGCAACATGTGGAGACATATGACAACAAGCAATATCAATCATGTGCAAAGCATGGCAATGGTTGACATCAACCGCATGAAAGGGGCAAGTATAAATCATCGGTGATGCAACATAAGCAAGAATATCAATCATGTCGTGCAAACTAGTGGAGCGAAGATGCAACACACTAGATGAGTTCATAGCAATCATGTCATGTGAGCCAATAGTAGGCATAAGCAATGCACACGACATATCACAAGCACGACCACATAGCATGAACAAGATATCATCATAGGCATTTGGCACAAAGAAAACATGGCAATAACAAGCAATATCTCCACCAAGCATGCGAATACACATACAAGCATGAGAATCAATCATCATGTGTAATGCGAAGCATGGGTCACAAATGCATGGCAAAGGCATATAAATGAGCATATAATGCAAAGTGAACATGGAAAGAGGGGCATAAGAGATATAATGGACAATAACCCATAACCATTTGAGTGCCATGTCGAAGAGATGCGCGAAGTCTTTGCGCGAAGGGAGTGGTTGGAAGGATAATCCATGGACTCCCAAGTCGTCGTTGCTCTCTAGAGCTCGTTTCGTCAACTCGTGCTCTTGCGAGGCTGACGAGTAAGTATGGGGACCTACACAAAAGACACACAAACCAAAGAAATTGTGCGCGTGGTAAATGTACACATCATCCATCATGATGTGTATGTGCACGTTAGAGTTAGCACAAGATAAGCATCTCTCAAAGAAATTTGATGCATGGTATAAGAACATGTCATCCATCATGAATGAATAGTTATTGTGTATAGCATGATGTGCATGCAAATTGAGCATACAATTATATGGCACATCTATAGCATGTTCATTCATGGGGAGCATATTGTGCACACAAGCATGGGGATCATGCAATGGATGGGATGGGTCAAAATCTCCTAAAATGTATGAGGAAACTATGGGGGTCTCCTCATAAGCAATATCGGAAGCATAATATGGAGAAGTGGAACAATCTCCGAAACAATGCATATCCGAAGCTAGGTGGTCATGGCATGGCATATGAGATAAGTGATGCAAAGGTGGCATGTCAATATCATCACAAGAAAAACAAATGCCAATAACCATGGGCTTGTCATGTATGCCATAAGTGCAAATTGGATTAATCTTAATGGCATATGCATAGTTACTACGATGAGATTGCAAATATGACATATTGTTGATCTCATGCATAGCATATGACAAGTCAAGCGGATTGTCAAACATGATGTGACCGAGAGAATTATCACAAGAAATCCTATGCAACATGGCATCACAACTAATAGACTCCACATGGCAATCATCAAACTCATCATAAATGGGTAAATCATCGCATGGGGAAATCATACTAGAATGAAGCATGGCAATATGTGGATCAACATCATGCAAGCAATCATTCTTAACACAGTCCACTAGTGGGACGAGTTCATCACCTTCACCTTTGTTACCTTTCTCATTCCACTCATGTGGTGTAGGTGAGGTGGGAAGGACCAAAAGGTGGTCATCATCTTCATCTTGATGGAACCATGTGGGGGGTGCATCATATTCCACCATGGCCATCGTCTTGTCCATAGGAAGGACGAAGTCATCGAGGATCGGCGCGTCATCAAATGTGGGACCTAGCACCGAATGAGAAGACACAATAGAGGTAGAGGTCAAGTCGTTAGCGTTGAAAGTGGCCTCACATGACCTGTCAACTATCTCAACTTCTCTATGTGGTGGCTCACTCACTCCCTCAAAGTAGGAGCACTCAAACTCACATATGGTGGAGTCACTCATCTCACTCAAGTGGTGGGGGTTGTGGCTCTCCTCACATGGGAATCGGGGCAGCTCATCATATATGGGGCTAGTGGTGAACTCACTCTTACTCTCAATATGGTGGCACAAGTCACTCAAGTCATCATATGTCGTCGTGGTCGAAGGGAAAATCCCATGCTCAACCATCTCCTCATCGTCGCCGTGGATGAAGGCCGAAGATGGCACATCATCACTCTCGCCTCCAAGGATGTAAGCATCATCCTCGCTCGCCACCTTGTCGCTCGCCTCCAAAGCTTGGTCATCGAACGGCTCTGTAGTCGTAGTCGTCGCTGCACCGTCTTGAAAAAGAGTCAAAGTAGACTCGGCATCATAAATGCCACAAAGAGGGATGGCGATGAAGTCGAACTCGGGAACGTTGTCTTGGAGCTCGTCGGGCTTGGACATCATGGTGGTACTACCCTCATGCTCGCCGTCTTGGAGCTTGGTCTTCGAGAAGTGTGCTTGCGGTGGAGAAGCCTTGGCCTTCATTAGTTCTTGTTCCGCCTTGAGAGCACCAATATAGTAGTCGTCGAGGGACTTGTAGTTCTCGAGGAAGATAGTCTTGTAGATGTCGGTGTGCAATCCCATCATGAAGTGGAGCTTCATCGAAATGGGGTCGTCCACGCCGGCTTGTCGCAAGGCCATCTTCATCTCCTTGAAGTACTTGTCGATGGACTTGGATCCTTGAATGGTGTTCTCCAATTGGCGTAGAAGTTGTTTCGTGTAGGTGGGAGGCACAAACTCTCGCCGCAAAGCTTTCTTCGTCTTGGGCCAACTCATGTCATACTCCTCCGAAGGTGTGTGAAACCACCATGTCGATGCGAAGTCGTGGAAGTTTCTTGTGGCGCACTTCACTTGATCTTGGGGAGGAACTTGAAGTAGCATGAGGTAGTCGTCCATCAAGCGTTCCCACTCGAGATACTCCTCGGGTTCTTGAGTCCCATAGAAAGGTATCTCGTGGTCGTTGTCGAGGTCGTAGTAGCTTGTGGAAGTCGCGGACTTGAGCTTGGGGAGCTTCTCTTGATCATAAGCTTGAGGTGCTTGTTGGCGAAGATGCCGTATATCCAAAGGCGAAGATGCCTTGAAGTCGCTTGGCGAAGATGCCAAGGTACATGGTGAAGTCGTTGAGCAATTGTTGGTGTTGAGCTCATGACCTTCACGTTCTTGTCGTTGATGTTGTCGATGCCGATGTGATCTCGCCGAAGATGGCAGCTCGGAAGGATGTGCACTAGAGCGTCTTCTCGAAGATGAGGGAGACCTCTTGCGGTTTTTGAGGAGGGCTTTGAGCTCCTTCATTTGAGCATCCATGTTGGCACACAAGTTGTTCGTCATGGCATCGAACTTGTCGTTGTTGGGGTAGACCGGAGATGAAATGCTTTGCCTATCCATCACAGGACTCGAGCAGAGGTGAGTAGGAGATGAGATAAAAAATACCAAGTTACCTTTTCCCAAAGTTGAGGATATATCTCGTTTCACTCAATGTGAAATGAAAGAATAGTGGAATTGGTACCGGACTTGTTCACTCACACCTATCAAGTAAAGCTTATCGAGTGGCTTGGTTAGGATAAGTGGCACAAAAATTTGATGCAAAATGTTAGCAAGAGTCGATAAAGTTGAAAGAGATTCACAAATTTGCAAGTGAAACAAGTACACGAATAGCAAGGAGTGGCACACGGAAACACGCGCACGGATAGATAAATGTGGTTGTGCAACCAAGGATTGAGCCGAAAATGTGGAATCCACGGAAAATGCTCTTGTCGCACAACACTAGAGAGACGCTAGCCGATTGCTCAATAGGCGGATACGAACTTGTGCACTACCTATATGAGATAAAATGTAGCGACTTCCTATCACAAGTATGCTATGTGTATGATGTTCTGGTGCTTTTAGCACAAGATGATCCAAGATGATCGGATATGGCAATCTTATATGCAATGTGGTATGATGCTATGGCTCTTGCTTACACGCTTCTTTGCTTTCTCTTTTTGCTTAAAAGCTTATTCTTTTTTTTGTATATGACCACGATGCACAAACCAAGATAGCAATTGTGTATATGCGGGAACAATCTTGTGACACAAGGGATGATATGATGATACCAATATGATATGGTATGTATGCAATGGAAGGTGGATCAATGATCACTAATGTGCACAAGTAACGTTGCCGGCAATACTCAAAGGCTAGTCTCGATAGGCAAGTGACGCAAAATGGGCTAGGGGTTAACAATGCAATTGCAAGGGAATATACAATGATGTCGTCGAAGTTACCGTCCGTGTCGATGATGAGAGGTGGTGCTCTTGATGTAGACCCGTTCCTAATTAGCCGAAACACCTTAGGAAACGGAAAAACCACAACACAAAATCTCAAGGACAAATGTCAAATGGTGGTAGCGGCAATGCCATGGTAGTTGCGGAAGTGGAATGATGGGCTATACACGATTTCGGAGTTGAAGTCACGGTCCCTAAGTAGCCGAAACACCTTAGAAGACACAAGCCACAACTCAAACAAGCTCGAACAAAATTCGGTTAAGTTAGGTTGGCTATGTATAGTGGACAAGGTTATGCGGAAGTGGTGGTGGTGGTTGATGAAGAAGCAATGGTCCCTAAGTAGCCTAAACACCTTAGGAGACTCAGATCACTACTCAAGCAACCACAAATGCTATGGTGATCCAAAAGGGTTAGGTTGCGGAAGTCGATGGTGGTATAGCGGATGATGTGGCGGAAGACCTAGGCAAAGATGTCAAAATTCACAAAATATGATGGAGTCAAATGATGATGGTAGTATTTTTGTGTTATGGGGGATGTCAAGAGCTTCAAAACGAGCTCAAGAACGTCGAAATTGGAGTTCGAATGAATTAGTTATGGACAAAACGGTGAAACGAAAAAGTCTGAAACTACAGGGGTCGAACATCCGGGGTGGAGCCCGGATTTCCGGGACCTGATGTCCAGAACCGCGCGAGATTTTGCCCTCCAGGAGCCGGATGTCCGGCCCAATGGCCCGGATGTCCGGCCAGTGGCCCGGATGTCCGGCCCGAAGATTCCAGATCGGGATTGGGACTTCCAAACTCGTTTGGGGGCGGAATTTGATGACTTTGGGGGCAAAATTTGATGGATTTTGTGGAGGAAAGATGGGGAAACTTGGGGAAATGCTAGATCCACTTGAAACCAAGCAAATCCACGGATCAAAATCAACAAAATCTCATGAAACCAACAGATCACAAAAAAGTTTGGGGCTATTTTTGGTGGGGAATTTTCGAATTTGGGGAAGAACACAACAAAACAAGCTAGAAAACAAGGTGTGGGGCTCCAAATTCGTGATCAACCTATGCTCTTGATACCATATGATGCGGGGTCAACCCGATTCTAGGCCGATCTTTCACGAAAAGGAGGGATCCCGCGAGGAACACGATGAACACGAGGACGAACAAGGAGAAATCACAAGGGAAAACACTGAAGAACAAGTCCAATCACACATCCACTAGACAATCAAACACACAAGATCACAAGGTACATGAACAACAAAGGGAAAGATACAAGGTAAAGTTCATCTCCATGAGGAGGTCTTGAATCCGCGAAGGATCTTCCCGTTTAGGGGTCTTGAATCCATCGTGGATCTTCTCCGTAGAGGGGCCGCAGTCTCTCCTAGGAGTAGAACCACTAAGATGAGCAAAGCTCTAGTCTAAAATGAGCTATCACATTTGCTAACCCTAAAATGGTGGAGGTGGAGGAGTATATATAATCTAGGGTCATGAAGGGGTAAGTGAGGGGCGAAACGGGTACATGGGCATCGGCCCGGATACATGCACGCAGGCAAGGCCGGATGTCCGGGCTGGCGGCCGGATGTCCGGGGCTTCGGGGCGAGCCGGATGTCCGGGGTCACGGCCGGATGTCCGGGCTAAAGGGGCTCGGTCCTGATGCTCTCTGGATAGGAGGGTCCGGATTTCTGGGAGGAGTGCCGGATGTCCGGCCGTTGCTGAAGCGACGGATGTCCGGCCTTTGGCCCGGATGTCCAGCTGTTGTAGTATCAGCAGCTCCGTCTTCTTCCGTCTTCTCTTCCAAGCTTCCCTCACGGATGGTGTAGTTGTCCTATGCATGCACACGAGTGGAATGTCAAGTAGTATACCATCCTTGAAGGTGTCAATTGAACACGTGTAAAGGAGATGATTCACCTTTATGTATGAGAAGTAGAGGCCACACGTGTCACTTGCCAAACGGACTCTTGACATGGTGATGTCCTTAGGATGCTCCGCATCAACCGCTATCCAGCATGCATCTAGAGTACTAAGTTCATAAGAACAGAGTAACGCCTTAAGCAAGATGACATGATGTACAGGGATAAACTCATGCAATATGATATAAACCCCATATTTTTATCCTCGATGGCAACAACACAATACGTGACTTGCTACCCCTGCTGTCACTGGAAAGGACACCGCAAGATTGAACCCAAAGCTTAGTACTTCTCCCATTGCAAGAAAGATCAATCTAGTAGGCCAAACCAAACTGATAATTCGAAGAGACTTGCAAAGATATTTAAATCATGCATATATGCATTCAGAGAAGAACCACGTATTGTCATAGATAATCTTGATCATAAACCCACAATTCATCAGATTTCGACAAACACACCGCAAAAAGTACTACATCAAATAGATCTCCAAGAAGATCGAGGAGAACTTTGTATTGAGATCCAAAAAGAGATAAGAAGCCATCTAGCTAATAACTATGGACCGGAAGGTCTGTGGTAAACTACTCACAACTCATTGGAGAGGCTATGGTGTTGATGTAGAAGCCCTCCGTGATTGATTCCCCCTCCGGTGGAGCTCCGGAAAAGGCCCCAAGATGGGATCTCACGAGTACAGAAGGTTGCGACGGTGGAACTATGGTTTCGTGGTGCTCTCGGATGTTTTCAGGGTATATGAGTATATATAGGACGAAGAAGTATGTCAGTGGAGCTACGAGGGGCCCACGAGGGTGGGGGCGCGCCTACCCCCCTGGGCACGCCCTCCTGCCTCGTGGCCGCCTTGTGGCTTCCTTGGCGTCTACTCCAAGTCTTCTGGGTTACGTTTGTTCCAAAAACGATCCTCGCGAAGGTTTCATTCCGTTTGAACTCCGTTTGATATTCCTTTTCTGCGAAACACTGAAATAGGCAAAAAAACAGCAATTTGCACTAGGCCTTGGGTTAGTAGATTAGTCCCCAAAATAATATAAAAGTGCACAATAAAGCCCATTAAACATCCAAAACAGATAATATAATAGCATGGAACAATCAAAAATTATAGATACGTTGGAGACGTATCAATCTCTCATATCCTCTCTCCTCCAACTAAGCATAGAAATATTAATTTACTCCTTGCAGCCTAATAAATGTACCTTATTGTACTTGCTCGTATATTAGTGTCATGCAGATGACACTAGTCCAAGATACTACCTTTATAATCAAAGTATCATAATAGTGGTGTCATAGATGACTTTATTTATTAGCTTATAGACTCATTTTACCTCGGGAGGCGCTATCCTACAGTAACATCTTATGTTACTCCAAACACCTTTCTCCTCATTAAATACTTGCCACATAAGCAAAATTGTCTTGGTGTGTTAAGTTACTACCTAAGTTGCCCCAGTATGATCGGCGTAAGGCTGCCCATAATGGGGAGTAACTTAGACTAGTAGTATGCATATGTTATACTCTATGTTAGTATCTCTATAGTGGGGAATAAGATATGTGTGGTGTCTTGCAGCATTTCATTTATTAGGTTGTTGACTCATTTTCTTTTGGTATGTGTGATGTTGCTTATAGTGCGAGTAACTAGCTATGTTACTCAATCTGTCCCTTTTCTTATTGATTGGTCGTCACACCATCTTTTTGCTTAGGTGTCATTTATGTTACTCTCATTATGGGTAGTCTAAAAGCATCTCTATCTGGTCTCCTAAATTATAGAGGAGTAAATGATCAGGTAAATTGGGCACATTTTGCTCCTCTAAAAAATGGCGTTCTATTTTTTCGCGGTGAAAATAAATGTCATTTCTAGCCAAACCTCAAGTTTAATAGTGGGAAAGAAATTGAAAAGCATATGAACACAAATTTGGTGCTAAATTAGGTTCAAACTAGTACATAAAATATAATTAAATGACATTCGGTGCAAATTCTAAATATTTTACATGGAATTTAAAACGAATTTTGAAATTTTAGCTAGAATTTTTAAATGTAGGCCGATTCTTCCTCAGGTGCCTTCCACTCCTCCCTACTCAAACCTCCGATCACTGGGTCGAGGCTGTCGTTGGCGCCATCGCCACCTTCATCGTTGAATAGATCGATGACTTGAGTCCTATCCGTCGTGTACTCCGCGTATAGGCGGCGTTCGGCAGAGCTCCGCCATGTATGCCTCGCCAGCTTGCTTCGCGCGAGACGCTCGTGGGCCGCTCGGTTCTCCTGCCTCTCGCATGGGGTGGTCACCTAGGGGTCCACCGATAGCTCCGGTAGCAGAAGGCATCCGCCGGGGATTGGCACACCATCAACATCACCACAAAACTTCACCATGATGGAATGTGGCTCCGAGGTGACCACTTCTGCCTAGGGTGCCCAAACATGCAAGAATAATAAAATCCATAGGTGTAAATATATGGGGGAATCAAATTTCCTTTGGTGGAAGTGAATATCTATGTCTCTTCTCTCAATCCCTAGCAAATTAACATGTTTTGTTGGCTAGAGAAGGAGATCGAGCAAAAAAGATCTTAGGGCAACAATGGAGGGGGGAGAGAGAGGCAAGAGGTAAGTGCGGAGTTGGAAGAACCACCTATTATATATGGCCCCTCAGAATCCAACCGTTACTACACATTTTCACACAAGAGCGGTACACCGGACTAGTATCCGGTACAACCGCTCAAGGCGGTTTTTCCGGCTATTGTCCATAGTGCGGTAAAATTGTAGGTCACCGGTTGTTCCGCTGAATAAGTTCAGGCAGGACAAATGGACGGGTACCACCGTGTACCGCCCTATGTACCCTAACGGAGCCACATGTTTGCGGTAACATGGACGGTACATGGACATGTACATCTTCCCCATGTGATCTCCGGCGGTCTGATGAGGACATCACTAACAAGGTTACACCCACAGCCCCAACTGACAGATATACAGGACCAATTACTAGAGCTCGCGCACGCCAATTAAATTACCAGGTACTTTCGTTTCTTGGTAATGATTCTAATGTTCATGAGAATATGATGATGCCTAAATTGGATACATTTGTCTCGCTTACAAATGAAGGGCCTATCTTGGACAAGAAGGATGAACATTGGAGCAAGATCAAGCATGGAGATGATGGCAAGCGCAAGGGGAACAAGAACGGAGTTGCAAGTGATGATTTCAGGACTTTGAAGCCACCATAATGAGTGCGTGAAGCCTTGGACGAAATATACAAGATGTCACTTCATAAATTTCGTCTAGAGGCTAGTATAGGTGTTGCGTCACCTTATTATTGGGCCAGGCCCATGTAATTTCGAAATACTTGAGTATAGGCTATTTTTAGAGTCCGTATATGTGGGGAAACAAGAGTTAGGGTTGGTTTCGGACCCCTCCTCCAAGGGCCACGAAATTCCTCCCCTCTTCCCCCATATATACAGCCCTTAGTGCGTCGTTAAGACTTTGGGGTTTTGTTTAGATTAAAGTTCACCATAGCTGCAACTTCGCGTACTTCGTTTGTGCTCAACGACCAGACAAAGACGTCACAGAACCCCACTTGATCAATAAATCTTTCCTCTTGAATTCGCAATATCCAGATTGCAATCTTAGTTTCTTGCTTGTTCTTCGTTTGCCTGCAGGAAACAGAGCTTCGTGGTCAGGTTGATCGTGCTCCGGCGTGGTCAATAACCTCTAGGAGTTGGTTTAGCGATTGCTAAGGCGCGACGTCCTCGCACGTTCGTAGTCGGATCGTCAAAGTCGACTTCCTCCAAAACAATAGCCACCATATCATCGAAAGACGGGACACCTTTGCCTCTATCAAGTGGTATCAGATTTCCAGGTTGCTCGGTGAGATTTTATAGTTTTTCGTAGATTAGATCGAGTTTGTTCTTCATACCTACAGTCCATGAAAAAGCCAAAAAAATTAGGGTTAGTTCATCATATCCGAACCAGTCTGAGCCATTGCATAATCTTTTCTGTGTTTGCTTAGTTGAATTTGCGGTTGCATCATCGTGTCGAGTTGCTGGTCTTAGCGTCTAGTCTTTTAGAGTTTCGAGTTCTGGTCATAAGTTGTCACGTCGCCGTCGTAGCATCTTCATCGTTGCTGCCACATACCACCACCGATCCGTATCCATATATCACCACCAATCTGTATCCATATACCACCACCAATCCGTATCCATATACCACCACCGCTGCCATATACCACCACTGCTGCCATATTCTACCACCATATACCGACCACCAATCCGAGTTCTTTTCGTTTTAGTTTGGCTTTCGAGATCCATCTGGTTTCGGTTTCGTGTTTCCTTGCGTGAGTAGGTCTCGGGAAAAAAATCGACAAGTGTAAATATTTTTTTCCTCACATATTTTTGGGCTTTTCTGAGTCTTTTGAGACACGTGCCACCATACTGTTTTTTTATCGCACTTCTTCATCGTTGCTGCCCTGATTCCGAAAAAAAATCGTCAAAAACATTTCGTGCCTATCATCTTAGTTTGACTTGGGAAGTGTTTTGAGACACTCGCCATTATAGTGATTTTCGGCAAAAAAAAGGAGGAGCGCAAAAAAAAAGAGCACAAAAAAAAGAGGCGGAAAAAATAATTCAGAGTGTGCTTTCCCCTTGTTTACGTGCAGCGCCGTGATTTTGTTAGTGTTCTAGGCTCGCGTCTCTAGTACGGTCTAGCCTAGGACCAGCACAGTATCGTTGTTGAGCGCTTATTCAACTTTGCATCTCTGAATTGATTATTGCTGACCCTTTTTGCTACCATATTATAAGCCTTCCTAGCTCCACATACATCTACGTCGTGCGTTTGACTCTCCCTGCTAATCGCTTTATCCAAGATTTGAGAGTTTTGACTACCACGGTTGCCGATCACCACCTGCTGCTGGGTAAGAACTGGTAAGATTTTGAGATTTGCTTGCCGGATTTGTGACGCCCCACCACCACCACTTTCTAGTAGTCTGTAGGATCATATTTTTGTGTGTTTCTATTGCTGCTAACCATGCGAGGATAACAAGTCGACGAGACTGACTGGGAGAACATGACAAACAAGGAGTTGCATGATAAATTTCAGCAAATGATGGGTCAACAGGTAGAAGATGTGATGACCAGTTTTGACAATGCACTAGCGAGGATGGATGGCATTGAGAAGTCAATTGACACCAAGTTGGATGCCAAATTCGCTGAAGTGCTTGCGCGTCTACCTCCACCTGCTGCACTGTTGCAACAACAACAACCACCTTCACGTCGCGAAATCGCCCTCCGCAAAGCGAGCTGTGTCAATCTTCAGCCTGGCAAAACTATTGGTGCTGCTGTTGATACTTCTGTGGCTCCTGCTGCTGCTGCTGAGGAGGAGGACGATTATGCGGGGGATTACAAGGATGAGGTTGATCAAAATCAAAACTACGTGCAACAGCCAGCACCACAACCACCAAGTCGTCCACATGCAAATAATCACTATGGTAGGGCTGCACCACACCCTCAGGTACACGATCATGACCATCTCCCTAAACTAAAATTTAATATTCCACATTTGAGGGTAGATATGTTCCTGATATATATCTTACTTGGGAGTTAGAAACCAAACAACGTTTTACATGTTTAAAATATCCCGAGGAGAGACGTGTTGCTGCTGCTCTTTGTGCTTTCACTAGTTTTGCTTGTGTGTGGTGGTCTGAATATTGTAGATTACATCCGGATAATATTCCAACTACTTGGGCTGCTTTGAAAACTGCTATGCGTACTTGTTGGGTTCCACCATATTATCAACTTGAATTACTTCAGAAATTGCAGCGTTTAAGACAAGGAAAAAATTTTGTAGAGGAATATTATCAGGAATACAAACTGTCCTCATTAGATGTGGTATTGTTGAGGATAATGAGGCTATGCTTGCACGTTTTATGGGTGGCTTAAATAGAGAGATTCAGACAATTCCAGAGTATAAGGAGTATAATAATATCACTCGTTTATTCCATCTTGCTTCCAAAGCTGAACGTGAAGTGCAGGATCGACAGGCCTTGGCGCGAACTAGTATTTCTGCAGGTCGACCTTCATCATGGACACCGCGTGCATTATCTACTTCGATGCGTCCGGCTGCACCACCGCCTACTTCATCCGTCACTTCTAGCCGTGATAAAAGCAAACAGGCACCACCACCATCAACCAGGAGTACTACTTTCGGTCTTGCGCAGAGCTCTTCTTCATCCATGGCATCCAATGGGCCAACACATGATGTTATATGTCGTCGTTGCACTGGTCGTGGTCACTATGCGAGCAAATGCCCATCGCAGTGTGTCATGATTGCTACTGAGGATGGTGGTTATGAGTCTGCTAGTGACTATGATGAGGAGATGTTGGCTCTTATTACACGTGAAGAACATGGTGGAGATGATTCTGAAAATGAGACGCAATACATGGCTCCTGAAGACGCTGACAGGTATGAATGTTTAGTTGCTCAACGTGTTTTGAGTGTGCAGGTCACACAAGCGGAGCAAAATCAGAGGCGTAATTTATTCCATACAAAGGGAGTTGTGAAGGAACGTTTTGTTCGCGTCATCATAGATGGAGGGAGCTGCAACAACTTGGCTAGCATGGAGATGGTGGAGAAGTTATCTCTCACCACAAGACCACATCCACATCCTTACTACATCCAATGGTTCAACAACAGCGGCAAGGTTAAGGTAACACGTAATGTTATGCTGATTATGTTGATTGTGATGTGGTACCCATGCAAGCATGTTCCTTATTACTTGGTAGACCATGGCAATTTGATAAAAATTATGTACACCATGGTAGAAACAATCAGTATACTCTTGTTCATAAGTGTAACATCCCAAATTTCAAATTTGGAATGTTATACATTAGATCATCATGCATATCATATTTTCTTGCTTTTGGTGGATCCAAGAAAATCCTAAGCAACTCAAGGACCCTCGGAGAGAGTTGGGGATTTCAATATTTTCATATTTGAGGTTTCTCAAATTTTGAAAATAGGATCATTTGATTTTATTTATTTTATCTTCAAGTATTTCTATCATGAAAATATGAGAGAGGGAGTAAAATGACTCTCCCAAAAACAAAGAAATACGGAAGATTTAATAATAAAAAATCAAATAAGTTTTATTTGGAGTTTTATTTGAATTAAGAAAAATTGCATGTTTTCAAAAATGCATTTTAGTGCCAAGAAAATGTTCATCTTGTTCTAAATATTCTATTTAGACGGTGAAATTTTGTTTTGGAAATTTTAGATTTTTATTTCTTTTTCTAGAGTTCTTTTCGTAGCACCAGCGTTTAAAAAAAATAGGGGGACCCGACCCGACTGGGCCGAAGCCCAGCCGAGCCAGGCCCATCGTCGCGCCGCCTTCCGCGCCCGCGCCGCTCACCGTGGCCGGATTGGACTCGCCGCCACCGCTGACTTTCTTGCCCCCTCCCCAAGTTTCTAGCCCCCCTTCCCCCTATATAAGCCGCCGCCCCTGCCCCCTTGCCGCACACCGCCGCCTCGCCGCCATTGCCGCACGCCACCACCGCTGCACGCCGCCGCCGCTGCCCACCACCACCACCACCACCGCAGCCCCGCCGCAGCCCCGCTGCCCGCCGTCGCCGACGCAACCGCCGGCCGATTCGACGAGGTAGCCGCCGCCGCCGGTTTTCAGTAGAAAACCACCAGTTTTTCTTTTAGAACCCTAGTTCCTTTTTTACTAGATCAGTTTTTTTCTTCTTTTCCGGTTTAGTTAATTAGAGAGCGTTCACCCGTTCGATCGTTCTAACGAACGAGTTCGTCGTTTAGTCTCAGCTGACAAACGTCCGTTTGTTAAGCTGTATTAGTTTTCTTTTCCTAAGTTTATTTTCTGATCGCGATCTCTGATACGATCTTCGTTTTAGTTTATCTTTTCGCTCGTTTATCGGAATCAGGTGATTCAAGCGCCTGGAGTTTCATCTCGAAATTCTGTTTCCGTTTAACCTAGTCACTCAAGCGTTTGCCTCTGTTAAATTTGAACTTAGGTCCAGATTGGTTCGGTAGTTGTTTTCTTTTTCGCCGTTTGTCTTCGTTGCTTTCTTTTGTTGGTTCTTTTGCAAACCGGAGTTCTTAAGTTGAACCTTCTGGTTAGATCTCTTATTTGATTTTTACCCGTGCATTAGTTAAAGTACTTATTGTGTGCTTGTTTGTTTGCGATGGAGTATCCGGAGTGCGCCGCTTGCTACTTTGAATCTCTAGGTTTCGCGGATCTTCAGCAAGGCGAGTAACACTTTGATCATATTTTCCAAATACCCAGTTTTCATTGCATTAGTCAAACCCTCACACATTGCATGAGTAGGAGCTATTAACTTGTGGGACTGGGAAGTAGATTGAGGTAGTACCTATTACCTGCATTTCATTCAAACCTTTGGGAGTTACTTCTACGTTTGCAAATAGGTTATGCTATGCTCGTAGACGTGGATTGGGTGAGTGTATCCATGACAGATGTGAGTTTGTTAATTAATGGTTCAACTTAAGGTGGCAACTTTAACACACATCTGGGTGGATTGAGGCACCTGGGTATTCCGGCAATTGCCTGTTTTCTTTTGGACCGCCACCTAGGCTCAAAGGGATCATGAGATTATTCATACTAGAAACTTCCGTGTGCAGCCACATGCCAATATGGGCTCTGGCATAGTTGAGTAAGTTGTGGGAAACCTTTCCGTGATGGGCTAGCAGATGTAGAGGGATTGTAGGTGTACCGGCCTATCTATCCGGTTAAGGGGACCTCTTCGGAAAGACTGTGTCTCGGTCATCCGTTTCTCAAACACCATGCAGTGCGAGAAACCAAACAGAGGCGATCGAGTCTTGTGGGAAAAGTGCACAAACATCTGCAGAGTGTACAAACTGATCATGATTAGCCGTTTCCCCGGTTATGGACGTCTTGAGTATCTAGAACTTGGATATCATGTGAAACTCATCATGTTACTTTAATTAATAATGTTGGGTTTAATGATGATTATTAATTGGGGTTGAGAGGATGTTTATCTTCTCAACGATGTTTCAACTACCATGATAGTTAACTAAAATCTATTCCTTTGCAGTAGGGGAAAACTGGCTTTACACAAAAACTATAACCATAGAGCTTTCCACCAGCCATATTGCATATAGTATAGCTTTACTTTTGTTACTCTCTATGTGTGATTTTGCCAGCATATTCCATGTGCTGACCCGTTTTCGGGGTGCAACGTTCATGTTGCAGACTTTTCAGACGACGAGTAAGGTGCCTTTATAGGTCGTGGTTCTATACTCAGTGATGCCGTTGGAGTTGATGGACTCACTTATCTTCCAAGCCTTCTGCTGTTATCGTGTTAGATGGCCTTAAGCCATTTTTATTGTAATAAGTTCATCGTTGGAAATATCGATGTAATAAGTGTGTGATTGCTACTCTGTTATAAATCCTTCAAGTACTGTGCGTGTCAGCATTACTGATCCAGGGATGACACTGATGCACAGAGATCGGACTGTTTGAGGTCTGGTCGCTACAAGATGGTATCAGAGCACACGCTGACTGTAGGACACGACCACTAAGCTAAAACCCTAGAGCACTACCACTCTTTTCTTTTCTGACTCCTCATCTTTTCTACTCTTTTAGGATGGTGGATGCAAGGAACAAGTTCACGCAACCTGATGAAGATACACCATTTGGACGACACCTGAAGGAAGTCACCAAATATCTAAACATCAGACTACCAAGTTTCACCAGAACCTACAACGCCACTTTACCTGAAGAGGAGCGCTGGTTGATTCAAGCTCAAGTTCCAGGAAGGACTTTCAAGCCCGTCACCGCCCCCATAGAATTTTCCTTTAATGCGCCTACTTGGAGCCTAGGCAGGAGCATGGCAGCCCACATCGCTATGGGAAGGATTGGAGAAATCTACAAGCAGGAGCTAAAGGACACCATCTACCAGATTTGTGGACGTAGAGATGAGTGGTGGGACATGATCAACACCCGAAAGGACAGGTCCATTGCCTCGTTCATTCAAGAGTTAAACCAGCACATTCGTCGCCAGGAGCACCAGATGTGTGCAGGAATGATAGATTTGAAGAAAACACTAAACATATATTTGGAGTTAGAGGAAGAACTCAAGTCTACACGCGACGGATACGAGGAGGAGATGTTAATACTTGTGGAGAAGAATGATGATTTGACACGGAAGTTAGAAATACTCATGGGAGAAGAGGAAGAAGAACCAAAGGAGATTCCACCTGAAGACTACATCATCATTGACGACACGGACTCAGACCCCGATGATAGTGATGATGAGGACTATGAAGATGAAGCTGGAGCGGACATCATGGAATCCTCTGCCGATCAAAATTTCTAGAAGACCTCCCTATGACCAGTAGTTTTCCCATTTAGTAGACTGAGAGCACTTTTGTAACGATTAGATCCGTGTAAACCCTTGTTTGAAATTGATATTGGTGTCATAATGTTTGTGTTTGCCTCATGTGCATTGGGTAGTGATTTCCCTTAGACCTCTTTTCTATTCTAATCTCTTCCCTCTACACCCATCAGATGCCTCCAAGACGTGAGCCCGGATTTGAGTTTCCCCCTGAGCTCACTCAGTTGATCCAACAGCAAAACACATTGATGCAACTTCTTGTCCAGAACACTCAGAACAACCAGAACAACAACAACAACCCTCCACCCCCACCACCCGTGGATAACCTCACCCGTTTCTTAAGGTTACAACCACCGGTGTTTGGTAGCAGCATTGAAACAATAGTCGCTGATGACTGGGTGCGCAAGATTGGAAAGGATTTGACCACTGCTAACGGCTCAGATGCTGAAAAGGTGCGTTTTGCCACACATCAGTTGTCTGGACCAGCCGCAGCATGGTGGGAGAATTACACAGCCACTTTTCCCATAGCCAATGTGACTTGGGATCAGTTTCAGCAAGCTTTTCATACCGCCCATGTCTCAACTGGAGCTATGAGTATGAAGAAGCAGGAGTTTCGCAATTTGCGCCAAGGCAACCGTACTGTGGCTCAGTACATGGATGAGTTTAGTACCCTATCTCGTTATGCCCCAGATGATGTGGCCACTGATGCCGCTAAGCAGGAGAGATTCATGGAAGGGCTGAATGATGAGATGAGTGTACAGTTGATGGTGGCAACTTTCAATAACTACCAGGAGCTGGTTGATCGCGCTCTAATGATTGAAAGGAAGCACCAACATATTGAAAGTCGCAAGAGGAAGTATGGACAAGGAAAGTATAATTCTGGAGCTCAGCAGAAGCCTCGTTTTACCACTAAAACGGTAGGACAATTCCAACATACCCATGGAGGAGGTAGCTCACACAATCATAATGGCCCTAAGAATGGAAATGGGAATGGAGCAAGTAGTAACCATAGCTGCCCTACCCCGTCCACACCCACCAAGAAGGACTTCAGCCATGTCACCTGTTACAAGTGTGGGAAGAATGGACATTATGCCAATGACTGCCCAGAAGCTAAGAATGGGAACGGAAATGGAAGCGTCGCGAAGAAGCCCAACCCGTTCAACAAAGGACAAGTGAACCACGTGACAATGGAGGAGGTAGAAGAGCAACCAGATGTCGTTGTCTGTAAGTTTTTGGTTAAGACATTTACCGCAATAGTTCTTTTCGATACTGGTGCATCGCATTCATACATTTCAAGGGGATTCGTAAATAGACATAGGATGTCCACCCGAGTTCTTAAGACCCCCATGTTAGTAAGTTCACCAGGAGCAGAGTGTATGGCACACCAAGGATGTTTTCAGACACCAATGACCATAGGACGCCACACTTTCCCCTCTGACCTAATAGTCCTGGACTCACAAGGATTGGATGTGATATTAGGTATGGATTGGCTATCGAAGTATGGAGGTAATATTGACAGTGCCAGTAAGTCTACTTTTCTCACCACCCCGGAGGGAAAAAGGATTAAGTATGTATCTAGGCATTCGCCTACAAGGACTCAAGTACATTCTCTCCCGGGAGTTGTTCAGGAGGAAGTGCCAGTAGTGAAGGATTATCCGGATGTGTTCCCACAGGAGTTACCTGGCATGCCACCAGATAGAGATATAGAGTTTTTGATTGAGCTTTTGCCAGGCACAGGGCCAATTTCTAAGAGACCATACAGGATGCCCGCAAAGGATTTGGAGGAGATTAAGAAACAGATTAAGGAGTTACTGGATAAAGGTTACATACGCCCAAGTTCTTCGCCTTGGGGTTCGCCAGTACTTCTAGTGGAGAAGAAGGATGGATCGTTAAGGATGGTTGTTGATTACCGAGGATTGAATGAAGTAACGATCAAGAACAAGTACCCACTGCCGATGATCAATGATCTGTTCGATAGATTGCAAGGAGCTAAAGTGTTTTCCAAGATCGATCTGCGATCAGGGTACCATCAATTGAAGATTCGAGAGCAGGATATACCTAAGACGGCCTTTACCACCAGGTATGGGTTGTACGAGTATACTGTTATGTCTTTTGGTCTGACTAACGCACCAGCACACTTTATGAACCTGGTGAACAAAGTGTTTATGGAGTATTTGGATAAGTTCGTCGTGATGTTCATAGATGATATATTGATTTTCTCAAAGGATGAAGAGGAACATGCAGAGCAATTGCGTTTGGTATTGGAGAAGCTCAGAGAACATCAGTTGTATGCCAAGTTTAGCAAATGCGAGTTTTGGTTGAAGGAAGTTGGATTTCTCGGACACGTTATATCCGGAGAAGGAATAGCAGTAGATCCGGCCAAGGTGGACACTGTGACACATTGGGAAGCACCGACAATAGTTGGAGAGATCCGGAGTTTTCTTGGACTGGCAGGATACTACCGGAGATTTATTGAGAATTTCTCGAGGATTGCGAAACCAATGACAGAGTTGTTAAAGAAGGACACCAAGTTCAGTTGGACAAAAGAATGTGAGGCCAGTTTCCAGGAATTAAAGAAACGTTTGGTCTCATCACCTGTGTTGATCCTACCATATCAACATAAGGATTATGAGGTGTACCGCGATGCTTCACGTCGAGGACTTGGAGCAGTTCTTATGTAGGAAGGAAGAGTTGTTTCGTATGCTTCACGACAACTGAAACCTCATGAGTTGAACTATGCCACTCATGATTTGGAGTTAGCAGCCATAGTGCATGCATTGAAGACTTGGAGATATTTTCTCATCGGAAACCATTGTGAAGTATATACGGATCACAAGAGTTTGAAGTATATATTCACTCAGAAGGAGCTGAATCTCAGGCAAAGCAGATGGCTGGAACTCATTAAGGATTACGACATGAGATTGCATTATCATCCCGGAAAGGCTAACGTAGTAGCCGATGCGCTAAGCCGTAAAAGCCATGTAAATACCCTAATGACGGAGGAATTACCAAAGGAGTTAGCCGAGGACTTACAAGAACTATGTTTGGATATAGTTCCGAGAGGCTATGTAGCAACACTAGAGATCCAGTCTACCCTGATGGATAAAATCAGAGAAGCACATAAAACTGACAAGGTGGTTGCCTCTATAAAGGAGAGGATGAATGACGGAAAGGCTAAAGGATTTCGTGAGGATGAGCACGACACCTTATGGTTTGAGGACCGCATTTATGTGCCTAATGACCCGGGGATCAGGAAGTTGATTCTACAAGAGGCCCATGATTCACCATACTCGATTCACCCAGGAAATACTAAGATGTATTTGGATTTGAAGGATATTTTCTAGTGGACCGGTATGAAGAAGGATATTGCGGAGTATGTAGCAGTTTGTGATGTATGTCAGAGAGTGAAGGCAGAACATCAGAAGCCGGCAGTATTGTTACAACCATTGCCAATACCCGAATGGAAGTGGGATAAGCTAGGTATGCATTTTATTACGGGATTACCCAGAACTCGTTCTGGCTATGACTCGATTTGGGTAGTAGTCGATCGTTTGACGAAGGTAGCTCATTTCATCCCCGTAAGGACTACTTATACTAGTGCAAAGTTGGCAAAGATATACATGACCAGAATTGTATGTCTGCATGGAGTTCCGAGGAGCATCGTATCAGACAGAGGAACCCAGTTTACCTCAAAGTTCTGGAATCAGTTACACGAAACTTTGGGTACCAGGCTAGAGTTTAGCACAGCTTTTCACCCGCAGACAGATGGACAGACTGAAAGAGTCAATCAGATTTTGGAAGATATGCTGAGAGCCTGTGCCCTAGATTATGGATCTAGTTGGGACGACAATTTGTTGTATGCCGAATTTTCTTACAACAACAGTTATCAAACCAGCTTGAAGATGGCCCCTTTCGAAGCGTTATACGGAAGGAGGTGTAGGACTCCGTTGTCTTGGGACGAAGTTGGAGACCACCAGTTGTTTGGGCTAGATCTGATCAAGGAATCAGAACAGAAGGTGAAGTTGATTCGCGATAGGCTCAAGATAGCTCACTCCAGGTAGAAGAGCTACGCGGATTCAAAATGCAAGGAGATCGTTTACGAAGTCGGAGACAGAGTTTACCTTCGAGTATCTCCACTTCGGGGAGTTAAGCGCTTTGGAGTTAAGGGAAAACTAGCGCCACGTTTTGTAGGACCATATAAGATTATGGAACGTATGGGAGAAGTAGCCTACAAGTTGGAACTGCCCGAAGGATTGTCAAGAGTTCACGACGTATTCCACGTTTCCCAGTTGAAGAAATGCCACGCAAAGATGGCTGAGATACCGCTGAGGGATACTATGCCATTGGAAGCTATTCAGCTGGACAGCGATTTGACCTATGAAGAGAAACCAGTCAAGATTCTTGAGTATGCCAGCCAAGTCACCCGCAGCAAGGTTATCAAGTTTTGCAAGGTTCAGTGGAGTCACCACACCGAGGATGAAGCCACCTGGGAACAAGAGGAAGACCTGCGGAAGGACCACCCTCACCTATTTTCTAGCCAACCCGAATCTCGAGGGCGAGATTCATCTTAAGGGGGGTAGGTTTGTAACATCCCAAATTTTCAATTTGGAATGTTATACATTAGATCATCATGCATATCATATTTTCTTGCTTTTGGTGGATCCATGAAAATCTTAAGCAACTCAAGGACCCTCGGAGAGAGTTGGGGATTTCAATATTTTCATATTTGAGGTTTCTCAAATTTTGAAAATAGGATCATTTGATTTTATTTATTTTATCTTCAAGTATTTCTATCATGAAAATATGAGAGAGGGAGTAAAATGACTCTCCCAAAAACAAAGAAATACGGAAGATTTAATAAAAAAAATCAAATAAGTTTTATTTGGAGTTTTATTTGAATTAGGAAAAATTGCATGTTTTCAAAAAATGCATTTTAGTGCCAAGAAAATGTTCATCTTGTTCTAAATATTCTATTTAGACGGTGAAAATTTGTTTTGGCAATTTTAGTTTTTTAATTCTTTTCCTAGAGTTCTTTTCGTAGCACCGGCGTTTAAAAAAAATAGGGGGACCCGACCCGACTGGGCCGAAGCCCAGCCGAGCCAGGCCCATCGTCGTGCCGCCTTCCCCGCCCGCGCCGCTCGCCATGGCCGGATCGGACTCCCCGCTGCCGCCGACTTTCTTGCCCCCTCCGCCAAGTTTCTAGCCCCCCTCCCCCTATATAAGCCGTCGCCCCTGCCCCCTTGCCGCACACCGCCGCCTCGCCGCAAGCCCGCCGCCGCCGCGAGCCAGCCGCCCCGCCGCCGTTGCCGCACGCCGCCACCGCTGCACGCCGCCGCCGCCGTAACACACCGCCGCCGCTGCCCACCACCACCACCACCACCGCAGCCCCGCCGCCCGCCGTCGCCGACGCAGCCGCCGGCTGATTCGATGAGGTAGCCGCCGCCGCCGGTTTTTGGTAGAAAACCACCAGTTTTTCTTTTAGAACCCTAGTTCGTTTTTTTACTAGATCGGTTTTTTTCTTCTTTTCCGGTATAGTTAATTAGAGAGCGTTCACCCATTCGATCGTTCTAACGAACGAGTTCGTCGTTTAGTCTCAGCTGACGAACGTCCGTTCGTTAAGTTCTATTAGTTTTCTTTTCCTAAGTTTATTTTCTGATTGCGATCTCTGATCCGATCTTCGTTTTAGTTTATCTTTTCGCTCGTTTATCGGAATCAGGTGATTCAAGCGTCTGGAGTTTTATCTCGAAATTCTCATTCCGTTTAACCTAGTCACTCAAGCGTTTGCCTCTGTTAAATTTGGACTTAGGTCCAGATTGGTTCGGTAGTTGTTTTCTCTTTTGTCGTTTGTCTTCGTTGCTTTCTTTTGTTGGTTCTTTTGCAAACCGGAGTTCTTAAGTTGAACCTTCTGGTTAGATCTCTTATTGGAGTTTTACCCGTGCATTAGTTAAAGTACTTATTGTGTGCTTGTTTGTTTGCGATGGAGTACCCGGAGTGCGCCGCTTGCTACTTTGAATCTCTAGGTTTCGCGGATCTTCAGCAAGGCAAGTAACACTTTGATCATATTTTCCAAATACCCAGTTTTCATTGCATTAGTCAAACCCTCACACATTGCATGAGTAGGAGCTATTAACATGTGGGACTGGGAAGTAGATTGAGGTAGTACCTATTACCTGCATTTCAATCAAACCTTTGGGAGTTACTTCTACGTTTGCAAATAGGTTATGCTATGCTCGTAGACGTGGATTGGGTGAGTGTATCCATGACAGATGTGAGTTTGTTAATTAATGGTTCAACTTAAGGTGGCAACTTTAACACACATCTGGGTGGATTGAGGCACCTGGGTATTCCAGCGATTGCCTGTTTTCTTTTGGACCGCCACCCAGGCTCAAAGGGATCATGAGATTATTCATACTAGAAACTTTCGTGTGCAGCCACATGCCAATATGGGCTCTGGCATAGTTGAGTAAGTTGTGGGAAACCTTTCCGTGATGGGCTAGCAGATGTAGAGGGATTGTAGGTGTACCGGCCTATCTATCCGGTTAAGGGGACCTCTTCGGAAAGACTGTGTCTCGGTCATCCGTTTCTCAAACACCATGCAGTGCGAGAAACCAAACAGAGGCGATCGAGTCTTGTGGGAAAAGTGCACAAACCTCTGCAGAGTGTACAAACTGATCATGATTAGTCGTGTCCCCGGTTATGGACGTCTTGAGTATCTAGAACTTGGATATCATGTGAATCTCATCATGTTACTTTAATTAATAATGTTGGGTTTAATGATGATTATTAATTGGGGTTGAGAGGATGTTTACCTTCTCAACGACGTTTCAACTACCATGATAGTTAATTAAAATCTATTCCTTTGCAGTAGGGAAAAACTGGCTTTACGCAAAAACTGAAACCCATAGAGCTTTCCACCAGCCATATTGCATATAGTATAGCTTAACTTTTGTTACTCTTTATGTGTTATTTTGCCAGCATATTCCATGTGCTGACCCGTTTTCGGGCTGCAACGTTCATGTTGCGGACTTTTCAGACGACGAGTAAGGTGCCTTTATAGGTCGTGGTTCTATACTCAGTGATGCCGGTGGAGTTGATGGACTCACTTATATTCCAAGCCTTCCGATGTTATCGTGTTAGATGGCCTTAAGCCATTTTTATTGTAATAAGTTCATCGTTGGAACTATCGATGTAATAAGTGTGTGATTGCTACTCTGTTATAAATCCTTCAAGTACTGTGCGTGTCAGCATTACTGATCCAGGGATGACACTGATGCACAGAGATCGGACTATTTGAGGTCTGGTCGCTACAATAAGGATAAACGTATTACTTTGCTTCCTATGTCTCTTGATTCCGTTTTGAAAGATGATATTAATAGAGCTAATAAAGCAAAACAGGAGCAAAATAAGAGTGAAAATCAGATTGTGGCAAAAGAATTTGAGCAACAAATGAAGCCTAATAACACACCATCATCTCATGTTGCATCTGAAATTAAATTAAAAAGTGGATGTTTACTTGCCACCAAATCTGATATTGATGATCTAGATTTAAGCAAATCTGTTTGCTATGCTTTTGTGTGCAAAGAGGCATTATTTTCATTCGAGGACGTGCCTTGCTCTTTGCCTATTCGAGGGATTGAGCATTAGATTGACTTAATTCCCGGTGCATCCCTACCCAACCGTGCACCATACCGTACCAACCCAGAGGAGATAAAGGAGATTATGCGTCAAGTACATGAGCTACTCGACAAAGGTTATATACGCGAATCCCTTAGTCCTTGTGCTGTTCCTATTATTCTAGTGCTGAAAAAGGATGGTAAATCGCGTATATGTGTTGATTGTAGATGCATTAATAATATTACTATTCCTTATCGTCATCCTATTCCTAGGCTAAATGATATGCTTAATGAATTCAGTGGCTCTACAATATTCTCCAAAGTTGATTTGCGTAGTGGATACCATCAAATTCGTATGAAATTGGGAGATGAATGGAAAACATCATTTGAAACTAAGTTTGGATTATATGAGTGGTTAGTCATGCCTTTTCGGTTAACTAATGCACCTAGTACTTTCATGAGATTAATGAATGAAGTTTTACATGCTTTCATTGGACGATTTGTGGTAGTATAATTTGATGATATATTGATTTATAGCAGATCTTTGGAGGAACATTTGGAACATTTACGTGCTGTTTTTATTGCTCTACGTGATGCACGTTTGTTTGGTAACCTTGGAAAGTGCACCTTTTGCACCGACCGAGTATCTTTTCTTGGCTATGTTGTTACTCCACAAGGAATTGAGGATGATAAAGCCAAGATTGAAGTTATTGAGAGTTGGCCGCAGCCCAAAACGGTCACACACGTGAGGAGTTTCCTTGGCCTCGCTGGATTCTATAGGCGTTTTGTGAGAGATTTCAGTACCAGTGCCGCACCTCTCAATGAGCTTACAAAGAAGGATGTGCCTTTTGCTTGGGAACTGCACAGGAAGAAGCATTCACGGTATTGAAAGATAAGTTAACACATGCTCCTTTACTCCAACTTCCTGATTTGAATAAGACTTTTGAGCTTGAATGTGATGCTAGTCGAATTGGGTTAGGAGGTGTGTTATTACAAGATGGTAAACCTGTTGCATACTTTTCTGAAAAATTGAGTGGGCGTAGTCTGAATTATTCTACTTATGATAAGGAATTATATGCTCTTGTTCGGACTTTGGAAACATGGCAACATTATTTATGGCCCAAAGAATTTGTTATACATTCTGATCATGAATCTTTGAAGCACATTAAAAGTCAAGCAAAACTGAACCGTAGACATGCTAAATGGGTTGAATTCATAGAGACTTTCCCTTATGTTATTAAACACAAGAAGGGAAAAGAAAATGTTATTGTTGATGCATTGTCTCGTCGTTATACTATGCTTTCACAACTTGACTTTAAAATATTTGGTTTGGAGACCATCAAAGATCAATATGTGCATGATGCTGAATTTAAAGATGTATTGCAGAATTGTAAAGAAGGGAGAACATGGAACAAGTTCGTCGTTAATGATGGATTTCTGTTTCGTGCTAACAAGCTATGCATTCCAGCTAGCTATGTTCGTCTTTTGTTGTTGCAGGAGGCGCATGGAGGAGGATTAATGGGACACTTTGGCGTGAAGAAGACGGAGGACGTACTTGCTACACAATTCTTTTGGCCAAAGATGAGACGGGATGTTGAGCGTTTTTTTGCTCGCTGCACTACATGTCAAAAAGCTAAGTCACGACTCAATCCTCATGGTTTATATATGTGATGCGGGGTCAACCCGTTCTAGGCCAATCTTTCACGAAATGGAGAGGAACCCATGAAGAACACGATGAACACAAAGAGAAACACGAGGGAAGAACACTCAAGAACAAGTCCAATCACACATCCACTAGACAATCAAACACACAAGGTCACAAGGTACATGAACAACAAAGGGAAAGATACAAGGTAGAGTTCATCTCCAAGAGGAGGTCTTGAATCCACGAAGGATATTCCCGTGAGGCATCTTGAATCCCGTAGAGGAGCCGCGGTCTCTCTCGTGGAGTAGATCCGTAATGGATGAGCAAAGCTCTAGTCTAAAATGAGCTATCACATTTGCTAACCCTAGAAATGAGGTGGGGGAGGAGTATATATATTCTTAGCCATGAAGGGGTAAGTGGGAGAGGATACATGGGCCTCTGGCCCGACTCTGCACGCAGGCAGGCGCCGAATGTCCGGGCTAGGGGTCGGATGTCCGGCCAGTCGTGGGAGGCCGGATGTCCGGGGCACGAGCCGGATGTCCGGCCTGGCGGTGGCCATTCTTTGGGTGCCTTATGTTGCCCTTGCCGGATTTCCGGGGTGATGCCGGATGTCCGGCCTCTGCTGAAGCGCCGGATGTCCAGGCTGGTCACCGGATGTCCGGTTGCTGATGCGTCAGCAACTCTGTCTTCTTCCGTCGTTGCTTCCAAGCTTCCCTCGCGGATGGTGTAGGTGTTCCTTGGCGCTTGCACTCCTCCTCGTCGTCCGTGAAGCTCCGACAATACCTAAGCATGCACACGAGTGGAGTGTGATGTAGGGTGGAACCCTAGATGGCCGATCTTTCATGAAAATGAGGGATCCCGAGGATGAACACGTGGTACACGAGGGAAAACAACAAGAAGAAAACACTCAAATCAACAAGTTTAGGTCAGACAAATGCTAGATTCGGGTACACAAAGTGTGATATATGATACACGATCAACTAAGGACGATACAAGTAGCGGTAGTCATCTCCGTGAGGAGGTCTTGATGTTCTTCTCCGTGAAGGAGGTCTTGAATCCGGTGGATCTTCTCCGAAGAGGCCGCGGTCTCGTAGGAGAGGAACCACTAGGGTGTTTTAGATGAGCTATCACAAAGCTAACCCTAGAAAGATGTAGGAGGAGGAATATATATAGTCTACGGGGCGAAGGAGTACACGGGTCACGGCCCAAAGGAGATGCGCGCAGGAAATCAGGGGCCGGATGTCTGGGGCTGCGCTTGTCGCCGGATGTCCGGGCTTGGCGCCGGATCTCCGGGCTATCGGGGCCAGCCACGGGTATGCTTCTGTGGTGGGCGCGCCGGATTTCCGGGCACGAGGCCGGATGTCCGATGCCTGCAGATGTCCGGGCCTTGGCCGGATGTCCGGGGCCTGTAGCTTTGGCTGCTGGGGCTCTTCTGGGGCTGATCGTTCACAGGGCGGATGTACGAGTCCTGGAGCTTTCTTCGGCTTTTCTCGATGCAAAGCTTCGTCCGTGAGCTTGAGGACTTTTCCATCTTCACGAGCCTCTCCGATGGGTCTTCTTCACACCTGAGCACACAAAACACATCCATCTGAGGTAGTAGCCATGTCTCACAAGATTCATATGGAAGTTGGACTAGGAGAGATGTCCCCTCGGTCTCGAGAGCTCTAGCACGAGCACGTGTCATTAGTCCTTGGAGCACTTGGTGAGGCGATGGAGGGTCCATGGGGATGACCTCGAGATGCTCCGCATCATCTCCCCACCCTTGGGAAAGATCCGACCACGGATCGAAATCTTCATCACCATGGAAAGGGGATAGATCCTTGATGTTGAAGGCATCGCTCACGTTGTACTTGTCTCGTGGGATGTCGATCTTGTAGGCGTTGTTGTTGTAGCGTGCTAGCACCTTGAACGGTCCGTCAGCATGAGGTAGTAGTTTGGACTTGCGCTCGTGTGGGAAGCGGTCCTTGCGAAGATGAAGCCAAACAAGATCTCCCGGTTGGAACACCATTTGTGCCTTGTTGACGTTGATCTTGGTGGTGAGGCGATGGACTTGTCGCTCGATCGTTGCCCTTGTATCTTCATTCACCTTCTTGAGATAGCTTGCTCGTGCACTTGCGTCCATGTTTGTGCGCTCTTGTAGAGGTAGAGGTAGGATGTCCAATGGAGACAAGGGGTTGAAGCCATAGACGACCTCAAAAGGGGACTTGCCGGTAGTCGAATGTCTTGCGCGGTTGTAGGCGTACTCGGTGATGGGCAAGCATTGCTCCCATTCCTTGATGTTCTTCTTGATCAACACACGAAGAAGCGTTGAAAGTATGTGGTTCCTCACCTCCGTTTGGCCGTCGGTTTGTGGATGGTATGCCGAAGAAAAGAGTAGCTTGATGCCGAGTTTGGCGCATAGAGTCTTCCAAAAGTATCTCAAGAACTTGACGTCCCGATCCGACACAATAGTCTTGGGCACTCCATGTAGACGAATAATTTTCCTACAAAAGAGAGTTGCCACATGTGAAGCATCGTCGATCTTGTTACAAGGAATGAAATGAGCCATTTTAGAAAATCTATCCACGACAACAAACACGGAATCCTTTCCATTTTGAGTCCTAGGCAATCCAAGTACAAAGTCCATGCTTATGTCTTCCCTTGGATGATATGGAATAGGAAGAGGCATGTAAAGACCATGAGATTGATCTTTTGACTTAGCTTTGCGACATGTAGAACATTGGTTGGTGAGGCGTGAGACGTCACAGAGCATCTTGGGTCAAAAGTAGTTCTTTGAGAGCGTAGCAAATGTCTTGTCGCGTCCAAAGTGTCCCATGAGTCCTCCTCCATGAGATTCCTGCAAAAGGAGCAAACGAAGCGAAGACTCGGGAATGCAAAGTTTGTTAGCTCTCATAAGATATCCATCCTTTATGTAGTAGCGTTCCCAAGAAGTGTGAGTCAAAAACTTAGCATAAGGATGTGCAAAGAAAGGATCATGCTCATATAAATCTTTTATGTGCTCAAAGCCAATAACATTCAACTCAAGTTGTGTAACAAGCATGCATTTCCAGGAAAGCGCATCGGCCACAACATTTTCTTTGCCTTTGATGTACTTGATGACATAGGGAAAAGACTCAATGAACTCACTCCATTTAGCATGACGCTTGTTTAACTTAGTTTGACCCTTAAGATACTTGAGCATCTCATGGTCCGTATGAAGAATGAATTCATGAGGTCTAAGATAATGTTCCCAAACACGCAAAACTCTCACCAAGGCATAAAGCTCTTTATCATAGATGGGGTAGTTAAGTTGAGCTCCGGATAGCTTCTCGCTAAAGTATGCAATTGGGCGCTTTTCTTGCATTAGCACGCCACCTATGCCGGTACCGCTAGTGTCACAATGGATCTCAAAAGGTTTGTCAAAGTTTGGTAGGGAAAGAAGTGGTGCGTGGGTAAGCAAGCTTTCTTCTTGCTCAAGGCGTGTAGAGGCATAGCAATAGTGCTAAAGTCCTTCACAAAACATCGGTAGAAACCGTCTATACAAAGAAAGCTACGCACTTGTTGGAGGTTCGTTGGTTGGGGCCAAGTTTTAATTGCTTCAATTTTAGTTTCATCAACATGAACATCTTGTGAAGAAACGAAAAATCCTAGGAAAACGACCTTGTCAACGTGATGCGGAGCATCCTATGGACATCACCATGTCAAGAGTCCGCTTGGCAAGTGACACGTGTGACCTCTACTTCTCATACACAAAGGTGAATCATCTCCTTTACACGTGTTCACTTGACCCCTTCGAGGATGGTATACTACTTGACACTCCACTCGTGTGCATGCATAGGTATTGTAGGAGCTTCGCGGATGATGAGGAGGAGTGCAAGCGCCAAGGATCACCTACACCATCCGCGAGGGAAGCGTGGAAGAGAAGACGGAAGAAATGGAGCTGCTGCAAGCTACACGCTTCGGACGACCAACGTTTACCGGACGTCCGACGCGTCCTAGGCGACCGGACGACCGGCAGCCACCAGACGTTCGTGACATCCTTCACAGAACCCAAATAGAGCAAAATACCGGAAGTCCGAGAGATACCGGACGTCCGGTCCCTCCCGAACCACCGAACGTCTGGTGTCGAGCGGACGACCGGTACCTGTCTGCGTACAGTGTTTGGGCCCGAGGCCCATGTATCCCTTTCGCCCCTCGCTTACCCCTTGGTGGCCCTAGACTATATATACTCCTCCACCTCCACCATTTCAGGGTTATCATTCATTTAGCTCATATGTGAGATAGAGCTTTGCTCATCCATTACGGATCTACTCCATGAGATAGACCGCGGCCCCTCTACGGAGAAGATCCACCTTGGATTCAAGACCCCTAAACGGAAAGAACCTTCACGGATTCAAGACCTCCTCACGGAGATGAACTTTACCTTGTATCTTTCCCTTTGTTGTTCATGTACCTTGTGATCTTGTGTGTTTGATTGTCTCGTGGATGTGTGATTGGACTTGTTCTTGAGCGTTTTCCCTTGCGTTTTCTCCCCGTGTTCATCGTGTTCTTTGTGGGATCCTCTCCATTTCGTGAAAGATCGGCCATCTAGGGTTCCACCCTACATCATATGGTATCAAGAGCAAGGTTTCTCATGAATTTGGAGTCCCCTCCACCGTTTTCCAGCCTTCTTTTGTGTGATTTCGTCATAAAATTCGAAAATTCTCACCAAAAATAGCCCCAATTTTTTTGTGATTTGTTGGTTTGATGATATTTTGTTGATTTTGATCCATGGATTTGCTTGGTTTCAAGTGGATCTAGCATTTCCCCAAGTTTCCCCATCTTTCATCCACGAAATCTCATCAATTTCGAGTCCAAAATCTCCATTTTCCGCCCAAAAATGCATCCCGAAACTCAAATCTCGCGTTGACCCCGACCCACCGGACGACTGGCGTTTTACCGGACGTCCGGACCCTCACGAAGCACCGGATGTCCGTCATCTACCGCACGACCGGAACCACCTATATAGAAGAAAATACCAGATTTCCGAGCCCGACCGGATGTCCGGCCACCGGACATCCATCCATTTCCGGACGTCCGGTACCTGTAGATTCCCTTTTCGGCTGATTTCTGTTTTGTCCATGACTAATTCATCCGAACTCCGATTTGGACGCTCTTTAGCTCATTTTGAAGCTCTTGACATTCCCCATACCATAAAAATACTACCATAATCATTTGACTCCATCAAATTTTGTCAAATTTGGCAAGTTTGCCTAGGCCTTCCACCATATCATCTGCATAGCCACCATACACTTCCGCAACCTAACCCATTTTGTCCCCCATAGCATTTGTGGTTGGTTGAGTAGTGATTTGAGTCTCCTAAGGTGTTTAAGCTACTTAGGGACAATCGCTTCTTCATCAACCACCACCACCACTTCCACATACCCATTGCCACTATACATTTCCGCCAACCCAACTTAACCTAGTTTTGTTGAGCTTGTTTGAGTTGTGGCTTGTGTCTCCTAAGGTGTTTCGGCTACTTAGGGACCGCAACTTCAACTCCAACACCGTGTATAGCCCATCATACACTTCCACCACAATAACCCATTTTGACCGGGTTTCCACCAACAATTCTGCAACCACCACCGCTTGTCCGCTACCACCATTTGACATTTGTCCTTGAGATTTTGAGTTGTGGTTTTTCCGTTTCCTAAGGTGCTTCGGCTAATTAGGAACGGGTCTACATCAAGATCACCGCCTCTCATCATCATCATCATCGGACAGTAACTTCGACGACATCATTGTATATTCCCTTGCAATTGCATTGTTAAACCCTAGCCCATTTTGCGTCACTTGCCTATCGAGACTATCCTTTGAGTATTGCCGGCAACATTACTTGTGCACATTAGTGATCATCGATCCACTCTTCCATAGCATATATATACCATATCATATTGGTATCATCATATCATCCCTTGTGTCACAAGATTGTTCCCGCATATACACAATTGCTATCTTGGTTTGTGCATCGTTGCCATATACAAAAAAAAAGGAATAAGCTTTTGAGCAAAACAAAAAGATAAAAGCAAAGAAGCTTGTAAGCAAGAGCCATAGCATCGCATCACATGATATTGTATCCGATCATCTTAGATCAACAACGGGAACCATACATACTTAGCATACTTGGATAGAAAGTTGATAGATTTTCCATCTTATAGGTTGTGCACAAGTGTCGTATCCGCCTATTGAGCAATCGTGCTAGCGTCTCTCTTGAGTTGTGCAACACGAGCATTTTCGGTAGACTCCACATTTTGTGCTCATTCCTTGGTTGCACGACCCCATCTATCTATCCGTGTGTGTGTGTTTCCGTGTACCACATATTGCTATTGGTCTACTTGTTACATTTGCGAATTTGTGAATCTCTTTCAACATTATTGACTCTTTCTAACATTTTGCATCATATTTTTGTGCCACTTATCCTAACCAAGCCACTTGAAAAGCTTTACTTGATAGGTGTGAGTGAATAAGTCCGGTACGAACTCCACTATTCTTTCATTTCACATTGAGTGAAACGGGATACATCCTCAACATTGGGAAAAGGTAACTTGGTGTTGTTTGTCTCATTTCCTACTCACCTTTGTTCGAGTCTTGTGATGGATAGGCAAAGCATTTCATCTCCGGTCTACACCAACAACGGCAAGTTCGATGCCATGAAGAACAACTTGTGCGCCAACATGGATGCTCAAATGGAGGAGCTCAAAGCCCTCATCAAGAACCGCAAGAGGTCTCCATCATCTTCGAGAAGACACTCAAGTGCACATCCCTCCGAGCTACCATCTTCGGCAAGATCACATCGGCAGCGACACCATCAACGAGAAGAACGTGAAGGTCATGAGCTCAACACCAACAACCGCTCAACGACTTCACCATGTACCTTGGCATCTTCGCCAAGCGACTTCAAGGCATCTTCGCCTTTAGACATACGACATCTTCGCCAACAAGCACCCCAAGCTTATGCTCAAGAGAAGATACCCAAGCTCAAGTCCGCGACCTCCACGAGCTACTACAACCTTGACACCGACCATGAGATACCTTTCTATGGGACTCAAGATCCCGAGGAGTATCTCGAGTGGGAGCACAAGATGGACGACTACCTCAAGCTACATCAAGTTCCTTACGAAGATCAAGTGAAGTGCGCCACAAGACACCTCCACGACAATGCGTCAACATGGTGGCTTCACACACCTTCAACGAGCTTCAACGTGAATTGGCCCAAGATGAAGAAAGCTATGCGGCGAGAGTTCGTGCCTCCCACCTACATGGAACAACTTCAATGCCAATTGGAGAACACCATTCAAGCATCCAAGTCCATCGACAAGTACTTCCAGGAGATGAAGATGGCCTTGCGACGAGCCGGCGTGGACGATCCCATTTCGATGAAGCTCCACTTCATGATGGGATTGCACAACGACATCTACAAGACTATCTTCCTCGAGAACTACAAGTCCCTCGACGACAACTACATTGGTGCTCTCAAGGCGGAACAAGAACTCATGAAGGCCAAGACTTCTCCACCGCAAGCACACTTCTCGAAGACCAAGCTCCAAGACGGCGAGCATGAGGCTAGTACTACCACGATGTCCAAGCCCGACGAGCTCCAAGACGACGCTCCCAAATTCGACTTCACCGCCATCCCTCTATGTGGCATTGATGATGTCGAGTCCACTTCGACTCTTTTTCAAGATGGTGCGGCAACGAGTACGACTATGGAGCCATTCGAGGACCAAGCTTTGGAGGCGAATGACATGGTGACGAGCAAGGATGATGCTTCCATCTTTGGAGGAGAGAGTGATGATGTGCCATCTTCGGCCTTCATCCACGGCGACGGTGACGAGATGATTGAGCATCGGATTTTGCCTTCAACCACGGCGGCGTATGATGACTTGAGTGACTTGTGCCACCATTTTGAGAGTGAGAGCGAGTTCATCACTAGCCCCATATATGATGAGTTGTCCCAATTCCCATGTGAGGAGAGCCACAACCCCCACCACTTGAGTGAGATGAGTGACTCCACCATATGTGAGTTTGAGTGCACCTACCTTGAGGGAGTGAGTGAGCCACCACATAGAGAGAGTGAGATAGTTGATAGGTCATGTGAGGCCACTTTCAACACTAACGACTTGACCGCTATCTCTATTGTGTCTTCTCATTTGGTGCTAGGTTCCACAAATGATGACGCGTCGATCCTCAACGACTTCATCCTACCATTGGACAAGACGATGGTCATGGTGGAATATGATGCACCCCCCACATGGTTCCATCAAGATGAAGATGATGACCACCTTTTGGTCTTTCCCACCTCACCTACACCACGTGAGTGGAAAGAGAAAGGTAAAAAAGGTGAAGGTGATGCTCTCGTCCCACTAGTGGACTATGTTGACATTGCTTGTTTGCATGATGTTGATCCACCTATTGTCATGCTTCATTCTAGTATGATTTCCCCATGCGATGAGTTACCCATTTATGATGATTTTGATGATTGCCATGTGGAGTCTATTAGTTGTGATGCCATGTTGCATAGGATTTATTGTGATAATTCTCTCGGTCACATCATGTTTGACATCCCGCTTGACTTGTCATATGCTATGCATGAGATCAATCATCTGTCATATTTGCAATCTCATCGTATTAACTATGCATATGCCATTAAAATAAACCCAATTTTCACATATGGCATAGATGACAAGCCCATGGTTATTGGCATTTGTTTTTCTTGTGATGATATTGACATGCTTCCTTTGCATCATATCCATCATATGCCATGCCATGATTACCTAGTTTCGGACATGCATTGTTTTCGATGTTGTTCCACTTCTCCACATTATGTTTCCGATATTGCTCATGAGGAGACCCCCATAGTTTCCTCATACATTTTAGGAGATTTTGATCCATCCCATCCATTGCATGATCCCCATACTTGTGTGCACAATATGCTCCCCATGAATGAACATGCTATAGATGTGCCATATAATTGTATGCTCAATTTGCATGCACATCATGCTATACACAATAACTATTCATTCATGCTGGATGAAATGCTCTTATACCATGCATCAAATCTCTTTAAGCGATGCATATCTTGTGCTAACTCACACATGCACATACACATCATGATGGATGATGTGTACATTTACCACGCGCACAATTTCTTCAGTTTGTGTCTCTTTTGTGTAGGTCCCCATACTTACTCGTCAACCTCGCGAGAGCATGAGTTGACAAAACGAGCTCTAGAGAGCAACGATGACTTCGGATCCCGTGGATTGTCCTTCCCGCCGCTCCCTTTGCGCAAAGACTTCGCGCATTTCTTCTACATGGCCCTCACATGGTTATGGCTAGTTGTTCGTTATGTATCATTTTCCCATATTGCCATGTTCACATTGCATGATATACCAATTCCTTTGCCTTTGCCATGCATTTGTGACCCATGCTTTGCATTACACATGATGATTGATTCTCATACTTGTATGTGTATTTGCAAGCTTGGTGGAGATATTTCTTGTTATTGCCATGATGCCTTTGTACCCCATGCCTATTATGATGCTTTGATCTTGATTTGTGATAGTGCTTGTGATATGTCATGTGCATTGCCTATATCCACTATTTGCTCACATGACATGATTGCCATGCCTTCTCCTAGTGTGTTGCATCTTCGCTCCACTAGTTTGCACGACATGATCTCTATGCTTGACTATGTTGCATCACCCATGATTCATACATGCTCATTTCATGCGGTTGATAGCCACTATTGCCATGCTTTGCACATGATTGTTAGTCCATGTTGTCATATGTCTCCATATGTTGCCTCTCGCATGCTAAATGATTTGCCACGTATTGAGTGCAACAATGCCTTTCATCTTGCAAAAAAGATTGCCCCCATAGCATTCTCAAATATATTTGGAGATTTTGACATCATTCTTGTGAAGCATGCTTGTTTTAACTCCTTGCATCATATGCCTAGTGCCATGAATATAGCCACTATTGCATCATATTATTCATGCACTTTTTTTTCTAATGGTTATGTGCAAGAGAAGAGAACCATCATGATGGATGATGCGTTTATCGACCATGCGCATACGTTCTTCCTTTTGTTGTGTGCCTGTGTAGGATACTTGGACTATGTGTCGACTTCCACTTCACGTGAGTTGACCATTCGAGCTCTTGAGAGCGAACCACTTTCTACCACGACGCTTCTACATCGAACTTGCTTGTGCTTCGGCATTGTGAAGGATGCACAAGGACATGTTTTCAAGGTAATATCCATCTCATTCGAGAAACCAAAAACCATGTGCATGCATATTGTGGATCACACTACTTGTGTTGCTTGGACCATGAAACTTATTTGTCATCTTGGACCACTTGATTGCGCACATGTTAGTGATGTTTCTTTCATTCATGATAACCACGTTGCCATGCCTCATGTTATATATGCATTGTGTGTTGCATCAGACTTGTGGATTACTTGCTCCTATCATATGCTTGGTTGCAACAATGTCATCTCTTCACGTATGCCATGTCCCATTAATTGCTACATGTTTGACATGATTGCCTCACACATGATGAACAATTGCTCATTCTATTGTGCTGAGTGCAACACTATCTTCACTACACCATATGCACGTTATCCTTGGATTGTCTTACACATGACCCATGTGTTTAGACACCTCATTTTATTCGGTGTTGTGAATGATTCTTATGCCTACCATAGACATTTCATTGAGAACTTTATGCATGCTTGCTATGACCATGAGGTAGATGCTTTTTCTCTTATCACACATACTTGCATCACTACCTCCAAATTCCATACTTGGCCCCATGATATCTTTTCTTGTGCTCAATTGATGTGCTTACATGCCATGCCAGAACCCTTTGTCACACCCTATGCTATGCTTGATGACAACACTTGTTGGGTAAATCACCTCTTGAATGATTGGTTTTGCACTAACGCTAACCACATTTGTTTTCCCAAGTGTTTGTTGTCCTTGCTCCTTTTGAAGGAATCACTAGACGGTGCGACATTGGAGAGTGCCCATGTAGAGCTTCAAGATGATGAGTACTTCGTGATCGTCCACATCTACATGACGACGCCATCTCTTTCCCATGGTGATTTGGTTTTCGATCCAAGGTCGAATCTTTCCCAAGGGGGAGGGGATGATGCGGAGCATCCTATGGACATCACCATGTCAAGAGTCCGCTTGGCAAGTGACACGTGTGACCTCTACTTATCATACATAAAGGTGAATCATCTCCTTTACACGTGTTCACTTGACCCCTTCGAGGATGGTATACTACTTGACACTCCACTCGTGTGCATGCATAGGTATTGTCGGAGCTTCACGGATGATGAGGAGGAGTGCAAGCGCCAAGGATCACCTACACCACCCGCGAGGGAAGCGTGGACGAGAAGACGGAAGGAACGGAGCTACTGCAAGCTACATGCTTCGGACGACCGACGTTTACCGGACATCCAATGCATCCCAGGCGACCGGACGACTGGCAGCCACTAGACGTCCGTGACATCCTTCACAGAACCCAAATAGAGCAAAATACTGGAAGTCCGAGAGATACCGGACGTCTGGTCCCTCCCGAGCCACCGGACGTCCGGTGTCGAGCGGACGACCGGTACCTGTCTGCGTATAGTGTTCGGGCCCGAGGCCCATGTATCCCTTTCGCCCCTCACTTACCCCTTGGTGGCCCTAGACTATATATACTCCTCCACGTCCACCATTTTAGGGTTAGCATTGATTCAGCTCATATGTGAGATAGAGCTTTGCTCATCCATTACGGATCTACTCCATGAGAGAGACCGCGGCCCCTCTGCGGAGAAGATCCACCTTGGATTCAAGACCCCTAAACGGGAAGATCCTTCGCGGATTCAAGACCTCCTCACGGAGATGAACTTTACCTTGTATCTTTCACTTTGTTGTTCATGTACCTTTTGATCTTGTGTGTTTGATTGTCTAGTGGATGTGTGATTGGACTTGTTCTTGAGTGTTTTCCCTTGTGTTTTCTCCCCGTGTTCATCGTGTTCTTTGTGGGACCCTCTCCATTTCGTGAAAGACCGGCCATCAAGGGTTCCACCCTACATCACAATGCCAAAAGTGCATTTTTCCATGTTAGCATATAAGCGCTCTTTCCGAAGGGTTTGTAAAACCATATGGATGTGTGTCACATGGTCCTCAAGCGATTTGCTAAAAACAAGGATGTCATCAAAGTAAACCACTACAAAGACGCCTATGTAGGGTCGTAGAACGAAATGCATGAGATGCATAAATGAACCGGGCGCTTTCGATAAACCCATTGGCATGACCAACCACTCATATAACCCAAACTTGGTTTTGAAAGCCGTTTTCCACTCATCACCCTCTTGAATGCGAATTTGGTAGTAGCCACTTTTAAGATCAATTTTTGAAAAGATGGTGGCACCACATAATTCATCAAGCATGTCGTCTAAGCGTGGGATAGGGTAACGGTATCTAACGGTGATAGCGTTTATCGGGAGACAATCGGAGCACATGCGAAAACTTCCATCTTTCTTAGGCACGAGAATAACCGGAACGACACAACGGCTTAAGCTTTCACGTACATGATCTTTGTCGATGAGTTGTTGCACTTGCCGTTGTATCTTCTTGGTTTCCTCGGGTTGGCGCGGTAAGGAGCCTTGTTTGGAAGTGGTGTGCCGGGTATGAGGTCGAAGCGGTGTTCGATTCCGCGAAGTGGAGGTAGACCCGAAGGTAGCTCATCGGGAAAGACGTTCGAGAATTCTTGCAACAATTGAGACAACACTAAAGGTACAGGTGGTGAATTGTTAGTAGGTTTGGCTTCCCCTTTGCATAAAAGCACAAGGTGAAAGACACTCGAGGGGTTCTCACACACTTCTCTCATCTCACATTTGGTGGCAAATAACACTAGTTGTTTCTTGTCACTCATCGTGGAGTCGCTCATATTTGGCTTGTGGCTCTCACTCTCTTTTGGTGGCTCACTCTCTCACCATTTTGTCCATGATGGTTGGTAGGTAAGTGTATGTCGGAGGCAACTTGACTTGGAGACATTGGATGTAGCACGAATTCCTTGCCCTTCATCTTGAAGCTATAGTGGTTTGTCCATCCATTGTGTGTGACTCCACGATCGTATTGCCATGGTCGTCCAAGTAGAAGGTGGCACACGGACATAGGGACCACATCACACTCAAGTGTGTCCTCGTAGGCGCCTATCTTGAAGGAGACTTGCACGGTGTGCTCGACTCGAAGAATTCCGGCGTCATTAAGCCAATGGACCTTGTAGGGGTGAGGGTGCTTCGTCTTGACCAATTGGAGCTTGTCGCAAAGCTCTTCGCTTGCCAAGTTATGACAACTTCCTCCATCGATGATAACCTTGACGGAGCGTCCATTGATGCCGGCCTTGGTATGTAAAATGTCACATCGTTGGTCATCATCTTGTTGATGTTGGAGTGTCAAGACCTTGGAGACAACGAGATTGGGACTCGAGTCAATGTCGCAAAACACTTGATTGTCTTCATCTTCATTCACTTGGCGATGCATAGCTACATGCTCAAGGGCTTCCATCTCAACGTCGCTCATTGAGTCATAAGATCCGTCATCATTGATGATCATGGTGCGAACGGTCTTGCATTGAAATGACTTGTGGCCTTGCCCTTGGCACTTGAAACATTTTATGGAACTCGTCTTGGCGTTGTCCTCGGTTGGAGTTGTATAAGATGAAGTTCTTGGCATGAAGTTGTTCGCAGAAGGTGGACGACTCGATGTAGTCGCATTCTTGTAGCTTGACTTGTCACCGAAGTTTGTAGATGGCTTGGTAGAGGTAGGAGTAGCCGAAGTCGTTGAAGCTTGGTTGTAGGAGCCGAAGTTCTTGGAGGTGAACTTGGAATACTTGTAGTCCTCTTGAACTTGTCGCTCCGCTTTGGTGACTTGATGTACTAGCTCGAGGAGGGTGGTGTAGGGATGAAAGTCCGCAATCTTCTTGATAGGATAGTTGAGTCCATTCAAGAATCTCGCCATTGTTTGTTCTTCATCTTCCGTGATGTTGGCTCTTATCATGGCAATCTCCATCTCCTTGTAGTACTCTTCAACGCACTTGGTACCTTGCTTGACAAGTTGTAGCTTCTTGAATAAGTCACGGTTGTAGTGTGTTGGCACGAAACATGCTCTCATGACTTCCTTCATTTGAGCCTAAGTAGTGATAGGAGGTTCGCCTTTTGCTTCTCTTCTCTCTATGATTTGCTCCGACCAAATGAGAACATAGTCTTGGAACTCAAGGGAGGCCATTGCAATCTTCTTTTGTTCATCAAAGTTGTGTAAGCGGAAGATCTTATCAACTTTCAAAGCGCATGATAGGTAATCTTCGGGATCAATGCTTCCGGAAAACTTTGGCATGGTGAACTTAAGCTTGCCATAGCGATGCTCTTCATTGTTTGCTTGCCTATTGGGAGGGTGTTCTTGATTGGGACGATTGTCAATCTCATGTTGGTCTTGTCGGAGTAGATGTCCATTGTCATTGTGTACTTGGCGAGCTTGTGGTTCTTGTTTAGCTTGTTGCTCTTGTCGCGCTTGAGTAGGAACTTCTTGTTGCATTCGTGCTTGACGGTGTCTCTCTTGCATCTCATCATGAAGGAAATCCTCTTCTTGACGAGTATGTCGATTGCGAGTTGCCACATTGCGATGTGAATCACGTAATGCTCGTTGCGCGTCAAGGGCTTGATCTTCTCGGCGTTGTTGTGCTTGACGATTAGCCTCGGCATCTTGTTCTTCTTGGTATTGACGTGCTCGCTCTTGTTGTTGTTGGCGTAGTCGTTGTTGTTCTTGCGCTTGCTCCAAGTGTAGCTTGGTTTTGACGATGTCGACTTTCTTGCTCTTCAAATAGCTCTTGTGAACTCTTGTCATGAAGTGGATTCCGGTTGTTAGGTCGAGCTTGACGTGTGGTTTGACGAAGAGTGTTTGATGTAGGGGTACTTGAGCCATCCGTGGAGTCGGTGTGGCGACTTGAGCGGCTTTGTCTTTGAGAAGATGTGGAAGAAGAACGTCGGTTGACTATCAAAGTCTTTAGCTCGTCGAATTGAGTAGACATGTTGGTGTTGATGATGTCGAATTGCTCTCTTGTCCTTTCTTCAAATTGTCGCGCGTCGGCGGCGACTTGCTCAATGTGCTCTCGCATAGCTTCACTTTCTTGATGTGGAGCTCGTTGAATGCCGAAGAGATGTAGTTTGGTGATGTAGTTGTTTGATTCTTGAGGATCATCGAAGAGCGGGTTCGAAGATGTACTTGTCCTATCCATCATTGCTAGCAAGAGTGTGAGTGGGAGAAAGGAGAAGACAATACCAATTGTACCTTTATCGAAGTTGAAAATGGATGAATGATCACTCAATAATGTAACCCGGAAATAGCACTGTTGGTACCACTTCTTGTCGATTCTCACACCTACACAAGTAAAGCTCTAAGAGGAGCTTGGTTAGGATGGTGGCACAAATTCAATGCAATTGTCAAAGTGACTCAATGATGTTGAAAATGGTTCACAATTTGCTCATGCAACAAGTAGATCACAAGCAATAAGTAGCACACGGAACACACACACGGATAGACAAATGTGGTTGTGCAACCAAGGGTGAGCGAAAATGTGGAATCCACAGAAAATGCTCGTGTTGCACAACACTAGAGAGACGCTAACCGATTGCTTAATAGGTGGATGCGCACTTGTGCATGACCTATAAGATGCAAACGTAACGACTTCCTATCACAAGTATACTATGAGTGTATGATGTGCCGAAGCTTGAGCACAAGACGATGTATTGCTATCTCGTATGATCTCTTTTGATGCAAGGTGTATGATGCTATTTTCCTTTTGCTTATAAGCTTTTGGGTGGCTCTTTTGCTTAAAAGCTTGTGAGCTCTTTCTTTGGTCGCTTATGCATGCTTCTCGGATCAAGGTAGCTATTGTGTATGCGGGACACTCTTGTGTCACACGAAGCTATGATGATAGTCACACGTAGACCATTTTTCACAAGAAGAAAACACTCAAATCAACAAGTTTAGGTCACACAAATGCTAGATCCGGGTACACAAAGTGCGATACACGATACACGATCAACTAAGGACGATACAAGTAGCGGTAGTCATCTCCGTCAGGAGGTCTTGATGTTCTTCTCCGTGAAGGAGGTCTTGAATCCGGTGGATCTTCTCCAAAGACGCCGCGGTCTCGTAGGAGAGGAACCACTAGGGTGTTTTAGATGAGCTATCACAAAGCTAACCCTAGTAAAATGTAGGAGGAGGAATATATATAGTCTACGGGGCGAAGGGGTACACGGGTCAGGGCCAAAGGAGATGCGCGCAGGCAATCAGGGGCCGGACGTCCGGGCGTCGGGCCGAATGTCCGGGGCTTCGCTGGTCGCCGGATGTCCGGGCTATCGGGGCCAGCCACGGGTATGCTTCTGTGGTGGGCGCGCCGGATTTCCGGGCACGAGGCCGGATGTCCGGGGCCTGCCTGGCCGGATGTCCGGGCCTTGGCCGGATGTCCGGGCCCTGTAGCTTCGGCTGCTGGGGCTCTTCTGGGGCTGATCGTTCAGGGGTCGGATGTCCGGGGCCTGGAGCTTTCTTCAGCTTCTCTCGATGCAAAGCTTCGTCCGTGAGCCTGAGGACATGTCCATCTTCATGAGCCTCTCCGATGGGGTCTTCTTCACACCTGAACACACAAAACACATCCGTCTGGGTAGTAGCCATGTCTCGCAAGATTCATATGGAAGTTGGACTAGGAGAGATGTCACCTCGGTCTCGAGAGCTCTAGCACGAGCACGTTTCATTGGTCCTTGGAGCACTTGGTGAGGTGATGGAGGGTCCATGGGGATGACCTCGGGATGCTCCGCATCAGAGTGTCAAGTAGTATACCATCCTCGAAGGGGTCAAGTGAACATGTGTAAAGGAGATGATTCACCTTTATGTATGAGAAGTAGAGGTCGCATGTGTCACTTGCCAAATGGACTCTTGACATGGTGATGTCCTTAGGATGCTCCGCATCATCCCCTCCCCCTTGGAAAATATCCGACCTCGGATCGAAAGCCAAATCACCATGGGAAAGAGATGGCGTCGCCATGTCGAAGCGGTCGATCGCCAAGCACTCATCATCTTGAAGCTCGAAATGGGCACTCTCCAATGTCGCACCATCTAGTGATTCCTTCAAAAGGAGCAAGGACAACAAACACTTGGAATACAAATGTGGTTAGCGGTAGTGCAAAACCAAGCATTCAAGAGGTGATTCACCCAACAAGTGTGGTCATCAAGCATAGCATGTGGTGTGACAAAGGATTGTGACATGGCATGTAAGCATATGAATTGAGCACAATCAAGGTCATCATGGAAACAAGCATGTAAATGTGAGTTAGAGATGCACATATGTGTGACAGGAGAGTAAGCATCTACCTCAAAGTCGTAGCAAGCATGCATAAAGCGCTCAATGAAAGGTCTATGGTAGGCATAGGAATCATTCACAACACCAAATAAAATGAAGTGTCTAAACACATGAGTCAAGTGCAAGACAATCCAAGCATAACGTGCATAGGGTGTAGTGAAAGTCGTGTGGCACTCAACACTATAGAATGAGCAAGTTTTCAACATGTGTGAGGCAATCAAGTGAAGCATGTGACAAGCAATGGGACATGTCATATGTGAAGAGATGACATTGTTGCAACCAAGCACATGATAGGGACAAGTAATACACAAGTCGGATGCAACACACAAGGCATATATATCATGAAGCATGGCCATGTGGCAATGGCAAGTCGAAGCAAGATCACCAACATGTGCGCAATCAAGTGGTCTAAGATGACCAAGAAGTCTCATGGTGCAAGCAACACATGTAGTATGATAAACAATATTCATGCTCATGGTTTTGTGGTTCTCGAAAGAGAAGGATGTCACCTTGAAAGCGGGTCCTTGTGCGTCCTTCACAATGCCGAAGCACAAGCAAGTGCGATGTAGAATCGTCGTGGTAGAAGGGGGTTCACTCTCAAGAGCTCTAATGGTCAACTCACGTGAAGTAGAAGTCGACACGAAGTCCAAGTATCCTATACATGCACACAAAAAAACAAAGAACGTATGCGCATGGTAGATAAACACATCATCCATCATGATGGTTCTCTTCTCTTACACATAGCCATTAGAAGCAAAAATGCATGAATAAGATGATGCAACAATGGCTATATTCATGGCACTAGGCATATGGTGCAAAGAGGTAAGACAAGCATGCTTCACAAGAAATATGTCAAAATCTCCAAATAAATGCGAGAATGCTATGGGGGCAATCTCATTGGCAAGACTAAAATCATGGTTGCGCTCAATGCATGGACAATCATATAGCATGAGAGAGGCAACATGTGGAGACATATGACAACAAGCAATATCAATCATGTGCAAAGCATGGCAATGGTTGACATCAACCGCGTGAAAGGAGCAAGTATAAATCATCGGTGATGCAACATAAGCAAGAATATCAATCATGTCGTGCAAACTAGTGGAGCGAAGATGCAACACACTAGATGAGTTCATAGCAATCATGTCATGTGAGCCAATAGTAGGCATAAGCAATGCACACGACATATCACAAGCACGAGCACATAGCATGAACAAGGTATCATCATAGGCATTTGGCACAAACCAAACATGGCAATAACAAGCAATATCTCCACCAAGCTTGCAAATACACATACAAGTATGAGAATCAATCATCATGTGTAATGCGAAGCATGGGTCACAAATGCATGGAAAGGCATATAAATGAGCATATCATGCAAAGTGAACATGGCAAGAGGGGCATAAGAGATATAATGGACAATAACCCATAACCATGTGAGGGCCATGTAGAAGAGATGCGCGAAGTCTTTGCGCGAAGGGAGCGGTTGGGATAATCCACAGAATCCCAAGTCGTCATTGCTCTCTAGAGCTCGTTTCGTCAACTCGTGCTCTTGCGAGGTTGACGAGTAAGTATGGGGACCTACACAAAAGACACACAAACCAAAGAAATTGTGTGTGTGGTAAATGTACACATCATCCATCATGATGTGTATGTGTATGTGTGAGTTAACACAAGATAAACATCACTCAAAGAAATTTGATGCATGGTATAAGAACATGTCTTCCATCATGAATGAATAGTTATTGTGTATAGCATGATGTGGATGCAAATTGAGCATACAATTATATGGCGCATCTATAGCATGTTAATTCATGGGGAGCATATTGTGCACACAAGCATGGGAATAATGCAATGGATGGGATGGATCAAATTCTCCTAAAATGTGTGAAGAAACTATGGGGGTCTCCTCATGAGCAATATCGGGAGTATAATGTGGAGAAGTGGAACAACATCCAAAACAATGCATGTCCGAAGCTAGGTAATCATGGCATGGCATATGATGGATATGATGCAAATAAAGCATGTCAATATCATCACAAGAAAAACAAATGCCAATAACCATGGGTTTGTCATCTATGACATATGTGCAAATTGGGTTTATCTTAATGGCATATGCATAGTTACTACAAAGAGATTGCAAATATGACATATTGTTGATCTCATGCATAGCATATGACAAGTCAAGCGGATTGTCAATCATGATGTGACCGAGAGAATTATCACAAGACATCTTATGCAACATGGCATCACAACTAATAGACTCCACATGACAATCATCAAACTCATCATAAATGGGTGAATCATCGCATGGGGAAATCATACTAGAATGAAGCATGGCAATAGATGGATCAACATCATGCAAGCAATCAATGTCAACATAGTCCACTAGTGGGACAAGAGCATCACCTTCTGTCGGTGTACAAAAAGAGGGGTACACTTTTTGTACCCCTATGACTGTGCACGGGCAGTCTGAGCCACCGGCACCACCACACCAAGCACGGCAAGGGAGGTGAGCCAGGGTAAGACCGAAGCTCGATGGAGGCTGACGCACAAAGCCAAGACCACAAAGAGCAAAGGGACGAAGCGGATTCCCCCGGCAAGATCCTTGTCGGGGGCGGATTTAGCAGTCCCAGCAAGACCCTTGCCGCGACAATTCGCCCCACGCCTACGGAGCGGATCACCCTTGAGTCCACTGCCACCATGGGGCAAGGATTCGGGAGGCATCCCCGTTGTGGCATGCAGATCTTTGTGAAGACATTCAAGATTAGATACACGCTAAGAAGACGACGATCCTTGGCGGGATCCCAGCCAAGGAAGACCATGAGACCTCCGGCAAGCATCTTGATGGGGATGACAGCAGGCGCCCCGGCAAGGCCCTTGCCGGGGACACCCGCAGGGCCACCATCAGGCCCACGCCAGCTAAAGCTTCCACCACCCCATGCAGCTGCCGACCCAACCAGCTGGGCAGGCACCTGCGTGGCGGCATGCATATCTTTGTGGAGACCCACCATTGCGCCACCTCAACTGCATGCCTGCCTACATGGCATCTCAGGCATCGCTGGCCAGGGCGCGTGTCGACGCAAGAAGGAGCGGCGACGGACAAGACAGATGTCTCCCCCGTCCCCGATAAAGCAAGGACACCTAAGCAAGGCACATTAAATGCGCCTTGTCATGTAATGCGAGGGATAACCTCGCATCACTATACTCTTTCCACCTCCTGTGTGCCACTGTGGCAACCCCTTTTTCCCAATAAAAGGAGGCCCGAGGCGACGAGGAGGAGGATTCGGCTTTTTGGAGCTCCTCACGCCCCGTAGCTAGCTGAAGAACACAAACATATAATCCACCAAAGCAGGAGTAGGGTTTTACGCATCCTCGCGGCCTGAACCTGGGTAAAGGAACCGTGTGCTGTTTGTTTGATCCGCTCTTCTCTCAACCCCGCGCCCCGCAACCGTAGTAGAGATTCTTGTGATCCCATAGGTGTCGTTCCAAATACACCAACATCTTTGGCGCGCCAGGTAGGGGGCGCAGTTGTGAGAATCGGCTTTAGCAGTCAGTTCGATGCTTCTTCATCATCATGGCGCCCAAGAAGAAGAAGACGGTGGCGGTTGGCCAGTAGGAAGCCGTACAGCCCGTCCTGACGCGGGTGAGCAGCGGACCGGTCGCGGAAAGGACCCGGGGCGCTGCCCGCGAACACCAACGCCGTCCCAGCAGCCGGAGTTTGGGAGGTGGCGATGTTTGTGCGCCTGGTAACGGGCACACACCGCCAGGTCCAAGGACGGAGCCAGGCCCTCCGCGAGTGGCGCGGGGCCTTCCAAAGTCGCTGCCGCATCACCCGAAGGCGACGCAAGGGCCTCCAGGACTCCCACGCCGGCGCCCACAGCACGCTCCTCCCAAGTAGTGCGCGACGAGCGACGTCATCGCCCCGAAGATCCCGGGCGTCGCCACGGGAAGAGCCCCAAGCGCTACTCCCGGGACGTAGAAGACCTGCCCACCTGCCGGAGCGTTGGTGGAAGTGACATGCGACCGCGGGATCGTGACGGAGCTCCTCCTGACACCGTCAGGGGTCGAAGCGCGTCGCGGTCCATGCAGGTTTCGCTACCGCTAACCCCAGCCGAAGCCCTGGCGCGCGCGCAGTTGCCCCTCGACTTTCCTCCCGTTACGAGGAAACTCGACGAATGGAGAGCCACCATCCGAAGCCTTGTCGCAGTCGCCAACAAGGATGAACCAAGTCTAGCGGAGCTCCCAGGTCGACGCCCTGATGGGGCCACACACACCGGTGGCGGGAGGACCGGCAGCGCCATGACCGCGGTGCATTCGCCTCCTCCTCGCCCGGTACCGCGTGTGTCGACTCGTCGGGACGTCGCGGGTGACGCCATCACCATAGGGTCGTCCGACCCACGGACCACGGCGACCAGCGTCAAGTTCTTCAGGAGCGAGCTCATGAAGACGCTCGAACCACCATCGAGCGCCGGCGCGAAGCGCGCCACCAGTCAGACAGGCGAGCGGGGCCTGCTGTGGATCGCCCAACACCGGAGAGCTCTGGAGGTCTACCTTACGAGGTAGGTTGTCCTGCTTTTACCCGTGAGTTGCGGCAGTTCCAGTGGCCCACTCACCGCACCTTCAAGCCTGACGTTGGCGAGAAGTACAACGGCAAGACCCACCCGTCGGAGTTCCTCGGCATCTACACCATCGCGATGCAAGCTGCCGGAGCCCGCGACGATAAGGTGCTTGCGAATTACTTTCCGTTGGCTCTTAAACTAACGCCATGTCATGGTTGATGCACTTGCCGGTAGACTCTATTTCCTCCTGGTCAGACTTGTGCCATGAGTTTGTTGGCGCCTTTACGGGAGGTCACCAAGCCCATGGCCAAGCGAGTGACCTGCACGTCATACCCCAGAAGGAAGGCGAGAGTCTGCGCAAGTATATACAGAGGTTCAGCCGGGTGCAGTACAACATCCCTGATGTTCACCCCGCCGCCATCATCAACGCGTTCCATCAGAACGTGCATAACCGCAAGATGCGTGAAGAACTGGCGATGACCAAGGTGAAATATGTGGCGGAACTCTATGTTCTTGCTGACAGATGTGCCCGGGATGAAGAGGGAAGGAAGTACCCCGGCGAAGACGCCGGTGCGGAAACCGACTCTTCAGATGAGGATACTGTCGCCCCGGCGAAGAAGGGTCGGCACCGCAACAGGAAACGCAAAGGTAAAGCTGTGCTTGCCGTCGAGGGATCCGATGATGCCGGCTCCGCCAAGAAAACCAGGGCGGGTGACCCCGGCAAGGAAATTTCCGGGTGTGTCGCCTGCCGTGCCCTGGCGGCTGTCGAGAAGCCAGGAAACTCCGGCAAGTGATACTGCAAGATCCATCACACCAAGGGCCATGATCTCCAGGACTGCCGACAGGTTGAGCTCCTTGCTGAGAAGCAGAGGGCTGAATATGAGAGGCGGGACAAGGAGAAGGGCCAGGATGGTGGTGAAGGGTCCAGCAAGAAGCGTGACGGCCAAGCAGGCCGTCGCGGCAAGGATAAACAGCAGGAGAGGCCCGCCCGGGTCCGTGACAGAAGGCCCGAAGACGACGATCACGAAGAGGACGATGAGTCCGGTGACCAAGAATTTCAGAAGGCTACGGAGGCCATGTGCGTCGATGGCGGCGCCTCGCTGCATACTTCTCACCGCCGACTTAAATAGTTGGCGCGTGAGATTACAGCGGCGGAGCCGTCGTCCGGTGCCCAAAATCCGCTGAAATGGTCCAGCACACCTATCATTTTTTACGCTGAGGATCACCCTGATCGCACTAGTGCAGTCGGGTCCTTGCCATTATTGGTTTCACCGACAATACGCAACCTCAAGGTGACAAAGATGCTAGTCGATGGCGGGGCTGGTCTGAACTTACTCTCGCCCGCCGTGATCGAGAAGCTGCAAGTTCCTGATGGAGACCTCGAAGAGATGGGCATGTTTCAGGGGGTCAACCCGGGGAGAAGTCAACCAAAGGGGGAAGTCACGCTGCCCATGACTTTTGGAAGTGATCTGAACTACATGATGGAGAGGATCATGTTCGATGTTGCCAAGATCCCCTTGCCTTACAACGGGATCCTTGGCCGCCCAGCGCTGGCCAAGTTCATGGCAGCGTCGCACTACGCCTACAACACCCTGAAGATGCCAGGACATGTGACAATCATCACCATCCCCTCCGATAAGAAAGATGCGCTGATTTGCGCTGACCAACTATACCAGCAAGCGGTTGCAGCAGCTGCCGCCACGAGGGCACTTGCTCCTGCCACTGGAGCCCCGGGAGGGAAGAAGAAGAAGACGGTGAGACCTCGGGCACCCACTCCGGCAAGCGCACCTCTTCGGAGTGTTGTGCTCCCGTCGAGGACGTGCCAGAGAGCTCCACCGACAAGAAGAAGACTGGTGAGACCTGGGACACCAACTCCGGCAAGCGCACCTCTTCGGAGTGTCGTGCTCCCGTCGAGGACGTGCCAGAGAGCTCCATTGGTAGAAACAAGAGGTCCAGGGCCACACCGTTGGGAACCAAGAAGGTTTCCGTCAAGGAGGACGGCACAGGAGGGGCTTTCACCATAAGCTCCACCCTTGATGGCAAATAGGAAGACGCGCTCATCACCTTGCTGCGGGCGAATGTCGAAGTGTTTGCATGGCAAGCATCCGACATCCCCGGTGTTCCCAAGGAGGTGATTGAGCACCACCTTGTTGTCTGCCCTCATGTGCGGCCCGTCAAGCAGAAGGTCAGGAAGCAAGCTTTGGAACGACAAGAGTTCATCACAGAGGAGATCCGGAAACTGGAAGCAGCGGGTTTGGTAAGAGGAGTGCTCCATCCAACGTGGTTGGCCAATCCAGTGGTAGTGCGCAAGGCAAATGGGATGTGGAGGTTGTGTATTGATTACACAGATATCAATAAAGCTTGTCCCAAGGACCCCTTCCCATTGCCGCGCATCGACCAGATTGTTGACTCCACGGTTGGGTGTGACCTGTTGTCATTCCTTGATGCCTACTCCGGCTACCATTAGATCTTCATGGCAAGAGAAGATGAAGAGAAGACAACATTCATCACCCCATGTGGTACGTACTGTTTCGTACGAATGCCTTACGGGTTGAAGAGTGCTGGCTCGACATTTGCAAGGGCAATCCAGATTGGCTTTGAACCCCAGCTCCATAGAAATATGGAGGCTTACATGGATGATATAGTGGTCAAAACCAAGAACAGGACAACCCTTATACCGGATTTACAAGAAACATTTGCAAACCTATGCAAGATCAACCTCAAGCTGAACCCTGAGAAGTGCGTCTTCGGCGTCCCGTCCGGCAAGCTTCTCGGGTTCTTTGTGTCGCAGCGTGGGATAGAGGCCAATCTGGACAAGATCAAAGCTATAGAGCAGATTGAAGCACCCAAACGGGTCAAGGATGTGCGTTGGCTTGCTGGCTGCGTTGCCGCCATGAGCAGATTCATTTCCAAGTCTTCCGAGCACGTCCTCCCCTTTTTCAAGATTTTGAAAAAGGCAGGCCCGATGGAGTGGACACCAGAAGCTGAAGCCGCATTACAAGATTTGAAGAGGTATCTTTCCTCCACGCCAATAGTAGTTGCGCCTAGGACACAAGAACCGTTGCTGCTATACTTGGCGGCAACAAACCAGTTGGTCAGCGCCGCACTAGTGGCGTAGAGAGAAATTGATGATGAGGTGATAGCAGCGACAGAGCCTGATGCCACTGGTGCAGAGACGACACGGCCGGTTAGAGTGCAGCCAAGGAAGAAAATGATGCAGCACCCGGTCTACTTTGTTAGCTCCCTCTTGCAGCGGGCTAGATCAAGGTACTTCGGTGTGCAGAAATTGCTCTTCGGCCTTCTTATGGCCTCGAGGAAGCTGCGTCACTACTTCCAGGCGCACGAGATCACTATCGTCACTCGCCTCCCTCTACAGCGGATATTGCACAATCCAGATGCGACAGGAAGGATTGTAGAGTGGGCACTGGAGCTGTCCAGCTTTGGCCTCAAGTTTGAAAGTACCTCGACGATTCAAAGCCGAGTCCTGGCGGAGTTCGTTGTAGAATGGACCGCGACGCCTGATGAAGAAGTCCAGGAAACTGCTCTCCTCGGCAAAGAGGTGAGTTGCAACTGGATCATGTGCTTTGATGGAGCTTTCTCCTTGCAGGGCGCCGGGGCTGGCGTACTGCTGGTCGCGCCCAGTGGAGAGCACCTCAAGTACGTGGTCCAGATGCACTTCCCCAGGGAGGTATCAACGAACAACACTGCTGAGTATGAGGGGCTGCTTGCTGGTCTTAGGATCGTGGCAGACCTCGGAATCAAGAAACTCATCGTCACGGACGATTCGTAGCTTGTCGTCAAGCAAGTCAACAAAGATTACCAGAGCCCGTTGATGAAGGCCTACGTCGATGAAGTGAGAAAGCTGGAAGAGCTTTTTGATGGTATACAGGTGGAGCACGTTCCCCGAGCGAAGAACGACATCGCCGATTACCTGTCAAAGCGCGCTGCCCTCAAGCTACCTGTGGAACCAGGTACCTTTGTGCTTCAGCTTTCTCAGCCATCCGTTGATCCATCAACAGAGCAAAACAAGAGGAGGAAATCAGGGCCCGGCAAGTACTTTCCCGCCGAGCTCCCCGGAGCCGCCGACAAGGATGATGCCGGGGACACTGAGCCCGCCCCGGGGCGGCTAGCTCCGGCGGAGCGTCAAGCTCTTGCCGTCGAGACAGCCGCTCCCATGGCGGAGGAAATGCCTTTAGTCCTCGCCGTCGAGCCTCAGGCTCCAGCGTGGGCACATCATACCGTCTGATTCCTCCAGACTGGGGAACTTCCTGAGGAGCAGGAAGAAGCGGAAAAAGTAGCCCATCGGTCTGCTATGTACCAGTTCGTCGATGACGTCCTGTACAAAAAGAGATCGAATGGCATGAAATTGAAGTGCATCCCTCGAGAGGAAGGACTGGGGCTGTTGGCGGAGATACATGGAGGCATATGTGGATCCCACATAGGGTCAAGAGCCCTTGTCGGCAAAGCATTTCGGCAAGGCTTCTTCTGGCCCACTGCCCTCCAGGATGCGACGGCACTGGTCACCAGGTGTGAAGCGTGTCAGTTTCATTCAAAGAAACTACATCAACCAGCTCAAGCCCTTCAAACCATTCCTCTCTCCTGGCCCTTCTCGGTCTGGGGGCTCGACATACTGGGCCCTTTCCCCCGCGCTGTCGGGGGCTTTGAGTACTTGTACGTTGCAATCGACAAGTTCACAAAGTGGCCGGAGGTGGAGGCAGTGAGGAAGGTCACAGCTCTGTCAGCCGTCAAGTTCTTCAAGGGACTAGTGTGCCATTTTGGTGTACCCAACAGGGTCATCACCGACAATGGCACGCAGTTCACAAGTCGCACCTCCATGCAATATACCCAAGACCTCGGCAGCAAAGTCTGTTTCGCTTCCGTTGCTCACCCCCGAAGCAATGGTCAAGCTGAGAGGGCAAACGCTGAAGTACTGCGAGGCCTAAGGACAAAGACCTTCGATAGGCTGCACAGGAGTGGAATGCGCCGGATTGATGATTTGCCGGTGGTTCTTTGGTCGATCAGAACGACGCCAAATCGAGCCACCGGCCAGACACCCTTTGCCCTAATATACGGGGCAGAAGCAGTTCTCCCCACTGAACTCATATACGGGTCACCTCGAGTGCTCGCTTATGATGAGCTTGAGCAAGAGCAACTGCGGCAAGATGACGCAATGCTCCTTGAGGAAGATCGTCTTCGGGCGGCTGTGTGAGCAGCATGCTACCAGCAAGCCTTGCGCCGCTACCATAGCTGCAAGGTTCGTGCCCGAAACTTTGAGGAAGGCGACCTTGTTCTTCGGCACGTTCAATCGGCCAAGAATACAAACAAGTTGACGCCGAAGTGGGAAGGCCCTTATCGGGTAATACGAGTCACCAGGCCTGGCGCAGTCCGCCTGGAGATCGAAAATGCCATTCCGGTGAGCAATTCCTCGAACATTGAGCATCTTCGCAAGTTTTACCCATAAGGCACGGCTTGCCGGGCCCCCCGGCAAGCCACCTTTTTGTACTAGCCTTGCCGGCAAGGCATGTAACCCTTTGTACAAAGCCAGGCGCAGACCCTGAGCATAAATAAATGAAGCGCCGGCGCCCTAAGTTATAGCATGCATGCTGAGTCGAGTCTCGTCTTTGGTTAGGGTTGATAGTGCTTAGCGGCGGCTAACCCCTAGCTTAGAGGTCGAGTTTGCATCTCTTGGTCTTTCCTCTATCTCCTTTGGTTCACAGGACGCACAGATATCCTTGCCGAGGCCACTTGGGGAGAAGAAAGAAGAACAGACTAGCACCTAGGCCCCGGCAAGCCAGTGTTGCCGGGGGCTACAAGAGCGAAGATTCACCCACGGCGAACCAGGGTTGCCGGGGGCTGCAGCTTCAGATAAGTTCTTCATCCCTTATCATGCATTCCATTATGGATTGAGGTATGTGAAACCTCGTTCTTTTCCTTAAGCTACCGCGCTCCCATAACTCTAGGTCCTAGGGCTCGTTCCTGGGACTAAGTTTGGTCATAGTCGCGGCAGCGAAAGGATGAAACGAGGAGCCTAAGCCCACTTCATCCCTGCCTCCGCCAAAGGCGTGAGAAAGGTCGAGCGAAGTAGGGAGACGGCAAGGCATGTTGCCGGGCGAGAAAATGTTTGTCTTAAAGATATCAAGGATTTATTCCTTGTCGTGGTTTTCACCCACAAACAAATGACCCGGCAAACATCCCTTTTTCATTAAAAACATTCCATTCAGGTACAGTCCGTAGGGAATGAAAAACATGAACAAGGGGATTACAAGTTCTAAATTTAATAGATGCCCGAAGGCTTACAAACTAAAAAGAGATAAGATGCCCGTAATGCCTTTCTCGTCCCTCTCCTCAGGAGGTAGTTCAAGGAGGCGAGAAGGGCAAAAGGAGCGCTTAGGCGAACTACGGGTGGCAGAAGACACCAAGAGGACATCTTGGTGGCCGCCCAAGGGCTGGATGGTGATAGCGGCGCCGGAAGCAAAGCTCGAAGATGAGGCAGCAGGATGTCAGTACGCGTCGAAGGCGTCGGTGCCCGCATACTACGACATGACGACCTTGCCGCCCGCCCTCTTCCTCTTCCTCTTCTGCAGCCTCCCTACGCCAGCCGCCAAGGGGACGGCCCCGAGAAGTTCAAGGAGCCGGCGACGCGGATGATGGGGTCGCCGGTGCCACCAGGAGCGGCGCCCGACACCTAGTCGAACCCATCATCCTGCCGCCCACCGCCCTCGTCGTCGTTGTCGCTGTCCTCCTCGTCACCCTCGCTCGAGGAGGAATCTTCGTCATCAGAAGAGCTCTCCACGCAGCACCTTGCATGAGTCCCAAAGTGCCCGAAGACCTTGACGGACAGATGGCCACCCTCTGTCAACTTAAAGTGGAGAGTGAGCCCATCCGTCAAGCTGTGGATACGAGCAAACGTCTTCCATCCGTGACGAAGATACATCACATGAGGAGCAGGGAAGTCGACGCGGACCCGCGTGCCACTTATCCCGCAGCCCCTCATGTGCAGCCGCAGCGACTCCGGCGGATCTAGCTCCATCTCCCGCGCGAATGGGGTCAGGAGACGAAGGCGACGGCGCGGCGGCCGCCGCAACCTGACGAAGAACTCGCAAGGGTCATCCCCAACATGGCCCTCCACTGGAGGAGGAGCTGCTGGCGGGGGCGAGGCCGGCGGGCCGCCCCGTCCTCCTCTTCCCCGAGCGCCCCGGCCTCGCCCACGGCCTCGCCCCCTCCCCATTCCCCTCGTGGCCGGCTCTGCCACTACGGGTACAGGAGAAGGAGGGACGCGTTGTCGAGTGGCGACCCTCGCCGCCTCCGTTGAAGGGCCGGGATTTCCTCTCTCCATGGCGAATGAAAGAGAGGAGCAGAAGCTGAAGGAGAAAGAAGATGGAAGAGTGCGGGGCGCCGTCCCTCCCCTCCCGCTCTTTATAAAGGGGCGGTGCTGGGGTTCGACCGCCCCGCTCGGCCAATCAAGACGCAGAAGGCGCAGGGAGCCGGGACCGACCCGCCGCCCCAACCAGCGACGGCCCGATTTCCCGCCTCCACCGTTTGCCACCCCAAGCGCATGGGAGGCACGTGGCAGACATGCAGAACCAAGGGGACGGGTGAGGCGGCCTCTCCCCACCCCGTGATCATGGGGAGTGGATGCCTTGAGGACCGTGCCTCGGCCCCATTCAGTAAATGGGCCGCGTCTCCACGCCTCCCCCCGGTTATGGGGAAGGCGCGAAGCCGCCTCTTTACTACGACGTGACGCATGCCTGCGGAAACCGCCCCGCGCATGCCGCCCACGTCTCGCCCGCCCCTCCACCCCGCGCCATACGCGCGGGCCGTGGGAGGCGCAGCGCGCGGAAAATCTTACCTCGGTAAAAACTGTCCCGCCTGCCCGCGCACCGTTCTGGGCCTAGCCCAACAACGCGTCGCGCTTATGTGTGGCCCAGGCCCGGGGGCTCCTGTCGATGTACAAAAAGAGGGGTACACTTTTTGTACCCTTATGACTATGCACGGGCAGTCTGAGCCACGGGCACCACCACACCCAGCACGGCAAGGGAGGTGAGCCAGGGTAAGACCGAAGCTCAATGGAGGCTGAAGCCCAAAGCCAAGACCAGAAAGAGCAAAGGGACGAAGCGGATTCCCCCGGCAAGATCCTTGCCGGGGGCGGCTTTAGCAGCCCCGGCAAGACCCTTGCCGCGGCAATTCACCCCACGCCTACGGAGCGGATCACCCTTGAGTCCACTGCCCCCATGGGGCAAGGATTCGGGAGGCATCCCCATAGTGGCATGCAGATCTTTGTGAAGACATTCAAGATCAGATACACGCTAAGAAGACGACGATCCTTGGCGGGATCCCAGCCAAGGAAGACCACAAGACCTCCGGCAAGCATCTTGCCGGGGATGACAGCAGGCGCTGTGGCAAGACCCTTGCCGGGGCCCCAACAAGGCCCTTGCCGGGGACACCCGCAGGGCCACCATCAGGCCCACGCCAGCTAAAGCTTCCACTGCCCCATGCAGCTGCCGACCCAACCAGCTAGGCAGGCACCTGCGTGGCGGCATGCAGATCTTCGTGGAGACCCACCATTGCGCCACCTCAGCTGCATGCCTGCCTACATGGCATCTCAAGCATCGCTGGCCAGGGCGCGTGTCGACGCAAGAAGGAGCGGCGACGGACAAGACGGATGTCTCCCCCGTCCCCGATAAAGCAAGGACACCTAAGCTAGGCACATTAAATGCGTCTTGTCATGTAATGCGAGGGATAACCTCGCATCACTGTACTCTTTCCACCTCATGTGTGCCACTGTGGCAACCCCTTTTTCCCTATAAAAGGAGGCCCGAGGCGACCAGGAGGAGGATTCGGCTTTTTGGAACTCCTCACGCCCCGTAGCTAGCTGAAGAACACAAACATATAATCCACCAAAGCAGGAGTAGGGTTTTACGCATCCTCACGGCCCGAACCTGGGTAAAGGAACCGTGTGCTGTCTATTTGATCCGCTCTTCTCTCAACCCCGCGCCCCGCAACCGTAGTAGGGAATCTTGTGATCCCATAGGTGTCGTTCCAAATACATCGACACCTTCACCTTTGTTACCTTTTTCATTCCACTCATGTGGTGTAGGTGAGGTGGGAAAGACCAAATGGTGATCATCATCTTCATCTTGATGGAACCATGTGGGGGTGCATCATATTCCACCATGGCCGTCGTCTTGTCCAAAGGAAGGACGAAGTCGTCGAGGATCGGCGTGTCATCATAAATGGGACCTAGCACCAAATGAGAAGACACAATACAGGTAGAGGTCAAGTCGTTAGTGTTGAAAGTGGCCTCACATGACCTATCAACTATCTCACTCTCTCTATGTGGTGGCTCACTCACTCCCTCAAGGTGGGTGCACTCAAACTCACATTTGGCGGAGTCACTCATCTCACTTAAGTGGTGGGGGTTGTGGCTCTCCTCACATGTGAATTGTGGCAGCTCATCATATATGGGGCTAGTGGTGAACTCACTCTCACTCTCAATATGGTGGCACAAGTCACTCAAGTCATCATATGTCGCCGTGGTCGAAGGGAAAATCCCATGCTCAACCATCTCATCATCGTCGCTGTGGTTGAAGGCCGAAGATGGCACATCATCACTCTCGCCTCCAAAGATGGAAGCATCATCCGTGCTCGTCACCGTGTCGTTCGCCTCCGAAGCTTGGTCCTCGAATGGCTCCGTAGTAATAGTCGTCGCCGCACCGTCTTGAAAAAGAGTCGAAGAAGACTCAGCATCATCAATGCCACAAAGAGGGATGGCGATGGCTTCGAACTTGGGAGTGTCATCTTGGAGCTCGTTGGGCTTGGACATCGTGGTGGTACTACCCTCATGCTCGTCGTCTTGGAGCTTGGTCTTCGAGAAATGTGCTTGCGGTAGTTAAGCCTTGGCCTTCATGAGTTCTTTTTCCGCCTTGAGAGCACCAATGTAGTTGTCGTCAAGGGACTTGTAGTTCTCGAGGAAGATAGTCTTGGAGATGTCGTTGTTCAATCACATCATGAAGTGCAACTTCATCAAAATGGGGTCGTCCACGCCGGCTCGTTGCAAGGCAATCTTCATGTCCTTGAAGTACTCGTCGATGGACTTGTATCCATGGATGGTGTTCTCCAATTGGCGTAGAAGTTGTTCCGTGTAGGCGGGAGGCACGAACTCTCGCCGCAAAGCTCTCTTCGTCTTGGGCCAACTCGTGTCATAGTCTTCCGAAGGTGTGTGAAACCACCATGTCGATACGTAGTCGAGGACGTTCCTTGTGGCGCACTTCACTTGATCTTGGGGACGAACTTGAAGTAGCGTGTGGTAGTCGTCCATCAAGTGCTCCCACTCGAGATACTCCTCGGGTTCTTGAGTCCCATAGAAAGGAATATCATGGTCATTGTCGAGGTCGTGGTAGCTCGTGGAAGTCGCGGACTTGAGCTTGGGGAGCTTCTCTTGAGCATAAGCTTGGGGTGCTTGTTGGCGAAGATGCCATATGTCCAAAGGCGAAGATGCCAAGGTACATGGTGAAGTCGTTGAGCGATTGTTGGAGTTGAGCTCTTGACCTTCACGTTCTTGTCGTTGATGGTGTCGATGTCGACGAGATCTTGTCGGAGATGGTAGCTCGGAAGGATGTTGATGCGGGGTCAACCCGTTCTAGGCCGATCTTTCACGAAATGGAGGGGATCCCATGAAGAACACGAGGGGGAACACAAGGGGAACACGAGAGAAACATTCAAACCAACAAGAAAAAGTCACACATATGCTAGATCCTCGAAAAACAAAGAGATACAAGATCCATGATCAACAAGGGACGATACAAAGGGTAACCGGTTCTTCTCCGTGAGGAGGCCTTGGGGAATCCCGCGGGATCTTCTCCATGAAGGAGGTCTTGAATCCGTGTGGATCTTCTCCGTGGAGGCGCCGCAGTCACTCCCAAGGAGATGAACGACTAGTGGATGTCTCAAATGAGCTAAACCTAAGCTACCCCTCAAATGGAGGAGGAGGAGTCATATATATAGGCTAGGGGCGAAGGGGTACATGGGCCTCGGCCCAACACGCACACGCAGGTGGGGGTCCGGATGATTCGGAAGGTGGCCCGGATGATCCGGGTGTCTGGGGTCCGGATGATCCGGACGACCGTCCGGGTCGTCTGGCTGTTTCGACGCGCAGGAGATGGCCCGGATGATCCGGGGCCTGGTCCGGGTGTCCGGCTCCATCCGGATGATCCGGGGCCTGGTCCGGATCGTCCGGCTTCATGGGCAAGCTTCGGGTGCCTCGGGGCATATTACCCAGATCGTCCGGGTGTCGGTCCGGATCATCCGGGCTTGGTCCGGATCATCCGGGCTTGGTCCCGATCATCCGGCTAGGGGGCCGGATGATCCCGGATCATCCGGCTGGGGGTCCGGATGATCCATGCAAGTCCAGTCTTTCTCCGATTCTTCTCCGTCTTTGCGTATGCTGCTCTCCTAAGATCGTACTTGCTCCTTAGCTGCTCCATGGTCTTCCTCTTGGTTGCTGGTCATGCATAGCACATATGTTTGAGATAGTAGCCATGTCTCACAAGTGGAAAGTGAAGGTTCGGAGAGGAGCGAGTCAACCTTGTGTCCAATGGTGGGTACTTGAGGTCCTGTCAAAGTGAACATGGGGATGATCGTGGGATGCTCCGCATCATCTCCCCCCCCCTTGGGAAAGATCCGACCTCGGATAAAAAAGCTCATCACCATGGCAACTGTTGTTGTGAACGGACTTGTAGTTGCACGAAGTTGAGGGCATGGCGCAATCCAAGTACTCCAAGGTGTCTCTGTTATGTGGTACATGTAAAATGAGCAAACACAAAGTACACTCGAAAATACAATGGTTAGTGCACACAAAGTGTCCATCATGTAAGAATTAGTGTGTGTGACAAGTTTTGGCATGGCAAGGCACAAGATGCTTATCTAAAAGATGTACAATGACATGTAAAGCATTCATGTGAGCAAATGCATTTGTGGTGCACACAAAGGTGTTATGAATGTGATCAATGCTACCATTGTGCAAAATGATGTCATAGTGTGATGGTTTATCAAGAGCATGAACATGGCAATGGATGCTTAATATGACTATGTTGTCATGCACTTGATATTTGGCATTGTTGTCAAGATGTATGAAGAGTCCATCAAGAAAGATCACAACAGATTTGCTAAGAAAGTGCACAAGCTCATATATCATGGATGACATGGGAATACAAGATGCCACAAGGCAATCATAATGTGCGTCAATCCATGCGCAAGATGCAAATTTGTAATGGGAATCATATGTCCATGGAGCATGGCATGTGAGCACACAATCAACAAATATGAAGGTTTTGGTGCAATGTGTCAAAGAGGTGTCGATATACCAATGCTCAATGTCGTGGAATAAGTGGAGTTCCGAAGGTACATCTAATAAGTCCGAGCGCTCCTCAACTTGAAGGTCCATAGGGTCCATCTCCAATGTCGGTCCTCCATCCCGTAGATGTATCATGTAGTCAACAAGAAGGAAACAACAATGAAAGTATGGCCCATCCAATATGCATATGTGAGGATGGCTCACAAAGAAGGAATTCACCTTTAGGAGATTCGCGCAAATGTTGGTGTTGCACATCATGTATGCCTTCACATGACCAAGTTGTCGCATGACGGTACCGCCTTGTAAATCCTTCAAAATGAAAGAACATGACAAACACTCAGAAAAACAAACGAGGTTAGCATGAATGCAAAACCTATCATTCGAGTGGTGAAATACCCAATAAGTGTAGTCATGATGCTTATCATATGAAGGTATAAGGGAATGTGGCTTGGTATGTAAGCAAATGATGTGAAAACAACCAAATAAAATAGGCTCAAACCAGCAAGCATGCATCACAAGTAAGGTGTCCAAGTCTCCAAGATCAACAAACATAGTGTTGTTGCACTCAATACAAGTGATGAGAGATGCAACTAATGGAGGCAAGTGACAATGATCAAGATATATCATGTGAGTGGCATGAACATATATGTCATCAACCCAAGAAAGAAAGTAAGAGTGGAACATGGGTGATGCAACATAGCAAGCAATCATAGCGATTGAGTCAAACAAGCTAGTAGTGCGAAGATGCAACGTACGAGAGGTAATCATGGCAAGCATTTCATGTGTGCAAATAGTAGGCATGAATAATGCACATGGCATAGCACAAGCATGAAAGCAAGATATGAGTAAAATAGGATCAATGTATTGGCGAGAGGCCATATGTAAATAGCAATAGGGCATCATGACTCTCCCAACACAACAAGCATCAATAGCGTGGGCACAAATAAATCATGGCAATAGCTACAAGTATCTCCACCAAGCAGGCAAATACACATAGTAGTAGAATGGTGAATCATGGGTAAATGCAAGCAAGGGTCACAAGTGCATGGCAAAGTCATAGCAAGACGCATAGCATGCAAAGTGAACATGATAGAATGGGCATAATTTAACAAGTGGTAAATAGCCCAAAGTCGTGTGAGAGCCAAGTAAAAGAGATGGGCGTAGTGGTTGCGCGAAGATAATGGTGGTAAGGTGATGTAGGGTGTAACCCTAGGTGGCCGATCTTTCACGAAAAGGAGGGATCCCAAGGATGAACACGTGAGGCACGAGGGAAAACACAAAGAAAACACTCAAACCAACACGTTTAGGTCACAAAAATGCTAGATCCGGGTACACAAAGTGTGATACACGATACACGATCAACTAAGGACGATACAAGTGGCGGTAGTCATCTCCGTGAGGAGGTCTTGATGTTCTTCTCCGTGAAGGAGGTCTTGAATCCGGTGGATCTTCTCCAAGGAGGTCGTGGTCTCGTAGGAGAGGAACCACTAGGTTTTTAGATGAGCTATCACAAAGCTACCTCGGACGAAAGAGGTCAACGAGTATATATTACATGGGGTGACGCCATCGGGTCGGATGTTCGCTGGGTCACCGGACGTCCGGTGGCTCGGGAGGGACCGGACGTCCGGTAATCCTCGGATTTCCGCTATTTACATTTTGTGGTCGGTGTCACGGACGTCCGGTGGTTTGCGGTCGTCCGGTCGTCTGGGAGTTGCCGGTCGTCCGGTGAACGTCAGACGTCCGGTGCCTGGAAGTGCCCGGTCATCCGGCAGAGGTCGGACGTCTGGTGCCTGTAGCGTCTTCAGCCGCACTTCTTCTTGTTCCAAGCACTTGTCGATCCCGCCGCCTTGTCCACTATGCAGTGCTGTCCCATGGCCTTCATCCTAGTATCTGAGGATGCATAGAGTTTCTGATGGGGGTAGAAGCCATGTCCCATGCAATTCGAGAGGAAATTGATAAAAGGAGCGAGTTCACCTCGGCTTCGAGAGCTCTTGCACGGGCTCGTGTCATTGATCCTTTGGCCACTCGGTGAGTCGATGGTATGTCCATGGGGATGACCTTGGGATGCTCCGCATCATAAGGACAATCCACAGGATCCCAAATCGTTGTTGCTCTCAAGAGCTCGTTTTGTCAACTCATGGGATTGTGAGTTTAACAAATGTTCATGAGTATCTACACAAAACAAAGACAAAGGAAAAATTGTGTGTGCGTGATATATGTACACATCATCCATCATGATGCGCACGTGTATGTGCTAGTTAGCACATAATATCCAATGCTCAAATAAATGAGATGCGTGATATAGAAACATGTCATCCATCATGAGAGGTTTGTTGTTATGTGGGGCATAATGGAGACTCAAATTGTATAATGCATCATGAGAAGTATGTAGAGCATTGTTATTCATGGAATGCATATGGTGCACATAATTATGGGAACTATGCAAAGTATGGAATGCATCAAGATCTCCTAGTATGTATGAGGAAACTATGGGGGTCTCCTCATGAGAATTAGTGGGAATATCACTTGGAGAATATTGACAACATCCAAATCAATGCATATTTGGAACAACGTGTTCATGGCATGGCATAGTGGATGAATTGCGCAAATCATGTAAAGGAAGCATGGCAATATCATTGCATGAAAAACAAAAGCCAATGACCATCATCTTGTCATCTATGCCATAAGTGCAAATGGGATTTACTTTAATGGGGAATGCATAGGTACTATGTTGAGATTGAAATGATACAATATGTGAGATCTCACTCATAGCATATGACAAGTTCAAAGGATTATCAAACATGATGTGACCAAAAGAATTTTCACATGATATCCTATGGAGCATAGCATCACAACTAGGCAACTCAACATGCTCATCATCATATTAATCATAAATAGGTATTTCAAGACATGAGGAAGTCGCACTAGCATGAAGCATGGCAATAGGTGTGTCAACATCATGCAAGCAATCATTGTCAAGATAGTCCACTAGTGGGACAAGAGCATCACCTTCACCTATTTTACCTTTGGAGCGTCGCTCATGCGTTGTAGGTGAGGTGTTCAAGATCCAATCGTGCTCTTCTTCATCATGATGGGACCGTGTGGGTGGTGCATCTTTTTCCACCATGGCCATCGGGTTGTCCATTGGAGGGACGGACTCATCGAGGGTAGGCATGTCCTCTTGTAGGAGACCTAGCACCGAAGAAAACACACTCGGAGTAGAGGTTAAGTCGTTAGAAATCATATTGGCCTCACATGCCCTATCAATTACCTCACTCACTAAGTGTTGTGTCTCACTCACTCCCTCTTGGATGCTCTCACTCATATGGTTGGTGGAGTCACTCAAATGGCTCTCAACCGCACATAGCAGAAGTGGCATGCTCTCATGTATGGGGATAGTAGTGGTCACTCTCATCCTCTCAAAGGAAATACTCTCAATGTCACATATGGCGGAGTCACTCGTATCACTCATGTGGTGGTGGCTCTCCTCACATGGGAATTGGGGCATCTCGTCATATGTGGGTGTCGAAGAGGTCTAGGTGCAATAGTCTCCATGCTCAACTTCCTCATCCGTAATGCCTCCAAAGATGAATGTCGTGGGATGTGGCAAATCATCACGCTCCTCCGAGGTCAAAGAGAAGGTCTCATGCTCGCTCGTGTAGCTTGACCCGGAGTAGGAGTCCAATATGGGCGCCGTCTTCATGGTGTCGAAGAGGTTCATGCTCGTCGCTTTGGTCGAACGGAATGGCCCATGCTCGACCGTCTTGTCGCCGTCGCTTGTAGATGATCGCCTTGATGATGAAGACGTCGATGTAGGCGAACTCATGGGAAGTAGGCAAAGATGACGTACGTCCGAAGGCGAAGATGCCTTGATAGCACTTGGCGAAGATGCTGAAGTGGTGGTTGTAGCCGTAGCTCCTTCATGGTGGTGGTTGTCTCGCGGTCTTCTCTCTTGCTCTTGAAGCTTGGCCTTGGCGTGAATTGGAGCTTGTTCGGACTTGTAGATATGCGCTTGTCGAGCATCTTCATGATGATGGTGTCGTTGTCGTGCTTGAGCTCTTGGTAGATGTCGTTCGTCGTCATCATTCACATGATACTTGGAGGTGACTTGCCCTTCATGATGATGTCGATGGTTGCCATGGCGGTGTGGACGTGGAAGACTTGCACTTGCATCATGTTTGCGCTCCAAAGACTTGTGACTTGAACGTCGCCGCCGAGAAGATGACGATGGGGAAGAAGACTTGTAATCGACCACCAATTGTTTGAGCTCCGCCATTTGTTTGTTGAAGGAGTTGCACATGTCGTCGAAGGAAGCCATTCTCCTTGTATCGGAGTGTCGTAGTTCGATGGCTATGTTGACCAAGCGCTCTTGCATTGCTTGTTGTAGTCCGATGGTTTGCTCATGGATGTAGTTGTTCGCGCCGTCGATGTCGAAACCGGAGATGAAATTCTTTGCCTATCCATCACAAGACTCAAGTAGTGGTGAGTGGGAGAAAGAGAAGAACTAGACCAATGTACCTTACCCGATGTTGAAAATGGATCAATGATCACTCAATAATGTATCAAGGAAATAGCACAATTGGTACCGATTCTTGTCAATTCTCACACCTACACAAGTAAAGCTTTTGGTGGAGCTTGGTGAGGATAGTGGCACAAAAAATTTGATGCAAAATGTTAGCAAGAGTCAATAATGTTGAAAGAGATTCACAAATTCGCAAGTGAAACAAGTAGACCAATAGCAAAGAATGGCACACGGAAACACACGCGCGGATAGATAAATGTGGTTGTGCAACCAAGGGTTGAGCTGAAAATGTGGAATCCACGAAAATTGCTCTTGTTGCACAACACTAGAGAGACGCTAGCCGATTTCTCAAAAGGCGGATAAGAACTTGTGCACTACCTATATGAGACAAAATGTAGCGACTTCCTATCACAAGTATACTATGTGTATGATGTTCCGGTGCTTTTAGCACAAGATGATCCAAGATGATCGGATATGGCAATCTTATATTTAATGTGGTATGATGCTATGGCTCTTGCTTACAAGCTTCTTTGTCTTTCTCTTTTTCTTTGCTTAAAAGCTTTTTTTATATGGCCACTTATGCGAAATGCACAAACCAAGATAGCAGTTGTGTATATGCAGGAACAATCTTGTGACACAAGAGATGATATGATGATACCAAGATGATAGGTATGTATGAAATGGAAGGGCAGATCGATGATCACTAATGTGCACAAGTAACGTTGCCGGCAATACTCAAAGGCTAGTCGCGATAGGCAAGTGACGCAAAATGGGCTAGGGGTTAACAATGCAATTGCAAGGGGAATATACAATGATGTCGTCGAGGTTACCGTCCGATGATGATGATGAGATGCGGTGCTCTTGATGTAGACCTATTCCTAATTAGCCGAAACACCTTAGGAAACGGAAACACCACAATCAAAATCTCAAGGACAAATGTCAAATGGTGGTAGCGGGAAAGCGTTGGTGGTTATGCACTCGGCAAAGCGGAAGTGGAATGATGGGTTATGCGTGTCGGAGTTATCGTGACCGTCCGTAAGTAGCCGAAACACCTTAAGAGACACAAGCCACAACTCAAACAAGCTCAAACAAAATTGGGTTAGGTTTGGGTGGCGGAAATATATAGTGGGCAATGTGTATGCGGAAGTGGTGGTGGTGGTTGATGAAGAAGCAATTGTCCCTAAGTAGCCTAAACACCTTAGGAGACTCAAAATATTACTCAAGCAACCACAAATGCTATGGTGGACAAAATGGATTAGGTTGTGGAAGGCTATGGTGGCTATGCAGATGATATGATGGAAGGCCTAGGCAAACTTGCCGAATTTCACAATTTTTATGGAGTCAAATGATGATGGTAGTATTTTTGTGCGATGGGGGATGTCAAGAGCTTCAAAACGAGCTAAAGAACGTCAAAAAAGGACTCCGGATGAATTAGATATGGCCAAAACAAAATTTCAGCCGCGTCAGTTTCAGGGTTACCCGGACATCCGGGAGAAAATCCAGCTCATCCGGGCTTTGTCCGGATGATCCGGGTGTACATCCGGATGATCCGGGTTCGTCAGCTCAGGTACGGGTATTCGGGTGCGCGGATTACCCGGACGTCCGGGAGAGTATCCAGCTCATCCGGGAGGTGTCCGGATGATCCGGGACTTCATCCGGATGATCCGGGCGGGTCAACTCCGCTCGGGTTTTCCTCTCGGGGACGAATTTGGGGGCGAAAATGGATGATTTTGGGCTCAATATTGAGAGGATTTCATGGATGGAAAGTGGGGAAACTTGTGGATATGCTAGATCCACTTGAAACCAAGCAAATCCATCGATCAAAATCAACAAAACATCATCAAACCAACAAATCACAAAAAAAATTGGGGCTATTTTTGGTGGGGAAATTTCGAATTTGGGGAAGAACACAACAAAACAAGGCTAGAAAATGGTGGGGAGGCTCGAAATTCGTGATGAACCAATGCTCATGATACAATATGATGCAGGGTCAACCCGTTCTAGGCCGATATTTCACGAAATGGAGGGGATCCCATGAAGAACACGAGTGGGAACACGAGGGGAACACGAGAGAAACACTCAAACCAACAAGAACAAGTCACACAAATGCTTGATCCTCGAAAAACAAAGAGATACAAGATCCATGATCAACAAGGGACGATACAAAGGGTAACCGGTTCTTCTCCGTGAGGAGGTGATGCGGAGCATCCCAAGGTCATCCCCATGGACCTACAGTCGACTCGCCAAGCGCCCAAAGGACCAATGACACGAGCCCGTGCAAGAGCTCTCGAAGCCGAGGTGAACTCGCTCCTTTATCAACTTCCTCTCGAGTCACATGGGACATGGCTTCCACCCTCATCGGAAACTCTATGCATACTCAGGTACGTGGATGAAGGCCACGAGACATCTCTGCACAGTGGACAAGGCGGCGGGATCGACAAGTGCTTGGAACAAGAAGAAGGGCGGCTGAAGACGCTACAGGCACCGGACGTCCGACCCCTACTGGACGACCGGTCACTCCCAGGCACCGGACGTCCGACGTTCACCGGACGACCGGCGACTCCTAGACGACCGGATGAACGGAAGCCACCGGACGTCCGTGACACCGACTATAAAACGTAATTAGCGGAAATCTGAGGATTACCGGACGTCCGGTCCCTCCCGAGCCACCGGACGTCCGGTGACCCAGCGAACGTCCGACCCGACGGCGTCACCCCATGTAATATATACTCGTTGACTTCCTTCGTCCTAGGTAGCTTTTGGATAGCTCATCATAGACCTTAGTGGTTCCTCTCCTACGAGACTGCGGCCTCCTCGGAGAAGATCCACCGGATTCAAGACCTCCTTCACGGAGAAGAACATCAAGACCTCCTCACGGAGATGACTACCGCCACTTGTATCGTCCTTAGTTGATCGTGTATCATGTATCGCACTTTGTGTACCCGGATCTAGCATTTGCGTGACCTAAACGTGTTGATTTGAGTGTTTCCTTCTTGTCCCTCTTGTGTTTTCCCCTCGTGCACCTCGTGTTCATCCTTGGGATCCCTCCTTTTCGTGAAAGATCGGCCTAGAAGGGGTTGACCCCGCATCATATAGTATCAAGAGCCAAGGTTTCTCATGAAATTGGAGCCCCTACCCATGTTTTCTAGTTTGTTTTTGTTGTGTTCTTCCCAATATCAAAAATTCCCCACCAAAAATAGCCCCACAATTTTTTTGTGATCTGTTGATTTGGCGAGATTTTGTTGAATTTGTTCCATGGATTTGTTGCGCCACGAGTGGATCTAGCTTTTCCCCACATTTTCCCCAATTTTCTTCCGCAAATTCGGCCAAGTTTGACCAATTTGTCCACGGATAACTCAAACCCTAGCCCAGACTCACCGGATGACCGACGATTTACCGCACGTCCGGAACCCCGCGAAGCATCGGACGTCCGTCACCCACCGGACGACCGGCACCTCATATACAGAAGCTTTTACCGGATTTCCGAGAATTACCGAACGTCCGGCGACCGGACAACCGGCGACCTACCGGACGTCCGACAAACCCTGACCAAACTGAACTTCCTCAGTTTTGTTCCACCTTCCGCAACCACCTACCCTTTCATACACCCACATCTACCATACCACCACCACCATTGCCTAACCAAAATCACTACGGTATTATCCCTTGTCTCTTGGATCATTTGAGTTGTGGTTTTCCCGTTTCCTTGTGTGTTTCAGCTATCTTGGAATGGAACAACATCGACAAGACCACCTCTCAACCTCGACAAGGACGGTAACATCGACGACGCTTTGTCTTTATGCCGTGCAATTGCATTGTCACCCTATAGACCATTTTTGCATAGCTTTCCCATTGAGACTAGCCATTTGAGTATTGCCGGGCCACGACACTTGTGCACATTAGTGACAGTCACAGATATTGCATACTACATCATCATATCTCCTTGTGACACAAGAGTGATCCGCATACACAATAGCTACCTTGATCCGAGAAGCATGCATAAGTGGCCAAAGAAAGAGCTCCCAAACTTTTAAGTAAAAGAGCCACCCAAAGCTTATAAGCAAAAGGAAAATAGCATCATACGCCTTGCATCAAAAGAGATCATATGTGATAGCAATACATCATCTTGTGCTCAAGCATCGGCACATCATACACTCATAGCATACTTGTGATAGGAAGTCGTTACATTTTGCCTCTTATAGGTCGGGCACAAGTGTGTATCCGCCTATTAAGCAATCGGTTAGCGTCTCTCTAGTGTTGTGCAACACGAGCATTTTCCGTGGTTTCCACATTTTCGTTCACCCTTGGTTGCACAACCACATTTATTTATCCACGTGTGTGTTCCGTGTGCTACTTATTGCTTCTGATCTACTTGTTGCATGAGCAAATTGTGAATCATTTTCAACATCATTGAGTCACTTTGACAATTGCATTGAATTTGTGCCACCATCCTAACCAAGCTCCTCTCAAAGCTTTACTTGTGTAAGTGTGAGAATCGACACGAAGTGGTACCAATAGTGCTATTTCCGGGTTACATTATTGAGTGATCATTGATCCATTTTCAACTTCGGTCAAGGTACATTTGGTATTGTCTTCTCCTTTCTCCCACTCACACTCTTGCTTGCAATGATGGATAGGTCAAGTACATCTTCGAACTCGCTCTTCGATGATCCTCAAGAATCGAACAACTACGTCACCAAACTACATCTCTTCGACGTTCAACGAGCTCTACATCAAGAAAGTGAAGCTATGCGAGAGCACATTGAGCAAGTTGCCGCAGACGCGCGCCAATTCGAAGCAAGAACAAGAGAGCAATTCGACATCATCAACACCAACATGTCTACTCAATTCGATGAGCTACGGACTTTGATAGTCAACCGACGATCTTCATCCATATCTCCTCAAAGACGAAGCCGCTCAAGTCGCCACACCGACTTCACGGATGGCTCAAGTACACCTACATCAAACACTCTTAGTCAAGCCGCACGTCAAGCTCGACATGACAACCAGAATCCACTTCATGACAAGAGCTCCCAAGAGCTATTTGAAGAGCAAGAGAGTCGACATCGTCAAAACCAAGCTACACTTGACCAAGCGCAAGAACGGCAACGACTACTCCAACAACAACAAGCGAGAGCGCGTCAACATCAAGAAGAACAAGATGCCGAAGCTCATCGTCAAGCACAACACCGCCGAGAAGCTCAAGCTCTTGAGTCCCAATGAGCATTATGTGATTCAAAACGCAATGTGGCAGCTCGCACTCGACATACTCGTCAAGAAGAGGATTTCCTTCGCGATGAGATACAAGAGAGGCGCCATCAAGCACGCATGCAAGAAGAAGTTCCTCCTCAAGCGCGACAAGAGCAACAAGCTCAACAAGAACCACAAGCTCGGCAAGTACACCATGACAATGGACATCTACTCCGCCAAGAGCAACATGATATTGCTAATCATCCCAATCAAGAACGCCCTCCCAATAGGCAAGGAAACAATGAAGAGCATCGCTATGGAAAGCTTAAGTTCACCATGCCAAAGTTTTCTGGAAGCATTGATCCCGAAGACTACCTCTCATGGGCATTGAAGGTCGATAAGATCTTCCGCTTACACAACTTTGATGAAGAGAAAAAAAATTGCAATGGCCTCCCTTGAGTTCCAAGACTATGTTCTCATTTGGTGGGAGCAAATCATAGAGAGAAGAGAAGCAAAAGGCGAACCTCTGATTACTACTTGGGCTCAAATGAAGGAAGTCATGAGAGCACGCTTTGTGCCAACACACTACAACCGTGACTTGTTCAAGAAGCTACAACTCCTCAAGCAAGGCACCAAGTCCGTTGAAGAGTACTACAAGGAGATGGAGATTGCCATGATAAGAGCCAACATCATTGAAGATGAAGAGCAAACAATGGTGAGATTCTTGAATGGACTGAACTATCCTATCAAGAAGATTGCGGACTTTCAACCCTACAGGACCCTCCTTGAGCTAGTACACCAAGCAACCAAAGCGGAGCGACAAGTTCAATAGGACTACAAGTACTCCAAGTTCACCTCCAAGAACTTCGGCTCCTACAACCAAGCTTCAACGACTTCGGCCCCACCTACCTCTACCAAGCCATCTACTAACTTCGGTGACAAGTCAAGCTACAAGAATGCGACTACATCTAGTCGTCCACCTTCTACAAACAACTTCAATCCAAGAGCTTCATCTTCTACAACTCCAACCGAGGACAACTCCAAGACGTGTTCCATCAAATGTTTCAAGTGCCAAGGACGAGGCCACAAGTCATTTGAGTGCAAGACCGTTCGCACAATGATCATCAACGATGAAGGATCTTATGACTCAATGAGCGATGATGAGATGGAAGCCCTTGAGCATGTAGCTATGCACTGCCAAGTGAATGAAGATGAAAACCATCAAGTGTTTTGCGAAAATGACTCGAGTCCCAATCGCGTTGTCTACAAGGTCTTGACACTCCAACATCAACAGGATGACGATCAAAGATGTCACATCTTCCACACCAAGGCCGGCATCAATGGACGCTCCGTCAAGTTCATCATCGATGGAGGAAATTGTCCCAACTTGGCAAGCGAAGAGCTATGCGACAAGCTCCAATTGGTCAAGATGAAGCACCCTCATCCCTACAAGGTCCAATGGCTTAACGACGCTGGAATTCTTCGAGTCGAGCTTACCGTGCAAGTCTCCTTCAAGATAGGCGCCTACGAGGACACACTTGAGTGTGATGAGGTCCCCATGTCCGTGTGCCACCTTCTACTTGGACGACCATGGCAATATGATCGTGGAGTCACACACAATGGACGGACCAACCACTATAGCTTCAAGATGAAGGGCATGGAATTCATGCTACGTCCTATGTCACCAAGTCAAGTAGCTGCCGACAAACACTTACCTACCAACCATCATGGAGAGAATGGTGAGAGAGTGAGGCACCAAAAGGAGAGTGAGAGCCCCAAGCCAAATATGAGCGACTCCACGATGAGCGACAAGAAGCAACTAGTGTTATTTACCACCAAAAGTGAGATGAGAGAAGTGTGTGAGAACCCATCGAGCGTCTTTCACCTTGTGCTTTTATGCAAAGGGGAAGCCAAACCTACTAACACTTCACCACCTCTACCTTTAGTGTTGTATCAATTGTTGTAGGAATTCTCGGACGTCTTTCCCTATGAGCTACCTCCGGGTCTACCTCCACTTCGCGGAATCGAACACCGCATCGACCTCATACCCGGTGCACCACTTCCGAACAAGGCTCCTTACCGCGTCAATCCCGAGGAAACCAAGGAAATACAACGGCAAGTGCAACAACTCATCGACAAAGGTCATGTACGTGAAAGCTTGAGCCCTTGTGCCATTCCGGTAATTCTCGTGCCTAAGAAAGATGGAAGTTTTTGCATGTGTTCCGATTGTCGCCCGATAAATGCTATCACCGTTAGATACCGTCACCCTATTCCATGCTTAGACGACATGCTTGATGAATTATGTGGTGCCACCATATTTTCGAAAATTGATCTTAAAAGTGGTTATTACCAAATTCGCATTCAAGAGGGTGATGAGTGGAAAATGGCTTTCAAAACCAAGTTTGGGTTATATGAGTGGTTGGTCATGCCAATGGGTTTATCGGAAGCACCCGGTTCATTTATATGCATTTCGTTCTCCGACCCTACATAGGCGTATTTGTAGTGGTTTATTTGGTCCTCATTTTTAACAAGTCGCTTGAGGGCCATGTGACACAGATCTGTATGGTTTTACAAACCCTTCAGAAAGAGCGCTTATATGCTAACATGGAAAAATGCACTTTTGGCGTTAACAAGGTCGTTTTCCTAGGATTTGTCGTTTCTTCACAAGATGTTCATGTTGATGAAACTAAAATTGAAGCAATTAAAACTTGGCCACAACCAACGAATCTCCAACAAGTGCGTAGCTTTCTTGGTTTAGACGGTTTCTATCGACGTTTTGTGAAGGACTTTAGCACAATTGCTATGCCTTTACACACCTTGAGCAAGAAGAATGCACCCTTTATTTGGGGTACTTCACAAGACACCGCGTTCAATGAGCTAAAAAGCTTGCTTACACACGCACCACTTCTTGCCTTACCAAACTTTGACAAACCTTTTGAGATTCATTGTGACGCTAGCGGTACCAGCATAGGTGGCATGCTAATGCAAGAAAAACACCCAATTGCATACTTTAGCGAGAAGCTATCCGGAGCGCAACTTAACTACCCCATATATGATAAAGAGCTCTATGCCTTGGTGAGAGTTTTGCGTGTTTGGGAACATTACCTTAGACCTCATGAATTCATTCTTCATACAGACCATGAGACTCTCAAGTATCTCAAGGGTCAAACTAAGTTGAACAAGCGTCATGCTAAGTGGTTTGCTCCTTTTGTAGGAATCTCATGGAGGAGGAATCATGGGACACTTTGGACGCGACAAGACATTTGCTACGCTCTTCAAGAACTACTTTTGGCCCAAGATGCTTCATGACATCTCACGCCTCACCGACCGATGCTCTACATGTCGCAAAGCTAAGTCAAAAGCTCAATCTCATGGCCTTTACATGCCACTTCCCATTCCATACCATCCATGGGAAGACATAAGCATGGACTTTATACTTGGATTGCCTAGGACTCAAAATGGCAAAGATTCCGTGTTTGTTGTCGTGGATAGATTCTCTAAAATGGCTCATTTCATTCCTTGTAACAAGATCGACGATGCTTCACATGTTGCAAATCTCTTTTGTAGGGAAATCATTCGTCTACATGGAGTACCCAAGACGATCATGTCGGACCGGGACGTCAAGTTCTTGAGATACTTTTGGAAGACTTTATGTGCCAAACTCGGCATCAAACTCCTCTTCTCTTCGGCATATCATCCACAAACCGACGGCCAAACGGAGGTGACGAACCGCACGCTTTCGACGCTTCTTCGCGTGTTGATCAAGAAGAACATCAAGGAATGGGAGCAATGCTTGCCCATCGCCGAGTACGCCGACAATTGCGCAAGACATTCGACTACTGGCAAGTCCCCTTTCGAGGTCGTCTACGACTTCAACCCGTTGTCCCCATTGGACATACTACCTCTACCTCTACAAGAGCGCATCAACATGGACGCAAGTGTACGAGCAAGCTATCTCAAGAAGGTGCATGAAGATACAAGGGCAACGATCGAGCGACAAGCCCATCGCCTCACCACCAAGCTCAACGTCAACAAGGCACCAATGGTGTTCCAACTGGGAGATCTCGTATGGCTTCATCTTCGAAAGGACCGCTTCCCCAACGAACGCAAGTCCAAACTACTACCTCGAGCCAACGAACCTTTCAAGGTGCTAGTACGCTACAACAACAACGCCTACAGGATCGATATTCCACAAGACAAGTACAACGTGAGCAATACCTTCAACATCAAGGACCTATCTCCTTTCCATGGTGATGAAGATTTCGATCCGAGGTCGGATATTTCCCAAGGGAGGGGAGATGATGCGGAGCCTACCGTCATCCCCATGGACCTACCGTCGACTCGCCAAGCGCCCAAAGGACCAATGACACGAGCCCATGCAAGAGCTCTTGAAGCCGAGGTGATCTCGCTCCTTTATGAACTTCCTCTCGAGTCACATGGGACATGGCTTCTACCCTCATCGGAGCCTCTATGCATACTCATCGGAAACTCTATGCATACTCAAAGTCGATGCATTCGTGTAGAGGTAGAGGTAGAATGTCCAATGGAGACAAAGGGTTGAAGCCGTAGACGACCTCGAAAGGGGACTTGCCAGTAGTCAAATGTCTTGCACGGTTGTAGGCGTACTGGGCGATGGGCAAGCATTGCTCCCATTCCTTGATGTTCTTCTTGATCAACACGCGAAGAAGCGTGGAAAGCGTGCAGTTCGTCACCTCCGTTTGGCCGTCGGTTTGTGGATGATATGTCGAGGAGAAGAGTAGCTTGATGCCGAGTTTGGCGCATAGAGTCTTCCAAAAGTATCTCAAGAACTTGACGTCCCGGTCCGACGCGATTGTCTTGGGCACTCCATGTAGACGAATGATTTCCCTACAAAAGAGATTTGCCACATGTGAAGCATCATCGATCTTGTTACAAGGAATGACATGAGCCATTTTAGAGAATCTATCCACGACAACAAACACGGAAGATTTTTTATTTTGAGTCCTAGGCAATCCAAGTACAAAGTCTATGCTTATGTCTTCCCATGGATGGAATGGAATAGGAAGTGGCATGTAAAGACCATGAGATTGAGTTTTTGACTTAACTTTGCAACATGTTGAGCATCGGTTGGTGAGGCGTGAGACGTCACGTAGCATCTTGGGCCAGAAGTAGTTCTTAGATAGCATAGCAAATGTCTTGTCGTGACCAAAGTGTCCCATGAGTCCTCCTCCATGAGATTCCTGCAAAAGGAGCAAACGTAGCGAAGACTCGGGAATGCAAAGTTTGTTAGCTCTCATAAGATATCCATCCTTTATGTAGTAGTGTTCCCAAGAAGTGTGAGCCAAACACTTAGCATAGGGGTTTACAAAGAAAGGGGCATGCTCATATAAGTTCTTTATGTGCTCAAAGCCAATAACATTCAACTCAAGTTTTGTGACAAGCATGCATTTGCGGGAAAGTGCATCCGCCACAATGTTTTCTTTGCCTTTGATGTACTTGATGACGTAGGGAAAAGACTCAATGAATTCACTCCACTTAGCATGACGCTTGTTCAACTTTGTTTGACCCTTGAGATACTTAAGAGTCTCATGGTCCATATGAAAAATAAATTCATGAGGTCTAAGGTAATGTTCCCAAACATGTAAAACTCTCACCAAGGCATATAGCTCTTTATCATAGATGGGGTAGTTAAGTTGCGCTCCGGATAGCTTCTCGCTAAAGTACGCAATTGGGCGTTTTACTTGCATGAGCACGCCACCTATCCCGGTACCACTAGCGTCACAATGAATCTCAAAAGGTTTATCAAAGTTCGGTAGGGCAAGAAGTGTGTCACACCCTGCATTTTGTAACATGTCATTTGCATCAGTAAAGCATACAAATTTGGACCAGCAAATTTTTTTGGCATCATTTGGCTTTTATTTGGAATTAAGTTTTTATCTTTGTGTTATTCAAGTGCTCTTTAAAGTCAATTACTCCCTCTTGTAGATTTCATCTCCTTACCCCAAAACTTCTGCCCAATGATCATACCAAGTGTATGTAGCAGTATAGTATTTTATTATAAAATTAATTTGGCCAAAAGTATTTTAAAAAATTAGTTTTCCAAAAACCCCTCAATTGAGGTTTGCACTGCAAGTGCTTGATTTAGGGTGAGAAAAATATTTCAAAGAGTTTATTTGAAACCTAGTAGATATAGGACTCCCATAAACCACAAAAATATAATTTTAAAAGTTATTTTCCTATTTTATTTAAAGGCTTTTTCTTAAGGCCAGAAATGGTCTTAAATAGGGAAAAATTATTTAACTATTTCAAAAATATTTGCCAAAATTCAGGGAGACTCATAGGACATATATTGTCCATATAAGAGTTTCAACACTTGGTCATGTTCAAAATATTGGACAAATCCCACAGAAACCCTTTTTGGATATTTCAAGCTTTTGAAATATTTACAAAGGAAATAATCTCTAAAAATTCCAGAGAAATTCTATCATGTCATATATGACATATTTGATCATCTCGCCAATCCCCATGCCTTGGGAAGCAAGAAAACATCGTCAAAACGCCTCAAAACCATTCTGTCCATATTTGAAGTTTGAGCAACTTTACATTGCCAAAATTGTCCAAATGCTCTCAAACTTGGTACACATGCTAAAATGGTCTAATAAGGCATCTAGACCAAATGGCACAAGCTTTGGAGAAGGGTAACTTGATCAGAGTGCCCCAAAACCATTTCTATTCAAATTCAAATTTGAACAACTTTACATTACCAACTTTTTACTTGGGGCTTCAAACTTTGTGGGCATGATCACAACCCCAAATGATGACACTACACCAAGTGGTGCATCAAGGAGGAATGATTAGCTTGACTCAAACATGGTGAAACCATTTCTGTTTATTTCTAGGGTTCATCAAAGTTACATTGGCAAGTTTCTTCAAATAAGCCCAAACTTGGTGAAACACCCTATTTCCATATGCCATTTAATCATGTTAAGTGTCATGGCTAGTGGAGATCATCTGATTGCTCAACCACATCAAACACCTTCTGGTGATTTTCCAAAGTTACCATTTTCATCTCTTCCCTTGTTCTCCTTGAGCCCAACTTTTTACCACAGCTTCCCCAGGTTCCCTTGCGCCTCCAGTAACTTCACCATGGCCAGAGCTCAATAATTGAGGGGTGAAAACCCCATTTTACTCTGCTGGACAGCCCAATTTTCACTCTCCCTCAACCTCCCTCCTCTTCCATTGGGTAACCAGGGCAGCCAAGGCCACAGCCCACTTGTTTACTCCTCACCTAACCCCCCCAGACAAGGTGGCTGCGTCCAGCAAGCCAAAGGCATGCCCTGGCATCCAATAGGCGTGCTCCAGAGCAAGCTACAGTGCACACCCGCACTGTAGCCTCCTCCAATCAGCAGCCCCTGACCACCTCGAGCTTCCCCCTCGCACCAGTTGATGCGCCTCGACGTCCGCAACGCGCCCGGCGCTGTCCCCCTCCTCCTTCTCCCTCATATTGCTGCCCTCGCACGCGCGCCGGCCGCCCGCAAGCTCCAATCTCCGGCCTCGCACGCGCGCTGCTCTGGATGCTTCACCGCTCTCTCTCTCTTCCTCTCCCCGGCTCTGGACCGCATCCAGCAACACCACAGACACCACCATAGCTCCTCCTGAGCCCTGTGGCAACGGGCAGAAGGTCGCCGGCGCACGGGTCCACGGCACCTCGCCGTTCGCCTATAAAAGGACACCTCGCGCCCCTCCTCTCCTCACCAACCGCTCTCTCACCCACCTAATCATCCCCCTACGACACTCACTCCACTCCAGACAGGCCTGAGCTCGAGATCGAGCTGGAGCTCCGCCGCGGTGGCTCGCCGTCGTCCGCTCGGTACAGGCCCTCCCCGCCGCTCCTCTCGCTCGATCTAGCACCACAAAGCCCCACTAATCACTTTTCCCTTGTTTCCCCCTCTCTGGAGCTGCCGGAAACGGCCGGCAGCACCACCACCCGAAGCTCCTCCGCCGCGTGACCTCGCCGCCGGCGAACCAGGCCACTCCGGCGACCACCCCCACCTCCACCAGAACGGTGACTCAACGCTAAGTCTAGCCGTGCCCTCGCCTGCCCTCGCCGTGCCCTGCATCGCCGCTGGTGAGCTCGCCGGCCCTCTGCCGGAGGGTTAGGGATGATAGGCGGGCGCCGCCTGTCAGCCTCTCCTCGCCCTCGCCTCTCTCTCCTCTCACTGACGCCATGCCCCGCCCGTCAGGTATGAAACCTGACGCGTGCGCAGGCGCCCGTGCGCTGGGCTGATTTCCCCTCGGCCTGCTGCACTGTGGCCGTTCTGGCCCAGTTGCACGGGAACCTTTTCCCTTTTCTTTTTTGTAAGATTTTCAAATAATTCCACGGGATTAAATATTAATCCAAATGAATTAATTCCAGTTCCTAAAAACTTGTAAAATTCCAACCTATTTAATGATGTCAGTTTCACCCATATCCATGGACCTTTTCTGTTCTATTCAAATTTAAATCTATATTTGAACACTAAAACCTCTGTTCAAAAATTCATGTACCCCATTTTGTCACTCCAAATCTCAAACTAAGAATTTTTGCCATCTCTGTTTTCCCTCTAGTATTTTATAAAAATAAGTTGACATTTTTCTGAGCACTTTGGTTTTTCTGTTTTTATTATGGTCTTATTTTCTCGTTGTTTATTCCGACGATTAGATACCATATTTTACGAGGTTGCTGAGGAAGAAGGAGGGGAAGGATTTGAAGACCTTGAAGACCAAGCCAATCCAGGCAAGCAGCCCTTTGACCATGATACCCTTGTGTTGCTCGGAACCCTTTTATTTCCGAATGCATGATGATAAGAGTGACGGTGGTGAACTAGATGAAAGCCACCACATGATGCATACCCTACTCATGATCTTTACCATGTGCTTAGATGCAATGATAAATGATTAGTTGTGATGCTTAGTGATGCATATGAGCCATGAATCCTTCGTGGTTGCATTCTTTTCGAAAACCCCATCGGGTGCCCCTAATGCCCGAGGGTGATGTTGAGTTAGGTCATCACTTGAAGAAGAAGTGGTGTGCCAAGAAAGATCTCGTGTGTGGCTGAAATGATGGATTAGATTTATGTGTGATTACCGTCCCAACCAAACATGTGCAACCACTCTACCCCTTATGGGACCGGGCATTATTGTTACTTAGGCTGATACTAGCATGGTGCCCACATCATAGTGACGGGGGAGACTTGAGGTCACTCCCGGGACGGGGTCGTGCTTGGATAGGCGACCATGACTATTTTTACAGGGCACCGGACACACCGTTGGTCCCTTCGTGTACGCGTGACATTGAAAAAGGGAAAGTCCCATGATCTATTGTTTGTACTCGAGGGTCGTGCACCAACGAGTGGACCCTATGTTAGTGTCGTCTAGGGAAAGGTAATGACCGGGTGCTTCCCCCGAGTGCTTGAGGTACTGCGGGATCGTGGGTGACACGAAAGCTTCCCGGATCTTGTGGGTAAAGTGTGCAACCTCTGCAGAGTGTAAAACTATTCGAATAGCCGTGTCCACGGTCATGGACAGTTGGGAGGTGCTACTTAAACTATGTCCAGAATTTTACAATCTCGATGAAAGTATGTGTGTATGTTGAGTCAAGGTGGTGACTTGACTTGTTGATAAAGAATTGAACTCTATTCATATTGATATCTGTAACCTGTCTTCAAGGTTACCCAAACTCATTGATGCATGTTACATGATGGTAGAATAACTTAGCTAGCTTGCAGCTAGGTTGCTTATTGTTATTTCTACATTGTTACCTTGAACCAAATCATGGGTTGCTTGCGAGTACATTCAAAGTACTCATTGGCTTGCCACTGGTTATTTAATTGGCCAGGCATGGAGGAGCAGGAATTTGAAGAAGAATTCTATGGAGACGAACATGCGAACTAGGACGCTTTCCCAATCAGAATGCCTGTAGGGTTAAGGCAAATGGCATGGGTTCTACTTATCTACGAAGACTTCCGCTATTCGAGTTTATTTGCTATTCAGCCCTTGAGGCTTTATCTATGTAAGACTTGGCCATAATGGTCATAATTTGTGTAAGACGGTATGTATGGATGTAAGACTCTTGTTATTTAGCTTATGTGTGTTCAGTGAGCATTGATCTCTGGGATCGCTGTACACGTGCATTCGGTGATCTCGACTCTTAAGTCGGGGTCCCCACAGAGCTGGTATCAGAGCCATCCTGACTGTATGAAGCCTTAGTTAGCATGGGCGTTAGTTAGATGAGACCCTTTTGAAAAACTTCTGAACGTCTCTTCTTTTCTAAACCTTACCAAACCTGAGATATCATCAGCTTATTAACCTCTCCTATTCAACCTTTGTAGATGGCCGTTGTACCTGAAGAGCACCTGACCACTGGGTTCCCCTTGCTTCTCGAGGATAGCCTCCAGGAGTGCCAGTTCCACCGAGCACCCATCCTCACCTACCATGAGCATTGGGTTAGTGACACTGAGGTGGAGTACCATGTGGAAGTGATCGTGAAGGCAAACGATCCTCCCACAAGTTGGTTCTTCGAGGGACCCAAGATGGCAACACTACCCCTCGTTGTTGAGGCTGCTGCACTCAAGGCACTAACCCGTCTCCGCGAGCTTCTTCCGGAGATGGCAGCCAGGATGAAAACCCGCTTCTTGCCTTACCGGAAGGAAGGTGAAGATGAAAGCAGCGCGCAAGCCCCTCCACTAAAGGAAGGACTTCCACTTCGATTCCAGACCTACTTCAGCCTATGTGCCGACAGCTTGGCACAAGATTTGGCCTCGGAATCGATGAAGCTCCAAGAAGAACTTCACAAGACCAAGGCACTTCTTCGTCGAGCACAAGAGAAGACAGATAGGAACAAGAAGGAAGGTGCGCCTCCCGGACAGTCTGCTATCGCACATCGAGGCGGAAGGCCTCAGGAGATGTATCTTCCAAGGATGAAGAACCACCCCGGCGACGCCGTATGACGGCAAGGAAATATCGTAAGCTTTTCCCTGCACCACCGACAAAACACCGCCGTATCCAACTCCTCCACTCCCCCACACCCTCAAGTGATAAGGGGGCCCAGAGAGATGAAGACAAGGAGGAAGACCCAGAAGAGTTAGAATACGTGACCGAGCATTCCGCCGCTTAGGCATTATTCGCAACTCGGAAATGCCAGTTCGTGACCTCTACGGTTGGATAGGTCGTGTAACCCCTATGCGAAGTCGAGTCCTTGTATGGTTCATATGAAGCCATCTAGTATTTGCTTTGTTGTGTTTTGATGTACGTCGTATCTTCCCTTCGGGAATATGTAAACGACTACATCACCCATTTGGATTTTAATGAATGTGTTTGGCCCTTTCGGCCCTTGCATGAAATGATTAGTGACACACCCACCCCCTTACTAGGCACCCATCTTTATTGCTTTCCCTCTTCCAAATCATTAGACCTTTTACCACTCCAATAGGATGCCTGTTGTAACTCGTACTGGTACCTCTACCCAGCAGCCTGAAGCCGGAGCATCCGCCCAATCAGAGGCGGGCCAAGACCAAACCCTCGACCAAGCTCCACCACCACCTCCTCCGAACATGGATATGGCTGAGCTTCTCCAAGCTTTCCGAGAGGAACGCCAAGACAACACTGCATCCCTTCAGATGATTGCTCAAGCTGTCACCAACAACCGCCAACCGGCGGGGAATGGCAATGGACGATCCACGTTGGCAGAGTTCAAGAAGCATGCACCGCCAACTTTCATCGAGACTGCTGAACCCCTGGATGCAGACGACTGGGTCCGCACCATTGAGGACTTGCTGGAACTAGTCGGATGCATCGAAGACCGCGAGAAGGTAGCTTATGTTGGCCACTGCCTCGGGGGGACTGCTAGAGCTTGGTGGGATGGATTCAAGGTCATGCACGCTGGGCAAGACATCACTTGGGACAACTTCCAGGCAAAATTCCACAAGGCCCATATTCCTTCCGGAATCATGGCTATCAAAAAACGTGAGTTTCGAGCCCTGAAGCAAGGAAGTGGCACTGTCAAAGAGTACATGCAGAAGTTCAGTGTTCTGTCAAGGTATGCTCCTAAAGACATCAGCACTGATGCTGCAAAAAGGGAGCGCTTCATGGAAGGCCTTAATCAGACTCTGCAGTACTCACTTGTCATGTGCGACTGCCCAACCTTCACTGACCTGGTGAACAAAGCACTCATGCTTGAAGACAAGCGGCGTGCTCTGGAAGACACTCGCAAGCGCCAGATGGTCAGCAAGGGAAGTTCCAGCAACCAGAAGCCTCGCCCATGGTAGCCAGCCCCACTCAAGACAACCTACCAGCAGCCAAGAGCTCCTGCACCTCGCACCAACTATCAGCCTCAGCAGTATGCCAACCCAAGGCCAGCATTCAACCCCAATAATAGTGGTGGCAACAAGATCAATAATCCAAACCAAGTCACTTGCTTTGGATGTGGTCAGTCAGGATACATCTCAAGGGTGTGCCCCAACAAGAAGCCTGATGCCCCGCGCCCCAATGCGCCGAACCCAGGACAAGGCCGCGGGATGCCACCAAGGAACCAAGCTCCTCACAACCCGCCTAACCATGGGAAGGGGCGTGTGAATCACGTCACTGCTGAAGAAGCCCAGGAAGACCCGGACGTCGTGCTGGGTACGTTCCTTGTCAACTCAGCACCTGCAACTGTCTTGTTTGATTCTGGAGCCACACATTCATTTTTCACTCAAAGATTTGCATTAAAAAGTGGCATGACCCCTACACCCCTGAATAACCCCATGGTGGTACAAACCCCTGGAGCAGAGATGAGAGCCAAGATAGGCTGTAAGGGAGTCAGTATTACCATTAACGGGGTAGATTTCCTAGCAGACCTTATTGTCCTGAGATCACAAGGCTTGGATGTGATCCTAGGCATGAATTGGCTCAGCAAGCACCAAGGCTTATTAGACTGTGCCAATCGGACTGTCACTGTGACCAATGACCAAGGAGTCGAAGTTAAGTTTGCTTCCAACTCCTCTTCTGATCAAACTGCTCAAGTCAACTGTCTGTCTGAAGTTGGACTGGAGCAAGTACCGGTAGTCTGCGAGTATCCCGATGTCTTTCCGGATGAGCTACCGGGAATTCCCCCTGACTGCGACATTGAGTTCATCATCGAGCTCGTGCCCGGGGTAGGACCCATCTATAAGAAGCCTTATAGAATGGGGACGGAAGAATTAGTCGAGTTGAAGAAGCAACTGGAAGAGAAGCTGAGGAAGGGATTTATCCGCCCAAGTGCCTCCCCTTGTGGATCACCTGTTCTGTTTGTGGCAAAAAGGGACGGTACCATCCGCTTATGCATTGACTACCGTTCCCTCAATGAGGTTACAATCAAGAACAAGTATCCACTTCCCAATATTGAAGATATGTTTGATCAACTCAGCGGAGCCAAGGTGTTCTCCAAGATCGACCTCAGATCTGGGTACTACCAGCTGAAGATCAGACCCCAAGATATTTCGAAGACGGCATTTGTAACCAGATATGGCATGTATGAGTGTATGGTCATGTCCTTTGGGTTAACCAATGCCCCAGCTTACTTCATGTATCTCATGAATAAAGTCTTCATGGAATATTTGGACAAGTTTGTTGTTGTCTTCATCGATGACATTCTTGTCTTCTCGAAGACGGAGGAAGAGCACGAGCAACATTTGAGGATGGTCCTAGACAAGCTTCGAGAGCACCAAATATACGCCAAATTCAGCAAGTGTGAGTTTTGGCTGCATAAAGTTGGGTTCTTAGGTCATGTCTTGACCGAAGAAGGATTGTCAGTTGATCCCGCGAAGATCGAAGCTGTGACCCAATGGCAATCTCCAACGACCGTCAAGGAAGTCAGAAGCTTCCTCAGACTTGCGGGCTATTACCGCAAATTCGTGGAAGGATTCTCTAGCATTGCCCGGCCAATGACTTGGCTCCTGAAGAAGGACAAGAAGTTCGAATGGACGCCAAAATGCGAGGAAAGCTTCCAAGAGCTCAAGAAGAGATTGACCAACGCCCCAGTTCTGGCAACACCTTATATTCACAAGGAGTTCGTGATATATTGTGATGCCTCTCGAACCGGATTGGGAAGCGTTCTGATGCAAGAAGGCCGAGTCATAGCTTACCTCTCAAGGCAGATACGACCTCATGAAGAGAACTACGCTACTCACGATCTTGAGTTAGCAGTAGTGGTTCATGCCTTGAAGACATGGCGACATTACCTCCTAGTAAAACGGTGTGAGATATACACAGACCACAAAAGTCTGAAGTACATTTTCACCCAGAAGGAATTGAACATGAGGCAACGAAGATGGTTGGAACTAATCAAAGATTATGACCTCAGTGTTCAATATCACCCCGGGAAGGCTAACGTGGTAGCCGATGCCTTAAGCAGAAAGGCTTGCTCCCTGAATGCCATAATTCAAAAAAGGCAGCCAGCCCTGTTTTAAGAGCTGGAACAATTCAGTTTGGAATTAGTCACCCCTGGATTTCTAGACCATCTGGAAGTCAAACCAACCCTGGTGGACGAAGTCAAGAAGGCACAAGGTGGGCACGCAAGCATTGAAGTCATCAAGAAGAAGATGAAGCTAGGCAAGGCCCCAGGATTCTCCGAGGAGGAGCACGGGATTGTTTGGTACAAAGGCCGCATCTGCGTACCAAACAAAATGGAGCTGAAGAACCTGATCCTGCAAGAAGTCCATGACACTTCGTATTCCATCCACCCCGGAAGAACCAAGATGTACCAAGACTTGAAGGAAAAATTCTGGTGGCACGGGATGAAAAGAGAGATTGCAACCTATGTTGCAAAGTGTGATGTGTGCCAAATGGTCAAGGCTGAATATCAGCGACCCACTGGGTTGCTCCAACCACTCAAGGTTCCTGAGTGGAAGTGGGATAAAGTCGGAATGGACTTCATCACTGGATTACCAAGGTCAAATAAAGGACATGACTCCATCTGGATCATAGTCGACCTATTTGACCAATGTAGCCCATTTCATTCCTGTCAAGACTACTTATGATGGCAACCAGCTGGCAGCTCTCTACATCGACAGAATCGTAAGCCTTCATGGTGTTCCCAAGGAGATTGTGTTAGATCAAGGAACCCAGTTCACCTTAAGGTTCTGGAAGAAGTTCCAAGAAGCCTTAGGAACCAAGTTGTCTTTCAGCACGGCCTTCGACCCGCAGACCGGAGGTCAGACAGAGCGAGTAAATCAAATTCTCGAAGACATGATCCGAGCCTGTGTCTTAGCATATGGAGCCAAGTGGGAAGATTGCCTCCCTTTTGCCGAGTTCTCCTATAACAACAGTTATCAGTCGAGCCTTCAAATGGCACCATTTGAGGTGCTGTATGGGCGCAAGTGTCGCACACCCCTCAACTGGTCAGAGACCGGAGACGGACTAGTCTTTGGACCAGATATTCTCCGCGAAGCAGAAGAGCAAGTCCAACTAGACAGAGAACGTTTGAAGACCGCCAAGTCAAATCAGAAGAGCTATGATGACACTCATCGCCGAGATATGAGTTTTCGTGTCGGAGACCACATGTACCTGCGAGTAACTCCTCTGAAGGGAACCAAGTGTTTTCATGTTAAGGGGAAGCTCGCACCAAGGTTCATTGGACCCTTTGAGATCACTGCACGACGAGTAGAAGTGGCTTACCAGTTGGAACTACCACCTGAGCTATCCGATGTGCACAACGTATTCCACGTGTCACAACTGTGGAAGTGTCTCCAAGTTCTGAACAAGCCTGATCTCTACAAGGATGTTGGTCACCAAGCCATTGATCTTCAGCCTGATTTGACCTACCACGAGAAGCCCATTCGCATTCTAGATGAAGCAAAACGACGGACGCGAAGCCGCACCATCAAGTACTTCAAGGTCCAGTAGAGCAACCACACGGAAGCATAAGCAACCTGGGAACGTGAAGACTATCTTAAATCCGAGTATCCTGATCTCTTTTAAGACCTAGTTTAGGAATCTCGGGGACGAGATTCTTGTAAGGGGGGTAGGTCTGTCACACCCTGCATTTTGTAACATGTCATTTGCATCAGTAAAGCATAAAAATTTGGACCAGCAATTTTTTTTGGCATAATTTGGCTTTTATTTGGAATTAAGTTTTTCTCTCTGTGTTTTTCAAGTGCTCTTTAAAGTCAACTACTCCCTCTTGTAGATTTCAGCTCCTTACCCCAAAACTTCTGCCCAATGATCATACCAAGTGTATATAGCAGTATAGTATTTTCTTATAAAATTAATTTGGCCAAAAGTATTTTCAAAAATTAGTTTTCCAAAAACCCCTGAATTGAGGTTTGCACTGCAAGTGCTTGATTTAGGGTGAGAAAAATATATCAAAGAGTTTATTTGAAACCTAGTAGATATAGGACTCCCATAAACCACAAAAATATAATTTTGAAAGTTATTTTCCTATTTTATTTAAAGGCTTTTTCTTAAGGCCAGAAATGGTCTTAAATAGGGAAAAATTATTTAACTATTTCAAAAATATTTGCCAAAATTCAGGGAGACTCATAGGACATATATTGTCCATATATAAGAGTTTCAACACTTGGTCATGTTCAAAATATTGGACAAATCCCTTAGAAACCCTTTCTGGATATTTCAAGCTTTTGAAATATTTACAAAGGAAATATTCTCTAAAAATTCCAGGGAAATTCTATCATGTCATATATGACATATTTGATGATCTTGCCAAGCCCCATGCCTTGGGAAGCAAGAAAACATCATCAAAATCCCTCAAACCATTATGTCCATATTTGAAGTTTGAGCAACTTTATATTGCCAAACTTGTCCAAATGCTCTCAAACTTGGTACACATGCTTGAATGGTCTAATAAGGCATCTAGACCAAATGGCACAAGCTTTGGAGAAGGGTAACTTGATCAGAGTGCCCCAAAACCATTTCTGTTCAAATTCAAATTTGAACAACTTTACATTACCAACTTTTTACTTGGGGCTTCAAACTTTGTGGGCATGATCACAACCCCAAATGATGACACTACACCAAGTGGTGCATCAAGAAGGGATGATTAGCTTGACTCAAACATGGTGAAACCATTTCTGTTGATTTCTAGGGTTCACCAAAGTTACATTGGCCAGTTTCTTCAAGTAAGCCCAAACTTGGTCAAACACCCTATTTCCATATGCCATTTAATCCTGTTAAGTGTCATGGCTAGTGGAGATCATTTGATTGCTCAAAACCACATCAAACAACTTCTGGTGATTTTCCAAAGTTACCATTTTCATCTCTTCCCTTGTTCTCCTTGAGCCCAACTTTTTACCATAGCTTCCCCAGGTTCCCTTGCGCCTCTAGTAACTTCCCCATGGCCAGAGCTCAATAATTGAGGGGTGAAAACCCCATTTTACTCTGCTGGGCAGCCCAATTTTCACTCTCCCTGAACCTCCCTCCTCTTCCATTGGGTAACCAGGGCATCCAAGGCCACAGCCCACTTGTTTACTCCTCACCTGACCCCCCAGACAAGGTGGCCGCATCCAGCAAGCCAAAGGCATGCCCTGGCATGCCATAGGCGTGCTCCGAAGCGCGCTACAGTGCACACCCGCACTGTAGCCTCCTCCAATCAGCAGCCCCCGTCCACCTCGAGCTTCCCCCTCGCTCCAATCGATGCACCTCGACGTCCACAACACGCCCCGGTGATGTCCCCCTCCTCCTTCTCCCTCCTATGGCTGCCCTGGCACGCGCGCCGGCCGCCCGCAAGCTCCAATCTCCAGCCTCGCACGCGCGCTGCTCTGGATGCTTCCCCGCTCTCTCTCTCTCTTCCTCTCCCCGGCTCTGGACCGCATCCAGCAACACCACAGACAACACCCCAGCTCCTCCTGAGCCCTGTGGCAACGGGCAGAAGCTCGCCGGCGCACGGCTCCACGGCACCTCATCGTTCGCCTATAAAAGGACACCCCGCGCCCCTTCTCTCCTCACCAACCGCTCTCAAACCCACCTAATCATCCCCCTACGCCACTCACTCCACTCCAGACAGGCCCGAGCTCGAGATCGAGCTCGAGCTCCGCCGCGGCGGCTCGCCGTCGTCCGCTCGGTACATGCCCTCCCCGCCGCTCCTCTCGCTCGATCTAGGACCACAAAGCCCCACTAATCACTTTCCCCTCGTTTCCCCCTCTCTGCAGCTGCCGGAAACGGCCGGAACCACCACCACCCGAAGCTCCTCCGCCGCGTGACCTCGCCGCCGGCGAACCTGGCCACCCCAGCGACCAACCCCACCTCCACCAGAACGGCGACTCAACGATGAGTCTAGCCGTGCCCTCGCCTGCCCTTGCCGTGCCCTGCATCGCCGCCGGTGAGCTCGTCGGCCCTCTGCCGGAGGGTTAGGGATGACAGGCGGGCCCCGCCTGTCAGCCTCTCCTCGCCCTCGCCTCTCTCTCCTCTCACTGACGTCGGGCCCCGCCCATCAGGTTTGAAACCTGACGCGCGCGCAGGCGCCCGTGCGCTGGGCTGATTTCCCCTGGGCCTGCTGCACTGTGGCCGTTCTGGCCCAGTTGCACAGGAACCTTTTCCCTTTTCTTTTCTGTAGGATTTTCAAATAATTCCACGGTATTAAATATTAATCCAAATGAATTAATTCCAGTTCCTAAAAACTTGTAAAATTCCAACCTATTTAATGATGTCACTTTCACCCATATCCATGGACCTTTTCTGTTTTGTTCAAATTTAAATCTATATTTGAACACTAAAACCTCCGTTCAAAAAATCATGTACCCCATTCTGTCACTCCAAATCTCAAACTAAGAATTTTTGCCATCTTAGTTTTCCCTCTAGTATTTTATAAAAATAAGTTGACATTTTTTTCTGAGCACTTTGGTTTTTCTGTTTTTATTATGGTCTTATTTTCTCGTTGTTTATTGTGACGATTAGATACCATATTTGACGAGGTTGCTGAAGAAGAAGGAGGGGAAGGATTTGAAGACCTTGAAGACCAGGCCAATCCAGGCAAGCAGCTCTTTGACCATGATACCCTTGTGTTCCTCGGAACCCTTTTATTTCCGAATGCATGATGATAAGAGTGACAGTGGTGAACTAGATGAAAGCCACCACATGATGCATACCCTACTCATGATCTTTACCATGTGCTTAGATGCAATGATAAATGATTAGTTGTGATGCTTAGTGATGCATATGAGCCATGAATCCTTCGTGGTTGCATTCTTTTCGAAAACCCCATCGGGTGCCCCTAATGCCCGAGAGTGATGTTGAGTTAGGTCATCACTTGAGGAAGAAGTGGTGTGCTAAGAAAGATCTTGTGTGTGGGGGAAATGATGGATTAGATTTATGTGTGATTAGCGTCCCAACCAAACATGTGCAACCACTCTACCCCTTATGGGACGGGGCATTATTGATTACTTAGGCTGATACTAGCATGGTGCCCACATCACTAGTGACGGGGGAGACTTGAGGTCACTCCTGGGACGGGCTCGTGCTTGGATAGGCGACCATGACTGTTTTTACAGGGCACCGGACACACCGTTGGTCCCTTCGTGTACGCGTGACATTGAAAAAGGGCAAGTCCCATGATCTATTGTTTGTACTCGAGGGCCGTGCACCAACGAGTGGACCCTATGTTAGTGTCGTCTAGGGAAAGGTAATGACCGGGTGCTTCCCCCGAGTGCTTGAGGTAATGCGGGGTCGTGGGTGACACGAAAGCTTCCCGGATCTTGTGGGTAAAGTGCGCAACCTCTGCAGAGTGTAAAACTATTCGAATAGCTGTGTCCACGGTCATGGACAGTTGGGAGGTGCTACTTAAACTATGTCCAGAATTTTACAATCTCGGTGAAAGTATGTGTGTGTGTTGAGTCAAGGTGGTGACTTGACTCGTTGATAAAGAATTGAACTCTATTCATGTTGATATCTGTAACTTGTCTTCAAGGTTACCCAAACTCATTGATGCATGTTACATGATGGTAGAATAACTTAGCTAGCTTGCAGCTAGGTTGCTTATTGTTATTTCTGCAATGTTACCTTGAACCAAATCATGGGTTGCTTGCGAGTACATTCAAAGTACTCATTGGCTTGCCACTGGTTATTTAATTGGCCAGGCATGGAGGAGCAGGAATTTGAAGAAGAATTCTATGGAGACGAACATGCGAACTAGGACGCTTTCCCAGTCAGAATGCATGTAGGATTAAGGCAGATGGCATGGGTTCTACTTATCTACGAAGACTTACGCTATTCGAGTTTATTTGCTATTGAGCCCTTGAGGCTTTATCTATGTAAGACTTGGCCATAATGGTCATAATTTGTGTAAGACAGTATGTATGGATGTAAGACTCTTGTTATTCAGCTTATGTGTGTCCAGTGAGCATTGATCTCTGGGATCACTGTACACGTGCATTCGGTGATCTCGACTCTTAAGTCGGGGTCTCCACAAAGCGGTGCGTGCGTGAGCAAGTCTTTGAGCTTCATGAACGCGGTGTCTTGCGAAGGACCCCAAACAAAGGGTGTGTTCTTCTTGCTCAAAGCGTGTAGAGGCATAGCAATTGTGCTAAAGTCCTTCACAAAACATCGATACAAACCGGCTAAACAAAGAAAGCTACGCACTTGTTGGAGGTTCGTTGGTTGAGGCCAAGTTTTAATTGCTTCAATTTTAGTTTCATCAACGTGAACACCTTGTGAAGAAATGACAAATCCTAGGAAAACGAGCTTGTCAACGCCAAAAGTGCATTTTTCCATGTTAGCATATAAGCGCTCTTTCCGAAGGGTTTGCAAAACCATGCGTATGTGTGTCACATGGTCCTCAAGCGACTTGCTAAAAACAAGGATGTCGTCAAAGTAAACCACTACAAAGACGCCTATGTAGGGTCGTAGAACAAAATAAATGAGACACATAAATGAACCGAGCGCTTTAGATAAACCCATTGGCATGACAAACCACTCATATAACCCAAACTTGGTTTTGAAAGCCATTTTCCACTCATCACCCTCTTGAATGCAAATTTGGTAGTAACCACTTTTAAGGTCAATTTTCGAAAAGATGGTGGCACCACATAATTCATCAAGCATGTCGTCTAAGCGTGGGATAGGGTGATGGTATCTAACGGTTATAGCATTTATCGGTCGACAATCGGAGCACATGCGAAAACTTCCATCTTTCTTAGGCACAAGAATAACCGGAACGGCACAAGGGCTCATGCTTTCGCGTACATGACCTTTGTCGATGAGTTGTTGTACTTGCCGTTGTATTTCCTTGGTTTCCTCGGGGTTGACGTGGTAAGGAGCCTTGTTCGGAAGTGGTGCACCGGGTATGAGGTCGATGCGATGTTCGATTCCGTGAAGTGGAGGTAGACCCGGAGGTAGCTCATCGGGGAAGACGTCCGAGAATTCCTGCAACAATTGAGACAACACTAAAGGTGGAGGTGGTGAAGTGTTAGTAGGTTTGGCTTCCCCTTTTCATAAAAGCACAAGGTGAAAGACACTCGAGGGGTTCTCACACACTTCTCTCATCTCACTTTTGGTGGCGAATAGTACTAGTTGTTTCTTGTCACTCATCGTGGAGTCGCTCACATTTGGCTTGTGGCTCTCACTCTCATTTTGGTGGCTCACTCTCTCACCACTCTCTCCACGATGGTTGGTAGGTAAGTGTTTGTCGGCGACTACTTGACTTGGTGACAATGGGCGTAGCACGAACTCCTTTCCTTTCATCTTGAAGCTATATTGGTTCGTCTGTCCATTGTGTGTGACCCCACGATCATATTGCCATGGTCGTCCAAGAAGGAGGTGGCACACGGACATGGGGACCACATCGCACTCAAGTGTGTCCTCGTAGGTGCCTATCTTAAAGGAGACTTGCACGGTGTGCTTGACTCGAAGAGTTCTGTCGTCGCTAAGCCATTGGACCTTGTATGGATGAGGGTGCTTTGACTTCACCAAGTTGAGCTTGTCGCATAGCTCCTCCATCGATGATAACCTTGACGGAGTGTCCATTGATGCGGGCCTTGGTATGAAAGATTTGGCATCTTTGATCGTCATCTTGTTGGTGTTGGAGTGTCAAGACCTTGGAGCCAATGAGATTGGGACTCGAGGCATTGTCTCAAAACACTTGATGGTCTTCATCTTCATTCACTTTGCGATGCATAGCTACATGTTCGAGGGCGTCCATTTCATCGTCGCTCATTGAGTCATAAGAACCGTCATCATTGATGATCATGGTACGAACGGTCTTGCACTCAAGTGACTTGTGGCTGCGCCCTTGGCATTTGAAACACTTGATGGAACTCGTCTTGGAGTTGTCCTCGGTTTGAGTTGCAGATGATGAAGCTCTTGGCTTGTAGTTGTTTGTAGAAGGTGGCCGACTAGATGTAGTCGTATTCTTGTAACTTGACTTGTCGACGAAGTTTGTAGATGGCTTGGTAGAGGTGGGAGGAACCGGCGTCGATGAAGCTTGGTTGTAAGAGCCCGAGTTCTTGGAGGTAAACTTCGAGTACGTGTAGTCCTCTTGAACTTGTCGCTCCGCTTTGGTGGCTTGATGTACTAGATCGAGGAGATTGGTGTATGGTTGAAAGTCCGCAATCTTCTTGATAGGATATTTGAGTCCATTCAAGAATCTCGTCGTCGTTTGTTCTTCATCTTCCGTGATGTTTGCTCGTGATATCTCCTTGTAGTACTCTTCAACGGACTTGGTACCTTGCTTGAGGAGTTGTAGCTTCTTGAACAAGTTACGGTTGTAGTGTGTTGGCACGAAGCGTGCTCTCATGACTTCCTTCATTTGAGCCCAAGTAGTGATAGGAGGTTGGCCTTTTGCTTCTCTTCTCTCAATGATTTGCTCCCACCAAATGAGAACATAGTCTTGGAACTCAAGGGAGGCCATAGCAATTTTCTTCTCTTCATCAAAGTTGTGTAAACGGAAGATCTTATCAACTTTCAATGCCCATGAGAGTAGTCTTCGGGATCAATGCTTCCGGAAAACTTTAGCATAGTGAACTTAAGCTTGCCATAGTGATGCTCTTCATTGTTTGCTTGCCTATTGGGAGGGCGTTCGTGATTTGGACGGTTGTCAACCTCATGTTGATCTTGGCGGAGTAGATGTTCATTGGCATGGTGTACTTGCCGAGCTTGTTGTTCTTGTTGAGGTTGTTGCTCTTGTCGCGCTTGAGGAGGGGTTTTTTGGTGCATTCGTGCTTGGTGGCGCCTCTCTTGCAACTCATCACGAAGGAAAACCTCTTCTTGACGAGTGTGTTGATTGCGAGTTGCCACATTGCGATGTGCATCATGTAATGCTCGTTGCGCCTCAAGAGCTTAAGCTTCTCGACGTTGTTGTGCTTGACGATGAGCTTCGGCATCATGTTCTTCTTGGTGTTGACGTGCTCGCTCTTGTTGTTGTTGGCGTAGTCTTTGCCGTTCTTGTGCTTGCTCAAGTGTAGCTTGGTTTTGACGATGTCGACTATCTTGCTCGTCGAGTGGGTCTTGGGAGATCTTGTCATGAAGTGGATTCCGGTTGTCATGTCGAGCTTGACGTGTGGCTTGACGAAGAGTGTTCAATGTAGGGGTACTAGAGCCGTCCGTCAAGTCGATGTGCTTGAGTGGCTTCGTCTTTGAGAGGATGTGGAAGAAGAGCGTCGGCTGACTATCAAAGTCCGTAGCGCATCGAATTGAGTAGCCATGTTGGTGTTGATGATGTTGAATTGCTCTCTTGTTCTTGCTTCAAATTGACGCGCGTCGGTGGCGACTTGCTCAATGTGCTCTCGCATAGCTTCACTTTCTTGATGTAGAGCTCGTTGGACACCAAAGAGATGTAAGTTGGTGACGTAGTTGTTCGATTCTTGAGGATCATCGAAGAGCGGGTTCGTAGATGTACTTGGCCTATCCATCGTTACAAGCAAGTATGTGAGTGGGAGAAAGGAGAAGACAATACCAAATGTACCTTGACCGAAGGTGACAATGGATCAATGATCAGTCTATAATGTAACCCGGAAATAGCACTATTGGTACCAAGTCTTGTCGATTCTCACACCTACACAAGTAAAGCTTTGAGAGGAGCTTGGTTAGGATGGTGGCAAAACTTCAATGCAAAAAGTGAGTAAGATTCCATGATGTTGAAAATGATTCACAATTGGCTCGTGCAACAAGTAGATCACAAGCAAGAAGTAGCACACGGAACACACGCACGGATAGATAAATGTGGTTGTGCAACCAAAAGTGAGCGAAAATGTGGAATCCGCGGAAAATGTTGATATTGCACAACGCTAGAGAGACGCTAACGCTATGAGTGTATGATGTGCCGATGCTTTTAGCACAAGGTGAAGTATTGCTATCTCATATGATCTATTTGGATGCAAGGTGTTTGATGCTATTGTGCTTTTGCGTATAAGCTTTGGATGGCTATTTTGCTTAGAAGCTTGTGAGCTCTTTCTTTGTACACTTATGCATGCTTCTTGGATCAAGGTAGCTATTGTGTATGCGGAACACTCTTGTGTCACACGTAGATATGATGATGTAGTACCACTCAACTACACTAGATGCTATGATCAAGTATGTAGTATGCAATGTCTATGAGTATCACTAATGTGCACAAGTGTCGTGGCCCGGCAACACTCAAATGGCTAGTCTCGGTAGGAAAGCTACGCAAAATGGTCGATGAGGGTCTATCAATGCAATTGCAAGGTAGTAAACGAGGTGTCGTCAATGTTACCGGCCTTGTCGAGGTTGAGAGGTGGTCTTGTCGATGTTGTTCCGCTCCGAGATAGCTGAAACACAAACGGACACGAAGAAAACCACAACTCAAAATGATCCAAGACACAAAGGGGTAAGACCGTAGTGATGTTGGTTATGTTATGGTAGTGGGGGTGTATAGCGGAAAAGGTGTCTAGGGTTTTTGCGGTGGTGAAAATGTGGCGAAGAAAAATTGCAAAATGCAGTTTCGACAGGGTTGGTCGGATGATCCAGACGTCTGGCCGGATGATCCGGGCGCTGGCCGGATGATCCGGATGAATGTCCGGATGATCCGGGTTTGTCAAACCTTGCGAGATGAGCTCGGGGAAGAGGTGGAAAAAGATTTTTTTTTCTCGGATTTTCGTTGGTTTTTGGGCGGATTTGAGGGTGGGGGAGGTGGGGAAAAGGGTAATTCACTTGTCACACAACTCAACCACGGACCACAATCAACAAAATCTCATCAAAACACACAAATCACAAAAAAAATGTGGGGCTATTTTGTGGGGATTTTCGAATTTGGACAAAAAACAACAAGAACAATCTAGAAAACAAGGTGTGGGGCTCCAAATCCGTGATCAACCAAGGCTAATGATACCATAGATGATGAAGGGTGAAACCCTACGTGGCCGATCTTTCACGAAAAGGAGTGATCTCGAGGAAGAACACGAGGGGCAAAAGGAAAAACACAAGAGAGAGACAAGGAGGAAACACTCAAATCAACCAACTTAGGTCACACAAATGCTAGATCCGGGTACACAAAGTGCGATACACGATACACGATCAACTAAGGACGATACAAGTGGCGGTAGTCATCTCCGTGAGGAGGTCTTGATGTTCTTCTCCGTATAGGAGGTCTTGAATCTGGTGGATCTTCTCCGAAGAGGCCGCAGTCTCGTAGGAGAGGAACCACTATGGTTTTTGGATGAGCTAACACAAAGCTAACCCTAGATAGTTTAGGTAGAGTGATATATGTAGGCTAGGAGGGGTGAAGGGGTACATGGGCCTCAGCCCAACACTATGCACGCAGGCACTGTCCGGATGATCCGGACGTTTGTCCGGATGATCCGGGATTCGGGGTTCCAGATGATCCGGGGCGGCGTCCGGATGATCCGGACGTGTCTGAACCGCTGCAGGTGGCCCGGATGTCCGGGTCTCCGTCCGGGTGTCCGGGTGCGTCCGGATGATCCGGGCTGGGGTCCGAACGATCCGGCTTCGGCGTGGAGCTTTGGGTGTCTTCGGGCACATTTGCCGGATCGTCCAGACGTTTGTCCGGATCATCCGGGCTTCGGCCGGATCGTCCGGGACATCGGCCGGATCGTCCAGGCAGGCTGAGTCCTGGCAGTTTTTCTCGTCCTTCTTCCTCCTTCGATTCTTCTTGTCCCTTGACTTCTCCATGGTTGCTCCTGAGGTGCCTGAGTATGCAAAGAGTCTCTGATGAGGGTAGCAGCCATGTCTCATGTGAATCAAAGTGATGTAGAGAGAGGAGTGAAGTCACCTCGGTCTCGAAAGCTCGTGCTCGAGCACGTGTCGTGGGTCCACTTGGCACTTGGTGAGACGAAGGTAGGTCCATGGGGATGACCTTGGGATGCTCTGCCCACAGGGTCAACCCGTTCTAGGCCGATCTTTCACGAAATGGAGAGGAACCCACGAAGAACACGGAGAGAAACGCGAGGGAAGAACACTCAAGAACAAGTCCAATCACACATCCACTAGACAATCAAACACACAAGGTCACAAGGTACATGAACAACAAAGGGAAAGATAAAAGGTAGAGTTCATCTCCAAGAGGAGGTCTTGAATCCGCGAAGGATCTTCCCGTGAGGGGTCTTGAATCCAAGGTGGATCTTCTCCGTAGAGGGGTCGCGGTCTCTCTCGTGGAGTAGATCCGTAATGGATGAGCAAAGCTCTAGTATAAAATGAGCTATCACATTTTCTAACCCTAGAAATGAGGTGGGGGAGGAGTATATATAGTCTTAGACATGAAGGGGTAAGTGGGAGAGGATACATGGGCCTCTGGCCCGACTCTGCGCGCAGGTAGGCGCCGAATGTCCGAGCTGGGGGCCGGATGTCCAGCCATTCGTGGGAGGCCGGATGTCCGGGGCACGGGCCGGATGTCCGGCCTGGCGGTGGCCATTCTTCGGGTGCCCTCTGTTGCCCTAGCCGGATTTCGGGGGTGATGCCGGATGTCCGGCCTCTGCTGAGCGCCGGATGTCCAAGCTGGTCGCTGGATGTCCGGCTGCTGATGTGCCAGCAGCTCCGTCTTCTTCCATCGTCGCTTCCAAGCTTCCCTCGCGGATGGTGTAGGTGTTCCTCGACGCTTGCACTCCTCCTCCTAGTCCCTGAAGCTCCGAAAATACCTATGCATGCACACGAGTGGAGTGTCAAGTAGTATACCATCCTCGAAGGGGTCAAGTGAACACGTGTAAAGGAGATGATTCACCTTTATGTATGAGAAGTAGAGGTCTCACGTGTCACTTGCGAAACGGACTCTTGCCATGGTGATGTCCTTAGGATGCTCCGCATCAATATGCCTTTGTCTGTCCCTAGTGTTCCTTGGGAAGATATATCTATGGACTTTGTTTTGGGTTTACCTCGAACAAAGAAGGGGAGGGATAGCATTTTTGTTGTCGTGGATAGGTTCTCGAAGATGGCACACTTTATACCATGTCATAAAAGCGATGATGCTCCTAATGTTGCTGATTTGTTCTTTCGTGAAATTATTCGCTTGCATGGTGTACCAAATACTATTATTTCAGATCGTGATACTAAATTTCTTAGCCACTTTTGGAGATGTTTATGGGCTAAGTTGGGGACTAAACTGCTTTTTAGTACTACTTGTCACCCTCAAACTGATGGACAAACTGAAGTAGTCAATAGAACTTTGTCTACTATGCATAGGGCTGTTTTGAAGAAAAATGTGGGAACAATGCTTGCCTCATATTGAATTTGCTTATAATCGTTTGTTGCATTCCACTACTAAGATGTGCCCTTTTGAAATTATCTATGGTTTCCTACCTCGTGCACCTATTGATTTGTTGCCTCTTCCATCTTCGGAGAAGGTTAATTTTGATGCTAAACAACGTGCTGAATTGATCTTAAAAATGCATGAGTTAACTAAGGAAAATATTGAGCGCATGAATGCTAAATATAAACTTGTTGGAGATAAGGGTAGAAAACGTGTTGTCTTTGCACTTGGAGATCTTGTTTGGTTACATTTGCGTAAGGATAGGTTTCCTAATTTGCGCAAGTCAAAGCTAATGCCACGTGCTGACGGTCCTTTCAAGGTGTTAGAGAAAATAAATGATAATGTGTATAAACTTGAGTTGCCTGCAGATTTTGGGGTTAGTCCCACATTTAACATTGCAGATTTGAAGCCTTACTTGGGTGAGGAAGATGAGCTTCCGTCGAGGACAACTTTAATTCAAGAAGGGGAGGATGATGAGGACATCACTATTAAGGTTACACCCACAGCCCCAACTGACACATATACAGGACCAATTACTAGAGCTCGCGCACGCCAATTAAATTACCAGGTACTTTCGTTTCTTGGTAATGATTCTAATGTTCATGCGAATATGATGCTACCTAAATTTGATACATTTGTCTTGCTTACAAATGAAGGGCCTATCTTGGACAAGAAGGATGAACATTGGAGCAAGATCAAGCATGGAGATGATGGCATGCACAAGGGGAACAAGAACGGAGTTGCAAGTGATGATTTCAGGACTTTGAAGCCACCATAATGAGTGCGTGAAGCCTTGGACGAAATATACAAGATGTCACTTCATAAATTTCGTCCTGAGGCTATTATAGGTGTTGTGTCACCTTATTATTGGGCCAGGCCCATGTAGTTTCGAAATACTTGAGTATAGGCTGTTTTTAGAGCCCGTATGTGTGGGGAAACAAGAGTTAGGGTTGGTTTCCGACCCCTCCTCCAAGGGCCACGAAATTCCTCCCCTCTTCCCCCATATATACAGCCCTTAGGGCGTCGTTTAGACTTTGGGGTTTTGTTTAGATTAAAGTTCACCATAGCTGCAACTTTGCGTACTTCATTTGTGTTCAACGGCCAGACAAAGACGTCACAGAACCCCACTTGATCAATAAAGCTTTCCTCTTGAATTCTCAATATCCATATTGCAATCTCAGTTTCTTGCTTGTTCTTTGTTTGCCTGCAGGAAACAGACCTTCGTGGTCAGGTTGATCGTGCTCCGACGTGGTCAATAACCTCTCGGAGTTGGTTTAGCGATTTCTAAGGCGCAACGTCCTCGCACGTTCGTAGTCGGATCGTCAAAGTCGACTTCCTCCAAAACGATAGCCACCATCTCATCGAAAGACGGGACACATTTGCCTCTATCACGGTCACTAAGTCCTAGGCGGTACTACCGCGTCAGGCCACCGGTAGTACCGCTACAATGATAGCAGCCGGGACAACTGAGCGACTTCCACCAGGTATCGCCAACCCACCCGAAAGGAACCACACTTTTGCGGTGGTTGAGGCAGTACAACAGACAAAACTACCGCGCGACAGTGCCTAGGGTGCCTAAGTCCTTAGTGGTAGAACCGTTAGAGGATTGCGGTACAACCGCACCACCACCACCTAGGACACTACCTGACCTGAGGTAATCGCCCATCGGGCGGTAATTGTTCCAGGAGCACCAAACAACCAGTACACTACAAACGCACCCACTAGCAGTACAACCGCTAGTTTTGGAAAACCAGCACTTAGTTGAATTTGAGGCTCTCTCCTCGAAGAAAAGGTTGTATTTGGGTGCAATATGAGCGTGTACGAGTTTTGATTCACCCGGTACCTTTCGATGCTGACCCCTCTTAATAGTATGGATTTGTTGCCACCAAAGAAATAAAAGCGTCGAAAATGCCATCTTCTCTCTTCTGCGTCCGAAGGGTTGCCCAACCGTCTTATCCCACATAGTGTGTACATGTGTAGCTTAGTCACACATTAGTTCTCAAATTGCATTGAACACCAAAATACTTAAGGCAGGAAATGCCCTTACAACCACCTAACTTGTAAAGTGTAACACTTGGTTTGGCTCCTTGATGAGATTGGCGATAGATATCCCAATTAAAAAGGCAAGGGCGAGGTTTCCCCGCATGGTAGGCGTGGGAGTTTGGCCTACGGTTTGCATACTTTTGTCGGAGGATAATACATATCCGTCGTATCTATAATTTTTTATTGTTCCATGCCAACATTATTCAACGTTTACATACTTTTGACAACAATTTATATGATTTATTTGGACTAACCAATTGATCCAGTGCCCAGTGCCATTTCTTGTTTGTTGCATGTCTTGTTTCGGAGAATATCCTATCAAAGGAAGTCCAAATGCAATAAAAATTTACGGAGAATTATTTTGGAATATTTGTGCATTTTGGGAGGTGGAATCAATGTAAATGGAGGCCCAAAGCCTCCACAACCCATCAGGGCACGCCAGGGGGTGCCCGGCGCGATCAGGTGTCTTGTGTCCTCCTCGAACATCGGTTGGGGCCCTTTTTGGAGAAAAACCCGTGTAAAAATTTCAGTGCAATAGGAGATACGAATTTTCGGGAATTCAAGAAACGGTCAAGGGCCAGAAAACAGGAACGCGAAATAGAAGAGAACAGAGAGACAAATCCAATCTCGGAGGGGCTCTCGCCCCTCCGCTGCCATGGAGGCCATGGACTAGAGGGGGAACCCACCTCCCATCTAGGGCGATGCCAAGGAAGAAAAATAAGGAGGGGTCTCTCGCCCCTTCTCTCCCGATGGCGCCGTAGTACCACTGGGGCTAAGATCGTGACGGCGATCTACATCAACAACCTTGCTATCATCAACACCAACTTTCTCTCCCTCTATGCAGCGGTGTAACACCTATCTTCCCCACTGTAATCTCTACTTAAACATGGTGCTCAACACTATATATTATTTCCCAATGATCAATGGCTATCTTATGATGTTTGAGTAGACATGTTTTGTCCTACGGGTTAATCGTGATCTTGGTTGGTATGATTGTATATTTTATTATGGTGTTGTCCTACCGTGCCCTCCATGTCGCGCAAGTGGAGGGATCCCCATTGCAGGGTGTTTCAATATGTTCATAATTCGCTTATAGTGGGTGGCGTGAGTGACTAAATACACATACTTGAGTAAGTGGGCTATTGCGTATGGGAGTAAAGAGTACTTGATACTTAATGATATGGTTGGGTTTCACCACCTTAATGATCTTCAGTAGTTGCGGATGCTTGCTAGAGTTCTAATCATACGTGCATATGATCCAAGTAGAGAAAGTATGTTAGATTACGCCTCTCCCTCATGTAAAATTGCAAGAATGATTACCGGTCTAGTTACCAATTGCCTGGGAACAAATGACTTTCTTGTTGACAAAAGCTATCTACTTTTCTTGCCTTGCAATTTATTCATAGTTTTATTCTCGCAAAGTACTCCTAGTTTTATTCTTATTTTGGGTAAAGCAAACATTAAGTGTGCGTAGAGTTGTATCGATGGTCGATAGAACTTGAGGGATTTTTTTCTACCTTTAGCTCCTCGTTGGGTTCGACACTCTTACTTATCGAAAAAGGCTACAAATGATCCCCTACACTTGTGGGTTATCAAGACCTTTTTCTGGCGCCGTTGCCGGGGAGCAATAGCGTGGGGTGTATATTCTCGTGTGTTCTTGTTTGCTTTATCACTAAGTAATTTTTATTGTGTGCTCTTGTTTTCTATCTTTAGTTATGGGTAGGAAACACAAAATACCAAAAAAAAAATAGTTGTACCTACTGAACCAATGGTTGAAGAACCACCCAAAATCTATCACACTAGTGAAGTTTGTTCTTGGATCATCTTCAATCCCTATGTGCTCGTGCTGAAACCCCAATTAGCTTAGTTGAGGGCAAATCACTAGATGAGCATGCTTGTTATGTGCTACACTGCTTATCTCAAAAAGGGAAATTTTTATGGCATCAAATTAATACTATGCAATGCTATGCTTGGTTATTATGTGAATTATATGATTTTACTTGTTGTCATGAAGACCCTAAGAAACACCTTCCTTACCAATGTGAGTTTAGTGATGATGGAATCGTATCTTCGTATGCTAAGGGTGTTTATAATTACTATGATGTTCAACAAATTGAAGAATTTGCTGCTTTTAAGGGTGCTTATGAAATTGCTTCTTTGATTGAAAAGTATGATACTACTCTTTACAAATCTCAAAATTTTGCCATACATAAATAGTGCTATGATAATCATGCTTCTAATTCCTATGTTAAACCATATACTGAGGAATTCTCTGCTGTCAAATAAGAGAATACTATTTTGCAGGAGTCTATGGAAGAAGAAATTGATGACATTGTGAGCTCATTGGATGAAAAATATGATGAGGAGAGCGAAGAAGAAAAGGAGGAAGAACGGATTAGCTACCCATGCCCACCTTCTAATGAGAGTAACTTTTGAACTCATACATTGTTTAATTTCCCTTCGTGCTTACCGATGGATGAATGCTACGATAATTGCTATGATCCCTTGGATTTGTTTAAATTATCCCTTTATGATGATGCTTGCTATGCTTGTGGCCAAGATGCAAATATGAATTATTCTTATGGAGATGAACTTGCTATAGTTCCTTATGCCAAGAATGAAATTGTTGCTATTGCACACACACATGATAATCCTACTATCTTTTTAAATTCTCCTAACTAAACTATATCGGAGAAGTTTGTACTTATTAAGGATTACATTGATGGGTTGCCTTTTACCGTTGCACATGATGATTTTGATGAATATAATATGCATGTGCTTGCTGCTCCTACTTGCAATTATTATGGGAGAGGAACCACATCTCCGCCTCTCTATGTTTCCTACACGACAAAATTGCAAGAAACTGCTTATACTATGCATTGGCCTTTACTTGATGTGCATGAATTATTATTTATGACATGCTGATGCATAGGAAGAGAGTTAGACTTCATCATTGCATGATATATGTTTCTTTTTGCTCAGTACTAAATTACAAATCATTGTTGATTAAAATTGGCTTTGATATACCTTGGGATCCAGGTGGATCCATTACTTGCGCACTATATGCCTAGCTTAATGGCTTTAAAGAAAGCGCTGCCAGGGAGACAACCCGGAAGTTCTAGATAGTCATTTATTTATGTTGAGTGATTTTATAAAGTTTAAAAAGAAAAAAATATAGAGGGGAACTTAATACTTTTTCAAAAAGAGAAGCGATTGAAGATTATGCATTGGAGAAATGAGGGTCGACCTTGAACACTTGTGTTCGTGCTCATGGAAACAATGTAGAACTTTTCACGGAAGTTTCTTGCAAAAATAATTATCCCCTTGTAAAAATACATTGTATGATAAAAATAATGTGCCACGATTTTCCTTTAGGATGTTTATATTGTTTGGTTGATATGTGTGGTGCATAAACAGAAACTTTGGTTGTAGTGCGTGAATTTACATTTATTACTGAAAGGTCATAAATTTATGAATTTTTTACACAATATTGCTTTTTTCATGTCCTATTTATTTAGAATTTTGTGGGTTACATAAGTATGACCGTAGTTCAAATCTTTATAGACTGTCCTGTTTTCACAGATTACTGTTATAGCTTCATTATTTGTGTATGTTTGAATTCTCGTTGAATCTTCCTTGACTTGGGGCCATAGAATTGTGATAGCATACAGTGGGTAATGTTTGATTATAATTATACAATATTGTTATAGCAGTACATGATGGGATTTGGTTGTCATATGCACTAACCCCGGTACTAAAAGTTCAGTTAAGTTTTGTGTGTATGAAGTGTTCGAAGATCGAGGAGGTCTCGATGTGAGGAGGAGGAGAAGCAAGAGCTCAAGCTTGGGGATGCCCAAGGCACCCAAAGTAAATATTCAAGGAGACTCAAGCATCTAAGCTGGGCCCCAGAAGGCATCTCGTCTTTCTTCAACAAGTATCGGTATGTTTTCGGTTTTCCTTTTGTTCACATGATATGTGTAAATTCTTGGAGCGTCTTTTGTGTTTAATTTTCACTTTTCTTTTATGCACCATGCCGGTATGAGATAGTCCATGGTTGATTTGTAGAATGCTCATTGCACTTCACTTATATCTTTTGAGTATGGCTTTATAGAATGCTTCATGTACTTCACTTGTATCATTTAAAGTTAGGATTGCCTGCTTCTCTTTAATAGAAAACCATTATTTGAAGAATGCTCTTTTGCCTCACTTGTATTTGTTAGAGCTTGGTAGTTTGTAGAAAGAATTGAACTCTCATGCTTCACTTATATCTATTTAGAGAGTCGACGGGAATTGGTCATTTGCATGGTTAGTCCTAAAATCCTACATAAAACTTGTGGATGACTGAATATTATATGTTTGATTCCTTGCAATAGTTTTGTGATATAGAGATGATAATATGTGGGAGGTACTAGTGTATGATCGTGTTTAGTAAGATATTGGTGCTAAGGTTTGTCATTCACGAAGCATGCACGCATATTCTCTCGTTATGCCGGGAAGTTGGAGCACAATTTATCCTTAATTGTATGTCTTTGAGCGAAGGTCAGGGGCGCACGATGGTTGACTCCTACCAACCTCCCCTAGGAGCATGCGTAGTATTGCTTTGCTTCGAGGACCAATAAACTTTTTCAATAAGTATATGAGTTCTTTATGATTAATGTGAGTCCATGGATTATACGCACTCTCACCCTTCCACCATTGCTAGCATTTATTGTGCCATGCAACTTTCGCTGGTGCATAAACTAATTATACCTTCCTCAAAACAGCCACCATACCTACCTATTATGGCATTTCCATAGCCATTCCAAGATATATTGCCATGCATTTCCATCATATAGTGTGACTTGAGCATTCATTTTCATATTGCTTTGCATGATCGTAAGACAGCTAGCACGATATTTTCATGGCTTGTCCGTTTTTTGATATCTTTGCTATGCTAGATCATTGCACATCCTGGTACACAACCTGAGGCATTCATATAGAGTCATACTTTGTTCTAGGTATCGAGTTGTAATTTTAATTTCTTTTGAGTTATAAGTAAAAGAAGTGTGATGATCATTATTATTCATTATTAGAGCATTACCCCAGTAAGTGAAGGATGATGGAGACCATGATTCCCCCACAAGTCAGGATGAGACTCCAGACGAAGAAAAAAAATAAGGAAAGAACAAAAGAAAAAAAAAAGAAAAAAAGAAAAAAAAAAGAAGAAAAAAAGAGAAGGAGAAAGAGAAGGGGCATGCTAATTCCACACTTGTGCTTCAAAGTAGCACAATGTTTTTCATAAAGAGAATCTCCAATGTTGTCAGTTTCATATACTAGTGGGAATTTTCCATAGTAGAGTTTGATACATACCCAGTTAGTTTCATATTGAGCTTTCATACACTTATAACTCTTAGTGCATCTGTTGCATGGAAATCCCTACTCCTCGCATTGTTATCGATTGATGGACATCTCCATAGCCCATTAATTTGCCTAGTTGATGTGAGACTTTCTCCCTTCTTTTGTCTACTACCACTGCATTCTATTCCACCCATAGTGATATATCCATGGCTTGCGCTCATGTATTGCGTGAGAGTGAAAATGCTGAAGCGCGTTAAAAAGTATAAACCAATTGCTTGGATGACACCGGGGTACTTCATGATTTATACTTTGTGTTAAGAAGATAGAGCATGACAAGGCTATATGATTTTGTAGGGATAATGTTCTTTAGCATTTGATATTTTTAAAGACATGATTGTTTGTTGGGATGCCTGAGTATTGATGTCTTTATGTCAAATTATAGACTATTGCTTTGAATCACTTATGTATTAATATTCATGCCATGACTAGAGATGTGATCAAGATTATGCTAGGTAGCATTCCACATAAAAATTATCTTTTTTATCATTTACCTACTCGAGGATGAGAATGAAGTAAGCTTTGGGATGCTGATACATCTCCATCGTATCTATATTTTTTATTGTTCCATCCCAATATTATTCAACTTTCACTACTGCAGGATGGTCCAAACGCGACACTACGATCAGAGACCCTTCGACGAAACTATGTGCGATGCCATAATCGCAAACGGTGGTGTAAAAAACTATCAAAAAAGGTGAAAAATGTTTGCAATGACAGATGCATTAAACACGGTTCAGAATTTAGTTGGGTGTGCGGTGCAGGGCATACGGTTCAGCTCAATTAACTGTTTGGGATGAGGAGGCACACAAAAAATGGGCAGCCAGATGAAGGTGTGTGCAATATACAGCATACGCTTCATTGGGATGAACTGTGTGTGATTAGGCAACACAATGGAAACTATTCAACTGAATAAGATGTGTGTGATACGCGGCAAACATGTCCGTAATCTGAAATGTGTGCGAATACCAATAATAACACAGATGATTGCTGCTAATAAGCCATGTGAATTGCTCTGTCTACAGTAGATTAACATGTATATATATAATTGAAATAAACATCCAATTACATAAGTGACTATACAGATCATTCGCACACACCTCAATAAACAATTGCATGCATTCTGAAGTAGGAGAAACAACCGTCTAGTCATCTACTTCTTGTGACGCTCCCGCCACTGCTATGTGGCTCAATCCCTCGTCTGTGTCAGGAAGAAGACATTTCCTCATGTCAACGATCCGCCTGTACATCTCGTAGCTTGTGTACACGTTCATGGCCGCATACTTGACATGTTGTTCATCGAGTCTCTTATGCCACACATTGTGCCATGCGTTCTTGTCCTTATTGCCTTCTTGCTTCATATTCGTGTAGTAGGGTTTAATGATGGCCGAGGCGAGGTCAACCAGGGAGTTCAGTTTGCTTTTGTCGCTGCCCCAAACCTTGTAGTGGTGCTGGATGTTGACAAGATTCGGGCATTTCAAGTCCAAAACCTTGAGCGCTTTTAGATCGTTGGTGGTGTCCATCATAGCGAAACTGTAGTCGGAGTTGTTGATAAACCTGGAGAAACGCTCGCAAGGCCTTGTGGAAAGGTGGAAGTGGTAGACGAGGACATCATTTCGCACACACAACTAGGCGACGGCAACCTTCTGATCGTGCCCGGCATGACCGATGGTGTACTCGAGGTCGAAGCCGACCACTCGGTACTTGTCCTCGGCAAGGAACTGCTCCATAGTATGGATGGAGCTCTCCACCGAGACCGGATCGTTCGTGTACACCACCGAGAGGGCCTTCCCCCTCACGTGGGTGTCCTCTACGTGATGCGTGGTGAACTGCCCGCCGTTGTCGTCGTCGACCGCTAGGAGCGCCATTGGAGCCACCGGGAGCGCCATTGGAACCGCTGGATGTCCTCTCTGTATGTGTCCTCGTGGGTGTGCTTATTGTGTCGTGTGAGACGAGAGATGAAGGTAAATGGCCCCAGGAATAAAAGGGGGCCGGGCGACGTGGATTCTCGGCGTGTTCGCATGGCAGTTTTTGCAGTGGTTAACTGCATCGTCGCGCTGCGCCCGGCGCAACCGCTTGCACACGAACGTGCGTGATCGTGTGCGTGGAGGGACGAGGGCAGAGCACCCGGAGGGACGCGAGAGTAGAGCGCGCGCGGTGGGACGCGAGTAGAGCGCGCCGCGGCCGCCTGAACCACAAGCAACCACATGCATAGACTAGTTGAACACACAGGAAATGGTCACCTACAAGTCGACCGACAGTTGTGTCGCTGCGTACAGAGCGGCCGTGTGGTACCACCTCCGTCTAGTCTATAATCTCCTTTATATTCTATGCCATACTTTGGCCTCAAATTTAACCAACAAAATGTTAATGCATGTTTAAAAAATTATATAATTGGAAACTATGTTCAAATACAAATCCAACTATATAATCTTTGGTGACATGCATTCGTATTTTATTAGTTAAATCATACTTATAGACCGGGACGGTGGTATAGTAGGTAATTAAATCGCAAACATTTTTTTATTAACCGTATGTGTACGTGGCCTTTCGTCCTCCTCTCGCACGTCTTGTCACCCCGCTACCGCGGATGGCTTACAGCGCAAGCTTGTGTAGCGCGCGGGGGCGTTCTTTTTGCCAAACAGTGGCGCCAATGAATCGTCGGTGAGCCCGTTCCCGCGCAACCTCGCAAGTTCTCGCGCAAGCTTCCCGTCTGACTCGGTGAAATCCCCCAAAATCCCAATGCTTACCAGCCTGCAATAAAAACCCTCACGGCCGGCGAGTCCTACGTCGCATTTCCCCCTCCATCCCTGTAGCTTATCTCGTCTGCTTCTCCCACATTCGCCAATGGCACCGGTCTGTCATCGTCGCTCAACCACTCCGCCGTCATTAGAGGACAGCTCCAGCTGGAAGGCTACACCACGGCGGCGGCGCAGTCCCCGACATAGTGTAGTGCGCGTGGCATCCCTATTGGGTGTGCGCGGAACACCCACCACATGCTTCGCCGCCGGTGCCCGTCGGCAGCTGTTGCCGGCCGCCGTTGCCGCCACACCACCATCGAAAGCCAGGGCCATTGCCAGCTCCTCCGCCACGGATTGAAGGCGGGAGATGGTCGTCGTGGCCGCCACCCCACTGCAGGCCACTGTGGCCATCACCCGCTCCGCCACCGCGGCCCGAAGGCGGGAGGTGGTGGTCGTGGCCGCCACCCCGTCGTCGGCTGCCATGGCCGCCAGCCCACCGTCGACCGCCAAGATTATCACCCGTTGCACCACCGTCGCCCGACGGCGGGAGGTGGAGGTGGATGCCCGCACGTGCGATAGCGACCTTGCGCGCTACACCGAGTTACTACGGGAGGAGGAGGAGCGCCTGGTCGAGCATGAAAAGAGCCTTACCACCGTAGTGGCTGCGGCACACGTCGCCTCAAAGGCGAGGAATTAGGAGATCTACGAGAAGAACCACCGCTTCGAGAGGGGTCATCTGGAGCGGTAGAGGGCGTTCGAGGTGAGCGTCACTGAAGGTGCATTAGCGGCAGGCACCGCATTGCGGTTGCCCAGCTCGTCGGTAGGCTCCTCCTCCTCCGCCTCTTACTGAGCGCACTCGGCAGAGGAGAGGCAGCCGGAAGTAGTACAAAGCCCCTCCGTAGTAGTAGTAGTAGTAGTAGTAGTAGTAGTAGTAGTAGTAGTAGTAGTAGTAGTAGTAGTAGTAGAAGCAGCAGCAGCAGCAGCAGTAGTAGTAGTAGTAGTAGTAGTAGTAGTAGTAGCAGCAGCAGTAGCAGCAGCAGCAGCAGCAGTAGCAGCAGTAGCAGAAGGAGCAGCAGCAGTAGCAGTAGCAGCAGCAGCAGCAGCAGCAGCAGCAGCAGCAGCAGCAGTAGCAGTAGCAGCAGCAGTAGCAGTAGCAGTAGCAGTAGCAGTAGCAGTAGCAGTAGCAGTAGCAGTAGTAGTAGTAGTAGTAGTAGTATTTAGGGGCTATTTTGTTCAGTTCATCTGACTATAGATGTGGTGGAACTGTACAACGTACTTAAAATTAGCTAGTATATATAGTTGAACTAGCTATTTCAGTACGTGGTTGGCAACAATTGGGGAAAAGTTTGGTCAGTTTAGCTGTCGAGTTGAACTGTTTGAACTAGCTATTTCAGTACGTGGTTGGCAACAATTGGGGAAAAGTTTGGTCAGTTTAGCTGTCGAGTTGAACTGTTTGTATGAATTAAGAACGACTGCTTAATCTATGAATGAAATCTATGCTTAATTACTGAATTTTAGTTGCAAAAATTAGATACTGCAAGTGATTTTTAGCTTCATATTTTGACAAATTGCAGTGTTACAAGGATTGGCAAATCTTACCAAATTGTTTGTACGTGGTTGCACATGGGTCATCCAAAACAACTGTTTGTGTTGAAGGGATGCACAAATCCTGCGCTGCTCTCGCTTTGCATACGAGTGTTCTATCTAAAACGTTTGCGATCAAGAGTTGCAGAAATCCTGCTCGGCACATTTTCTCTTGGCTTCCTGGAGAAGCTGTCGGTTTGCATACGGGTGTTCTAACTAAAACGTTTGCGATGAGTGTTTTATATTTAAAAAGCGAATTAAACTGCAGCTTGGGCGGCATTAATGGAGAGGATGCGAGCAAGGCGGACGGCCATGGAAGTCAAAGGGCTCGCTTCCCAGTGAGCCTGTGCAGCGTACAGCTCGCACGCTTCCCGGTGAGCCTGCGCACTCGAGCACAGCTTGCACGCCTCTCGGTCAGCCTGCGTGCCGGACGGCACTCGCACGCCCCCCGTTCAGTCAAGGTCAAGCAGCTGTCTGCACGGCACCTCCTACAAACATTAAAACCAAGACACGTGGCGTCACGTGAATGGTTAACAAAATTTTGGATATACTAGAATTTAGAAACCAGGCATCTCAATGTTTTGCCGGCAATCAACGGTGCCCTGGTGTTTGAAATTCATTCCCATTTCTTGCATGGAACCTAAGAATGCACCCAAGGACACATATCTGATTTTTCAACCAATTTATATGCACTCGAGCGTGTGCATGTAGTTCAAATTTGAATTATGCACATAAATGCACTGAAAACTCAGTTAATGCATAAAAATATCCAACGAACCCCGAAAAATCACAAAAATTCACACAACACTCATGTTGTTCTATGTTGACATAAGAAAAAAAATTGAAAGCAATAAGAGGCAATGGATATCGTTTCGTCCCCAAAGGTGGGACATTCCCTACCGAAAGCATCATGCTAGTTGTGAGAAGCTCCAGTTTTTGAGAAGCATATACCCTAACCTGCCCCAAATGGGATAAAATTTGTACCACGACATGTTGATGCCGCTCCATGATAGCATGCCAAGTTTCATGAATTTCGGACGAGTTTTGGATTTACTAGATTTTAAAAACCAGGCATCTCAATGTTTTGTCGGCAATCAACGGTGCCCTAGTATTTGAAATTCATTCCCATTTCTTGCATGGGACCTAAGCATGCACCCAAGGACACATATTTGATTTTTCAACCAATTTATATGCATTGGAGCATGTGCATGTAGTTCAAATTTGAATTATGCACATAAATGCATTGAAAACTCAGTTAATGCATAAAAATGTCCAAACGAACCCCGAAAAATCACAAAAAATCACACAACACTCATGTTGTTCTATGTTGACACGAGAAAAAAAATTTGAAAGCAATAAGAGGCAATGGATATCATTTCGTCCCCAAAGGTGGGACGTTCCGTACCGAAAAGCATCATGCTTGTTGTGAGAAGCTCCGGTTTGTGAAAAACATATACCCTAACCTACCCCAAATGGGAAAAAATTTGTACCACGACATGTTGATGCCGCTCCATGATAGCATGCCAAGTTTCATGAATTTCAGACGAGTTTTGGATTTAGTAGAATTTAAAAACCAGGCATCTCATTATTTTGCCAGCAATCAACGGTGCCTCGGTGTTCGAAATTCATTCCCATTTCTTGCATAGGACCTAAGCATGCACCCAAGGACACATATTTGTTTTTTCAACCAATTTATATGCACTGGAGCATGTGCATGTAGTTCAAATTTGAATTTTGCACATAAAATGCATTGAAAACATAGTTAATGCATAAAATGTCCAAACGAACCCCGAAAAATCACATAAAGTCACACAACACTCCTGTTGTTCTATGTTGACATGAGAAAAAAATTGAAAGCAATAAGAGGCAATGGATATCGTTTCGTCCCCAAAGGTGGGACGTTCCCTACCGAAAACCATCATGCTTGTTGTGAGAAGCTCCGGTTTGTGAGAAGCATATACCCAAACCTGCCCCAAATGGGAGAAAATTTGTACCACGGCATGTTCATGCCGCTCCATGATAGCATGCCAAGTTTCATTAATTTCAGATGAGTTTTGGATTTACTAGAATTTAAAAACCAGGCATCTCAATGTTTTGCCGGCAATCAACGATGCCCCGGTGTTTGAAATTCATTCCCATTTCTTGCATGGGACCTAAGCATGCATCCAAGGACACACATTTGATTTTTCAACCAATTCATATGCACTGGAGCATGTTCATGTAGTTCAAATTTGAATTATGCACATAAAATACATTGAAAACTCAGTTAATGCATAAAACTGTCCAAACGAACACCGTAAAATCACAAAAAATCACACAACACTCATGTTGTTCTATGTTGACATGAGAATAAAATTTGAAAGCAATAAGAGGCAATGGATATCGTTTCGTCCCCAAAGGTGGGACGTTCCCTACCGAAAACCATCATGCTTGTTGTGAGAAGCTCCGGTTTGTGAGAAGCATATACCCAAACCTGCCCCCAAATGGTACAAAATTTGTACCATGACATGTTGATGTCGCTCCATGATAGCATGCCAAGTTTCATGAATTTCAGACGAGTTTTGGATTTATTAGAATTTAAAAACCTGGCATCTCAATGTTTTGCCGGCAATCAACGGGGCCCCGGTGTTTGAAATTCATTCCCATTTCTTGCATGGGACCTAAGCATGCACCCAAGGACACATATTTGATTTTTCAACCAATTTATATGCACTGGAGCATGTGCATGTAGTTCAAATTTGAATTGTTCACCTGGAATGGCTAGAAAACTAATTTAATGTATAAAATGTTCAAACAAACCTTGAATAATTCCAATTCTTTTATGACACACATATAGTTGCATGTTCACTCAGAGAAAAGGTCTAGGAATTCAAACACTGTCAATTGTCGTTGTGACCCCATTTTGTGATAGAGGCAAAGGTGTCCAGTCTTTCGATGAGATGGTGGCTATCGTTTTGCAGGAAGTCGACTTTGACGATCCGACTACAAACGTGCGAGGACGTCGCGCCTTAGCAATCGCTAAACCAACTCCGAGAGGTTATTGACCACGCCGGAGCACGATCAACCTGACCATGAAGGTCTGTTTCCTGCAGGCAAACCAAGAACAAGCAAGAAACTGAGATTGCAATATGGATATTGCGAATTCAAGAGGAAAGCTTTTTTGATCAAGTGGGGTTCTGTGACGTCTTTGTCTGGTCGTTGAACACAAACGAAGTATGCAAAGTTGCAGCTATGGCGAACTTTAATCTAAACAAAACCCAAAGTCTAAACGACGCCCTAAGGGCTGTATATATGGGGGAAGAGGGGGGAATTTCGTGGCCCTTGGAGGAGGGATCCGAAACCAACCCTAACACTTGTTTCCCCACACATACGAACTCTAAAAACAGCCTATACTCAAGTATTTCGAAATTACATGGGCCTGGCCCAATAATAAGGTGACGCAGCACCTATAATAGCCTCTGGACGAAATTTATGAAGTGGCATCTTGTATATTTCGTCCAAGGCTTCATGCCCTCATTATGGTGGCTTCAAAGTCCTGAAATCATCACTTGTAACTCCGTTCTTGTTCCCCTTGCGCATGCCATCATCTCCATGCTTGATCTTGCTCAAATGTTCATCCTTCTTGTCCAAGCTAGGCCCTTCATTTGTAAGCAAGACAAACGTATCTAATTTAGGCAGCATCCTATTCTCATGAACATTAGAATCATTACCAAGAAACGAAAGTACCTCGTAATTTAATTGGTGTGCGCGAGCTCTAGTAATTGGTCATGTATATGTGTCAGTTGGGGCTGTGGGTGTAACCTTGTTATTGATGTCCTCATCATCCTCCCCTTCTTGAATTGAAGTCGTCCTCGACGCAAGCTCATCTTCATCACCCAAGTAAGGCTTCAAATCTGCAATGTTAAATGTGAGACTAACCCCAAAATCTGCAGGCAACTCAAGTTTATATGCATTATCATTTATTTTCTCTAACACCTTGAAAGGACCATCAGCACGTGGCATTAGCTTTGACTTGCGCAAATTAGGAAACCTATCCTTACGCAAATGTAACCATACAAGATCTCCAGGTGCAAAGACAACACGTTTTCTACCCTTATCTCCAACAAGTTTATATTTAGCATTCATGCGCTCAATATTTTCCTTAGTTAACTCATGCATTTTTAAGATCAATTCAGCACGTTGTTTAGCATCAAAATTAACCTTCTCCGAAGATGGAAGAGGCAACAAATCAATTGGTGCACGAGGTAAGAAACCATAGACAATTTCAAAAGGGCACATCTTAGTAGTAGAATGCAACGAACGATTATAAGCAAATTCAATATGAGGCAAGCATTCTTCCCACATTTTCTTGTTATTCTTCAAAACAGCCCTAAGCATAGTAGACAAAGTTCTATTGACTACTTCAGTTTGTCCATCAGTTTGGGGGTGACAAGTAGTACTAAAAAGTAGTTTAGTACCCAACTTAGCCCATAGACAGCTCCAAAAGTGGCTAAGAAATTTAGTATCACGATCTGAAACAATAGTATTTGGCACACCATGCAAGCGAATAATTTCACGAAAGAACAAATCAGCAACATTAGCAGCATCATCGCTTTTATGACACGGTATAAAGTGTGCCATCTTTGAGAACCTATCCACGACAACAAAAATGATATCCCTCCCCTTCTTTGTTCGAGGTAAACCCAAAACAAAGTCCATAGATATATCTTCCCAAGGAACACTAGGGACAGGCAAAGGCATATATAAACCATGAGGATTGAGTCATGACTTAGATTTTTTACATGTAGTGCAGCGAGCAACAAAACGCTCAACATCCTGTCTCATATTTGGCCAAAAGAAATGTGTAGCAAGTACGTTCGCTGTCTTCTTCACGCCAAAGTGTCCCATTAATCCTCCTCCATGCGCCTCCTCCAACAACAAAAGACTAACAGAGCTAGCTGGAATGCATAGCTTGTTAGCACGAAACACAAATCCATCATTAACGACGAACTTGTTCCATGTTCTCCCTTCTTTACAATTCTGCAATACATCTTTAAATTCAGCATCATGCACATATTGATCTTTGATGGTCTCCAAACCAAATATTCTAAAGTCAAGTTGTGAAAGCATAGTATAACGACGAGACAATGCATCAGCAATAACATTTTCTTTTCCCTTCATGTTTTTAATAACATAAGGGAAAGTCTCTATTAATTCAACACATTTAGCATGTCTACGATTCAGTTTTGCTTGACTTTTAATGTGCTTCAAAGATTCATGATCAGAATGTATAACAAATTCTTTGGGCCATAAATAATGGTGCCATGTTTCCAAATCCGAACAAGAGCATATAATTCCTTATCATAAGTAGAATAATTCAAACTAGGCCCACTCAATTTTTCAGAAAAGTATGCAACAGGTTTACCATCTTGTAATAACACACCTCCTAACCCAATTCCACTAGCATCACATTCAAGCTCAAAAGTCTTATTAAAATCAGGAAGTTGGAGTAAAGGAGCAAGTGTCAACTTATCTTTCAATACCGTGAATGCTTCTTCCTGTGCAGTACCCCAAACTAAAGGCACATCCTTCTTTGTAAGCTCATTGAGAGGTGCGGCAATGGTGCTGAAATCTCTCACAAAACGCCGATAGAATCCAGGGAGGCCTAGGAAACTCCTCACGTGTGTGACCGTTTTGGGTTGCGGCCAACTCTCAATAGCTTCAATCTTGGCTTTATCAACCTCAATTCCCTGTGGGGTAACAACATAGCCAAGAAAAGATACTCGGTCGGTGCAAAAGGTGCACTTTCCAAGGTTACCAACCAAACGTGCATCACGTAGAACAATAAAAACAGCATGTAAATGTTCCAAATATTCCTCCAAAGATCTACTATAAATCAATATATCATCAAAGTATACTACCACAAATCGTCCAATGAAAGCACGTAAAACTTCATTCATTAATCTCATGAAAGTACTAGGTGCATTAGTTAACCCAAAAGGCATGACTAACCACTCATATAATCCAAAATTAGTTTTAAATGTTGTTTTCCATTCATCTCCCAATTTCATACGAATTTGATGGTATCCACTACGCAAATCAACTTTGGGGAATATTGCAGAGCCACTCAATTCATCAAGCACATCATCTAGCCTAGGAATAGGATGACGATAAAGAATAGTAATATTATTAATGCCTCTACAATCAATACACATACGCGATGTACCATCCTTTTTCGGCACTATAATAATAGGAACAGCACAAGGACTAAGGGATTCACGTATATAACCTTTGTCGAGTAGCTCCTGTACTTGACGCATAATCTCCTTCGTCTCCTCTGGATTGGTACGGTATGGTGCGCAGTTGGGTAGTGATGCACCGGGAATTAAGTCAATCTGATGCTCAATCCCTTGAATCTGATGCTCAATCCCAGTGCATCGCTACCCAACCGCGCACCATACCGTACCAATCCAGAAGAGACGAAGGAGATTATGCGTCAAGTACAGGAGCTACTCGACAAAGGTTATATACGCGAATCCCTTAGTCCTTGTGTTGTTCCTATTATTCTAGTGCCGAAAAAGGATGGTACATCGTGTATGTGTGTTGATTGTAGAGGCATTAATAATATTACTATTCTTTATCGTCATCCTATTCCTAGGCTAGATGATATGCTTGATGAATTGAGTGGCTCTACAATATTCTCCAAAGTTGATTTGCGTAGTGGATACCATCAAATTCGTATGAAATTGGGAGATGAATGGAAAACAACATTTAAAACTAATTTTGGATTATATGAGTGGTTAGTCATGCCTTTTGGGTTAACTAATGCACCTAGTACTTTCATGAGATTAATGAATGAAGTTTTACGTGCTTTCATTGGACGATTTGTGGTAGTATACTTTGATGATATATTGATTTATAGCAGATCTTTGGAGGAACATTTGGAACATTTACGTGCTGTTTTTATTGTTCTACGTGATGCACGTTTGGTTGGTAACCTTGGAAAGTGCACCTTTTGCACCGACCGAGTATCTTTTCTTGGCTATGTTGTTACCCCACAGGGAATTGAGGTTGATAAAGCCAAGATTGAAGCTATTGAGAGTTGGCCGCAACCCAAAACGGTCACACACGTGAGGAGTTTCCTTGGCCTCGCTGGATTCTATCGGCGTTTTGTGAGAGATTTCAGCACCATTGCCGCACCTCTCAATGAGCTTACAAAGAAGGATGTGCCTTTTGTTTGGGGTACTGCACAGGAAGAAGCATTCACGGTATTGAAAGATAAGTTGACACATGCTCCTTTACTCCAACTTCCTGATTTTAATAAGACTTTTGAGCTTGAATGTGATGCTAGTGGAATTGGGTTCGGAGGTGTGTTATTACAAGATGGTAAACCTGTTGCATACTTTTCTGAAAAATTGAGTGGGCCTAGTCTGAATTATTCTACTTATGATAAGGAATTATATGCTCTTGTTCGGACTTTGGAAACATGGCAACATTATTTATGGCCCAAAGCATTTGTTATACATTCTGATAATGAATCTTTGAAGCACATTAAAAGTCAAGCAAAACTGAACCGTAGACATGCTAAATGGGTTGAATTCATAGAGACTTTCCCTTATGTTATTAAACACAAGAAGGGAAAAGAAAATGTTATTGCTGATGCATTGTCTCGTCGTTACACTATGCTTTCACAACTTGACTTTAAAATATTTGGTTTGGAGACCATCAAAGATCAATATGTGCATGATGCTGAATTTAAAGATGTATTGCAGAATTGTAAAGAAGGGAGAACATGGAACAAGTTCATCGTTAATGATGGATTTGTGTTTCGTGCTAACAAGCTATGCATTCCAGCTAGCTCTGTTCGTCTTTTGTTGTTGGAGGAGGCGCATGGAGGAGGATCAATGGGACACTTTGGCGTGAAGAAGACGGAGGATGTACTTGCTACACATTTCTTTTGGCCAAAGATGAGACGAGATGTTGAGCGTTTTGTTGCTCGCTGCACTACATGTCAAAAAGCTAAGTCACGACTCAATCCTCATGGTTTATATATGCCTTTGCCTGTCCCTAGTGTTCCTTGGGAAGATATATCTATGGACTTTGTTTTGGGTATACCTCGAACAAAGAAGGGGAGTGATAGCATATTTGTTGTCGTGGATAGGTTCTCGAAGATGGCACACTTTATACCATGTCATAAAAGCGATGATGCTGCTAATGTTGCTGATTTGTTCTTTCGTGAAATTATTCGCTTGCATGGTGTGCCAAATACTATTGTTTCAGATCGTGATACTAAATTTCTTAGCCACTTTTGGAGATGTTTATCGGCTAAGTTGGGGACTAAACTGCTTTTTAGTACTACTTGTCACCCCCAAACTGATGGAGAAACTGAAGTAGTCAACAGAACTTTGTCTACTATGCTTAGGGCTGTTTTGAAGAATAATAAGAAAATGTGGGAAGAATGCTTGCCTCGAATTTGCTTATAATCGTTCGTTGCATTCTACTACTAAGATGTGCCCTTTTGAAATTGTATATGGTTTCCTACCTCGTGCACCTATTGATTTGTTGCCTCTTCCATCTTCGGAGAAGGTTAATTTTGATGCTAAACAACATGCTGAATTGATCTTAAAAATGCATGAGTTAACTAAGGAAAATATTAAGCGCATGAATGCTAAATATAAACTTGTTAGAGATAAGGGTAGAAAACGTGTTGTCTTTGCACCTGGAGATCTTGTTTGGTTACATTTGCGTAAGGATAGGTTTCCTAATTTGCGCAAGTCAAAGCTAATGCCACATGATGATGGTCCTTTCAAGGTGTTAGAGAAAATAAATGATAATGCATATAAACTTGAGTTGCCTGCAGATTTTGGGGTTAGTCCCACATTTAACATTGCATATTTGAAGCCTTACTTGGGTGAGGAAGATGAGCTTCCGTCGAGGACGACTTCAATTCAAGAAGGGGAGGATGATGAGGACATCACTAACAAGGTTACACCCACAGCTCCAACTGACACATATACATGACCAATTACTAGAGCTCGCGCACGCCAATTAAATTACCAGGTACTTTCATTTCTTGGTAATGATTATAATGTTCATGAGAATATGATGCTGCCTAAATTGGATACATTTATCTTGCTTACAAATGAAGGGCCTAGCTTGGACATGAAGGATGAACATTGGAGCAAGATCAAGCATGGAGATGATGGCATGCGCAAGGGGAACAAGAATGGAGTTACAAGTGATGATTTCAGGACTTTGAAGCCACCATAGTGAGTGCGTGAAGCCTTGGACGAAATATACAAGATGCCACTTCATAAATTTTGTCGAGAGGCTATTATAGGTGCTGCGTCACCTTATTATTGGGCCACGCCCATGTAATTTCGAAATACATGAGTATAGGCTGTTTTTAGAGTCCGTATGTGTGGGGAAACAAGAGTTAGGGTTGGTTTCGGACCCCTCCACCAAGGGCCACGAAATTCCCCCTCTTCCCCCATATATACAGCCCTTAGGGCGTCGTTTAGACTTTGGGTTTTGTTTAGATTAAAGTTCACCATAGCTGCAACTTCGCGTACTTCGTTTGTATTCAACGACCAAACAAAGAGGTCACAGAACCCCGCCTTTGATCAATAAAGCTTTCCTCTTATATTCACAATATCCAGATTGCAATCTTAGTTTCTTGCTTTGTTCTTCGTTTGCCTGCAGGAAACAGACCCTCATGGTCAGGTTGATCATGCTCCGGCGTGGTCAATAACCTCTCAGAATTGGTTTAGCGATTGCTAAGGCGCGACGTCCTCGCATGTTCGTAGTCGGATCGTCAAAATCTACTCCACTGAAAACGATAGCCATCATCTCATCGAAAGACGGGACACATTTGCCTCTATCACATGCCTACCCTCGACGAGTCCGTCCCTCCAATGGACAACCCGATGACCATGGTGGAAGAAGATGCACCACCCACATGGTTCCATCATGATGAAGATGAGTACAATTGGATCATGAACACCTCACCTACAACGCATGAGCGACGCTCCAAAGGTAAAATAGGTGAAGGTGATGCTCTTGTCCCACTAATGGACTATCTTACCAATGATTGCTTGCATGATGTTGACACACCTATTCACATGCTTCATGCTAGTGCGACTTCTTCATGTCTTGACTTACCTATTTATGATGAATATGATGATGAGCATGTTGAGTTGCCTAGTTGTGATGCTATGCTCCATAGGATATCATGTGAAAATTCTTTTGGTCACATCATGTTCGAGAACCCTCTAAACTTGTCATATGCTATGAGTGAGATCTCCCATATTGCATCATTTCAATCGCAACATAGTAACTATGCATGCCCCATTAAAATAAATCCCATTTGCACTTGTGGCATAGATGACAAGATGATGGTCATTGGCTTTTGTTTCTCTTGCGATGATATTGTCATGCTTCCTTTACATGATTTGCGCAATTCATCTACTATGCCATGCCATGATCACATTGTTACAAATATGCAATATTTTGGATGTTGTCAATATTCTCCATGTGATGTTTCCGTTAATGCTCATGATGAGACCCCCATAATTTCCTCATACATACTAGGAGATCTTGATGCATTCCATACCTTGCATGATTACCATGATTGTGTGCACCATATGCATTACATGAATAACAATGTGTGATAGCCTGGCATATTAGGGATGATAGACTACTCATATCAATAAGGAATTCCTTGTTTTCCGGGAGCCCATTCGGATAGAACTCCAAAGTTAAGCGTGCTCAGCTTGGAGTAGTTTCAGGATGGGTGACCGACCGGGAAGTTGCTCCCGGGTGCACACGAGTGAGGACAAAGTGCGCAGAAAAGACTAGTATTGATATGTGAGGCCAGTCTAGATCCCGCCAAGAGTAACGACCACCGACGGGTGTGTCCGGGGCGTTACACAATGCTCTACATACTTTTCATGATGCATTACACCATTTGAGTCTCCATTATGCTATACATAACAATAAACCTCTCATGATGGATGCCATGTTTCTATATCATGCATCTCATTTGTTTGAGAATTGGATATTTTGTGCTAACCAACACATGCACGTGCGCATCATGATGGAC
>LR738710.1:415107718-415161784 GCA_902687465.1 Secale cereale
GGACAAAGTGCGCAGAAAAGACTAGTATTGATATGTGAGGCCAGTCTAGATCCCGCCAAGAGTAACGACCACCGGCGGGTGTGTCCGGGGCGTTACACAATGCTCTACATACTTTTCATGATGCATTACACCATTTGAGTCTCCATTATGCTATAAATAACAATAAACCTCTCATGATGGATGCCATGTTTCTATATCACGCATCTCATTTGTTTGAGAATTGGATATTTTGTGCTAACCAACACATGCACGTGCGCATCATGATGGATGATGTGTACATATACCACGCACACACAATTTTTCCTTTGTCTTTGTTTTGTGTAGGTACTCATGAACATTTGTCAACCTCACAATTCCATGAGTTGACAAAACGAGCTCTTGAGAGCAACGACGATTTGGGATCCCGTGGATTGTCCCTACCACCGTTCTCTTCGCACAACCACTACGCGCATCTCTTTTACTTGGCTCTCACACGGCCATGGGCTATTTGCCACTTGTCACATTATGCCCATACTATCGTGTTCACTTTGCATGTTATGCATCTTGCTATGATTTTGCCATGCAATTGTGACCCTTGCTTTCAATTACCCATGATTCACCATTATGATACTCCTATGTGTATTTGCATGCTTGGTGGAGACACTAGTAGCTATTGCCATGATTTCTTTGTGCCCCATGCTATTGTTGATTCTTGTGTTGGGAGAGTCATGATATCCCATTGCTATTTCCATATGGCCTCTCATCAACACATTGATGCTATTTTGCTCATATCTTGCTTTCATGCTTGTGCTATCCATGTGCATCACGTATGCTCACTATTTGCACACATGACATGCTTGCCATGATTACCTCTAGTACGTTGTATCTTCGCACTACTAGCTTGTTTGACTTGATCACTATGATTGCTTGCTATGTTGCATCACCCATGTTCCACTACTACTTGCTTTCTTGGGTTGATGACATACATGTTCATGCATTTCACATGATATATCTTGATCATTGTCATTTGTCTCCACTAGTTGCATCTCTCGTCACTTGTATTGAGTGCAACAATGCTATGTTTGTTGATCTTGGAGACTTGGAAACCATACTTGTGATGCATGCTTGCTTGTTTGAGCCTAATGCATTTGGTTGTTGTCGCATCATATGCCCACATGCCATGCCACATTACCTTGTCATTTCTTATGATAAGAATGATGCAAGCACTTGTTGGGTATTTTCCCTCATGGATGCTAGATTTTGCATTCACGCTAACCTCATTTGTTTTTCGAGTGTTTATCATGTTCTTTCATTTTGAAGGATTCACAAGGCGGTGCCGTCATGCGACAACTTGGTCATGCGAAGGCATACATGATGCGCAACACCAACATTCGTGAGAATCTCGTAAAGGTGAACTCCTTCCCTTTGAGCCATCCTCACATACGCATATTGGATGGGTCATTTTTCATTGTTGTCTTCTTCTTATTGTCTACATGATACATCTATTGGAGAGAGGACCTACATTCGAGATGGACCTTCAATATGAGGAGCGCTCGTACTTATTGGATGCACCTTCGGACCTTCACTCTTGCCACGACATCGAGCATTGGTATATCAAAACTCCTTTGACACATTGCACCAAAACCTTCATATTTGTTGATTGTGTGATCACATGCCATGCTCCATGGACACATCTTTCCCATAACAAATTTGCAACTTGCACATGGATTGGCTCACATTATTATTGCCTTGTTGCATTTTGTATTCCCATGTCATCCATGATCTATGAGCTTGTGCATTTTCTTAGCAAATTTGTTGTGATCTTTCTTGATGGCATATTCATACATCATGATCATATTGTCCTCCATCAATTGCATGATAACATACACATATTGACCATCCATTTCCATGTTCATGCTCTTGATAAACCATCACACTATGACATCATTTTGCACAATGGTTGCATTGATCACATTCACAACACCTTTGTGTGCACCACAAATGCATTTGATCACATGAATGCTTTACATCTCATACTATATCATCTTGCTAAGCGTCATGTACCTTGTCACACACACTCATTCTTACATGATGGACACTTTGTGTGCACATACCATTGTATTTCCAAGTGTACTTTGTGTTTTCTCATTTTGCATGTACCACATACCGGAGACACCTTGGAGTACTTGGATGGCGACATGCCCTCAACTTCGTCAAACTACAAGTCCGTTCACGACTACCGTTTCCATGGTGATGAGGTTTTTGATCTGAGGTCGGATCTTTCCCAAGGGAGGGGAGATGATGCAGAGCATCCTTCGTTCATCCCCATGTACAACACTCGGACGCAAGGTGATCCCGTTCCTCGATGCTTCCCCTTTCTTTTCTCGTGAGACATGGATGCTACTTTAAGCGCGGACCTTAAGCATGCTCGGGAACAACCAAGGAGACCATGGAGAACCCAAGGACCAAGGCCAAGTGTGCGCGAGAGGGAAGGAAGAAGGGCCAGCACCTACAGGCCCCGGACATCCGGCCCCCAGGCCTGGACATCCGGCACCCCTTCATAGAAGCGAGCCCCGCCAGCCCGGACATCCGGCCCCAAGCCCCGGACATCCGGCTCCTCCCGAAGCCCCGGACATCCGGCCCCTTCGCCAGAAATCCGGCCCCTCATCACAGAAGGCAACCGAAGCCGGCCACGCTCAGCCCGGACATCCGGCCAAGGGCCCGGACCTCCGGATCCTCGCGAGCCGCCGGACATCCGGCCCCCGGCCCAGACATCGGTGCCTGCCTACACACAGAGACGGGCAAGAGGCCCATGTATCCCTCTCCCGCTTACCCCTTCATGGACCTAGACTATATATACTCCTCCACCTCCTCCTAGTTAGGGTTAGCTTAGGTTTAGCTCATTTGAGACAGAGCTTTGCTCATCCACTAGTGGTTCATCTCCTTGGGAGTGACTGCGGCGCCTCCACGGAGAATATCCACACGGATTCAAGACCTCCTTCACGGAGAAGATCACGCGGGATTCCCCAAGGCCTCCTCACGGAGAAGAACCGGCTACCCTTTGTATCGTCCCTTGTTGATCATGGATCTTGTATCTCTTTGTGTTTCGAGGATCTAGCATATGTGTGACTTGTTCTTGTTGGTTTGAGTGATTCTCTCATGTTTCTCCTCGTATTCCCCCTCGTGTTCTTCGTGTTCTTCATGGGATCCCCTCCATTTCGTGAAAGATCGGCCATCTAGGGTTCCACCCTACATCAGTTTAGTTTATTCAATGTGTTTTGAGTGTGCAGGTCACACAAGCGGAGCAAAATCAGAGGCGTAATTTGTTCCATACAAAGGGAGTTGTGAAGGAACATTCTGTTCACGTCATCATAGATGGAGGGAGCTGCAACAACTTGGGTAGCATGGAGATGGTGGAGAAGTTATCTCTCACCACAAGACCACATCCACATCCTTACAATATCCAATGGTTCAACAACAGCGGCAAGGTTAAGGTAACACATACTGTTCGTCTGCATTTAAGTATCTCCACATATGTTGATTATGTTGATTGTGATGTGATACCCATGCAAGCATGTTCCTTATTACTTGGTAGACCATGGCAATTTGATAAAATTTCTGTACACCATGGTAGAAACAATCAGTATACTCTTGTTCATAAGGATAAACGTATTACTCTACTTCCTATGTCTCCTGATTCCATTTTGAAAGATGATATTAATAGAGCTAATAAAGCAAAACAGGAGCAAAATAAGATTGAAAATCAGATTATGGCAAAAGAATTTGAGCAACATATGAAGCCTAATAACACACCATCATCTCATGTTGCATCTGAAACTAAATTAAAAAGTGGATGTTTACTTGCCACCAAATCTGATATTGATGATCTAGATTTAAGCAAATCTATTTGCTATGCTTTTGTGTGCAAAGAGGCATTATTTTCATTCGAGGACGTGCCTTCCTCTTTGCCTCCTGCTGTCACTAACATTTTGCAGGAGTTCGCCGACGTCTTTCCACAAGACGTGCCACCGGCATTACCACCTATTCGAGGGATTCAGCATCAGATTGACTTAATTCCCGGTGAATTGCTACCCAACCGCGCACCATACCGTACCAATCCAGAGGAGACGAAGGAGATTATGCGTCAAGTACAGGAGCTACTCGACAAAGGTTATATACACGAATCTCTTAGTCCTTGTGTTGTTCCTATTATTCTAGTGCCGAAAAAGGATGGTACATCGCGTATGTGTGTTGATTGTAGAGGCATTAATAATATTACTATTCGTTATCGTCATCCTATTCCTAGGCTAGATGATATGTTTGATGAATTGAGTGGCTCTACAATATTCTCCAAAGTTGATTTGCGTAGTGGATACCCTCAAATTCGTATGAAATTGGGAGATGAATGGAAAACAACATTTAAAACTAAGTTTGGATTATATGAGTGGTTAGTCATGCCTTTTGGCTTAACTAATGCACCTAGTACTTTCATGAGATTAATGAATGAAGTTTTACGTGCTTTCATTGGAAGATTTGTGGTAGTTTACTTTGATGATATATTGATTTATAGCAGATCTTTGGAGGAACATTTGGAACATTTACGTGTTGTTTTTATTGCTCTACGTGATGCACGTTTGTTTGGTAACCTTGGAAAGTGCACCTTTTGCACTGACCGAGTATCTTTTCTTGGCTATGTTGTTACTCCATAGGGAATTGAGGTTGATAAAGGCAAGATTGAAGCTATTGAGAGTTGGCTGCAACCCAAAATGGTCACACACGTGAGGAGTTTCCTTAGCCTCGCTGGATTCTATAGGCGTTTTGTGAGAGATTTCAGTACCAGTGCCGCACCTCTCAATGAGCTTACAAAGAAGGGTGTGCCTTTTGCTTGTGGTACTGCACAGGAAGAAGCATTCACGGTATTGAAAGATAAGTTAACACATGCTCCTTTACTCCAACTTCCTGATTTTAATAAAACTTTTGAGCTTGAATGTGATGCTAGTGGAATTGGGTTAGGAGGTGTGTTATTACAAGATGGTAAACCTGTTGCATACTTGATAGAAGTGAGGGGCCCGATCTTTCGATGAGATGATAACTATCGATTTGGTGGAGACGACTTTGACGATCCGACTACAAACGTGCATGACGTTCCGCCTTAGCAATCGCTAAACCAATCTTCAGGGGTTACTGACAATGCCAGAAGCATGATCAGCCTGAACACGAAGGTCTATTCCTGCATGCAATCGAAGAACAAGGAAGAATATGATAAAGCAATCTGAATATTGCAAATATAGATGAAGTATTGATAAAGGTGGGGATCCGTAAGCGGTCTTGGTCTGGTCGTTGGACACAAACGAAGTACACGAAGTTCCAATGGCTAACTTTTGACTAAACAAATCCCCAAAGGAAAAGCTACTATATGGATCTACTTATATAGGAGCAAGGGGTGGTGGCCAACGAGGTGGGAGGACGTCCCAAGGCAGCCTAAAACTAACCCTAGGTCGTACAAGGCTCATGGGCCCAAGTGGAGGTGATGCAACACCCTTGGACTTGTTGACTCGGATTCTGCTGCAGCGTCAGATTGTTTCGTCGATACCTCAACGCTCCGGACGAATTTGAAGGTGAATCCAATTGGGTTGGAAAGTGTACAAAATCTAGTTTCCAACAAAAAAAAAGAATAACCCAATTCGGAGTCTGTATGAAGGAGTTCTTGCCGTTTTGAGTCAGGTATGTCTGTGCAGTCCGAATCTGGATGCAGAACATGGGAGACTTGGACTCTATCTTCTCTTGGCCCAAAAGTGACGTGAGAGAACTTTTTGAACTTCACCTAAACTTCTATTTTTCCCTTATCTTCATATGTGGATTGTACAAATGTCCCATACACCTGTAAGTAGACATGGCACAAAAGTCTATGAAGTATTTTTGTCCTGGATGACATAAATAAATTGTTGCATAGTTTGCATTAGAAATCACCTCACAAATATACATGTATGCAATATGTTTGGTCATATCTAAGGTAGTCATGTCCTCATCATCCTCCCTTTCTTGAAAATAAAGCCGTCCTCGGCGTTGCTTAATCTGAAATTTGGGTAAGAAAATAGACAAGGTGTACATGTTGTATATGTATATGTCATCCATTTTTACTTCCCTTAATTTTTGCACATATGACACATGTATAGATGAGTAACTTTTGTAGTTCATAAAATATAAAGACAAAATATTATCACAAGAAGTAGAAGGCATGAAAATATTGCAACTCAGTTTGCACAAATAAGTGAAGCTCTTATTCATATCAAAAGATTGACAATGTTCATCATTAAACCATCCCAACATTGATGAATAAACCTTACTTGCACGAAATTCACATGCTACAACATGCTTAAATAAGCAAACATGCAATAAGTCATTTGACATAGAATCGTCACCAAGATTAGAGGTCATATCAAAATTATTAAACATTGGCACAATTATTTTCAAATTTATTTTATACAAATCTGATTTATTCTCTGATTCACATGATTCTTTTGCATCAACAGTTAATTCAATGGGTGCACTCAAAATTGTTGGTATTTCAGTTGTTTGATCACATGATGCATTCATGATAGTAACATGATTATCTAAACTAGGTGGTGTGCTCAAATCAACAGGTAATTCAATACATGATGTATTCAAGTTAACTAGATATGCATCATCCTTATGTGAAGTTATATCATCATTGATTTTACTGTTACCTTGTCGCAAAGACGTAGCTGATGTAGGTACGGACGATGACAATGTACCATACACTTTAGATGATGTCACGCTCACAATCAGAGGTGTGGCTACTCTAGTAGGTGCAATGGTAGAGGAACCAACCAGTGGTGGTGAGCATGAACTGGAATAGTTGTTGTTGTAGTCACACAATGCATCCTCCTGTATTTGTCTCTCAAAGGTACAAGCACGAACATACATACCAGTAATGCAACGAGGAATATACCGAAATCTTGCGCGAATATCATGGTACAAACCACCAAAAAATCTATTCATTGTATCATCCTCGGATTCTTCTATGTCACAATGATGCATATAAGATTTGAAATCTTGGTAGTAAGCATGAACAGTGTTACTGCCTTGTTTTAATTGTTCCAACTTGCGAAGCAATTCACGGCGATAGTAAGGAGGAAATAATTGTTCTCTCATTACAGCTTTTAAATATTTCCAAGTTGTGGGTTGGTTATCAATGTTTTTTTTTACAGTGTACACTCCACCAAACAGAAGAAAAACCAGTAAATGCTCTAGTGACAGCTCGTACTCTCTCAAGTTCAGAAAAATCATGCCTAGCAAAAATTAGTTCGACCTCAAACTCCCAAGCAAGATAAATAGTAGGATTAAATCTACCATCAAATGAAGGTAAAGAGATAACCTGACCGTGTGCATGTGTGTGTTGTCCCACGTCTCGTGATGATGAAGAGGTATCCATCATCCAAGAACTTCTGTCTCCGGTACCTGTCATGATTAGTAGAAACAAGAAACAAAATTTGAGAATAATGTTTCTATGAACTACTAGGATGTGGTGGTAAAGCGCTCACAGTAAAGCAAATATCAATATCTTACAAGTTCTTACCATGCAGCAGGTGGTGATAGGCAACCAACGGTGTCAAATAACTCCAAAGATTGAGTAAAGCGATTGCCAGGTGAACGTAAATATGCACGGTGTAGAAATATGTGGAGCTCGGTTGGCTATATATGGTAGCAAAAGATTAGCAATAATCAATTCAGAGATGCAATGTTGAATAAACGCTCAACGACGGTATTGTGCTGGTCCTAGGCTAGAACGGACTAGAGACGCGAGCCTAGAACACTAGTGAGGTCACGATGTAGCACAACTAGCATCAATAAAGGATACGAAGTAGCTCTGGACAGCAAAATATAAGTGAAGATCACAACGGCAGTAAAGATAATGATGAAAACAACTGCCAGGCAAGATATACAACAACTCTCTCTCCAACTTTCTTTTTCTTATTTTTCTTTTTCTTTTTTCTCATACTTTTTTCTTTTTCTTTCTCTCCTCTTTTTTTATTACTTTTTTCTTTGTCATTTTTTCTTTCTCCCTCTTTCCAAGACAAACTAGATAAGATGCAGATTGGATCAAGCAAAGATGCGAACGACTTTAAGTATGATTGTGACAATGAACGATGGGTAGCATGAGGTGGAAATTGATGGATGAGGTGGTGGACAGCGGAAGGGATAACGATGGAGCGGCGACGTGACTAATGTGAACAGAACTCGAAACTCTAACGAACTAGACACTAAGACCAGCAACTCGACACAACGATGCAACCGATAATTCAATAATACAAACAATGAAAAGAAAATTGCAAAGGCTCAGACTGGCTAGGACAAAGGATGAATAGATCTAACTTTTTTGTGGCTTTTCCTTGGACAATAGGTAAGAAAATAATCTAATCTAGGAATAACTAGAAATTCTCATCAAGCAACCAGAAAACTGATACCACTTGATACTACATCTACGCCGTGCGTTTGACTCTTCCTGGTAATCACTTTATCCAAGCTTTGAGATTTTTGACTACCACGGTTGCCGATCACCACCTGCTGCTGGGTAAGAACTGGTAAGAATTTGAGATTTGCTTGACGGATTTGTGACTCCCCACCACCACCATTTTCTAGTAGTCTGTAGGATCATATTTTTGTGTGTTTCTATTGCTGCTAACCATGCCAGGATCACAAGTCGACGAGACTGACTGGGAGAACATGACGAACAACGAGTTGCATGATAAATTTCAGCAAATGATGGGTCAACAGGTAGAAGATGTGATGACCAGTTTGGACAACGCACTAGCGAGGATGGATGGCATTGTGAAGTCAATTGGCACCAAGTTGGATGCCAAATTCGCTGACATGCTTGTGCGTCTACCTCCACCTGCTGCACCATTCCAACAACAACAACAACCACCTTCACGTCGCGAAACCGCCCTCCGCAAAGCGAGCCGTGTCGCTCTTCAGCCAGGCCAAACTATTGGTGCTGTTGTTGATACTTCTGTGGCTCCTGCTGCTGCTGAGGAGGAGGACGATTACGCGGGGGACTACGAGGATAAGGTTGATCAAAATCAGAACTACGTGCAACAACCAGCACCACAACAGCCAGGTCGTCCACATGCCAATAATCGCAATGGTAGGGCTGCACCATACCCTCCGGTACGAGATCATGACCATCTCCCTAAACTGAAATTGAATATTCCACCATTTGAGGGTAGGTATGTTCCTGATATATATCTTACTTGGGAGTTAGAAACCGAACAACGTTTTACATGTTTAAAATATCCCGAGGAGAGACGTGTTGCTGCTGCACTTTGTGCTTTCACTAGTTTTGCTTGTGTGTGGTGGTCTGAATATTGTAGAATACATCCAGATAATATTCCAACTACTTGGGTTGCTTTGAAAACTACTATGCGTACTCGTTGGGTTCCACCATATTATCAATGCGAATTACTTCAGAAATTGCAGCGTTTAAGACAAGGAAAAAATTATGTAGAGGAATATTATCAGGAATTACAAACTGGCCTGATTAGATGTGGTATTCTTGAGGACAATGAGGCTATGCTTGCACGTTTTATGGGTGTCTTAAATAGAGAGATTCAGACAATTCTAGAGTATAAGGAGTATAATAATATCACTCGTTTATTCCATTTTGCTTCCAAAGCTGAACGTGAAGTGGCGGTAATCTAATCCAGCAGTTTATCACGCTGCCGCCGCACCATATTCATCGCTGCTGCCACATACCACCATTGCTGCCATAACCTACAACCGCTACCATATCTTACCACCATATATCCAGCACCAACCCGAATTCTTTCCATATTAGGTTTGTTCTCGAGATCCATCTAGGTTTCGGATTCGTGTTTCCTTACCTGCATAGGTCTCGGAAAAAAAGAATCACCCAATTCGGAGTCCGTATGAAGGAGTTCTTGCCGTTTTGAGTCAGGTATGTCTGTGTAGTCCGAATGTGGATGCAAAACGTGAGAGACTTGGACTCGATCTTCTCTTGGCCCAAAAGTGACGTGAGAGAACTTTTTGAATAGCACCTAAACTTCTCTTTTTCCCTTATCTTCATATGTGGAATGTTCAAATGTCCCATACACCTGGAATTAGACATGGCACAAAAGTCTGTGAAGTATTTTTATCCTGGATGACATAAATAAATTGTTGCATAGTTTGCATTAGAAATCACCTCACAAATATACATGTATGCAATATTTTTTGTTGTATCCAAGGTAGTCATGTCCCCATCAATACTTTTCTGAAAAATTGAGTGGGCCTAGTCTGAATTATTCTACTTATGATAAGGAATTATATGCTCTTGTTCGGACTTGGCAAACATGGCAACATTATTTATGGCCCAAAGAATTTGTTATACATTGTGATGAATCTTTGAAGCACACTAAAATTCAAGCAAAACTGAACTATAGACATGCTAAATGGGTTGAATTCATAGAGACTTTCCCTTATGTTATTAAACACAAGAAGGGAAAAGAAAATGTTATTGCTGATGCATTGTCTCGTCGTTATACTATGCTTTCACAACTTGACTTTAAAATATTTGGTTTGGAGACCATCAAAGATCAATATGTGCATGATGCTGAATTTAAAGATGTATTGCAAAATTGCAAAGAAGGGAGAACATGGAACAAGTTCGTCATTAATGATGGATTTGTGTTTCGTGCTAACAAGCTATGCATTCCAGCTAGCTCTGTTCGTCTTTTGTTGTTGCAGGAGGCGCATGGAGGAGGATTAATGGGACACTTTGGTGTGAAGAAGATGGAGGACGTACTTGCTACACATTTCTTTTGGCCAAAGATGAGACGGGATGTTGAGCGTTTTGTTGCTCGCTGCACTACATGTCAAGAAGCTAAGTCACGACTCAATCCTCATGGTTTATATATGCCTTTGCCTGTCCCTAGTGTTCCTTGGGAAGATATATCTATGGACTTTGTTTTGGGTTTACCTCAAACAAAGAAGGGGAGGGATAGCAAATTTGTTGTCGTGGATAGGTTCTCGAAGATGGCACACTTTCTACCATGTCATAAAAGCGATGATGCTGCTAATGTTGCTGATTTGTTTTTTCGTGAAATTATTCGCTTGCATGGTGTGCCAAATACTATTGTTTCAGATCGTGATACTAAATTTCTTAGCCACTTTTCGAGATGGTTACGGGCTAAGTTGGGGACTAAAATGCTTTTTAGTACTACTTGTCACCCCCAAACTGATGGACAAACTGAAGTAGTCAATAGAACTTTGTCTACTATGCTAAGGGTTGTTTTGAAGAATAACAAGCAAATGTGGGAAGAATGCTTGCCTCATATTGAATTTGCTTATAATCGTTCGTTGCATTCTACTACTAAGATGTGCCCTTTTGAAATTGTCTATGGTTTCCTACCTCGTGCACCTATTGATTTGTTGCCTCTTCCACCTTCGGAGAAGGTTAATTTTGATGCTAAACATCATGCTGAATTGATCTTAAAAATGCATGAGTTAACTAAGGAAAATATTGAGCGCATGAATGCTAAATATAAACTTGTTGGAGATAAGGGTAGAAAACGTGTTGTCTTTGCACGTGGAAATCTTGTTTGGTTACATTTGCGTAAGGATAGGTTTCCTAATTTGCGCAAGTCAAAGCTAGTGCCACGTGCTGATGGTCCTTTCAAGGTGTTAGAGAAAATAAATGATAATGCATATAAACTTGAGTTGCCTGCAGATTTTGGGGTTAGTCCCACATTTAACATTGCAGATTTGAAGCCTTACTTGGGTGAGGAAGATGAGCTTGCGTCGAAGACGACTTCAATTCAAGAAGGGGAGGATGACGAGTACATCACTAACAAGGTTACACGCACAGCCCCAACTGATACATATACAGGACCAATTACTAGAGCTCGCGCACGCCAATTAAATTACCAGGTACTTTCGTTTCTTGGTAATGATTCTAATGTTCATGAGAATATGATGCTGCCTAAATTGGATACATTTGTCTTGCTTACAAATGAAGGGCCTAGCCTGGATAAGAAGGATGAACATTGGAGCAAGATTAAGCATGGAGATGATTGCATGCGCAAGGGGAACAAGAAAGGAGTTACAAGTGATGATTTCAGGACTTTGAAGCCACCATAATGAGTGTGTGAAGCCTTGGACGAAATATACAAGATGCCACTTCATAAATTTCGTCTAGAGGCTATTATAGGTGCCGCGTCACCTTATTATTGGGCCAGGCCCATGTAATTTCGAAATACTTGAGTATAGGCTGTTTTTAGAGTCCGTATGTGTGGGGAAACAAGAGTTAGGGTTGCTTTCGACCCCTCCTCCAAGGGCCACGAAATTCCCCCCCCCCCTCTTCCTCCATATATATAGCCCTTAGGGTGTCGTTTAGACTTTGGGTTTTGTTTAGATTAAAGTTTGCCATAGCTGCAACTTTGCGTACTTCGTTTGTGTTCAACGACCAGACAAAGACGTCACAGAACCCCACTTGATCAATAAAGCTTTCCTCTTGAATTCGCAATATCCAGATTGCAATCTTAGTTTCTTGCTTGTTCTTCGTTTGCCTGCAGGAAACAGACCTTCGTGGTCAGGTTGATCGTGCTCCGGCGTGGTCAATAACCTCTCGGAGTTGGTTTAGCGATTGCTAAGGCGCGACGTCCTCGCACGTTCGTAGTCGGATCGTCAAAGTCGACTTCCTCCAAAATGATAGCGAGCATCTCATCGAAAGACGGGACACCTTTGCCCCTATCAGCCACATTTCCCCTCTTTTCGCCTTCCTTTCCAAGCTGAAACCTTCACTCCTTGCTTGTAGTGCCGCCGCCTCCTTGCCGGCGACCCTCCTTCACGCTGCTCGGCCTCCTCTATCCAGGCAGGCAATCCACACCCGACCCGCATCCTCCTCCTCCTTCCACATCCCATATGCCTCGACCGCCGGCGCGAGCGCGACACCTTCCACCCAAATCACCGACCCCTCCACCAAAAAAGCGCTGGCCTGAGCCATGGTGCACGCAGTATAGCCAGGACCTCAAGGAGCTTTTGGAAGCGGAGAAGCTAATCGCGGTCGCACGCGCATATGAGGTCGCGATGGCTGCCATTCGTGCCGACCCCCAGATCTTGAAGGAGCACCTTGTCATTTTCTAGCTACGTCGTTAAGCATGCCTAGTTTACCCGTTGCGTGTGCTGCTCCGGCCTTTCCTTCACAAATTCTAGTGAATCGTGCTATCTAATTTCACCATGCAATCTGTTGCTCTAGTGTATATGTTCTATATGTCGTGCAGGGTGGTGCTCACTTATTAACTGTTTTGTTAATTAGTTGTCGTATTCACTCTTCAGTTAACTTTTTGGTTCAATTCTGTAAATGTGATGTTCAATTCTTCAGGCTGCAATTTTGTATTGTCTTCCATGTGATAAATAACTCGAATTTATCTTTACAAAATTATGGGTGCATTCTATTATTGTATACCATGTTAGGAATAAATTGAATTTGGCTGTAGTAAATACATGAGAAACAAATACAATTGCTACAATTGCTTGTAGTTAACTGTTTGGTTAACTCTCTGATCTTCTATTAGGAGTATGTAATATTGTGCAATGTGGTGCTCAGTTAATGTTTGGTTCATTTGTTGTGGTGTTCAGTTAACTGCTTGGTTCAATTCTGCAATGCGATGTCCAACTGTCGTGGGTAGAATTTTGTATTGTTGTGCATGTGAGGAATAAATCGAATTTGGCCGCACTTAATACATGAGAAACATATACGAGTGCTATATTTCCTAGTTCTTAATCATGCTTGGTTTGGGTAAATGGATTTTCCGTGTGGCTTCAATTAATCTGATGAATCTGCAATGTGCTTATTTTTCATCAACATATTTTACTGATAGCATGCGAACCCTTACTTAACCTAATGACTAACTACCTTATATGTGTTGCAGGGAAACAATGGAAGCACTGAGGTTTAGAATCGAGGTTAGCACATGCATGGTCCGTTGTCTAATAGCACATTATTGTGCAACTGCAGGAACCATTCTAATATTTTGGTTTTTAACAATTTGGTCTTGCACATGTAGGTCCTGCTGTCAAAGGTTTTGACTCACTGTTCAACCCTTTTTGCATATAGGGAAATGAGTTGTCCATGAATATCAATCAAATCAAGAAACTCAGAAAGATTGTTAGGATAAAGAAATTAGCGACAAAAAACAACAAGATCTTTGTCAGCACAATGAAGAAAACATCAGTTCACTACAAGATGGTACTAACTATTTATACCTTGCCTTTTTTATTCCTTTGCCCCATTTCCAAAATAGAGAAGATATTTATGCACATCCTTATTTTTAGGCCTTTGGCTTGTGGCTCTCATTCTCCTTTTGGTGGCTCACTCTCTCACCATTCTCTCCATAATGGTTGGTAGGTAAGTGTTTGTCGGCGGCTACTTGACTTGGAGACATTGGACGGAGCACGAATTCCTTGCCCTTCATCTTGAAGCTATAGTGGTTGGTCCGTCCATTGTGTGTGACTCCACGATCGTATTGCCATGGTCGTCTAAGTAGAAGGTGGCACACGGACATAGGGACCACATCACACTCAAGTGTGTCCTCGTAGGCGCCTATCTTGAAGGAGACTTGCACGGTATGCTCGACTCGAAGAATTCCAACGTCCTTAAGCCATTGGACCTTCTAGGGGTGAGGGTGCTTCATCTTGACCAATTGTAGTTTGTCGCATAGCTCTTCGCTTGCCAAGTTATGACAACTTCCTCCATCGATGATAACCTTGACGGAGCGTCCATTGATGTCGGCCTTGGTATGGAAAATGTGACATCGTTGGTTGTCATCTTGTTGATGTTGTAGTGTCAAGACCTTGGAAACAACGAGATTGGGACTCGAGTCATTGTCGCAAAACACTTGATGGTCTTCATCTTCATTCACTTATCGATGCATAGCCACATGCTCAAGGGTTGCCATCTCATCGTCGCTCATTGAGTCATAAGATCCGTCATCATTGATGATCATGGTACGAACGTTCTTGCACTCAAATGACTTGTGGCCTCGCCCTTGGCACTTGAAACACTTGATGGAACTCGTCTTGGAGTTGTCCTCGGTTGGAGTTGTAGATGATGAAGTTATTGGCTTGAAGTTGTTTGTAGAAGGTGGACGACTTGATGTAGTCGTATTCTTGTAGCTTGACTTGTCACCGAAGGTTGTAGATGGCTTGGTAGAGGTAGGAGTAGCCGAAGTCGTTGAAGCTTGGTTGTAGGAGCCGAAGTTCTTGGAGTTGAACTTGGAGTACTTGTAGTCCTCTTGAACTTGTCGCTCCGCTTTGGTTGCTTGGTGTACTAGCTCGAGGAGGGTCGTGTAGGGTTGAAAGTCCGCAATCTTCTTGATAGGATAGTTGAGTCCATTCAAGAATCTCGCCATTGTTCGCTCTTCATCTTCCGTGATGTTGGCTCTTATCATGGCAATCTCCATCTCCTTGTAGTACTCTTCAACAAACTTGGTACCTTGCTTGAGGAGTTGTAGCTTCTTGAACAAGTCACGGTTGTAGTGTGTTGGCACAAAGCATGCTCTCATGACTTCCTTCATTTGAGCCCAAGTAGTGATAGGAGGTTCGCCTTTTGCTTCTCTTCTCTCGATGATTTGCTCCCACCAAATGAGAACATAGTCTTGGAACTCAAGGGAGGCCATAGCAATTTTCTTCTCTTCATCAAACTTGTGTAAGCGGAAGATCTTATCAACCTTCAATGCCCATGAGAGGTAGTCTTCGGGATCAATGCTGCCGGAAAACTTCGGCATGGTGAACTTAAGCTTGCCATAGCAATGCTCTTCATTGTTTGCTTGCCTATTGAGAGGGTGTTCTTGATTTGGATGATTGTCAATCACATGTTGCTCTTGGCGGAGTAGATGTCCATTGTCATGGTGTACTTACCGAGCTTGTGGTTCTTGTTGAGGTTGTTGCTCTTGTCGTGCTTGAGGAGGAACTTCTTCTTGCATGCGTGCTTGGTGGCGCCTCTCTTGTATCTCATCGCGAAGGAAATCCTCTTCTTGACGAGTATGTCGATTGTGAGTTGCCACATTGCAATGTGAATCGCGTAATGCTCGTTGCGCCTCAAGAGCTTGAGCTTCTCGGCGTTGTTGTGCTTGACGATTAGCCTCGGCATCTTGTTCTTCTTGGTGTCGACGTGCTCGCTCTTGTTGTTGTTGGCGTAGTCGTTTCCGTTCTTGCGCTTGTTCAAGTCTAGCTTGGTGTTGACGATGTCGACTTTCTTGCTCTTCAAATAGCTCTTTGGCGCTCTTGTCATGAAGTGGATTCCGGTTGTCATGTCGAGCTTGACGTGCGGCTTGACGAAGAGTGTTCGATGTAGGTGTACTTGATCCTTCCGTGGAGTCGGTATGTCGACTTGAGCGGCTTCGTCTATGGGAAGATGTGGAAGAAGAACGTGGGTTGACTATCAAAGTCCGTAGCTCGTCGAATCGAGTAGACATGTTGGTGTTGATGATGTCGAATTGCTCTCTTGTTCTTGCTTCAAATTGTCGTGCATCGGCGGCGACTTGCTCAATGTGCTCTCGCATAGCTTCACTTTCTTGATGTAGAGCTCGTTGGACGCCGAAGAGATGTAGTATGGTGACGTAGTTGTTCGATTCTTGAGGATCATCGAAGAGCGGGTTCGAAGATGTAATTGCCCTATCCATCATTGCAAGCAAGAGTGTGAGTGGGAGAAAGGAGAAGACAATACCAAATGTACCTTGACCGAAGTTGAAAATGGATCAATGATCACTCAATAATGTAACCCGGAAATAGCACTATTGGTACCACTTCGTGTCGATTCTCACACCTACACAAGTAAAGCTTTGAGAGAAGCTTGGTTAGGATGGTGGCACAAATTCAATGCAATTGTCAAATTGACTCAATGATGTTGAAAATGGTTCACAATTTGCTCATGCAACAAGTAGATCACAAGCAATAAGTAGCATACGGAACACACACGCGGATAGATAAATGTGGTTGTGCAACCAAGGATGAGCAAAAATGTGGAATCCACGGAAAATGCTCTTGTTGCACAACACTAGAGAGACGCTAACTGATTGCTTAATAGGTGGATACGCACTTGTGCACGACCTATGGAGGCAAAACGTAACGACTTCCTATCACAAGTATACTATGAGTGTATGATGTGCCGATGCTTGAGCACAAGATGATGTATTGCTATCACATATGATCTTGTTTGATGCAAGGCGTATGATGCTATTTTCCTTTTGCTTATAAGCTTTGGTTGGCTCTTTTGCTTAAAAGCTTGTGAGCTCTTTCTTTGGCCACTCATGCATGCTTCTCGGATCAAGGTAGCTATTTTGTATGCGGAACACTCTTGTGCCACACGTAGATATGATGATGTAGTAGGCAATATGTATGACTATCACTAATGTGCACAAGTGTCGTGGCCCGACAATACTCAAATGGCTAGTCTCAATGGGAATGTTATGCAAAAATGGTCTATAGGGTGACAATGCAATTGCAAGGTAGAATGACAAAGCGTCGTCAATGTTACCATCCTTGGCGAGGTTGAGAGGTGGTCTTGTCGATGTCGTTCCGTTACAAGATAGCTGAAACACACAAGGAAACGGGAAACCATGTGACGCCCGAAGACCGACGTCCCAGAAGATTCCAGAAGATTCCAGATGTTCAGGGTTCCCCCTTGTGTTTCTTTTGTGATTGTGTTATTTATTTTTGCATTGCATCATGTCATCATGCCATCATGTCATTTTTATTTTTGCATCTCAACCTAAATAATCCGTGTGGGCCTTCGGTCCATTTAAATCGAGGGAAGATGTCTTCTCTTTAAAACATATAAAAGCCTCTCAATATTATTAGGGAGCTATATTTTAAATATTCCATTCGTTGGAATTAACCCAACACACGTGCATATTATTTCCCCATGTCTATTTCACTTCGAGTTTCTCCTTCAAAAACCTTGCCAATAATTCTTTTCCGTTGTTTCGAGGTTCCTCCGAAAATTCGAACATTTTTGGACACTTCAATAATCAAGTCTTAGTTCAAACCCGTTTGAATTAAATTCAAATATGTTTGAATTATTTTCCAATCACACCTTTTCTATTAATCTCGGACCGTGCTCTTTTTATGATGCCCGAGAAAAATACTCCCATGTGCTAACTTTTGCCCTAACCCCCTCCTCATTTTTTTTTATTCTCTTCTCTCTTTTTGGTTTCTGTTAAAAAACCAGATAGGAGAGAGACCCGCAGCACCAGCCTCACTTCCCCCGCAGCCCATCTCCTCCCTAGGCACGGCCCAACTCCACCAGGCCGGCCCACCATCTCTAACCCTAGCCCGCAGCCTACACCGAGCCCCAATCGCTCCCTTCGCTCCCTGTTTCCCCTCGTACACCGCCGCCACCCCGTTTCCTCTCGATCCCGAGCCCCAGCCTCGATCTCCTCTCGGTCGCTCGTTCCCCAGCGCGATCTCCCCGCACCTCTCCCTCTCCACTCGCTCATCTTCCCCGAGCCCTCCTCTCCAGGGCGCCGCACCTCGACGACGCGCCCCAGCGCCGCTCGCCCCTCTGCCTCGTCCTGGCCGAGCGCCGCACCGCCGGCCGTTCCCCCGAGCGCCAGGACCGGCCGGATCCCGCGTCCCCAGCGCGCGCAGGCCGCTGCTTCGCCTCGGATCCCGCGTCCCCAGCCGCGCGTCCAGGGTTGTCCAGCCGCCCAGCGCTCCTCCCTCGTCTGCGCCTCCAGGGACCGCGGGCCTCCTTTGCGCAGGCCGCCGCCGCCCCCTCGCGTCGAAGCCGCCGGCCTCGTCCAGGCTCCCTCGTCCGCCCCGAGCTCCTACTCGACTCCCCGCGCCGTGGCCTTCCTCCTGCGCGCCACCGGCCCCCACCATCTCCTCGCCGAGGCCATCCATGGCCTCCAGCAGCACCGAGCCCCGCGCCCTCCTCGACCAGGAGCTGCCGCACCTCTGCCTCGTCCCGTGCAGCCTCTACCTCGCCTCCTCGTCACGCCAAGGCCGAGCCCTCTTTGCCATACTGCTGCCATGGTCTCGTCTTCCAAGCAGCCTCCTTGCAGTGGCCGTGAACGTGACCGTGACCGTGCCGTGCTCGTGTTTGTGCTGTGTTTGCTGCTGTTTTCTTTTCGGCCAGGTTGTACATGTACATCTACAATGAGTTACGATGGCAGCCCGAACAAGTACCTCTACGCACGGATGTCTACCGACGTCACCGGAATCGTCAAGTACCTCGTCGACAAGTACCACTACTTCCACTACCGTCGCCGGAAGCGCCAAGTACCACGACTACTCGGAGACCCCAAGTATCCCTACCGTCGCCCCGTGTACCTCTACGGAACGTGTACGACTCCGAGACGAGAACGACTACACGTGACGACGAACGCCAAGTACCACCACGTCCGACGATGCGACATGAACCCCCACGACAAGTACCTCTCCGAACGGGATGTGAACGACTACACGTGTACCTCTACGTGAACAACTACTTCCTCTTCGGAAACGTGAACCACTACTTCCTCTACGCATCGCGTGAACGACTCCTTCCTCTACGATCTCGAACCGCCCTAAAACGAGTGTTTCGAAGGTATAACCCCGTGGATGACCCGTGTGATGCTTGCTTGGGTTGTATGAAATGTTTCCCGTGTGTGCTCAGTGTCGTTTCGTCCGTTTGTCATGTTCCTCGGTTGCCTCGTCACCGACTCGTGGGAACCCGGTGACGGGATCACCCCGCCTTCATCTCGTTTGACTCGCTCTCGCCATCTTTCCTTTTGCACCGGACTCTCGACGAGTTATCGGAACCGAGATGTTGCCGTTGCATCATTTTGGTTATCGTTGCCGTGGCACCCTTTTCCTTCCACCGCGGTGACAAAACTTCATGTCATCTTCTTGTTAACCTTTTTAATAAAATTGCATAGAACTTGATCATGGCATCCGCATCATGTTAACAACATTGATATGTTAAATTGTTGTTTGCTTATAATTACTAAACATGCTCATGGGGATTTTCCGGATTTTGTTGTTGTTATTTCCGGCCTCATTTAAAATGTCTTAATAGTGTAGTTTTCTTTATGCTTCACCTCTTGCCATGTTAATAACATTTAATCTTGTCTTGTTAATAACGAGAGTCAACTAAATAATTAAATGTGGTGTTTTGTCAATATGCAACTCGTTGCATATTGAGCTCCACGTAACTTGTAGTTTTGTTTGTGCACTTTGCCATGCCATGCATAATTAAACCGGACATGCATCATACTTGTTTGTGCATTGTATGCCATGTCTATGTATGTGTGTTTACCGTGTTGTTTGCTTCTTTCCGGTTGCTTCTCTTGTTATCTTCGGTTTCGTTCCGGAGTTGTGAGGATTCGCTCGACTGTTGCTCCGTCTTCTTCATGGATCCGTTCTTCTCCCTTGTGGAATTCCAGGCAAGATGACCTAACCCGGATACCATTACTATCTTTGCCTATTGCTAGAGTATCGTTCTTTAGTATATTGCCTCGATGCCCATGTTTTCCTGTCAGCCTCCTATTGTAACCATGATCCTGTCTAACCACCCTACCTATGCAAACCTTTGATTGGCTATACGTAGGCTTCGCTCAGCCCCTCTTATAGCGTTGTTAGTTGCAGGTGAAGATTGAAGATGCTTGCTTCATGTTGAAGTTTGGTTGGGTTATATCACACTATATAAATGCTTAAATGAAATCATCTATATATTGGCAAGGGTGGAAGGCTAAGCCTTTTTCTTGGTGATTTGTTCCACTCATGCTGTTATGAACCGTATAAACCGGTGTTATGTTCCTTGATTATGCGTTCCTAACACGGTTGGGGTGTATGGGACCCCCTTGATAAACCGCTAAGTGCTAAGTCTTTTCCAGCAAGTCCCAACATTGGTACTATTTGCCTAATAACTAATAAAACTTGCATGTGGACTAGCTATCCCTTTTATTTTAATTCAACAACCCCGGGCCAGTGCTCCACATGAGTGTTGGTCCGAAACGGGGAGCCTGCGGGGCCACCACGAGGAAACTCGAGGTTTGGTAAAAACCCGTAGCTTCACCCATTCGGTCGTGTCCTGAGACTTAGATACGCGCGGCTACTATCAGGGTGTCGACACGCCGGGAGGATTTGCTGGATTAGCCTTACCTTAGTTCGGTTTAACTTGAGCACGGGATTCTGAGAATACTCGGGTCTTCCCACCTATGGAGTTGCGACTCCGCGGATCGTGGGCTTGTAATGGGTCAAGTTGGAACACCCCTGCAGGGTTTGAACTTTCGAAAGTCGTGCCCGCGGTTATGTGGCAGATGGGAGCTTGTTAATATCCGGTTGTAGATAACTTGACACAATGTTTCAATACACTACCAGCGTGTGTATCGTGACTGTCAATTTCCGGATAGGGATTCGGGAGTTGAACACGGTGGGGTTATGTTTGTTGAGCTTTAGCTAGGATCACTTCGTGATCATCTTTCGACCGAGGCTCTTCTCTTCTCGCTCTCTACTACGTAAGCTAGTGCTAGTTGCTGCTGCAGACTCTTGTTGTTCCTTCACCTCTTATTCTTTCTTCAGCCTTGTTCCACACCCAAGGCTTAAATAGTCATGTTACCCGGGAACGGGATTGCTGAGTCCTCTGTGGCTCACAGTTACTTCACCACACCAGATGCAGGTTCAGCCGAGTTTTGATGCAGGAGTTGGATCAGTTCTTCACCAGGAGCTCGATGAAGAGCGTGGCCGTTTGCTTGTGACGTTTCGACGATCAGTAGTGGTTCTTCTACTAGGATTCGATCCTGACCTGTGGCTTTATGTTGTTTTGGTATCTTTCTTTTGGATCTTCACCCATAGTCGGGTTGTGATGTTTTGAATGATGTATTGCTTATGTAATGTATTGTGTGAAGTGGCGAGTGTAAGCCAACTATCTCCTTTTGCAATTTAATCCCTCTTCTACATGAGTCGTGCAAAGATACCAAACTTGAGATCATTCTAGGATGGGCTTATACCTTTAAGTCGTGCCTCGACACGTAGGAGGTATAGTCCCATCCTGGGCGTTCCAAGTTGGTATTCAGAGCCTTCTCCGACCTAGAAGCCCCCACTGTTTGATCGAATCGTTGACGGTTGAGTCTAGGCACACACTTGAAAATGTTTTTGAGTCCTATATTTATATCGGAGAGTAGGATTTCTTTGCTTCTTATCCCGTTTCTCTCTGGTGAGGACTCCTGACGATTACTCTTGCCTCTTCTACTTTCAAAAATCGCACCAAAATTTTTTTTAGGATCTCGCGAGTATTGTTTGGATTGTTTCGATGTCTTTGTGACGAGAACATTGTTCTCGATGCCTCCTGTCATTAGGGGTTGTGGCAGTGTCCCGGGGAGTTGAGCTCCGAGGTGTTGTCGTCACAAATCCATCGCAGCAGTACTAGAATACTTAAGACGGCCGACATCGAAAACTCTCCTATGCGGTTAGTGGCAAGATAACCCCGACATCACCCAGTACTGGGGAGGTAGCTCGAGAGTATTGCCATAGCTTGTATAGTGGATGCGTTTTGAAGGTCCGAGGTAAACAGTTTCCGAGAACAACTGGTTATGTGTTGAAGGATGGATACACCTGGATGTAGGTTTAGAGTTGATTGCGCGGTGCTTCCCGTGTATCCCCAACACCTGATTGCATAACTGGAAACTTTCGGAAATCTATAGGTGGGTTCATCTAGTAGTTCTAGGCATTCTTCCAACGGATGCACGATATGAAGTTTGGGGTTCTACATTGAGTGAAGTGGTTTTATGGACTTGTTCTGATCGGGAGTTGCATCTTAAAGGGTCCTTGGCTATGCTGATCCGGGGATGACAAAACCCTTTTGTAACACGTTCCATGAGCTTTCAGCACAAAGATGTCGAACAAAACTTCTATCTTGTATTTGTTCTGTCTAATCCTTGTTCCTTTTTATTTATCTTTTTTCTTTTTCCAAGTGGCTTCTCGACTAGCTGATGTACCTGCAGAATTCATTCGTTCAATCCTCTTTTCGGATGATATTGTGAAGATCATGTTGCATATCTATCCTTTGTTCTTGTTTCGATTCTGGTATTCGAGTTGCTTCGATGTCAAATGTTGATTCCATACCTTTCCTAATCGGTATTCTCATATTTCTATGGGAGTGCTAATTCTTCTTGATCATCAAGATGGTCATGTTAAATTCTTCTCAACCGGCGTTCTTTTCTTCGAGTTAATCAGATCTTTTCATCATCTGCAAGATCAACTCTCAGTCTTTTCTCAACGGTGTATGTTTCATTCATCCCAAGTTGTCTTTGTTTCCCCACCCTCCCACCCTTTTTCTTCTTGGAGCCAGAGTCTCTAATGAAGTATCCATTTTATTCATGTGATATTTCTTCATTCTTTTCCTTCAATGCTTTCTTATTCCGGTGCACCAATTAATCATTCTCCTCTTGCTATTCATATCCGGAGAGCTGAAGGTATCTCAGAAGATTCATAATTCCATTCTTAATCCGTTCAAACTATTTTGAGATTGATATCTCATCCAAGCCATTTAATTCAACCGGTGCAATATCTCTTAAGCAATCTTTTCCAACGGTGATTTCTTTAGTGGGCCCTAACCCACAGGTCTTTTCCCAGGATCTTACCCGACTCTTCTATTTTCTGGAGTTATACTCAAATTCTTTTGAAAGTGTGACGTAAGAATGATTTCCATCAGTCACATGCCTTCTCCAAGATCGCTTTCAAATTCTTTTCATGGTTGGTTAAACCTTCCATCTTTTTATTCTTCATTCCGGAGTGCTCAACAATTCTTATGGCATTTCTCGTCTTCATTCTCAACATTTAGAGACCGGAGAAGTGTTTCTCTTAACCTTGGTCGTTCTCTTGAAGATTTGTGGTTCTAGCTTCTTGCCATCGTCATTATTGTTTCGATTGTGAGGAATTCTTTTCACACCCATCCGAAGCATTTCATGAATTCTTTTCTTTGTGATCCTCCGAAGGCCATCACTTCAGAAGATTCTTCGTTCTTAGTTTTCAACTTCGTTCTCCAAATATTCTTCATTGATGCCTCTTCGTTCGTCTCTATATTCTTACGGTGGTTCTTTCAAGTTACCCTTCCGTTGTTATCGTATTAATTCACTCGTTCTTTTCATAATTCTACCGGTGGTTCGTTGAAGATTTACACAAGTTTGTACTAGATCTCTCTTTAATTCTTTGCAATGAGAATAAGTAGTATGCCAAATCCGTTGGTTGTCATCAATTTAAATTGGCGAAGGAGATGCATGACATAATTCTTATTCTTATTCCTTCAAGGTGATTTAATCTCTTTTTCCGGAGCTTGTTCATCATATCATATTCTCGGTTCTAAGTTGTTCATCTTGTTTTCCGGAGCTCCAAGTTATTTCTATGATATCATTTCAAAGCTCCATCTAATTCATCGCAGGCCTTGAACCTTATTCTTTTCATCTTTCACTTCTCATGCTTTCATTACCGGAGTTCTTCATGGTGGTTCATCATCATTTAATTCATCCTCGAAGTCTTCATCAAGATTCTTGTTGAAGCTCAAGCATTCTTCATCATGCATTCCAATTGCAATCCGTCTACCTTATCTTTTCAGATGGTGTTATGTCATTCTTGACAATTCCTTCATGTTTCATGATTCACGAGTTGTCAAGAATGAGATTTTTAAACCCATCATTTTCTTTGTTCAATAGATCTTTCCAACCATTCAATTTGTTCGTTGGAGTAATCTTGGGTTGTATTTCACCTAAAAGCTTTCCCTAAGGATTGTTGCAATTATGGTGCTTATAAATGACCCAAGTTCTTCATTTATCCTCTCCGTGAATTAACTCTTTCGTCTCCTTGTTGATCTCAATCCAAGCAAATGTTTTCGTTAGTGGCTGGTTGTCACCTCTTAATTTTGAGATGTTTTCCATAAGCCCACATCAAGCTTATTCGTTTCCGTTGTTGTTTTTTTTTAAATCAACCCCATTCAACCCTTCTTTGTAAGGATGCTCTTTCAAATTTAATTTTGAGAGAAGTTGTCATTTTCTTCTCCGTTCTTTCTTTCCAACGATCTTGCATGCTATTCTTTCATTCCGGAGGCATTGTGATATTGCTCTCTTCGTCCCATTATCTCGTTTTATCAAGATCATATTTTCCCTTGCTGTCTTTTTAACCGGAGTGTTGTATTCTTCATTCTAGTTATGTCATCTTATCTAGTTCTGCCTCTCTTTTTAACCGGAGTGCTGTCTGAATCCTTCTTAACCTTGTGCCATTCTTTTAATTGTTTCGGAGGAAGTATGATGTTGATTTCATCAAGTATCTTCCCATCTCCTCAAGTTCTTGTTAATTCCTTCCATTTTCAGACGGAGTGCTGTCCAAATTCTGTCATTCTTATTCCTTGGCTATACCGTTGCGGTTTCTAATTCTTTTGTCATCCGTGAGCTCTTGTTTCATGTCTTTCAACTATCAAGGTTCTCGTAATGTTCCTTTTTCCTCTTTTTCCAATGGAGTGCTCTCAACTTCGTTCATCTCCGTGGTATTCTTCTTTCACTTGTTCAACCTCTCAAGGTTCGTGGTTTCACTCGTCTGTCAAAGAAGCAACTTTGTTTTACCTCCTCCTCTTCCGTTTTTACCCGGTGATATCTCTAGGATCTCGGGTCGAGATCCTCTGTTAGTGTGGGTGAGTTGTGACGCCCGAAGACCGACGTCCCAGAAGATTCCAGAAGATTCCAGATGTTCAGGGTTCCCCCTTGTGTTTCTTTGTGTTATTTATTTTTGCATTGCATCATGTCATCATGCCATCATGTCATTTTTATTTTTGCATCTCAACCTAAATAATCTGTGTGGGCCTTCGGTCCATTTAAATTGAGGGAAGATGTCTTCTCTTTAAAACATATAAAAGCCTCTCAATATTATTAGGGAGCTATATTTTAAATATTCCATTCGTTGGAATTAACCCAACACACGTGCATATTATTTCCCCATGTCTATTTCACTTCGAGTTTCTCCTTCAAAAACCTTGCCAATAATTCTTTTCCGTTGTTTCGAGGTTCCTCCGAAAATTCGAACATTTTTGGACACTTCAATAATCAAGTCTTAGTTCAAACCCGTTTGAATTAAATTCAAATATGTTTGAATTATTTTCCGATCACGCCTTTTCTATTAATCTCGGACCGTGCTCTTTTTATGATGCCCGAGAAAAATACTCCCATGTGCTAACTTTTGCCCTAACCCCCTCCTCATTTTTTTATTCTCTTCTCTCTTTTTGGTTTCTGTTAAAAAACCAGATAGGAGAGAGACCCGCAGCACCAGCCTCACTTCCCCCGCAGCCCATCTCCTCCCTAGGCGCGGCCCAACTCCACCAGGCCGGCCCACCATCTCTAACCCTAGCCCGCAGCCTACACCGAGACCCGATCGCTCCCTTCGCTCCCTGTTTCCCCTCGTACACCGCCGCCACCCCGTTTCCTCTCGATCCCGAGCCCCAGCCTCGATCTCCTCTCGGTCGCTCGTTCCCCAGCGCGATCTCCCCGCACCTCTCCCTCTCCACTCGCTCATCTTCCCCGAGCCCTCCTCTCCAGGGCGCCGCACCTCGACGACGTGCCCCAGCGCCGCTCGCCCCTCTGCCTCGTCCTGGCCGAGCGCCGCACCGCCGGCCGTTCCCCCGAGCGCCAGGACCGGCCGGATCCCGCGTCCCCAGCGCGCGCAGGCCGCTGCTTCGCCTCGGATCCCGCGTCCCCAGCCGCGCGTCCAGGGTCGTCCAGCCGCCCAGCGCTCCTCCCTCGTCTGCGCCTCCAGGGACCACGGGCCTCCTCTGCGCAGGCCGCCGCCTCCCCCTCGCGTCGAAGCCGCCGGCCTCGTCCAGGCTCCCTCGTCCGCCCCGAGCTCCTACTCGACTCCCCGTGCCGTGGCCTTCCTCCTACGCGCCACCGGCCCCCACCATCTCCTCGCCGAGGCCATCCATGGCCTCCAGCAGCACCGAGCCCCGCGCCCTCCTCGACCAGGAGCTGCCGCACCTCTGCCTCGTCCCGTGCAGCCTCTACCTCGCCTCCTCGTCACGCCAAGGCCGAGCCCTCTTCGCCATACTGCTGCCATGGTCTCGTCTTGCGAGCAGCCTCCTTGCCATGGCCGTGAACGTGACCCTGACCGTGCCGTGCTCGTGTTTGTGCTGTGTTTGCTGCTGTTTTCTTTTCGGCCAGGTTGTACATGTACATCTACAATGAGTTACGATGGCAGCCCGAACAAGTACCTCTACGCACGGATGTCTACCGACGTCACCGGAATCGTCAAGTACCTCGTCGACAAGTACCACTACTTCCACTACCGTCGCCGGAAGCGCCAAGTACCACGACTACTCGGAGACCCCAAGTACCCCTACCGTCGCCCCGTGTACCTCTACGGAACGTGTACGACTCCGAGACGAGAACGACTACACGTGACGACGAACGCCAAGTACCACCACGTCCGACGATGCGACATGAACCCCCACGACAAGTACCTCTCCGAACGGGATGTGAACGACTACACGTGTACCTCTACGTGAACAACTACTTCCTCTTCGGAAACGTGAACCACTACTTCCTCTACGCATCGCGTGAACGACTCCTTCCTCTACGATCTCGAACCGCCCTAAAACGAGTGTTTCGAAGGTATAACCCCGTGGATGACCCGTGTGATGCTTGCTTGGGTTGTATGAAATGTTTCCCGTGTGTGCTCAGTGCCGTTTCGTCCGTTTGTCATGTTCCTTGGTTGCCTCGTCACCGACTCGTGGGAACCCGGTGACGGGATCACCCCGCCTTCATCTCGTTTGACTCGCTCTTGCCATCTTTCCTTTTGCACCGAACTCTCGACGAGTTACCGGAACCGAGATGTTGCTGTTGCATCATTTTGGTTATCGTTGTCGTGGCACCCTTTTCCTTCCACCGCGGTGACAAAACTTCATGTCATCTTCTTGTTAACTTTTTTAATAAAATTGCATAGAACTTGATCATGGCATCCGCATCATGTTAACAACATTGATATGTTAAATTGTTGTTTGCTTATAATTACTAAACATGCTCATGGGGATTTTCCGGATTTTGTTGTTGTTATTTCCGGCCTCATTTAAAATGTTTTAATAGTGTAGTTTTCTTTATGCTTCACCTCTTGCCATGTTAATAACATTTAATCTTGTCTTGTTAATAACGAGAGTCAACTAAATAATTAAATGTGGTGTTTTGTCAATATGCAACTCGTTGCATATTGAGCTCCACTTAACTTGTAGTTTTGTTTGTGCACTTTGCCATGCCATGCATAATTAAACCGGACATGCATCATACTTGTTTGTGCATTGTATGCCATGTCTATGTATGTGTGTTTACCGTGTTGTTTGCTTCTTTCCGGTTGCTTCTCTTGTTAGCTTCGGTTTCGTTCCGGAGTTGTGAGGATTCGCTCGACTGTTGCTCCGTCTTCTTCATGGATCCGTTCTTCTCCCTTGTGGAATTCCAGGCAAGATGACCGAACCCGGATACCATTACTATCTTTGCCTATTGCTAGAGTATCGTTCTTTAGTATATTGCCTCGATGCCCATGTTTTCCTGTCAGCCTCCTATTGTAACCATGATCCTGTCTAACCACCCTACCTATGCAAACCTTTGATTGGCTATACGTAGGCTTCGCTCAGCCCCTCTTATAGCGTTGTTAGTTGCAGGTGAAGATTGAAGATGCTTGCTTCATGTTGAAGTTTGGTTGGGTTATATCACACTATATAAATGCTTAAATGAAATCATCTATATATTGGCAAGGGTGGAAGGCTAAGCCTTTTGCTTGGTGATTTGTTCCACTCATGCTGTTAGGAACCGTATAAACCGGTGTTATGTTCCTTGATTATGCGTTCCTAACACGGTTGGGGTGTATGGGACCCCCTTGATAAACCGCTAAGTGCTAAGTCTTTTCCAGCAAGTCCCAACATTGGTACTATTTGCCTAATAACTAATAAAACTTGCATGTGGACTAGCTATCCCTTTTATTTTAATTCAACAACCCCGGGCCAGTGCTCCACATGAGTGTTGGTCCGAAACGGGGAGCCTGCGGGGCCACCACGAGGAAACTCGAGGTTTGGTAAAAACCCGTAGCTTCACCCATCCGGTCGTGTCCTGAGACTTAGATACGCGCGGCTACTATCAGGGTGTCGACACGCCGGGAGGATTTGCTGGATTAGCCTTACCTTAGTTCGGTTTAACTTGAGCACGGGATTCCGAGAATACTCGGGTCTTCCCACCTATGGAGTTGCGACTCCGCGGATCGTGGGCTTGTAATGGGTCAAGTTGGAACACCCCTGCAGGGTTTGAACTTTCGAAAGCCGTGCCCGCGGTTATGTGGCAGATGGGAGCTTGTTAATATCCGGTTGTAGATAACTTGACACAATGTTTCAATACACTACCAGCGTGTGTACCGTGACTGTCAATTTCCGAATAGGGATTCGGGAGTTGAACACGGTGGGGTTATGTTTGTTGAGCTTTAGCTAGGATCACTTCGTGATCATCTTTCGACCGAGGCTCTTCTCTTCTCGCTCTCTACTACGTAAGCTAGTGCTAGTTGCTGCTGCAGACTCTTGTTGTTCCTTCACCTCTTATTCTTTCTTCAGCCTTGTTCCACACCCAAGGCTTAAATAGTCATGTTACCCGGGAACGGGATTGCTGAGTCCTCTGTGGCTCACAGTTACTTCACCACACCAGATGCAGGTTCAGCCGAGTTTTGATGCAGGAGTTGGATCAGTTCTTCACCAGGAGCTCGATGAAGAGCGTGGCCGTTTGCTTGTGACGTTTCGACGATCAGTAGTGGTTCTTCTACTAGGATTCGATCCTGACCTGTGGCTTTATGTTGTTTTGGTATCTTTCTTTTGGATCTTCACCCGTAGTCGGGTTGTGATGTTTTGAATGATGTATTGCTTATGTAATGTATTGTGTGAAGTGGCGAGTGTAAGCCAACTATCTCCTTTTGCAATTTAATCCCTCTTTTACATGAGTCGTGCAAAGATACCAAACTTGAGATCATTCTAGGATGGGCTTATACCTTTAAGTCGTGCCTCGACACGTAGGAGGTATAGTCCCATCCTAGGCGTTACAAACCACAACTCAAATGATCCAAGACACAAAGAGGTAATATCGTAGTGACTTTGGTTAGGCAATGGTGGTGGTGGTATGGGAGATGTGAGTGTATGAAAGGGTAGGTGGTTGCGGAAGGTGGGACCAAACTGAAGAAATTCAGCTTCGTCAGGGTTCGTCGGACGTCCGGTAGGTCGCCGGTCGTCCGGTCGCCGGACGTCCGGTAAGTCTCGGAAATCCGGTAAAATGTTCTGTATAGGATGTGCCGATCGTCCGGTGGGTGACGGACGTCCGGTGCTTCACGGGGCTTCGGACGGCCGGTAAGACGTCGGTCGTCCGGTAGGTCTGGGCTAGGGTTCGAGATATCCATGGACAAATTGGTCAAACTTGGCCGAATTTGCGGAAGAAAATTGGGGAAAAGGTGGGGAAAAGCTAGATCCACTCGTGGCACAGCAAATCCATGGAACGGATTCAACAAAATCTTGCCAAATCAACAGATCACAAAAAAAAATTGGGGCTATTTTTGGTGGGGAATTTTTGAAATTGGGAAGAACACAACAAAAACAAGCTAGAAAGCACGGGTAGGGGCTCCAATTTCGTGAGAAACCTTGGCTCTTCATACCATAATGATGTAGGGTGGAACCCTAAGTGGCCGATCTTTCATGAAAAGTAGGGATCCCAAGGATGAACACGTGAGGCACGAGGGAAAACACAAGAGGCACAAGAAGAAAACACTCAAATCAACACGTTTAGGTCACACAAATGCTAGATCCGGGTACACAAAGTGCGATACACGATACACGATCAACTAAGGACGATACAAGTGGTGGTAGTCATCTCCGTGAGGAGGTCTTGATGTTCTTCTCCGTGAAGGAGGTCTTGAATCCGGTGGATCTTCTCCAAGGAGGCCGCGGTCTCGTAGGATAGGAACCACTAAGGTCTAGATGAGCTATCCAAAAGCTACCTCGGACGAAAGAAGTCAACGAGTATATATTACATGGGGTGACGCCGTTGGGTCGGACGTCCACTGGGTCATCGGACGTCCGGTGGCTCGGGAGGGACCGAACGTCTGGTAATCCTCGGATTTCCGCTATTTACGTTCTGTGGTCGGTGTCACGGACGTCCGGTGGCTTCCGATCGTCCGGTCGTTTGGGAGTCGTCGGTCGTCTGGTGAACGTCGGACATCCGGTGCCTGGAAGTGCCCGGTTGTAACATCCCAAATTTTCAATTTGGAATGTTATACATTAGATCATCATGCATATCATATTTTTTTTGCTTTTGGTGGATCCAAGAAAATCCTAAGCAACTCAAGGACCCTCGGAGAGAGTTGGGGATTTCAATATTCTCATATTTGAGGTTTCTCAAATTTTGAAAATAGGATCATTTGATTTTATTTATTTTATCTTCAAGTATTTCTATCATGAAAATATGAGAGAGGGAGTAAAATGACTCTCCCGAAAACAAAGAAATACTGAAGATTTAATAAAAAATCAAATAAGTTTTATTTGGAGTTTTATTTGAATTAGGAAAAATTGCATGTTTTCAAAAATGCATTTTAGTGCCAAGAAAATGTTCATCTTGTTCTAAATATTCTATTTAGACGGTGAAAATTTGTTTTGGCAATTTTAGATTTTTATTTCTTTTTCTAGAATTCTTTTCGTAGCACCGGCGTTTTAAAAAAAATAGGGGGACCCGACCCGAGCCAGGCCCATCGCCGTGCCTCCTTCCCCGCCCGCGCCACTCATCGTGGCCGGATCGGACTCGCCGCCACCGCCGACTTTCTTGCCCCCTCCCCCAAGTTTCTAGCCCCCCTTCCCCTATATAAGCCGCCGCCCCTGCCCCTTGCCGCAAGCCCGCCGCCTCGCCGCAAGCCCGCCACCGCGGCGAGCCAGCCGCCCCACCGCCGTTGTCGCACGCCGCCACCGCTGCACGCCGCCGCCGCCGCAACACGCCGCCGCCGCTGCCCACCACCACCACCACCACCACCGCAACCCCGTCGCAGCCCCGCCACCCGTCATCGCCGACGCAGCCGTCGGCCGATTCGACGAGGTAGCCGCCGCCGCCGGTTTTTCTTTTAGAACCCTAGTTCATTTTTTTACTAGATCGGATTTTTTTTCTTCTTTTCCGGTTTAGTTAATTAGAGATCGTTCACCCGTTCGATCGTTCTAACGAACGAGTTCGTCGTTTAGTCTCAGCTGACGAACGTCCGTTCGTTAAGCTGTATTAGTTTTCTTTTCCTAAGTTTATTTTCTGATCGCGATCTCTGATCCGATCTTCGTTTTAGTTTATCTTTTCGCTCGTTTATCGGAATCAGGTGATTCAAGCGCCTGGAGTTTCATCTCGAAATTCTCTTTCCGTTAAACCTAGTCACTCAAGCGTTTGTCTGTGTTAAATTTGGACTTAGGTCCAGATTGGTTCGGTAGTTGTTTTCTCTTTCGCCGTTTGTCTTCGTTGCTTTCTTTTGTTGGTTCTTTTGCAAACCGGAGTTCTTAAGTTGAACTTCTGGTTAGATCTCTTATTTGAGTTTTACCCGTGCATTAGTTAAAGTACTTATTGTGTGCTTGTTTGTTTGCGATAGAGTACCCGGAGTGCGCCGCTTGCTACTTTGAATCTCTAGGTTTCGCGGATCATCAGCAAGGCAAGTAACACTTTGATCATATTTTCCAAATACCCGGTTTTCATTGCATTAGTCAAACCCTCAAACATTGCATGAGTAGGAGCTATTAACATGTGGGACTGGGAAGTAGATTGAGGTAGTACCTATTACCTGCATTTCAGTCAAACCTTTGGGAGTTACTTCTACGTTTGCAAATAGGTCATGCTATGCTCGTAGACGTGGATTGGGTGAGTGTATCCATGACAGATGTGAGTTTGTTAATTAGTGGTTCAACTTAAGGTGGCAACTTTAACACACATCTGGGTGGATTGAGGCACCTGGGTATTCCAGCGATTGCCTGTTTTCTTTTGGACCGCCACCCAGGCTCAAAGGGATCATGAGATTATTCATACTAGAAACTTCCGTGTCCAGCCACATGCCAATATGGGCTCTGGCATAGTTGAGTAAGTTGTGGGAAACCTTTCCGTGATGGGCTAGCAGATGTAGAGGGATTGTAGGTGTACCGGCCTATCTATCCGGTTAAGGGGACCTCTTCGGAAAGACTGTGTCTCGGTCATTCGTTTCTCAAACACCATGCAGTGTGAGAAACCAAACGGAGGCGATCGAGTCTTGTGGGAAAAGTGCACAAACCATTGCAGAGTGTACAAACTGATCATGATTAGCCGTGTCCCCGGTTATGGACGTCTTGAGTATCTAGAACTTGGATATCATGTGAATCTCATCATGTTACTTTACTTAATAATGTTGGGTTTAATGATGATTATTAATTGGGGTTGAGAGGATGTTTATCTTCTCAACGATGTTTCAACTACCATGATAGTTAATTAAAATCTATTCATTTGTAGTAGGGGAAAAACTGGCTTTACGCAAAAACTGTAACCATAGAGCTTTCCACCAGCCATATTGCATATAGTATAGCTTTACTTTTGTTACTCTCTATGTGTTACTTTGCCAGCATATTCCATGTGTTGACCTGTTTTCGGGCAGCAACGTTCATGTTGCAGACTTTTCAGACAACGAGTAAGGTGCCTTTATAGGTCGTGGTTCTATACTCAGTGATGCCGTTGGAGTTGATGGACTCACTTATCTTCCAAGCCTTTCGCTGTTATCGTGTTAGATGGCCTTAAGCCGTTTTTATTGTAATAAGTTCATCGTTGGAACTATCGATGTAATAAGTGTGTGATTGCTACTCTGTTATAAATCCTTCAAGTACTGTGCGTGTCAGCATTACTGATCCAGGGATGACACTGATGCACAGAGATCGGACTGTTTGAGGTCTGGTCGCTACAAGATGGTATCAGAGCACATGCTGACTGTAGGACACGACCACTAAGCTAAAACCCTAGAGCACTACCACTCTTCTCTTTTCTGACTCCTCATCTTTTCTACTCTTTTAGGATGGTGGATGCAAGGAACAAGTTCACGCAACCTGATGAAGATACACCATTTGGACGACACATGAAGGAAGTCACCAGATATCTAAACATTGGACTACCAAGTTTCACCGGAACCTACAACGCCACTTTACCTGAAGAGGAGCGCTGGTTGATTCAAGCTCAAGTTCCAGGAAGGACGTTCAAGCCCGTCACCGCCCCCATAGAATTTTCCTTTAATGCGCCTACTTGGAGCCTAGGCAGGAGCATGGCAGCCCACATCGCTATGGGAAGGATTGGAGAAATCTACAAGCAGGAGCTAAAAGACACCATCTACCAGATTTGTGGACGTAGAGATGAGCGGAGGGACATGATCAACACCCAGAAGGACAGGTCCATTGCCTCGTTCATTCAAGAGTCAAACCAGCAAATTCGTCGTCAGGAGCACCAGATGTGTGCAGGAATGATAGATTTGAAGAAAGCACTAAACAGAAATTTGGAGTTAGAGGAAGAACTCAAGTTGACACGCGACGGATACGAGGAGGAGATGTTAATACTTGTGGAGAAGAATGATGATTTGACGCGGAAGTTAGGAATACTCATGGGAGAAGAGGAAGAAGAACCAAAGGAGATTCCACCTAAAGACTACATCATCATTGACGACACGGACTCAAACCCCGATGATAGTGATGATGAGGACTATGAAGATGAAACTGGAGCGGACATCATGGAATCCTCTGTCGATCAAAATTTCTAGAAGACCTCCCTATGACCAGTAGTTTTCCCATTTAGTAGACTGAGAGCACTTTTGTAACGATTAGATCCGTGTAAGCCCTTGTTTGAAATTGATATTGGTGTGATAATGTTTGTGTTTGCCTCATGTGCATTGGGTAGTGATTTCCCTTAGACCTCTTTTCTATTCTAATATCTTCCCTCTACACCCATCAGATGCCTCCAAGACGTGAGCCCGGATTTGAGTTTCCCCCTGAGCTCACTCAGTTGATCCAACAGCAGAACACACTGATGCAACTTCTTGTCCAGAACACTCAAAACAACCAGAATAACAACAACAACCCTCCACCCCCACCACTCGTGGATAGCCTGACCCGTTTCTTAAGGTTACAACCACCGGTGTTTGCTAGCAGCATTGAACCAATAGTCGTTGATGACTGGCTGCACAAGATTGGAAGGGATTTGACCACTGCTAACTGCTCAGATGCTGAGAAGGTGCGTTTTGCCGCACATCAGTTGTCTGGACCAGCCGCAGCATGGTGGGAGAATTACACAGCCACTTTTCCCATAGCCAATGTGACTTGGGATCAGTTTCAGCAAGCTTTTCATACCGCCCATGTCTCAACTGGAGCTATGAGTATGAAGAAGCAGGAGTTTCACAATTTGCGCCAAGGCAACCGTACTGTGGCTCAGTACGTGGATGAGTTTAGTACCCTATCTCGTTATGCCCCAGATGATGTGGCCACAGATGCCGCTAAGCAGGAGAGATTCATGGAAGGGCTGAATGATGAGATGAGTGTACAGTTGATGGTGGCAACTTTCAATAACTACAAGGAGCTGGTTGATCACGCTCTAATGATTGAAAGGAAGCACCAACGGATTGAAAGTCGCAAGAGGAAGTATGGCCAAGGAAAGTATAATTCTGGAGCTCAGCAGAAGCCTCGTTTTACCCCTAAAACGGTAGGACAATTCCAACATACCCATGGAGGAGGTAGCTCACACAATCATAATGGCCCTAAGAATGGAAATGGGAATGGAGCAAGTAGTAACCAGAGCCGCCCTACCCAGTTCACACCCACCAAGAAGGATTTCAGCCATGTCACCTGTTACAAGTGCGGGAAGAATGGACATTATGCCAATGACTGCCCAGAAGCTAAGAATGGGAACGGTAATGGAAGCGCCGCGAAGAAGCCCAACCCGTTCAACAAAGGACAAGTGAACCACGTGACTGTGGAGGAGGTAGAAGAGCAACCAGATGCTGTTGTCGGTAAGTTTTTGGTTAAGACATTTACCGCAATAGTTCTTTCTGATACTGGTGCATCGCATTCATACATTTCAAGGGGATTCGTAAATAGACATAGGATGTCCACCCGAGTTCTTAAGACCCCCATGTTAGTAAGTTCACCAGGAGCAGAGTATATGGCACACCAAGGATGTTACAAACACCATTGACCATAGGACGCCACACTTTCCCCTCTGACCTAATAGTCCTGGAGTCACAAGGATTGGATGTGATATTAGGTATGGATTGGCTATCGAAGTATGGAGGTAACATTGACTGTGCCAGTAAGTCTATTTTTCTCACCGCCCCGGAGGGAAAAAGGATTAAGTATGTATCTAGGCATTCGCCTACAAGGACTCAAGTACATTCTCTCACAGGAGTTGTTCAGGAGGAAGTGCCAGTAGTGAAGGATTATCCGGATGTGTTCCCAGAGGAGTTACCTGGCATGCCACCGGATAGAGATATAGAGTTTTTGACTGAGCTTTTGCCAGGCACAGGGCCAATTTGTAAGAGACCATACAGGATGCCCGCAAAGGATTTGGAGGAGATTAAGAAACAGATTAAGGAGTTACTGGATAAAGGTTACATACGCCCAAGTTCTGCGCCTTGGGGTTCGCCAGTACTTCTAGTGGAGAAGAAGGATGGATCGTTAAGAATGGTTATTGATTACCGAGGATTGAATGAAGTAACGATCAAGAACAAGTACCCACTGCCGATGATCAATGATCTGTTCGATAGATTGCAAGGAGCTAAAGTGTTTTCCAAGATCGATCTGCGATCAGGGTACCATCAATTGAAGATTCGAGAGCAGGATATACCTAAGACGGCCTTTACCACCAGGTATGGGTTGTACGAGTATACCGTTATGTCTTTTGGTCTGACTAACGCACCAGCATACTGATGAACAAAGTGTTTCTGGAGTATTTGGATAAGTTCGTCGTGGTGTTCATAGATGATATATTGATTTTCTCAAAGGATGAAGAGGAACATGAAGAGCATTTGCGTTTGGTATTGGAGAAACTCAGAGAACATCAGTTGTATGCCAAGTTTAGCAAATGCGAGTTTTTGTTGAAGGAAGTTGGATTTCTCGGACACGTTATATCCGGAGAAGGAATAGCAATAGATCCCGCCAAGGTGGACACTGTGACACATTGGGAAGCACCGACAACAGTTGGAGAGATCCGGAGTTTTCTTGGACTGGCAGGATACTACCGGAGATTTATTGAGAATTTCTCGAGGATTGCGAAACCAATGACAGAGTTGTTAAAGAAGGACACCAAGTTCAGTTGGACAGAAGAATGTGAGGCCAGTTTCCAGGAATTAAAGAAACGTTTGGTCTCATCACCTGTGTTGATCCTACCAGATCAACATAAGGATTATGAGGTGTACTACGACGCTTCACGTCGAGGACTTGGAGCAGTTCTTATGCAGGAAGGAAGAGTTGTTTCGTATGCTTCACGACAACTGAAACCTCATGAGTTGAACTATGCCACTCATGATTTGGAGTTAGCAGCCGTAGTGCATGCATTGAAGACTTGGAGACATTTTCTCATCGGAAACCATTGTGAAGTATATACGGATCACAAGAGTTTGAAGTATATATTCACTCAGAAGGAGCTGAATCTCAGGCAAAGGAGATGGCTGGAACTCATTAAGGATTACGACATGAGATTGCATTATCATCCCGGAAAGGCTAACGTAGTAGCCGATGCGCTAAGCCGTAAAAGCCATGTCAATACCCTAATGACGGAGGAATTACCAAAGGAGTTAGCCGAGGACTTACGAGAACTATGTTTGGATATAGTTCCGAGAGGCTATGTAGCAACACTAGAGATCCAGTCTACCCTGATGGATAAAATCAGAGAAGCACAGAAAACTGACAAGGAGGTTGCCTCTATAAAGGAGAGGATGAATGAAGGAAAGGCTAAAGGATTTCGTGAGGATGAACACGACACCTTATGGTTTGAGGACCGCATCTATGTGCCTAATGACCTAGGGATCAGGAAGTTGATTCTACAGGAGGCCCATGATTCACCATACTCGATTCACCCAGGAAATACTAAGATGTATTTGGATTTGAAGGATATTTTCTGGTGGACCGGTATGAAGAAGGATATTGCGGAGTATGTAGCAGTTTGTGATGTATGTCAGAGAGTGAAGGCAGAACATCAGAAGCCGGTAGGATTGTTACAACCATTGCCAATACCCGAATGGAAGTGGGATAAGCTAGGTATGGATTTTATTACGGGATTACCCAGAACTCGTTCTGGCTATGCCTTGATTTGGGTAGTAGTCGATCGTTTGATGAAGGTAGCTCATTTCATCCCCGTAAAGACTACTTATACCAGTGCAAATGTAATGCCCAGGATGGAATTATACCTCCTACGTGTCGAGGCACGACTTAAAGGCATAAGTCCATCCTAGAATGATCTCAAGTTTGGTAATCTTTGCACAACTCATGTAAAAGAGGGATAGTAAACTGAAAATAGTTGGCTTGCAATCGCCACGTCACAGAATAACAGTACAAGTCTCAAGCATCATACAATAAGATCACTACAACCCTCTAAGGGCAAAACCAAATGTCAAAGTACCAAACTCAGATAAATAAAACAACCACATGCGGATCGAATCCTAGTAAGAGACTCCACTACTGATCGTCCGGGTAGCGCACGTAGTACCGACTACGCTCCTCGTCGTACTCCCAATCCAGCTCGGTGCCATCACCTGGATAGCTCACAGCTGGACCTGCATCTGGTGTGTGAAGTAACTGTGAGCCACAGAGGACTCAGCAATCCCGTTCCCGGGTAACAGAACTATTTAAGCCTTTAGGTGAGGAAAGGTTGAAGAAAGAAATGAGGTGAAGGAACAACAAAGAGTCTGCAGCAGCAACTAGCACTAACTTACGCAAGTGAGAGCGAGAAGAGAAGGCAACGCGAGAAGTGATCACGAAGTGATCCTAGCTACAAGCTCACAAACATAACCCCTCCGTGTTCAACTCCCGAATCCCTATTCGGAAATTGACAGTCACGGAACACACGCTGGTAGTGTATTAGTATCATTGTGTCAAGTTTTCTACAACCGGAATTAACAAGCTCCCATCTGCCACATAACCGCGGGCACGGCTTTCGAAAGTTCAAACCCTGCAGGGGTGTTCCAACTTGACCCATTACAAGCCCACGATCCGCGGAGTCGCAACTCCAAAGTGGGAAGACCCGAGTATCCTCGGAATCCCGTGCTCAAGTTAAACCGAACTAAGGTAAGGCTAATCCAGCAAATCCTCCCGGCGTGTCGACACCCTGATAGTAGCCGCGCGTATCTAGGTCTCAGGACACGTCCGGCTGAGTCATCCTACAGGTGTATGCCAAATACCTCAGGTTGCCCCGAGGCGGCCCCGCAGTCTGCTCGTTTTGGACCAACACTCAAGTCGAGCACTGGCCCAGGGGGGTTGAATTAATTAAGCCTCGGGTTAATTACTCCCTCGGAAAGGTTTAAGTTGTTTAGGCAAATAGTACCAATGTTGGGATTTGCTGGAAAAGACTTAGCACTTAGCGGTTTATCGAGGGGGTCCCATACACCCCAACCGTGTTAGGAACGCATAATCAAGGAACATAAAACCGGCTTATACGGATCCTAACGGCATGAGTGGAACAAAACACCAAGCAAAAGGCTTAGCCTTCCACCCTTGCCAATATATATGTGATTTCAATTAAAGCATTTATATAGTGTGATATAACCCAACCAAACTTCAACATGGAGCAAGCATCTTCACTTCACCTGCAACTAGCAACGCTATAAGAAGGCTGAGCGAAGCGTACTTAGCCAAGCAACGGTTTGCATAGGTAGGGTGGTTAAACATGGCAATTGGTTACAAGTAGGAGGCTGACAAGAAGAACATGGGCATCGAGGCAAAACTATAGATCGAGACTACTAGCAATAGACAAAGATAGTAATGTTATCGGGGTTCGGTCATCTTGCCTGAAGAGAAGACGTTCGGATCGAAAGAAGGGTCCTCGAGGTCAAACTCGTTGGAAACCTCGTGCTCAGCCTCGTTGGAAAACTCGTGATCAACTTCCGGGTCTAAACAAGACAAACACACCAAGCACCAATCAACACGATGCAATGCGCACTCGAAGAACATGGATGCATGATGGATGCACTAAAGATGCACATGGAGCACGTAAAACATCACTCAAGCAAAACACCTCAAAACAAGATAACAAGCTGATATTATTAATCTACACAGAAAATCACCCAAGTTTGATATAAGATTCGCTGAAATCGGAGTTACGGGCTAAAAGTTATGCCCGAAACAAGATTTGAGCGAAAACTGCAAATTACAGCAACATAGCATCTTTGGAGCTCAAAATAAATAATCTACAGCACCCAAAAATCATGGCAAAGGACTTGAACATAAACTAGATATAATGTACAGCAACTAGGTCCAAAGTGCACCCCCAACGGAGTCACGGATCAATAGCAATGATCTTGGACATATTGAACTTTGAAATAAAATTCTGGCAGCAGAATTTTATTGAAAGTTTGGAGCAAAAGATAAACATGCTACAGCCACTCAAATGGACATGTGAGGACATGGATGGAAAGACAACAATATATACTTCATGGAACAATCAAAATCCACCCCAAAACTATCATGCTTTGTCCTACAACATCACACGAACATGGCACCGGAACGTTACAGATTTCAGACTTAGTGAAATTTCACTAAGTCCCAAAACAGCAACATCATCATAGCATCAAAAAGAGCATGTTTAAGACACCTCGAAACTAAACATGGCAAAGGGTAAGCACCTCATCAAAATACATATGACGGTGATCCCAAAACACACAAGCATGCAACATTGGGGTGAACACACCGATTACAACGAGCTCAACGAGATGGCATTTCATAACAAGTAAAAACACAACATGTGAACATGGCATCTTGCAACGATGATAACAAGGAAACAATACATCTACCATGCAACCTATCACACACAACACGTAGTTCGTGACGAGACGAACACGTGGACATGTCATTTGCATCGTTTGGACAAACGAGCTAAAAGATATCACATGTCAAAGGTGGCATGAAAATAACACATAACAGCAGTTTATATCATCATGCACTCTTGCAACAGCAAAACAAGCGTCAAGATGACATCTAACATGCATGATTACAACAGGTAAAACGTAGAGGGCATCTCCACGAACATCTGGACATGCTACACGCGCAAAACGGAGCACCACAGTAAAAGTTAGGACAGGTCAAAGTAGGCATATCAGAACAGAGAAAACAGAGAGATTTAGGTCAACCTTCAGATCTGAGATCTGATGAACAGTAGCTGGGCCTCGGTGAACAGTGCGGGCCGGTCCGGATGAACAGTGTCACGGCGGCCCGGTCTGCAGAAGTGGCGGTGGGCCGGCGGCGCGCGGTGGAGGAGGCCCACCGAGGCGGAGGCTGGCGCGGCCTCGGAGGCGAGGTCGGCCCAGGTGGCGCTGGGATCTGGCTGGGGCTGGAGGCGGCCCAGCGGCTGTGGCTCGGAGGGGGCGGAGCGGAGGCCCGCTCGCGGCGGCGGGAAGCAGGCCCGCGGCGCAGCTGGCGAAGGCGGCGGCCCAGCTCGCGGTAGGCGGCGGCCCAGCCGAGGCGACGGCGGTGGCGCGCTCGGGAGATCGAGCGGTCGGGCCGGGGAACTGGTCCCCCCCCCCCGGGCCCTGGCCGACGCGGTCGATTCCCTCGCCAAGTGGCGATCGGCCTGGTCTGGTCGGAGGCGGATACGAGCGAGACTGGCGGCTGCGTTCGGCCCGGCGAAGCGGTCGGAGCGACCGAAGGATCTGGCGGTGGCCCTCGAGGCGTTGACCTCGGGGAAACGATCCAGATCGGATCTGGCGAACGGCGGCTCGTCCAGATCGAACCAGAGATAAAATTAGGGATCTGAGGAAGAAAAGAAGAAAGAAAAAAAAAGAAAAGGAGAGGGGAGGAAGAAGAAGGGGATGCCAACATAGACTAGGGGTCTATATATAGCAGTTTAGTCTAGGGTTTGGAGACTAGGGTGTTTAGGAGCCCTCCGATCGTGATCCAACGGATCCGATCGCGGGGATGAATAAAAGGGCCCAGACGGAGATAAAAGAAAGCAGTATGGGTATTTCCGGGACACGAAGTAAGGGCACTTCGGACCCACACGGACAACGGAGGGAAAAGTCAACGGAGTCCAAACGAGACGAGATTTGAGAGGCGGGTTGCACACAACAAAACAACAACACACAACACAACCTCGCGGCACACCGGTAACGAAAAACGCCCGAACAACAAAGTAGGCCTACGGGACGTCACGGACACGTGAGGGAGCTCCGGAACACGAAACGGACAACGGGAAGAAACGCCACGAACCGGATGCAACCCACAACACAGATGCAATGCAATGCACATGTCTACATGATAAGAATGAAAGCCACACACTCACACAACAAAACGACGAAAGCCCAAAAGACAAAGAACCCGAAATGGAAATAGATGAAGCCGGAGATATATTATAAGCCCAAAAGGGGAAGTATTACATCCGGGGCATTACAAACTCTCCTCAACTACAAAAAGATCTCGTCCCGAGATCTAGGACTGGAAAAAGGAAGGGTACTCGGAACGAAGATGATCTTCTCGTTCCCAGGTAGCTTCTCGGTCTGTGTGATGTGACCACTTGACTTTCAGAAACTTGATGGTCTTGTTGCGAGTCTTGCGTTCGGTTTCTTCGAGAATTGCAACTGGATGCTCTCGGTAGGAAAGGTCTTGTTGAAGATCAATCTCCTCAAATGGAATCGTGCGCTCAGGTGCCTTGAAGCATTTGCGAAGCTGAGACACATGGAAGACATCATGAACATTTGCAAAGTTGGAAGGGAGCTCGAGCTGATAGGCTAGATCGCCTCTTTTGCCAAGAATTTTGAAAGGCCCGACGTATCTAGGAGCAAGCTTTCCTTTGATACCGAATCTCTGGGTTCCTTTCATCGGAGAAACTCGGAGATAGACATGATCACCGATGTCGAAAGCCAAATCACGATGCTTTCCATCATAGTAGCTCTTCTGACGCGACTGAGCGGCCTTGAGATTCTCACGTATGACTTTGCACATTTCTTCGGCTTCAGAGATCAAATCATTGCCAAGAAGTTGGCGTTCGCCTGTTTCAGACCAGTTGAGAGGGGTACGGCACTTTCTGCCATAGAGAATTTCAAACGGTGCTTTGCCTGCACTTGCTTGAAAGCTGTTGTTGTAAGAGAATTCGGCAAATGGAAGACAGTCTTCCCATTTCATGCCGAAGGAGATGACACAGGCTCTGAGCATATCTTCTAGGATCTGATTCACACGCTCGACTTGACCACTAGTCTGAGGGTGAAAGGCAGTGCTGAACCTGATCTTCGTGCCCATGGCGGACTGAAAGGAGTCCCAGAACCTTGATATGAACAAGCTGCCACGGTCTGAGGATATCACTTGAGGAATGCCATGTAGGGACACAATTCTGGAAGTGTACAGCTCTGCAAGTTGAGCTGCATTGATTGATTCTTTGACTGGAAGAAAGTGAGCGACTTTGGTAAGCTTGTCAATCACCACAAAGATAGCATCATTGCCTCGCTTGGATTTAGGAAAGCCAGTGACGAAGTCCATTTCAATGTGGTCGAACTTCCACTCAGGAATAGGAAGAGGTTGGAGAAGACCGGCTGGACGTTGATGTTCTGCTTTCACTCTTCTGCATACATCACATTCATTCACGAATTGGGCAATCTCCCTTTTCATGCGTGTCCACCAGTAAGATTGCTTGAGGTCTTGATACATCTTGGAACTGCCAGGATGAATGGAAAGGAGAGAGTCATGAGCTTCTTCCATTATGAGCTTCCTGAGATCACCTTTGGGAACAACGAGTCTGTCCTCGAAGAACAAGGTATCTCTCTCATCAACACGGAAGCACTTATATTTTGGAGTGCCCTTTGCAAGCCCATGTTTCACCTTCTTCACCATGATATCACTGAGCTGGGCCTCACGGACTTGATCTTCCAAGGTAGGAGCAATTTGGAGATTTGCAAGAAAACCCTGCGGAACAACCTGAAGGTTGAGCTTCCTGAAAGCTTCACAAAGCTCAGGCTGGTGTGGCTTGATAAGAAGGCTGTTGCAATATGCCTTTCTGCTCAAAGCATCTGCAATCACATTCGCCTTGCCTGGAGTGTACTCAATGCTGGGGTTGTACTCTTGGATCATCTCGACCCAACGAGTCTGGCGGAGGTTCAGATGCGGCTGTGTGAAGATGTACTTCAAACTCTTGTGATCAGTGAAGATGTCGACCTTTCTGCCCAACAACAGATGTCTCCACGTAATCAGAGCATGTACCACAGCTGCTAGCTCGAGATCATGTGTGGGATAGTTCTTCTCAGCTGGCTTTAGCTGACGTGAAGTGTATGCCACAATTCTCTTATCTTGCATAAGCACACCACCAAGACCTTGAAGAGAAGCGTCACAGAACACTTCATAGGGCTTGGATTCATCAGGAGGAATCAGAACTGGAGCTGAGACAAGCTTCTCTTTGAGGGTTTTGAAAGCCACTTCACATTCGGGAGACCAAAAGTATTTGACATTCTTCTGAAGGAGGTTGGAAAGAGGCTTGGCAATCTTGGAGAAGTTCTCCACAAACCTTCTGCAATAGCTGGCAAGACCCAGAAAACTGCGGAGCTGTTTGACGTTCTGAGGAGCTTCCCAGTTGACAATTGCTTCAACTTTCTCGGGATTAACCGCAATACCGTCAGCTGAGATAATGTGGCCCAGGTACAAAACCTTATCGAGCCAAAACTCGCACTTTGAGAACTTGGCATAGAATTTATGCTCTCTGAGTCGATCAAGAACCAGACGCAAGTGCTTTTCGTGATCTTCTTCATTCTTGGAAAACACCAGAATATCATCCAGATACACTAGCACAAACTCGCCTGTATAGGGGTTGAAGATGTAATGCATCATCCTTGAGAAGGTAGGAGGAGAATTGGCGAGCCCGAAGGACATGACGGTATACTCATATGAACCGTAGCTCGTTCTGAAAGCCGTCTTGGGAATGTCTTCCTCGCGAATGCGAATTTGATGATAGCCCATTCGGAGGTCAAGCTTAGAGAAAACTTTAGCTCCTTTGAGCTGCTCAAAGAGTTCGTTGATGTTGGGGAGCGGATACTTGTTCTTAATCGTCTTCTTGTTCAGTGGCCGGTAGTCAACACAGAGACGCTCCGTGCCATCTTTCTTTTTGACAAATAAGACACCACAGCCCCACGGAGATGTACTCGGTCTGATGAGACCCATACGCTCCTGTTCATCCAACTGTTTCTTCAATTCCTTCAATTCATCTGAAGAGAGCTTGTATGGACGCCGACAAACAGGTTCGGTGCCCGGCTCGAGTTCAATGACAAACTCCACCTGACGGTGTGGAGGCATGCCTGGAAGTTCTTCTGGAAAGACGTCTTGATATTCATTCACCACTGGAATTTGCTCTATGGCATTAATTTCACCCTTATCATTAAGAGAGAAAAGCCGAATAGTATTATCCCTGGAGGCGAAGATAATCACATCTTCATCAGAATGAGTCAATTTGACTTCCTTTTGAGCGCAATCAATGTGAGCATCATGCTGAGAAAGCCAATCCATTCCGAGAATGAGGTCGATGTCAGAATGACCAAGAACCACCGGTTTAGCCATAAAACGATAATCTCCCATGCGAATGGAAACATCCGGAGCATAAACAGTAGAAGACATACGTCTCCCTGGAGAAATAACTTCCAACCTCTGAGGCAAATTTGAAGTGGCAATACTGTGCTTGGATGCAAAAGGTTGAGACATGAAAGAGCATGATGCACCCGAATCAAATAACACTTTAGCTGGAAAAGAGTTCACTGGAAGGTTACCCAGAATGACATCAGAAGAAGCCTCTGCTTGTGCTGCATTCATCAGATTGACCCTTGCAGCCTTTGGATCATGCTTGACCATAGCGGTACCGACAGGAGGAGGCGGAGGAAGACGCTTCGGATTCGGACATCTGTTGGCATAGTGACCTTTCTGAGTGCATTTGTTGCAAGTCACTTCTGAGAGAGGACGGAACTGAGAGCCACTGGACTTAGAGCCTTGAGACTGAAACTGCTTCTTCGACTGGTTGCTTGGGTTGGGTGGGTGGGAGAAACCACGGCCACTAGAGTTCTTGTTGTTGGAGTTGTTGAAGTTGCTGGAGTTGTTGTATGGAGCTCGAATCATTGGAGGAGGAGGAAGCCAGAATTTCTGTTGTTTCGCAGCCAACTGAGACGATGAGGTAGAGTGAACATCATCTCGAATTCTCTTCTTAGAAGCCTCCATCTTAAGCTGAGCTGCTTCTTGTTTCAAAGCCATATTATAGAACTTATCGAATTCGTCTGGCTCGAACAAAGTGAGAGCAAGCTGAAGTTCATCTTTGAGACCTCCACGGAACTGATAGATTTTGCTCTTTGCATCAGGTATGTCTTGCTTTGCATAACGAGCGAGGTTTTGGAACTTGACATTATACTGATAGACTGACATGGAGCCCTGCTTGAGGTTGCGGAATTGCTCACGCATACCCTCAATGACACTTGTAGGAATGTGATGCGAGCGGAAATCCCTGCAGAAGTTCTCCCACGAGATCACTTGACCCGGCCTTGAGTCTTTGTACTGCTGCCACCAATCAGCTGCTTGATCTTTCAGTTGGAAGGCTGTAAATTTCACATAGTCATCTTCTTTCACGTTACTGCACTCAAAATGCTTCTTTATGTCGGTCAGCCAATCCTCAGCATCAAGAGGGTCGACACAGTAACTGAAAGCTTTAGGATTGTTAGCCAGGAACTGGTTGAGGGTAGCATGGTGCTGCTGGAAGAAGTTGCCTTGGTTCATTGGAACACCCTGATTAGCTTGATTAGCTTGCATAGCTTGCATTTGCTGCATCATCTGCATCATCAACTGAGTGTTCTGAGCAGTAGTCTGCATAATTGCTCTCCAAGCCTCAGGCGGAGGAGGAGGTGAAGGAGGACGCTCTGGGACCTCTTCCACCTCTGGGTTGGCATTCGGAACCTTTTTCGGAGCCATCCTGTAAGAGATGACCACGAATCAGCAATTGATTGACAAAAGGAATAAGCTGAATCAATGGAATGAATTGCAACAAGTCTTCACAATAATCATTCGAACAATAAGAACGAATGAAATCATCCGAACAAGAGGAACGAATGAATTTCTTAGTTAATTGATAACATCAGTCTTCACGAGAAGCCACATAGGGATCAAAAGGATAAATAATAAAAACAACAAGGTACGGAAAGGAACAAACACAAGAGAGGAGTTTCGTTCTAACATCTTTGTGCTGAAAGCATATGAACGCGTTACGAAAAGGTTTTGCAATCCCCGGATCAGCATAGCCAAGGACCCTTTAAGATGCAACTCCTGATAGTAACCTCGGTCATATAACTCCTTCACTCAATGTCGAACCCCGAACTCACTAACCTGCATTCGTTGGAAGAAAGCCTACGATCTACTGGATAAAACCCACCTATAGATTTCCGAAAGATTCCAGTTATGCAATCAGGTGTTGGGGATACACGGGAAGCACCGCGCAATCAACTCTAACCTACATCCAGGTGTATCCATCCTTCAACACATAACCAGTCTTTCTCGGAAACTGTGTACCTCGGACCTTCGAAAAGCATCCACTATAACAAGCTATGGCAATACTCCCGAACTACCTCCCCAGTACTGGGTGATGTCGGGGTTATCTTGCCACTGGCCGTATAGGGGAGATTTTCGATGTCGGCCGTCTTAAGTATTTAGTACTGCCGCGATATGCTTGTTACAATGATACCCCGAAGCTCAACTCCTCGGTAACAGGAGGCATCGAGAACAATATCCTTGTCACAAGAACATCGAAACAATCCCAGAATACTCGCGGGATTCCTAAAAAAAAATTGTGCAAATTTTGAAGATAGGAGAGACAAGAGTAGACGTCAGGAGTCCTCACCAGAGAGAAAGGGGATGAGAAGCAAAGAAATCCTACTCTCCGATATAATATAGGACTCAAAAAGTTTTCAGTGTGTGCCTAGACTCAACCGTCAACGATTCGATCAAACAGTGGGGGCTCCTAGGTCGGAGAAGGCTCTGAATACCAACTTGTAATGCCCAGGATGGAGTTATACCTCCTACGTGTCGAGGCACGACTTAAAGGCATAAGTCCATCCTAGAATGATCTCAAGTTTGGTAATCTTTGCACAACTCATGTAAAAGAGGGATAGTAAACTGAAAATAGTTGGCTTACACTCGCCACGTCACAGAATTACAGTACAAGTCTCAAACATCATACATTAAGAACACTACAACCCTCTAAGGGCAAAAGCCAAATGTCAAAGTACCAAACTCAGATAAAAACCACAGGCGGATCGAATCCTAGTAAGAGACTCCACTACTGATCGTCCGGGTAGCGCACGTAGTACCGACTACGCTCCTCGTCGTACTCCCAATCCAGCTCGGTGCCATCACCTGGATAGCTCACAGCTGGACCTGCATCTGGTGTGTGAAGTAACTGTGAGCCACAGAGGACTCAGCAATCCCGTTCCCGGGTAACAGAACTATTTAAGCCTTTAGGTGAGGAAAGGCTGAAGAAAGAAATGAGGTGAAGGAACAACAAAGAGTCTGCAGCAGCAACTAGCACTAACTTACGCAAGTGAGAGCGAGAAGAGAAGGCAACGCGAGAAGTGATCACGAAGTGATCCTAGCTACAAGCTCACAAACATAACCCCTCCGTGTTCAACTCCCGAATCCCTATTCGGAAATTGACAGTCACGGAACACACGCTGGTAGTGTATTAGTATCATTGTGTCAAGTTTTCTACAACCGGAATTAACAAGCTCCCATCTGCCACATAACCGCGGGCACGGCTTTCGAAAGTTCAAACCCTGCAGGGGTGTTCCAACTTGACCCATTACAAGCCCACGATCCGCGGAGTCGCAACTCCAAAGTGGGAAGACCCGAGTATCCTCGGAATCCCGTGCTCAAGATATACCGAGCTAAGGTAAGGCTAATCCAGCAAATCCTCCCGGCGTGTCGTCACCCTGATAGTAGCCGCGCGTATCTAGGTCTCAGGACACGACCGGATGGGCGAAGCTACGGGTGGATACCAAATACCTCGAGTTGCCTCAAGGCGGCCCCGCAGGCTCCCCGTTTCGGACCAACACTCATGTGGAGCACTGGCCCGGGGTTGTTGATTAAGAAAGAGGGTTAATTACTCCCTATGCAAGTTTAGTTTGTTATTAGGCAAATAGTACCAATGTTGGGATTTGCTGGAAAAGACTTAGCACATAGCGGTTTATCGAGGGGGTCCCATACACCCCAACCGTGTTAGGAACGCATAATCAAGGAACATAAAACCGGCTTATACGGATCCTAACGGCATGAGTGGAACAAAACACCAAGCAAAAGGCTTAGCCTTCCACCCTTGCCAATATATATGTGATTTCAATTAAAGCATTTATATAGTGTGATATAACCCAACCAAACTTCAACATGGAGCAAGCATCTTCACTTCACCTGCAACTAGCAACGCTATAAGAAGGCTGAGCGAAGCGTACTTAGCCAAGCAACGGTTTGCATAGGTAGGGTGGTTAAACATGGCAATTGGTTACAAGTAGGAGGCTGACAAGAAGAACATGGGCATCGAGGCAAAACTATAGATCGAGACTACTAGCAATAGACAAAGATAGTAATGTTATCGGGGTTCGGTCATCTTGCCTGAAGAGAAGACGTTCGGATCGAAAGAAGGGTCCTCGAGGTCAAACTCGTTGGAAACCTCGTGCTCAGCCTCGTTGGAAAACTCGTGATCAACTTCCGGGTCTAAACAAGACAAACACACCAAGCACCAATCAACACGATGCAATGCGCACTCGAAGAACATGGATGCATGATGGATGCACTAAAGATGCACATGGAGCACGTAAAACATCACTCAAGCAAAACACCTCAAAACAAGATAACAAGCTGATATTACTAATCTACACAGAAAATCACCCAAGTTTGATATAAGATTCGCTGAAATCGGAGTTACGGGCTAAAAGTTATGCCCGAAACAAGATTTGAGCGAAAACTGCAAATTACAGCAACATAGCATCTTTGGAGCTCAAAATAAATAATCTACAGCACCCAAAAAGCATGGCAAAGGACTTGAACATAAACTAGATATAATGTACAGCAACTAGGTCCAAAGTGCACCCCCAACGGAGTCACGGATCAATAGCAATGATCTTGGACATATTGAACTTTGAAATAAAATTCTGGCAGCAGAATTTTATTGAAAGTTTGGAGCAAAAGATAAACATGCTACAGCCACTCAAATGGACATGTGAGGACATGGATGGAAAGACAACAATATATACTTCATGGAACAATCAAAATCCACCCCAAAACTATCATGCTTTGTCCTACAACATCACACGAACATGGCACCGGAACGTTACAGATTTCAGACTTAGTGAAATTTCACTAAGTCCCAAAACAGCAACATCATCATAGCATCAAAAAGAGCATGTTTAAGACACCTCGAAACTAAACATGGCAAAGGGTAAGCACCTCATCAAAATACATATGACGGTGATCCCAAAACACACAAGCATGCAACATTGGGGTGAACACACCGATTACAACGAGCTCAACGAGATGGCATTTCATAACAAGTAAAAACACAACATGTGAACATGGCATCTTGCAACGATGATAACAAGGAAACAATACATCTACCATGCAACCTATCACACACAACACGTAGTTCGTGACGAGACGAACACGTGGACATGTCATTTGCATCGTTTGGACAAACGAGCTAAAAGATATCACATGTCAAAGGTGGCATGAAAATAACACATAACAGCAGTTTATATCATCATGCACTCTTGCAACAGCAAAACAAGCGTCAAGATGACATCTAACATGCATGATTACAACAGGTAAAACGTAGAGGGCATCTCCACGAACATCTGGACATGCTACACGCGCAAAACGGAGCACCACAGTAAAAGTTAGGACAGGTCAAAGTAGGCATATCAGAACAGAGAAAACAGAGAGATTTAGGTCAACCTTCAGATCTGAGATCTGATGAACAGTAGCTGGGCCTCGGTGAACAGTGCGGGCCGGTCCGGATGAACAGTGTCACGGCGGCCCGGTCTGCAGAAGTGGCGGTGGGCCGGCGGCGCGCGGTGGAGGAGGCCCACCGAGGCGGAGGCTGGCGCGGCCTCGGAGGCGAGGTCGGCCCATGTGGCGCTGGGATCTGGCTGGGGCTGGAGGCGGCCCAGCGGCTGTGGCTCGGAGGGGGCGGAGCGGAGGCCCGCTCGCGGCGGCGGGAAGCAGGCCCGCGGCGCAGCTGGCGAAGGCGGCGGCCCAGCTCGCGGTAGGCGGCGGCCCAGCCGAGGCGACGGCGGTGGCGCGCTCGGGAGATCGAGCGGTCGGGCCGGGGAACTGGTCCCCCCCCGGGCCCTGGCCGACGCGGTCGATTCCCTCGCCAAGTGGCGATCGGCCTGGTCTGGTCGGAGGCGGATACGAGCGAGACTGGCGGCTGCGTTCGGCCCGGCGAAGCGGTCGGAGCGACCGAAGGATCTGGCGGTGGCCCTCGAGGCGTTGACCTCGGGGAAACGATCCAGATCGGATCTGGCGAACGGCGGCTCGTCCAGATCGAACCAGAGATAAAATTAGGGATCTGAGGAAGAAAAGAAGAAAGAAAAAAAAAGAAAAGGAGAGGGGAGGAAGAAGAAGGGGATGCCAACATAGACTAGGGGTCTATATATAGCAGTTTAGTCTAGGGTTTGGAGACTAGGGTGTTTAGGAGCCCTCCGATCGTGATCCAACGGATCCGATCACGGGGATGAATAAAAGGGCCCAGACGGAGATAAAAGAAAGCAGTATGGGTATTTCCGGGACACGAAGTAAGGGCACTTCGGACCCACACGGACAACGGAGGGAAAAGTCAACGGAGTCCAAACGAGACGAGATTTGAGAGGCGGGTTGCACACAACAAAACAACAACACACAACACAACCTCGCGGCACACCGGTAACGAAAAACGCCCGAACAACAAAGTAGGCCTACGGGACGTCACGGACACGTGAGGGAGCTCCGGAACACGAAACGGACAACGGGAAGAAACGCCACGAACCGGATGCAACCCACAACACAGATGCAATGCAATGCACATGTCTACATGATAAGAATGAAAGCCACACACTCACACAACAAAACGACGAAAGCCCAAAAGACAAAGAACCCGAAATGGAAATAGATGAAGCCGGAGATATATTATAAGCCCAAAAGGGGAAGTATTACATCCGGGGCATTACAGCAAAGTTGGCAAAGATATACATGACCAGAATCGTATGTCTGCATGGAGTTCCGAGGAGCATCGTATCACACAGAGGAACCCAGTTTACCTCAAAGTTCTGGAATCAGTTACACGAAACTTTGGGTACCAGGCAAGAGTTTAGCACAGCTTTTCACCCGCAGACAGATGGACAGACTGAAAGAGTCAATCAGATTTTGGAAGATATGCTGAGAGCATGTGCCCTAGATTATGGATCTAGTTGGGGACGACAATTTGTCGTATGCCGAATTTTCTTACAACAACAGTTATCAAACCAGCCTGAAGATGGCCCCTTTTGAAGCGTTATACGGAAGGAGGTGTAGGACTCCGTTGTCTTGGGACGAAGTTGGAGACCGCCAGTTGTTTGGGCCAGATCTGATCAAGGAATCAGAACAGAAGGTGAAGTTGATTCGCGATAGGCTCAAGATAGCTCAGTCCAGGCAGAAGAGCTACGCGGATTCAAAACGCAAGGAGATCGTTTATGAAGTCGGAGACAGAGTTTACCTTCGAGTATCTCCACTTCGAGGAGTTAAGCACTCTGGAGTTAAGGGAAAACTAGCGCCACGTTTTGTAGGACCATATAAGATTACTGAACGTATGGGAGAAGTAGCCTACAAGTTGGAACTACCCGAAGGATTGTCAGGAGTTCACGACGTATTCCACGTTTCCCAGTTGAAGAAATGCCACGCAGAGATGGCTGAGATACCGCTGAGGGATACTGTGCCATTGGAAGCTATTCAGCTGGACAGCGATTTGACCTATGAAGAGAAACCAGTCAAGATTCTTGAGTATGCCAACCGAGTCACCCGCAGCAAGGTTATCAAGTTTTGCAAGGTTCAGTGGAGTCACCACACCGAGGATGAAGCCACCTGGGAACGAGAGGAAGACCTGCGGAAGGACCACCCTCAGCTATTTTCTAGACAACCCGAATCTCGAGGGCGAGATTCATCTTAAGGGGGGTAGGTTTGTAACATCCCAAATTTTCAATTTGGAATGTTATACATTAGATCATCATGCATATCATATTTTCTTGCTTTTGGTGGATCCAAGAAAATCCTAAGCAACTCAAGGACCCTCAGAGAGAGTTGGGGATTTCAATATTTTCATATTTGAGGTTTCTCAAATTTTGAAAATAGGATCATTTGATTTTATTTATTTTATCTTCAAGTATTTCTATCATGAAAATATGAGAGAGGGAGTAAAATGACTCTCCCAAAAACAAAGAAATACGGAAGATTTAATAAAAAAATCAAATAAGTTTTATTTGGAGTTTTATTTGGATTAGGAAAATTTGCATATTTTCGAAAATGCATTTTAGTGCCAAGAAAATGTTCATCTTGTTCTAAATATTCTATTTAGATGGTGAAAATTTGTTTTGGCAATTTTAGATTTTTATTTCTTTTTCTAGAATTGTTTTCGTAGCACCGGCGTTTTAAAAAAAATAGGGGGACCCGATCCGACTGGGCCGAAGCCCAGCCGAGCCAGGCCCATCACCGCGCCGCCCGCGCCGCTCGCCGTGGCCGGATTGGACTCACCGCCGCCGCCGACTTTCTTGCCCCCTCCCCCAAGTTTCTAGCCCCCCCCCCTATATAAGCCGCCG
>LR738710.1:415165304-415403491 GCA_902687465.1 Secale cereale
CTCTCTCTCTCTCTCTCTCTCTCTCTCTCTCTCTCTCTCGCTTTCTCTCACTCTCGCGATAAGAAATTTGTTGTTTTCCCGTGCGACATTTTTCACAGGTATGCATGTGTAGTTATCAATGTTTTCTTTTCTCTATATTGTTATAGTGGGGTGTTTATTTGCAATCCGGGTCGCCGCCGGTACGAAAGGAAAACGGATCTTACGCTATAAATTACTATAAGTTTGCTCCCAAAATGATATTTTAAAATATTTAATAGGTAAAATTAACATCATATTTAGACTCCACATATTTTTCTAATAAAATTTCATATATAATATGTTAAAATCGAAGTTACGGTTTAAAAGATACGGATAATTTAGAAAATCATTTGTTTGACTTCGATATATTCCAAAACAATATTTAAAAATACTCAACATGTGAAAATAATCTCATATTCATATTCTACAAATTTTTCTAATCAAATTTCATATATAACATGTTCAAATCGGAGTTACGGTTTAAAAGATATGGATGATTTAAGAAAACACTGTTTGACTTAAATAAGAATTACCTAAAACATCAGGGGGGGTTTCGGAAAATGTAAAATAACGGTTCGGGTGTGACTTAAATCCGGACTGCGGGTTGATTTCAACAAAACACAGGGACTTTTATGTAAAATATAAAAAAAAACGATTCATTTTAACTTAAAACGGGACTGCGGGTTGAATTCTCTGAAATAGAGGGACTTTTCTGAAAAATGCCATGACGGACGAAAGAAACCCAATTTGCTTTATTATTAGGTTATATATATATATATATATATATATATATATATATATATATATATATTATATATATATATATATATATATATATATATATATATATATATATATATATAGTCGGTCTATTCTCATAACATTATGAAAATAATATTCTCATAACACTTCCGAACTGATTTGTGTTACTGCATTGGAAAGCTATGCGCACTGCACAGATACTGCAACAGAACTTCATGTTTGAAAAAACTGTACGTGTTGTTTTTTTTGTACCTTTTTTGCTCTAGTTTTTTAACCGTTTATCGGAATTATGCATGTAATATACCGTTGAAAAGCTATGGAGTAAACGCAACTTTGCCATGTTGAACACTTTTCAAAATTCATCATAGTTTAAGAGCAGTTTCGAAAATCGTGCGGCTCACAACAAATGGCAGCGAACATTTTTTTGCCTTTTTTTCTAAACCGCTCGTCGGAATGAAACATATGATACACTGTTTGAAAGGTATCGTCGGCGCGCATCTTTTTCATATCTATTATTTTTTCTTATTCGCTACGGTTTAAGAGCAGTTTTGAATTTACTAAATCGCGGAATTGTGTTTTTCGAATTTTTTCAAATTTTCGGTACTGTTTTCACTCCAGTTTTCTAACCGTTTGTCGAGACAAGGCGTGTAATATACCGTTGGAAAGCAACGAACGAGGCACAACTTTCATATGTTGAAATGTTTTGGAGATTCCTTGCGGTTTTTAGTTAATTTTGAAAATCGTGCGGTTGACTACGAAGGGCAGTGGCCGTTTTTCGTGAAATTTTTACAAAACGTTGGTCGAAATGATCCAAATGATACACCGTTGGAAAGATATCGTCGAGACGCTACTTTTTCATGTAGAACACCCCCTCTAATTCATTACGGTTTAAGAGCAGTTTTGATATTACAAAAACGCGAAAACTCTGTTTTTCGCGACACCCAAATCGACGCGTTTTTTGCGCTTCCGAACTGCACAGATACTGCAGCACAGAGACCAGTGAACTGCATGTTTGAAAAACTATACGTGTTGTTTTTTCGGTACCTTTTTTGCTCTAGTTTTTAACCGTTTATCGGAATTATGCGTGTAATATACCGTTGAAAAGCTATGGAGTAGACGCAACTTCGTCATGTTGAACACTTTTCGAGATTCTGCACGGTTTAAGAGCAGTTTTGAAAACGGTGCGACCGACGAATAATGGCAGCGACCGTTTTTTTGCGTGTTTGAAAAGCTCTGGAGTAGACGCAACTTCGCCATGTTGAACATTTTTTCGAGATTCCGCACGGTTTAAGAGCAGTTTTGAAAACGGTGCGACCGACGAATAATGGCAGCGAGCGTTTTTTTGCGCTTCCGAACTGCACAGATATTGCAACACACAGACCAGTGAACTGCATGTTTGAAAAAACTATACATGTTGTTTTTTCGATACCTTTTTTGCTCTAGTTTTTTAACCGTTTATCGGAATTATGCGTGTAATATACCGTTGAAAAGCTAAGGAGTAGACGCAACTTCGCCATGTTGAACATTTTTCGAGATTCCGCACGGTTTAAGAGCAGTTTTGAAAACGGTGAACTGCATGTTTGAAAAAATTGTACGTGTTGTTTTTTCGGCACCTTTTTTGCTCTAGTTTTTTAACCGTTTATCGGAATTATGCGTGTAATATACCGTTGAAAAGCTATGGAGTAGACGCAACTTTGCCATTTGAACAGTTTTCGAGATTCCGCACGGTTTAAGAGCAATTTTGAAAACGATGCGACCGACGAATAATGACAGCGAGCGTTTTTTTTGCGCTTCCGAACTGCACAAGAAACCGCACTGCATCAGGGTAGGAGCCGGCGCGACGGTGCTGGGGGAAGGAGGCGGGGCGGCAGCGCGGGGGTAGGAGGCGGGGCAGTGGTTGCTGTCATCGGGGCGCTCCACGCTAGAAACCTATTTAAGTGGGGGTGTTATGAGAATAAGGTTTTTGTTATGAGAATAAGGTCTTAAGGGGTGTTATGAGAATATATATATATATATATATATATATAGGTAAAATTGTGTCTACGACAGCTTGCCACAGAACTAGTTAAGGCTCGCTAAGCTTTTTAACGGTGTAAATATTATGAAAAAAATTGAAATAAATAGTGGAGCACCACTATAATGTAACAATATGATCCAACGGTGTGATTGTGGAAATATGCATTTATATGTCCTCGGCAAAAAAAATAATCATTTCAGCTCATTGCGACATATATATATATATACTGAACTATTTGTTTTTTTGTCCACGACACATACAATCATAATTTGTCAATCCATCCGTTGGATCTTGTTATATTATATGTATGTTGCTTCAGTATTTCTTTCAGGATTTTTAGAGACTTTTACACCGTCGAAAACCTTAACTAGTTCTGTGGCAAGCTATTGTAGAAAATCCTACTCCTATATATATATATATATATATATATATATATATATATATATATATATATATATATGCCCGTGCTTTGCAACAGGAGAAGAAAATATATCACAGCTGCTTCTTTGCAACGGGAGAAGAAAACATATCACAGCCTCTAGCGGCCAACCACAACACCTCGACGAGAACAAAAGACTCTGACATGTAAATGTTTGTATTTTGGCGCCAATGATTTATTATGCACTAGTATGTACTGGGTATAAATAGGAAACTTAAGATTTAAGATGCTCCGGAATGGAAACGAGGGAATGTCCACAATACTCGATTTAGTTAGAAGCAATTCGAGGGATTTTGTAGGTTCATTAGTCAAGCCTTGGCAGAAGAACTTGACAAGTTTCCAACAATTAAAGATCCAGATCACGAAATTGCATTTCAATTAGTTGCGAAAGGATATCAATTGCTAGAACCCTCGATAAAAGAAAGAGATGTTGTGTATGAATCACTCACCTATTCTTTCGAATTATATGTTCAAATCTGGTTCCTGGCAGAGAAAAAAAAGACAGCGGCTGCTGTCAATTTATCATGTATTTACTTTATTATTAGATAAAGTTTGGACGTGCAATCATATATGTTTTTGTAGTGTGTGTCTAAACTGTGTATATATGTTAATCCAACATTGTCCAATCCTTCCTATCTATGTGCAGTGTTTGTTTCCTTTTCAGTACAGAGTCAAATTCAACCTTAAATCAAAAATATATAGTACAGTTTCAAATGTGTGCATAATTTATAGAACAAACACTTTTTTTCGGGTGATAGTATGTGAGCTAAACCGTCCGCGTGATGGACTGGAGGATATTTACTCTAAATTGCACATTTATTTAAAAAAACACATGCACGAAGATATTTATAGGTCAACAAGCTAACACGTAGAAATCAATCGCATCGTCGGCGGTCCAGCATCGTGTGTCACCTCACACGATAACACGTTCAATCTGGACCTCCCCCATCCATGACAGGAAGTCCCCACAGCGTCACCACCGTACCCCCCTCCTTCACAACTGGGAACCCGGCTTCCCACGAGCCGCCAAGATCCATCACTGCTGAGAACGGCGCCCCCTGCTCCACCACTGCCAGCAGCCATGGCAAGCTCCTTTCGGGACCTCTTCCCACCCCGATTTGATCCACGCGCTTCCCGGAGTCCGAGCGCTCATGCACCGGTGAGGTGAGTGTGAAGAGCCCACAACCCCTTCTCCATTGATCCCCCTTTCGACCCTCTCTCTTGTCTTTGGACCGCGCGCCATCGGGGCGGCGTGGACGTCCGCCACCTTCTGCTGCCTATGGGTCAGCGTCCACCACCACCACACACTACCCCCGCGCACCGTCCTCTACTTTGCCAGCCGCCTCCTTGCCTTTGCACACACCCGATGGAGTCGAGCAGCCGTGTCGATGAGTGTCCTCTAGTTTGTCGGCCGCCTCCTTACCTTTGCACACACCCGATGGAGTCGAGCAGCCATGCCGACGAGTGGCGCGACCCTGAATCTCATGGTCAGCTGTTCCTTCGTTTCCTTCACATGGAGCTCTCTAATCTTGATTTCAATCGTTTCCTCCACATGGAGCTCTCTAATCTTGATTTCAACTATTCCTTCGTTTCCTCCTCCTTGGGCCTCTGTAAATCTTGATTATTTGCTCCCTCGTGTTTTCTTTCGTTGAGGATCCCTCTGCTTGTAGATTTCGAGGCGGCTTGTTTTCATGCAACTCATGGACATATATGAACTGGTGTGATCAGATACAGATAAGCAAGGTGGGACTATTTATTTGTTTGGAGAACGAATCTTCGTTCAGCGTCAAGGGACGGGACACTTGGTTGTAATTTCGATTTTCCGTGGTTCTAGGCCTCACGTGGTCTGTGGCCCAGGCCCGAAAAAATAATTAAACGTGGTTTTTCTCCTCGCATTGTACTGTTTAGTACCACCTCGAATATGTTTTAAATTCAAACTGAAAGCGTAAAATCATGAGAAGAAGCGTATTGTGACGGTGAACCCGACAAAGTCAATCCGTGCTTTAAGATTGAGATTAAGATTAAGAAGAAGAAGATTAAGAAACGGGGAATATGTTGCCAAAATTATTTTCGGAATTTCCATTTCCTTCTCCTAGAAGGATAGCCCTTTCCATCATTTACCTAATAAATAAATAAAATCATTAATCATTCCGCGGCACTTGAGAGAGTTTTCTGCTGGGACTTTTCTAAAAAATGCCATGACGGACGAAAAAAACCCAATTTGCTTTGTTATTAGATAAAGATATATATAAGATTGAGATTAAGATTAAGAATAAGAAGAAGAAGATTAAGAAACGGGGAATATGTTGCCAAAATTATTTTCGGAATTTCCATTTCCTTCTCTTAAAAGGATAGCCCTTTCCATCATTTACCTAATAAATAAATAAAATCATTAATCATTCCGCGGCACTTGAGAAAGTTTCCTTGCTGCCGCGAGAAGGCAGAGGTGACAGACCGCGCGTCGAGCAATCAATCTAACAAATCCACGGCGGGACCGACCTGTCAGCCGTGGAACACAAAGGCGTCCAGCTTAACCCCCACTCGTCAAAAGCATCTCCGACGGTACAACGGCCAACCTCTCTCTCTCTCATCGCCGCGCCGCGCCGCGCCTCCGGCCCCGCCGCCATGAACAACCTACTCACCGTAAGTTCCCTCTCTCTGCCTGCCTCCCTCCCTCCCCTCTGAACCGTCCTGTCCCTCGATGTACTCACGCTGGCTCCCTCAATTGCTTCACCGAGTGGCGGGGATCCAGCACACGAGCTCGAGATCTGAGCGGGGCTACTCGCCGTTCCCCCTCCCGCACGGGCTTCCAATTTCTGAAGCAACCGTTGTTCTGAGTTTAGAGGCGGTCGAGTGACTGGTGGAGAAAGGGATTGCTTAAGCGTCGCGGCGCAAAAAAAAAAAAGGAAATGCCACGCAAGGAATCGGCTTAGCTGCTCAGATGTGCGTGGCGAAGTAGCAGGATTTATCCTTTTAGGATGGTCTCGTTAGATCTGCCTTTTTGTGTTATGAGCAATGGCCTGGTTGCTGTTGTTTGAAGAACCTCTCCGTGATGTGCAACGAATTTATTTTTCTGATTTTATCCGAGGTTTAATTCTTAACACTGGAGGAAATTTTGCTACCATCCTCAAAACGTCATTGACTGTTAGGCTGAAAACACATAATGATCACATTAGTTATTTGAACAGTCAAATTAACTGGCTCGGAGTTTCTGTGGGTTTTTTTTTTCGAAACGGAGGCAAAGATTGCCTCATCTATTAATTAAGCAGAAGAGAATTGCCCAGTTAATTACGGAAAACCAGGCAAAAACCGGAACAACAAGGGCCAAGCCCACTCCCATAGACTGAAACACACAGGGCAAAGCCCACCCTTATCGACGACAAGTCGACCTACGATCAGACAACGCAGCTCCGACTCTGACGGAGAACTCAGAAGAACAAAACCAGGCACGGCTGGCGCCACGGAAGATCACCGAACGGCCACCTGCAGCCAGTCATCGTACACCACAGGGCCCCGCCACCGCAGCTTCGACTCCATAACAACAAGCAAACCGAGGCAAAACCGTGAACACGCCGGAGAAGAGCCGACTACCGCAACCATTGCCGCGTCGCCGACATCACTCCCACCATCATCATTGCCACAGAAGTCTGGTCACCACAGTGATTCTCTCTCGGGGCCGCCGCCCCGACATCCACCGCTCCGTCGCGCCCAGCGCAATCAACTGGCACCGCCTTCCGGGGCCGCCGCCCCGACATACCACCGCTCCCCTCGAGCAGCAACGCCGCACAACCCAGCTGCCCGCAGCCCACGCTGCTCAGGACAACCGCTCGCAGACCACGAACGTCGCACCACATCCGGGGCCGCCGCCCCGACGTAAAGTCAGACCGCCCCCTCCGCATCGACCGAGCCGACACCCCTACCGCCCAAGCGGGACAAGGATACCACCCAACCAATGTCAAGATAGAGCCCCACCTCATAGAGCTGCCACTCACATTGTTCCCGAGATGATATGCTGGAAGACTTCAGAATATTCTTTTGGCATTACATGATCGTTGTCATGTTTCTTTTGAGTTTTGACACGCACTCTGTTATGAATTACTTCCTCCTTTCCTAAATATAAGTCTCTGTAGAGATTTCTCTATGGACCATATACGGATGTATATAGATGCATTTTAGAGTGTAGATTCACTCATTTTGTTCCGTATGTAGTTCATAGTGAAATCCCTACAAAGACTTATATTTAGGAACGGAGGGAGTACAAATGATTCGCTACTGGGAAGGAAGTGTTTTGATTTTGAAAGTGACAGCTCAAATACTCTTTTGGCTGTTTATCTGCACGATTAGCAATTCAAGCTTAATACTCTTCTGGGATTAGTTATACTCCCTCCGTTCGGAATTACTCGTCTCGAAAATGAATGTATCTAGAACTAAAATACATCTAGATACATCCATTTTTGCGACAAGTAATTCCGAACGGAGGGAGTAATGTACATGCTTTATTGTGCAACAATAGTATTTGTTTTAGCTTATGAAAGTAGCACAATTGGCTTATCAGATCGAATTCATAACAATCAAGCCTTCGTGCAGGTGCTGCAGTACATGCGTTACATATTCTAAACATTCCGATTTTGCAGGATTCCTTTGAGCTTCCTCGGCGGGATTCCTCAAGAGATGGGGACGTTGAAATGGGAATGCATCAGCCTGATGCTTCTGACAATTTAAAAGGCTTCTTGAAGAAGGTGCTGTTTAGGAAACTCTTCAGTCTTCACATTTTGTAACGGCCTTATTTGTCCATTTTTGCACTTCAGATTAATGAAATGATGCTTTCATACACAGGTTGATGGAATTGAGAGCCTAATAGCTAAGCTGAAGAATCTCTTGACTAAGCTCCAGGTCCATTCATCATCCCCCATTCTAATTTCCTTATTTCTGTTTCTGGTCCTTATTCATAGTTATGACGGAATCTCGTGTGTGAGTACTAACTTCCTTGATGAATTTATCAAAGCCGCAGTTAAATATAATATATATACACGTTGCCTTTTCTTGCAGACTGCAAACGAGGAATCAAAGGCAGTTACGAAAGCAAGTGCCATGAAAGGTGAGAACCCATGTTCTTTAGCAGACCCAAACCTTATCTGAAATGAGTGTGGACTCTCTTGAAATTTCACTATATGTATAGTCACGTACAACAATACATTTTTGTAGCAATTAAGCAGCGAATGGAGAAAGATATTGATGAAGTGGGGAAAATTGCTCGTATGGCAAAAACCAAAGTTGATGAACTGGAAAAAGATGTATGTTTACACTTGACCAGCTCGTGTCTGTCTTTCTTTCCTAGCTGTATCTGCATAAATTAAAGGATGGACATGTTTATGTTTGCTGCCTCTGTGCTACAGAACTTATCTAACAGGCAGAAACCTGGATGTGGGAAGGGGTCTGCAGTAGATCGATCAAGAGAACAGACTACTGGGTAAATTTGCTGTCAATTTGTGTTTCCGATTTCTTGCCTTCATGAATTAGTTGTTGTTCACTGTGCTTACCGATCTCTACAGAGCAGTCAAAAAGAAATTGAAGGAACGGATGGACGATTTTCAGGTATTGTTTTCCTCTAACTGGAATGTCCAAATTACCATGTATGTGATGAGTTTCTTGTTCTGTGAATAAATGTTCCCTCTAATGCCTAATAATCTTTAGACACATAGAAAATTAATCCGTATTTTTCTATTTACTACTTGGGCTATTTGATATTCCCTCATGGAGCAGCAGGGACATCCAGCTATATGAAGTCTGAACATCTAGCTCTTCATAAGCTGTGGAAGTGGCTTCATTGATGCTTATATGTTCTAAAAAGTAAAGGAAAAATATTACTGAACTATGTTTTGCAAATTATCCTCTCAACTTTCATTAACTTTACAAGAATGTTTCTTTTTCGAGAAAACGCAAAGGATTTGCGCTTTATTGCATTGAAAAGATGGGGCGGTTACAGTCCTCGTAGGAGGCTAGTGTTACAATGGTCAGGTTCCCCTTCAGTGGACATCCCAGGATGTGGGCAGGACAACCCTGAGCCCCTGTGCCCCGGCTTGTGCCCAGCATTTGGCCTCAGCCTTAATCCTATTCACTAACGCTTCTACAGAGGGTCGCGCATTTTCAAAGACGCATTCGTTCCGTTGCTTCCTTATCATCCATGGTATGAGCATGGCAATGGACTGCAGGCCTTTGCGCAGCGCGTGGGGTGTCTGCCCTTTCGTTTTCTGCCACCAGTCCATGAGTGTCGGTTCGTTGCGCGGTGGCTGCGAAGGAATGCGTGTCCAGTCCAGGATGGTGTGCCAGGTTTGCCTGGAGAATGGGCAGGCCAGGAGCAGGTGCTGGATTGTCTCTGGTGCCTGATCGCACAGGAGGCACCTTGGGTGGTGTTGCAGACCGTGGCGTGCGAGACGTGTTGCCGTCCAGCATCGGTCCTGGTTGGCAAGCCAGTGGAAGAACCGGACACGCGGCAGTGCCCAACTCTTCCATGTCAGTTTCCAGGAGGGGCACCTCGTGGACCCATGGAATGTCGCGGCGTAGCAAGATTGCGCCGTGTAAGTACCGTTGGCTGTCCACCTCCAGCGCAATCGGTCGGGCTCGTGTGATAGGGAGACGTGCTGCACAGCCTGCCAAAGCATCAGGTATTGCCCGATCTCGTGGATCCTAAGCACTCCTTGGATGTCGCGGGCCCATGCGTTTTCCGTTAGGCCCTCCGTCACCATTCTTGAGTTGCGTTTCTTACCATCATGGTAGATTGAAAGTATGCATCAGCCTGATGCCTCTGAAAATAGAATAATATAATGTAATATTGCAACTATGTGAGTTATACGGTCTTGTTACCCTCTGATGCAGGTATTGAGAGAATCAATCCGGCAGGAGTACCGGGAAGTTGTTGAAAGGAGGGTATTTACTGTAACTGGCAATCGCCCTGATGAAGAGGTATAGTTGCAATTTTTTTTATATGGTTAAATTTGTGCTTTGATTTGCAACTATTTTTAGTTGTTTATCTTACAGTGTGCCTCCTTTGTTACTTTGGAACCTGCAGACTATCGATGATTTAATCGAGACAGGGAGAAGTGAGCAAATTTTCAAAGATGCTGTTCAGCAGCAGGGGAGAGGCCAGGTATATGAGTTATAACTTGGTCATTATTTGTGTACTTGTGGGAAAATGCATCAAAATCTCATCAGGATAATTTGGCCTCTTCTAGATATTGGATACTGTTGCTGAGATACAGGAGCGTCATGATGCTGTCAGAGATCTGGAGAGGAAGCTTCTGGAGTTGCAGCAGGTTATCTTTCAGTTGCATAAGCTCTTATACAATTTTGTAGTTCACACCATGTGAATACAAGGGGTGTAATATGTCTTATGTACCCCATTTCCTGGGTTTTGCCTTGTAGATATTCCTGGATATGGCAGTATTGGTTGAGGCTCAAGGAGACATGATCAACCACATAGAGACACATGTATACTTCTGAAAACAGCTTATTCTGAATAGACCTAACCGATTTTATAAAGCAAACAACGAAATGTTGCTAACATTTGCACTGTCATGCCATTTTCTTTTTTCAAGGTTTCAAATGCTACCAACCACATACAGCAAGGTGTGGGCGCTCTCCAGAATGCAAAGAAGCTGCAGAAAAACTCAAGAAAGTGGATGTGCTACGCCATCATCCTTCTCCTGGTGATAGTGGTTATCATCGTGGTCGCGGTTATCCAGCCATGGAAGAAGTAACTCTTGAGCACGACCTGGAACCCAAGATCTCGGCGGTAGTAACACAAAAATACTATTTTTGTGTTTGTGCAATCTGTGTAGTTCTGCGACCGGTTCAAACTCTTCCATCGTTGTACCATCTGCTCAACCAGACAAAGCCCCATATTGTTTGCCCCCGGAGGTGCTGCTATTCATTTGTGTTTCGTGTGCTCCAGCTATTTTAGCGGTGAAAGTGGTGAATGCGAAACCGAAATGTGCATTCTTGTTCCTAAATCCATTTATTGCAGTTTGTGCACCATACTAACATGTAAGAACGTTTTGCTGTTTGTTACCGGATCTTGCAGAAGAAAATGCTCATTCATCTTTGTTTCTTCTTTGCAAAATAAAATGCTCAGTCATCTTGGGGAACATCCTCTCGCCCTATTGCATCGGGTCACCAACGGACGGGTGAGGAGCAGCGGGGAGGTGAGCTCAACGTGCTTCTGAACAATGCCGTCCAAGGTTGCCCTACGGTCCAAGAAGGCCAGCGTCCTATCGTTCTCCTTTGGCACGTAGTAGTCCTTGTGGACAATTTGCTCGTAGACGTGGGTGGTTATGTCGATGGTGTCTTGCTGAGCCAGGCATTACGCGGCGAGCGCGACCTCGAGGTGGACATTCTTCGGCGCGACGCCAGGCAGTCGCAGGCCACCAGTGCGTCGAAGAGGTTGTCATCATAGAGGCCGTTGAGGGTGGAGGGCATCACAGAGCCTGGGCACGTGGGCTGGAGCCGTATGTCAAGGTCGTTCGCGAGCTTCTTCATGACGGTGAAGTTGTCAAGGAAGCCGACAAGGGCCTCGTCGAACAAGAGATGAAGATGTCGTCCAAGAGGCCTCTTGTGACGCCCCCGATTTGACCGTACACTAATCATGCACGCATTGTGTACGACCAAGATCAGAGACTCACTGGAAGATATCACAACACAACTCTAGACACAAATTAAAATAATACAAGCTTTATATTACAAGCGAGAGGCCTCGAGGGCTTGAATACATAAGCTCGAATACACAAGAGTCAGCGAAAGCAATAATATCTGACTACAGACATAAGTTAAACAAGTTTGCCTTAAGAAGGCTAGCACAAAAACAACACGATCGAAAAGGCAAGGCCTCCTGCCTGGGACCTCCTAACTACTCCTGGTCGTCAGCTGTCTCCACGTAGTAGTAGGCTCCGTCGGGGTAGTAGCAGTTGTCAAGTGTGGCATCTGGCTCCCGGACTCCACTATCTGGTAGCAACAACTAGAAAGAAGGAAGAAGGGGGAAAAGGGGGGAGCAAAGCAACCGTGAGTACTCATCCAAAGTACTCGCAAGCAAGGATGTACACTACATATGCATCGGTATCAATGAAAAGGGGTAGTATCTGTGGACTAAGCTGCAGAATGCCAGGATAAGAGGGGGAGAAGCTAGTCCTATCGAAGACTAGCATCTTCTGGAAACCACCATTCTTGTAGCAATAGAAGAGAGTACATAATAACATATTATAGTTATCAAGCATGTTGTAGCATTAACGCCCAGAGATCCTTCCTCGACTCCCTGCGAGGAAGCAATCCCGGAGCCACATATCCATTCATGTCTCAGCATCCAGTTCTAGTTGTAGCGATCGGGAAACAACTTCAAGTGTCCGTTACCGTAGGACAGGCTATCGATAAATGTTTTCTTCTTACCCACCACACTTGCTTAACTCCGGCCGGACACACCATCAGGTCATGCCCGCCCTCGGCCAAACAATACGCCGCAACCCGACCTAGGCTTAATAGAGAGGTCATGCACGCCGGACTAAACCCTATGCCCCTAGGGTTCATGGGCCAATCGCCCCGGGAACTCCCGCACGTTGCGTGGGCGGCCGGTGAGCTAGCTACCTCCTTAAAAAGGTAGGTGCATAACCAGTCCAACCCGACGCGCGCCGCTCAGCCGCAATGACGTCAGTTAAGATTCGGCTCATGCATACGACGCAGAACGCCCATACTATGCCCACGTGATGGTTAGCGCTATCAGGCCAGAGGCCCCTTGGATCAAATATCCAAACCGTTTAGTGTCTTGGGAAGACGGTAACGAGCAGAGACTCACGAAAGATGTGACCCCGTCACCCCGTCTCGAGGACTTGCGGCAAGGGCTAAGAATGCCCGGCCACGCCTCGTATTCAACTCTCGGGTACCCTCCAGGTCAACCCATCTCCACATCACTCGCGGGTACCCCTCAGGGTCGACCCGCCTTTCCAAGTAACAGTTGTAAAGTCATAGTAACCATAGTAACTGTGTGTCTAACACCAAAGGGAAAACCTGAGGAAATCACCCTCGATGGAATTCCACCTGATGTTTATCATCAAGGTGAACGAAAGAGGAGTCACCCTCGAGGTCCACTCTTGAGAGTTGCACGATAGTGTCGTTATCTGGAGTGGAGAAAGAGGAATCACCCTCGATGACCATAACCGATGAACTAACCTACAAGGTTAACATCAGAAGTGTTGCTGAGGAGTCACCCTCGGCACTCGATAGTAACCCAGTATTGTCGAGCAACTAAGGGGAAAGTGATGTGCGATGCCGGGGCCTGGTCTTCGATCCCATTGATCGGGTCTTCTGATAATCCAGCGGGGTAGTCGGGACAATGTGGGGGGAGGAGTCACTGGTGGATCTCTAACCAGCCTATACTAAGCAGTTTAGTATAAACATGTAAGGTATGAAAGCAGGTATCAACAATAGGCTATGCATCAGAATAGGATCATACAAAAAGTAGTAGCATATTCTAATGCAAGCATAAGAGAGAAGGGAATGGGCAATATCGGAATGATCAAAGGGGGTTGGCTTGCCTGGTTGCTCTGGCAAGAAGGAGGGGTCGTCAACACCGTAGTCGATCACCGGGGCATCATCGGTCTCGGGGTCTACCGGAGAGAAGAGGGGGAAGAAACAGTAAATATAAAGCAAACAGTTGCATGACAAGCAAAAGCAGCGCTCGATGTGATCTAATGCGCTGCTACATGATTCCGGCGAAGGGGGATAACATCCGGAAAAGTATTCTCGAAGTTTGGTTTTTTCAGACAGATGAAACAGAGGGGAAAAGTTGCATGTTCGCTATGATAGGAGCATGTGGCAGACGAACGGACCACATATTCGGATTCGCCTCGTCGTTCTGAGCGATTTTCATATATAAAACATTTTCATCCGAGTTACAAATTATTTTATATGATTTTCTAAATTTTTAAACATTTTCTGGAATTTATTTAATTAATTTAAGTCAACATTATCCAGAATAGTATGTGATGACATCAGCATGATGTCAAGGTGATGTCAGCGACCAGTTGACTTAGTCAAACTGACGTGTGGGTCCTACCGTCATTGTCTGTTTATCTAAACAAATAATTAAGGTTAATTAACATGATTAATTAGTTTAATTAACATGATTAATTAGTTAAATTAACATGATTAATTAAGTTAATTAATTATTAACTTTTTTTAAAAGGGGCTGGGCCCCGCCTAGCAGTGAGCCAGGGGCTTAGCGGGGCGGGTTGGCTAAATGGGCGGTTGCGGGCACGGGCGCCCGCACCCGAGGCCATGGCGGGGCGCCGGTGGGCAGCAGCCGCGGCGAGCGGGCCGCAGTTGCCGGCGGCGGCGGGCGAAGGGGGCCGCAGAGCCGGGAGGGCAGCGGGGCCGCAGGCTCCCGGCGAGGTCGCCGGAGCCGAGCGCCTGGCGGCCGATGCGGGCTCGGCCAGCGGGAGGAGAGCGCGGGCGCGTAGCCGACTGGACTGGGCGGCGCGGCGCGGCGGCATAGGGGAGCAGTGGCAGGGAGGAGCAGCAGGAGGCGGCGGGCGCACATGCGGATGTCGGAGGCGCGCGCGAGCATGGCCACAAGGCTGCGAGCGGGGCGCGGTCGGGAGCTGCCCGGGGCCTGGCCAGGGCGTAGCTAGTGCGTCGGCGGGCGTGGAAGGCTTGCGGGGATGGGGAGAGAGCGGGCGTTGTGCTCCTACGAGCTCGAGGAGCCCGGCTACGAGCTCGGGCGAGCGTGACGGTGACTGCGGCCACGACGGGAAGGCGCACAGCGGCAACCAAAGCTCGGTCCCGATGGCGAGCTAGCTACGACGCGTGCTAGAGGAGCTAGAGGGAAGAGGAGGGAGGCAGCTCGCCAGGTGGCACGCACGGTGGCCCTTGGTGGTTTAGGAGCCGCAGAGGGCGGCACTGGAGACGAAGAAGAACGACGGCATAGCGGTGGCCACCGTGGGGGTAGGAGACGCAAACGACGATAGTGGCACTCCTCGGGCTCGATCCGGTGACAAGAAGGAAGAAGCAGTCCTCCGCGGACCTTCTGGACACCTCGGAGGGGGGAATGGGCGCCGGTGGCCGCGGTGGAGCGCGGTGCTCGACGGCGACGACGCTCGGTGGCGATGGATCTGGAGGGAGAGAGGAGTGGAGGGACTGGCGGAGTGGGCGAGGGGAAAAGATCTCGGCGGAAGCCAGGGCGCCGACGCTGGCGTCCTTATCCTCCCCGCGGCATCTGTAGTGGCGTGGTCGGCGAGGTGGATTCGGCGGGAGCTAGCCCCTGTGATGAGGACATCACTAACAAGGTTACACCCACAGCCCCAACTGACAGATATACAAGACCAATTACTAGAGCTCGCGCACGCCAATTAAATTACCAGGTACTTTCGTTTCTTGGTAATGATTCTAATGTTCATGAGAATATGATGCTGCCTAAATTGGATACATTTGTCTTGCTTACAAATGAAGGGTCTAGCTTGGACAAGAAGGATGAACATTGAAGCAAGATCAAGCATGGAGATGATGGCATGCGCAAGGGGAACAAGAACGGAGTTACAAGTGATGATTTTAGGACTTTGAAGCCACCATAATGAGTGCGTGAAGCCTTGGACGAAATATACAAGATGCCACTTCATAAATTTCATCCAGAGGCTATTGTAGGTGCTGTGTCACCTTATTATTGGGCCAGACCCATGTAATTCCAAAATACTTGAGTATAGGCTGTTTTTAGAGTCCCTGATGAGGAAATAATAGAGCCAGTTATCCCCGAGAAGGAATCACCCAGGAATGGATTATGTATTTTGATGGTGTTTGTTCCCTGCAAGGTGCAGAAGCTGGCGTGCTTCTCGTCGCCCCCTCCGGGGAGCACTTGAAGTATGGCGCCCAAGTGGATTTTGCCCGGGAAGAAGCAACCTACAATACAGCTGAGTATGAAGGGCTCCTTGTCGGGCTGAGGATTGTAGTGGAAATGGGAATTAATAAACAGATCATTCCAGGAGATTCACAGCTTATGGTGAGACAAGTCAACAAGGATTACCAAAGTCCATTGATGGAGGCATACGTCGAGGAAGTGAGGAGATTGGAGGAGCAATTCGACGGATTTCAAACAGAGCACGTACCCCGTGCGGAAAACAGCATAGTTGACCATCTGTCAAAGCGTGCTACGCAAAAGCTTCCTGTGGAACGAGGGACTTTTGTTCTCCATCTCACTCAGCCCTCCGTATCCCCAGCAACAATGGCCCAGAAAAGGAGAAAGTTGGACACCGGTAAGCCTCTCCCGGTAGAGCCATTCGCTCCTTGCAGAGGCCCTGCCGGAAATAACTCCTCACTGACTACTGGACCACCCCCTCAAGCTGGGTCCATGGACCCCGCAAACGAGGCATGTGCTCCCGCAGAAGAGGAGGTGTCGCTAGTCCTCGTTGCCGATCCCCAGGCTCCAACTTGGGCAAGGTGCATTGTCCAGTTCCTCCAAACCGGAGAGCTTCCCGGCAACCAGGATGAAGCTAAAAAAGTAGCCCAGAGGGCCAGATGTACCAGTTTGCCGATCACACTCTGTACAGAAAGAGGCCCAACGGTGTGAAATTGAAGTGTGTCTGCCGGGAAGAAGGAAATGAATTGCTAGCTGAAATACACAAAGGCATGTGCCGCTCCCACATTGGATGAAGGGCATTCGTTGGAAAAACATTTTGGCAAGGATTCTATTGGCCCACTGCCCTCAAAGATGTGGTCGAGCTAGTCACGAAATGTGTAGCCTGCCAGTTCCATTCCAAGAAAACCCACCCGCCCACCCAAGCTCTTCAAACAATCCCTCTACCATGTCCATTTTCGGTCTGGGGGCTCGATATCCTTGGCCCTTTCCCCCGAGAAATCGGGGGCTTTGAATTCTTGTTCATTGCTATCGACAAGTTTACAAAGTGGCCGGAAGTGACTACCATGAGAAAGGTGACTGCTCAATCAGCTATCAAGTTCTTGAAAGATCTGGTGTGTCGTTTTGGAGTTCCGGCAAGGATCATTACCAACAACGGCACCCAGTTTACGAGCCACACATTCATGCAATATGTTCATGCCCTTGGATGCAAGATCTCATTTGCCTCTGTGGCATACCCCCGGAGCAATGGACAAGCTGAGAGGGTGAACGCTGAAGTGCTGCGTGGACTCGAAACAAGAACTTTTGATACGCTGCAGAAGCAAGGCATGCGGTGGGTCGAGGAGCTGCCAGTAGTTCTTTGGTCCATCAGAATGGCACCAAACTGAGCTATCGGGAAGACTCCCTTCTCCCTGGACTATGGGGAAAAAAGCAGTTATCCCCATAGAACTCATTTACGAGTCGCCTCGAGTGCTTGCCTACGATGAAGTAGCGCAACGACGCTGTGCTACTTGAGGAGAAACGTCTCCAGGCTGCTACGCGTGCTGCACGCTATCAGCAAGCCCTGCGTCGCTATCATAGCCGCAGGGTTCATGCCCAATGTTTTAAGGAAGATGACCTTGTCCTTAGGCGCGTTCAGTCTGCCAAGGGTACACACAAGTTGTCACCAAAGTGGGAAGGCCCTTACTAGGTAGTATGAGTCACCAGACCCGACGCAGTCTATCTAGAGACCGGAGATGACATTCAATTGCAAAAACTCATGGAATATTGAGCATCTCCATAAGTTCTACACATAAGGCGTGGCTGTCGGGCCCTGCCCGGCAGCCACCCATTTGTATAGGCCTTGCCAGTGTGATATAACCCAACCAAACTTCAACATGAAGCAAGCATCTTCAATCTTCACCTGCAACTAACAATGCTATAAGAAGGGCTGAGCGAAGCGTACTTAGCCAAGCAACGGTTTGCGTAGGTAGGGTGGTTAAACATGGCAATGGTTACAAGTAGGAGGCTGACAAGAAGAACATGGGCATCGAGGCAAAACTATAGATCGATACTCTAGCAAGAGGCAAAAATAGTAATGGTATCCGGGTTCGGTCATCTTGCCTGGGATTCCACAAGGGAGAAGAACGGATCCACGAAGTAGACGGAGCAACACAGTCGAGCGGATCCTCACAACTCCGGAACGAAACCGAAGCTATCACGATAAGCAAACCGGAAAGAAAGAAGCAACACGGTAAACACACAAGCATAAACATGGCATACGATGCACAAACAAGTATGATGCATGTCCGGGTTAAATATGCATGGCATGGCAAAGTGCACAAACAACACTACAAGTTAAGTGGAGCTCAATATGCAACGAGTTGCATATTGACGAAACACCACATTTAATTATTTAGTTGACTCTCGTTAATTTACAAGACAAGATTAAATGTTTTAACATGGCAAGAGGTGAAGCATAAAGAAACTACACTATTAAGACATTTAAATGAGGCCGGAAAAAATAACAACAACATATCCGGAAAATCCCCATGAGCATGTTTAGTAATTATAAAGCAACAACAATTAAACATTTTAGTGTTGTTAACATGATGCGGATGACATGAACATGTTATGCAAGTTTTATTAAAAGGTTGACTTAAAAGAGATAAGAAGTATTTGTCACCGTGGTGGAAAGAAAAGAGTGCCACGGCAACGATTCCGAAAATGATGCCACGGCAACATTTCGGTACCGGTAACTCGTTGAGAGTCCGATGCAAAAGATGACGGAGAACGAGTCAAACGAGATGATGGGGTGATCCCGTTGCCGGGTTCCCACGAGTCGGTGACGAGGCAACCGAGGAACAACAAAAGGGACGAAACGGACACGGTGCTCATACGGGAAACATTTCATACAACACAACAAGCATGCATCTCACGGGTCACGTCTCAGGGTTATACCTTCGAAACACTCGTTTCGGGACGGTTCGAGTTCGTAGTGGAAGTAGCCGTAGTAGTGGAAGTAGTGGTACACGAGTCGTGGTACACGGGGCGACGGTAGAGGAAGTAGTGGTATTCGGCGACGGTAGTTGTACTCGTGGCGACGGTAGACGTTCGGGCCGTAGATGTACTCGGTCATGTAGTAGTCGGACTTGACGGGTCCCGTGAAGTAGTCGAACTTGGAGCTCGTTTTCCCGTTCGTAGATGTTCTTATCATCGTCTTGTTCGGTCGTCGTGTCGTAGTTGTACACGGGGTCGTCGTCGAGTAGTCGTTCCGGGTCATCTGTCAAGTTAACCGAACAAGGCAGCACACAACAACAAAACAAAACTGCTCGGGAGCAACAAAAGGGGCAGCACGGCGACGAGGTTGCAGCAGCTGATGAAGGAGGCGGAGGCGGATGCATCTGGCCGACCGGATCGACTGGCGGGCGCCAGGCGCTGAACGCGGGGCTCGGCGAGGCAGAGGCCAGAGGAAGAGCGGCTTACGAAGGACGCAGGGGCCGCCGGCTGCTGCCTGGCCAGCCGCTCGAGCGGAGGCGCAGGAGGCGCTGCAGCTGCTGGTTTTCGCGAGGGAGAGTGGCGAGGGAGGCCACGGGCCAGGGAGGAAGGGCCTGGCCGCGGCGCTGGATTCCCGCGGCGACGGGAGGACGAGGGGCGCCCGAGGGCTGGATCCGTGGAGGGAGGAGCTGCGGCTGCCGCTGGCTCGACCTGGAGGGGCCGCGCGGAGGGAGGGAACCTGGAGGCGACCACGCGAGGGGGAACGGCGTGGCTCGCGGCGTGCGGGCGCTCTGGCCGCGGGCGCGCTCGGAGGAGAAGGCCCTGGCGCGGCTGATGCGCGGCGAGAGGAAGGGCGGCCGGCTCCACGAGGCGAGGAGGGAAGGGGTGCGAGCGAGAGAGGGAAAAAATCGGGCAGAGGCGAGCTGGGGCTCGATGGGAACGAGGGGAAGGAGCGGGGTCGGGGGGTTCGGTCGAAGCTGGAACGGGAGGGTGGCGGCGGTGCGCTCGGGATCGAGCGATCGAGCGCTAGGGTTAGCGGTCGGGACAGGCCGCTGGTTGGGAGGAATGGCCTTGGGGCCTTGGGCCAGGAGGGAGGAGGAGAGGAAGATGGGCCTTGAGGCCTAGCAGGGAGGAGGAGGAAGGCCTGGAAGGAGACGGGAAAGGAGGAGGCCTCCTCTTCTGCTGTTTTTTGAAATTAAAACAGAATACAACACAAGAAAGAAAAGAAGGGAGGTGCTAGGAACATGCTTAGGACAAGAAGTTATTATTCCTGGACTCACAAAAATGTCAGGAATAAAATAAAATAGAAGGAGGGTTTTTGGAAGAACCTCGAAACAACGGAAAGAAAAATTGGCAAGATTTAGAAGTCAAACTTGGAGTGAAAAAAACATGGGGAATTAATGCAAGTGTGTTACTATGAATTCCAACGAATGGAATATTTATTATAGCTCTCTAAAATAATGAGAGACTTTTATATGTTATAAAGAGAAGTCACCTTCCCTCGATTTAAATGGATCGAAGGTCCACACGATTTATTTAGGTTGAGATGCAAAAAATAAAATGACATGATGGCATGATGACATGATGCAATGCAAAAATAAATAACACAAGCACAAAGAACACACGGGCAACCCGGAACATCTGGAATCTTCTGGAATCTTCTGGGACGTCAGTCTCGGGCGTCACAATATGTCAAAATGTTCAATGTGAAGTGTACTACATGATGGTTGCTGTAGCATGCTTGTTTGAGTTCATATTCCCATGTTAATCTCCGTTGCAAAAGTGCATTTGACTGTTAAGAGCTGAAACTTGTTATGAGATGCTGATTTCAATTGCTCTTTGCTATTGATGTGCTTGTCGTCATGCCACATGTCTAGATGTTTTAGAATCACAATAATATGGTCTTTGCTGTGGTGCAAACCATTTTCCATGATATGCCTTGAGGTGACTTAAACATGCTTGTAAACATGCCATGCCAACGGATTTGTTATATGTAGTTTCCGGCCTCATTTAAACTTGTTGACTTGTGTTACTTTTCTGTGCTTCCTACCTTGCCATGTAATGTATCATATATAGACTTGTCTTGCATCATACTTGCTTGAGCATATTGTCATGTTCTTGTGTTGTTTTTCTGTGCTTCCTACCTTGCCATGTAATGCATCATATATAGACTTGTCTTGCATCATACTTGCTTGAGCATATTGTCATGTTCTTGTGTTGTTTTTCTGTGCTTCCTACCTTGCCATGTATTGCATCATATATAGACTTGTCTTGCATCATACTTGCTTGAGCATATTGTCATGTTCTTGTGTTGTGTGTTTACCGTATTGCTTGCTTCTTCTCGTTAGTGCTTGTTTCGTTGCGATCGTGAGGATTCGTTCGACTTCCCGTGGTTCGTCTTCAAGGCTTCTTCTTCGTCTTCTTCACGGACCCGTTCTTCTTCCTTGCGGGATCTCAGGCAAGATGACCATACCCTTGGATACCTTTACTACCATTGCCTTTGCTTAGTTGTCTCGATGCTATCGTTACATGTCGCGCTACCCATCATTATTGTCAGCCCCTCTCCTTGTTGCCATGAAACCTCTAACCTTTGAAACCTTCCTAGCAAACCGTTGTTTGGCTATGTTACCCGCTTGCTCAGCCCCTCTTATAGCGTTGTTAGTTGCAGGTGAAGATGAAGATTGATCCATGTCGGATCTTGTTGTTGGAATATCACAATATCTATTATTATTATTAACACACCTATATACTGGGCATGGGTGGAAGGCTTGGCCTTTTGCTCGGTGTTTTGTTCCACTCATGCCACCTTAGGAGCCGATAAACCGACATTATGTTCCTTGATTTTGCGTTCCTTACACGGTTGGGTATATGGGGACCCTTTGACACTTCGTCTTTGAATAAAACTCCTCCAGCAAGGCCCAACATTGGTTTTAATTTGCCTCATAATAACAACTTAATTAATTAATTAAATTTTCATAGGGGGTTGCGCCCTCGAGATTCTTTTCTACATAGCAGGGGGGCCAGTGCTGATGGTGTTGGTCCCGAACGGGGAGTATGCGGGGCCACCTTGGGGAAACCCGAGGGCTGGTTTTACTCGTATAATCGCCCATCCGGACATGGCCTGAGACGCGATAAGCGCGGCTACTATCAGGGTGTCGGCACGCCGAGAGGTCTTGCTGGACTTGTTTTACCATTGTCAAAATGTCTTGTGCACCGGGATGCCGAGCCTGATCGGATTTCCCTAAGATAAGGGGTAATAATTATTATTATTTCAGCTGATCGTGAGAGCTTGTGATGGGCTAAGTTGGGACACCCTTGCAGGGTTATGATCTTTCGAAAGCTGTGCCCGCGGTTATGTGGGAGATTGGAATTTGTTAATGTCCGGTTGTAGAAAGCTTGACAGAGGATCTGAAGTAAAACACACAACTGTGTGAGTAACTGTGACTGTCTCTTTTCACTTTGAGAAGAGAACACGGTGGGGTTATGTTTGACTCGTAGGTAGTTCAGGATCATTAGCGATCATTACTAGTTGCGACCGTTTGCGTAGATGCTCATCTTATTCTTGTAATCGTAAGCTAGCCACCATATATATTGCTTAGCCGCTCCTGCAACCTCACCACTTTACCTCTTCCTACCCATTAAGCTTTGATAGTCTTGTTACCCATCGTTATGGAATTGCTGAGTCCTCGTGGCTCATAGATAGTACAACAACAGTTGCAGGTGCAGGTTTCCGATGTCTTGACGTGAGAGCGATGATCGTTGTGTTGGAGTTCTTTCTTGTTCTTCTTCTTCAGTCTCGGGTTAGGTTCCGGGTCGGCAACCTGGGATAGCAGATGGATGTCTTTGTGCTTTTCATGTTTGCATCCGTAGTCGGATGCCTTGTATGTATTGTGGTATCCCCCTTGTATGTATGTAATGGTACGATGTAATGATATCCATCTTGCTAAGTGCCGGAAATACGGTTGTGCCCCAATCATGTAAGCGTCACGTGATCGGGATAGAATCGCATCTTGGGCCTGACAAGTTGGTATTGAAGGAAATATGCCCTAGAGGCAATAATAAATTTATTATTTATTTCCTTATATCATGATAAATGTTTATTATTCATGCTAGAATTGTATTAACCGGAAACTTAGTACATGTGTGAATACATAGACAAAACAGAGTGTCCCTAGTATGCCTCTACTAGACTAGCTCATTGATCAAAGATGGTTATGTTTCCTAGCCATAGACATGAGTTGTCATTTGATCAACGGGATCACATCATTAGGAGAATGATGTGATGGACAAGACCCATCCGTTAGCTTAGCACTATGATCGTTTAAGTTTTACTGCTATTGCTTTCTTCATGACTTATACATGTTCCTATGACTATGAGATTATGCAACTCCCGAATACCGGAGGAACACTTTGTGTGCTACCAAACGTCACAACGTAACTGGGTGATTATAAAGGTACTCTATAGGTGTCTCCGAAGGTACTTGTTGGGTTGGCGTATTTCGAGATTAGGATTTGTCACTCCGATTGTCGGAGAGGTATCTCTGGGCCCACTCGGTAATGCACATCACTATAAGCCTTGCAAGCATTGCAGCTAATGAGTTAGTTGCAGGATGATGTATTACGGAACGAGTAAAGAGACTTGCCGGTAACGAGATTGAACTAGGTATTGAGATACCGACGATCGAATCTCGGGCAAGTAACATACCGATGACAAAGGGAACAACGTATGTTGTTATGCGGTTTGACCGATAAAGATCTTCGTAGAATATGTAGGAGCCAATATGAGCATCCAGGTTCCGCTATTGGTTATTGACCGGAGATGAGTCTCGGTCATGTCTACATAGTTCTTGAACCCGTAGGGTCCGCACGCTTAACGTTTGATGACGATCGGTATTATGAGTTTATGAGTTTTGATGTACCGAAGGAGTTCGGAGTCCCGGATGAGACCGGGTACATGACGAGGAGTCTCGAAATGGTCGAGACGTAAAAATCGATATATTGGACGACTATATTCGGACATCGGAAAGGTTCCGAGTGATTCGGGTATTTTCGGAGTACTGGGGAGTTACGGGAATAGAAGAGAGAGGCCAAAAGGAAGGAGGCGCGTGCCCCCCTTCTGGTCCGAATTGGACAAGGGGTGCAGCCCCCTTTTCCTTCTCCCTCTCCCCCTCTTTCCTTCTCTCCTACTCCGGAAAGGAAAGGGGAATCCTACTAGGACTTGGGAGTCCTAGTAGGACTCCCCACACTTGGCGCGCCCCCTCTAGGGCCGGCCTCTCCCTTGCTCCTTTATATACGGGGGCAGGGGGGCACCCTAGGACACACAAGTTGAATTGTTTTAGCCGTGTGCGGTGCCCCCCTTCACAGAAACACACCTCGGTCATACCGTTGCAGTGCTTAGGCAAAGCACTGCGCCGGTAGATACATCATATCCGTCACCACGCCGTCGTGCTGACGTAACTCTCCCGTGAAGCTCAACTGGATCAAGAGCTCGTGGGACGTCATCAAGCTGAACGTGTGCTGAACGCGGAGGTGCCGTACGTTCGGTGCTTGATCGGTTGGATCGCGAAGAAGTTCGACAACATCAACCGCGTCACTTGACGCTTCCGCTTCCGGTCTACGAGGGTACGTAGACACACTCTTCCCTCTCGTTGCTATGCATCTGGTAGATAGATCTTGCGTGATCGTAGGAAAATTTTAAAATACTACGTTCCCCAACAGTGGCATCATGAGCCAGGTCTATGCGTAGATGATATGCACGAGTAGAACACAATGAGTTGTGGGCGATACTAGTCATACTGCTTACCAGCATGTCATACTTTGCTTCGGCGGTATTGTGAGATGAAGCGGCCCGGACCGACATTACGCGTATGCTTACGCGAGACTGGTTTCACCGTTATGAGCACTCGTTGCTTAAAGGTGACTGGCGGGTGTCTGTCTCTCTCACTTTAGCTGAATCAAGTGTGGCTATGCCCGGTCCTTGTGAAGGTTAAAACAACACATACTTGACGAAACATCGTTGTGGTTTTGTATGCGTAGGTAAGAACGGTTCTTGCTAAGCCCGTAGCAGCCACGTAAAACTTGCAACAACAAAGTAGAGGACGTCTAACTTGTTTTTGCAGGGCATGTTGTGATGTGATATGGTCAAGACATGATGAGTTATACGGTTTTGTATGAGATGATCATGTTTTGTAATGTTATCAGCAATTGGCAGGAGCCATATGGTTGTCGCTTTATTGTATGAAATGCAATCGCCATGTAATTGCTTTACTTTATCACTAAGCGGTAGCGATAGTCGTAGAAGCAATAGTTGGCGAGACGACAACGATGCTACGATGGAGATCAAGGTGTCGCGCCGGTGACGAAGGTGATCATGACGGTGCTTTGGAGATGGAGATCAAAAGCACAAGATGATGATGGCCATATCATGTCACATATTTTGATTGCATGTGATGTTTATCTTATTATGCTTCTTATTTTGCTTAGAACGACGGTAGCATTATAAGATGATCCCTTACTAAATTTCAAGGTATAAGTGTTCTCCCTGAGTATGCACCGTTGCGAAAGTTCGTCGTGCCGAGACACCACGTGATGATCGGGTGTGATAAGCTCTACGTTCAAATACAACGGGTGTAAGCCAGTTTTGCAGACGCAGAATACTCGGGTTAAACTTGACGAGCCTAGCATATGCAGATATGGCCTCGGAACACTGGAGACCGAAAGGTCGAGCGTGAATCATATAGTAGATATGATCAACATAAGATGTTCACCATTGAAACTACTCCATCTCACGTGATGATCGGACATGGTTTAGTTGATTTGGATCACGTGATCATTTAGATGACCGGAGGGATGTCTATCTAAGTGGGAGTTCTTTAATTAATATGATTAAATTGAACTTTAATTTATCATGAACTTAGTCCTGGTAGTATTAGCATATCTATGTTGTAGAACAATAGCTCGCGATGTTGCTCCATGTTTATTTTTTATATGTTCCTAGAGAAAACTAAGTTGAAAGATGTTAGTAGCAATGATGCGGAATTGTTCCGTGATCTGAGGATTATCCTCATTGCTGCACAGAGAATTATGTCCTTCATGCACCGCTAGGTGACAGACCTATTGCAGGAGCAGATGCAGACGTTATGAACGTTTTGACAAAAGCTCGGTATGATGACTACTTGATAGTTTAAGTGCACCATGCTTTACGGCTTAGAACCGGGACTTCAAAAACGTTTTGAACGCCACGGAGCATATAAGATGTTTCAAGAGTTGAAATTAGTATTTCATACTCATGCCCATGTCGAGAGGTATAAGACCTCTGACAGTACTTTGCCTACAAGATGGAGGAGAATAGCTCAACCAGTGAGCATGTGCTCAGATTGTCTGGGTACTACAATTACTTGAATCAAGTGGGAGTTAATCTTCCAGATAAGATAGTAATTGACAAAGTTCTCTAGTCACTATCACCAAGTTAGTAGAACTTCGTGATGAACTATAATATGTAAGGGATGACGAAGGTAATTCCCGAGCTCTTCGCGATGCTGAAATCGGCGAAGGTAGAAATCAAGAAAGAGCATCAAGTGTTGATGGTTAATAAGACCACTTGTTTCAAGTAAAGGGCAAAGGGATAAAAGGGGAACTTCAAAAAGAATGACAAGCAAGTTGTCACTCCCATGAAGAAACCCAAAGCTAAACTCAAGCCTGAAACTAAGTGCTTCTGCTGCAAAGGAAATGGTCACTGGAAGTGGAACTGCCCTAGATATTTGGCGGATAAGAAGGATGGCAAAGTGAACAAAGGTATATTTTGATATACAGATTATTGATGTGTACTTTACTAGTGTTCATAGCAACCCCGGGGTATTTGATACTGGTTCAGTTGCTAAAATTAGTAACTCGAAACGAGAATTGCAGAATGAACAGAGACTAGTTAAAGGTGAAGTGACGATGTGTGTTGGAAGTGGTTCCAAGATTGATATGATCATCATCGCACACTCCCTATACTTTTGGGATTAGTGTTGAACCTAAATAAGTGTTATTTGGTGTTTGTGTTGAACATGAATATGATTTGATCATGTCTAGTGCAATACGGTTATTCATGTAAGTTAGAGAATAATTGTTGTTCTGTTTACATGAATAAAACCTTCTATGGTCATACACCCAATGAAAATGGTTTGTTGGATCTCGATCGTGTGATACACATATTCATAATATTGAAGCCAAAAGATGCAAGGTTAATAATGATATTGCAACCTATTTGTGGCACTGCCGTTTAGGTCATATTGGTGTAAAGCGCATGAAGAAACTCCATAGTAATGGACTTTTGGAATCACTTGATTATGAATCACTTGGTGCTTGCGAACCATGCCTCATGGGCAAGATGACTAAAACTCCGTTCTTCGGAACTGTGGAGCGAGCAACAGAGTTGTTGGAAATCATACATACTGATGTATGCGGACCAATAAGTGTTGAAGCTCACGGCGGGTATCGTTATTTTCTGACCTTCACTGATGATTTGAGAAGATATGGGTATATCTACTTAATGAAGCACAAGTCTGAAACATTTGAAAAGTTCAAAGAATTTTGGGGTGAAGTGGAGAATCATCGTAACAAGAAAATAAGAGTTTATACGATACGGTCGTAGAGGTAAAATATTTGAGTTAGCGAGTTTGGCCTTCAGTAAAAACAATGTGAAATAGTTTCACTACTCACGCCACCTGGAACACCACAGTGTAATGGTGTGTCCGAACGTCATAACCGTACTTTATTAGATATGGTGCGATCGATGATGTCTCTTACCAATCTACCACTATCGCTTTTGGGGTTATGCATTAGAGACAACTACATTCACGTTAAATAGGGCACCATCTAAATCCGTTGATACGACACCTTATGAACTGTGGTTTGGCAAGAAACCAAAGTTGTCATTTCTTTAAGTTTGGGACTGCGATGCTTATGTGAAAAAGTTTCAACATGATAAGCTCGAACCCAAATCGGAGAAGTAAATCTTCATAAGATACCCAAAAGAAACTGTTGGGTACACCTTCTATCACAGATCCGAAGGCAAGGTCTTTGTTGCTAAGAGTGGATCCTTTCTAGAGAAGGAGTTTCTCTCGAAAGAAGTGAGTGGGAGGAAAGTAGAACTTGATGAGGTAATTGTACCTTCTCCCAAATTGGAAAGTGGAACATCACAGAAACTAGTTCCAAGTGATTCCTACACCAATTAGTGAGGAAGCTAATGATGATGATCATGAAACTTCAGATCAAGTTTCTGCTGAACTTCGTAGATCAACCAGAGTTCGTTTCGCATCAGAGTGGTACGGCAACCCGGTTCTGGAAGTCATGTTACTGGACCATGATGAACCTACGAACTATGAGGAAGCGATGATGAGCCCAGATTCCGCAAAATGGCTTGAGGCCATGAAATCTGAGATGGGATCCATGTATGAGAACAAAGTGTGGACTTTGGTTGACTTGCCCGATGATCGGCAAGCCATCGAAAATAAATGGATCTTCAAGAGGAAGACCGACGCAGACGGTAATGTTACTGTTTACAAAGCTCGACTTGTTGCGAAAGGTTTTCGACAAGTTCAAGGAGTTGACTACGATGAGACTTTCTCACCCGTAGCGATGCTTAAGTCTGTCCAAATCATGTTAGCAATTGCCGCATTTTTATGAAATCTGGCAAATGGATAACAAAACTGCATTCTTTAATGGATTTATTAAAGAAGAATTGTATATGATGCAACCAGAATGTTTTGTCAATCCTAAAGGTGCTAACAAAATGTGCAAGCTCCAGCGATCCATCTATGGACTGGTGCAAGCATCTCGGAGTTGGAATATACGCTTTGATAAGTTGATCAAAGCATATAGATTTATACTGACTTGCGGTGAAGCCTGTATTTACAAGAAAGTGAGTGGGAGCACTACAACCTTTCTGATAAGTATATGTGAATGACATATTGTCAATCAGAAATGATGTAGAATTTTCTGGAAAGCATAAAGGAGTGTTTGAAAGGAGTTTTTCAAAGAAAGACCTTGGTGAAGCTGCTTACATATTGGGCATCAAGATCTATAGAGATAGATCAAGACGCTTGATAAGACTTTCGATAAGTACATACCTTGATAAGATTTTGAAGTAGTTCAAAATGGATCAGTCAAAGAAGGAGTTCTTGCCTGACTTGTAAGGTGTGAAGTTGAGTAAGACTCAAAGCCAGACCACGGCAGAAAAATATAGAGAATGAAAGTCATTCCCTATGCCTCAGCCATAGGTTCTATAAAGTATGCCATGCTGTGTACCAAACATGTTGTGTACCTTGCCATGAGTTTGTCAAGGGGGTACAATAGTGATCCAGGAGTAGATCACTGTACAGCGGTCAAAATTATCCTTAGTAACTGGATGACTAAGGAAATGTTTCTCGATTATGGAGGTGATAAAGAGTTCGTCGTAAAGGGTTACGCCGATGCAAGCTTTGACACTAAATCCAGATGACTCTAGGTATCAATCTGGATGCGTATTGAAAGTGGGAGCAATTAGCTAGAGTAGCTCTATGCAGAGCATTGTAGACATAGAAATTTGCGAAATACATACAGATCTGAATGTGACAGACCCGTTGACTAAACTTCTCTCACAAGCAAAACATGATCACACCTCATTACTCTTGGGTATTAATCACATAGCGATGTGAACTAGATTATTGACTCTAGTAAACCCTTTGGGTGTTGGTCACATGGTGATGTCAACTATGGGTGTTATTCACATAACGATGTGAACTATCGGTATTAAATCACATGGCGATGTGAGCTAGATTATTGACTCTAGTGCAAGTGGGAGACTGAAGGAAATATGCCCTAGAGGCAATAATAAATTTATTATTTATTTCCTTATATCATGATAAATGTTTATTATTCATGCTAGAATTGTATTAACCGGAAACTTAGTACATGTGTGAACACATAGACAAAACAGAGTGTCCCTAGTATGCCTCTACTAGACTAGCTCATTGATCAAAGATGGTTATGTTTCCTAGCCATAGACAAGAGTTGTCATTTGATCAACGGGATCACATCATTAGGATAATGATGTGATGGACAAGACCCATCCGTTAGCTTAGCACTATGATCGTTTAAGTTTTACTGATAGTGCTTTCTTCATGACTTATACATGTTCCTATGACTATGAGATTATGCAACTCCCGAATACCGGAGGAACACTTTGTGTGCTACCGAACGTCACAACGTAACTAGGTGATTATAAAGGTACTCTACAGGTGTCTCCGAAGGTACTTGTTGGGTTGGCGTATTTCGAGATTAGGATTTGTCACTCCGATTGTCGGAGAGGTATCTCTGGGCCCACTCGGTAATGCACATCACTATAATCCTTGCAAGCATTGCAGCTAATGAGTTAGTTGCAGGATGATGTATTACGGAACGAGTAAAGAGACTTGCCGGTAACGAGATTGAACTAGGTATTGAGATACCGACGATCGAATCTCGGGCAAGTAACATACCGATGACAAAGGGAACAACGTATGTTGTTATGCGGTTTGACCGATAAAGATCTTCGTAGAATATGTAGGAGCCAATATGAGCATCCAGGTTCCGCTATTGGTTATTGACCGGAGATGAGTCTCGGTCATGTCTACATAGTTCTCGAACCCGTAGGGTCCGCACGCTTAACGTTTGATGACGATCGGTATTATGAGTTTATGAGTTTTGATGTACCGAAGGAGTTCGGAGTCCCGGATGAGGCCGGGGACATGACGAGGAGTCTCGAAATGGTCGAGACGTAAAAATCGATATATTGGACGACTATATTCGGACATCGGAAAGGTTCCGAGTGATTCGGGTATTTTCGGAGTACTGGGGAGTTACGGGAATAGAAGAGAGAGGCCAAAAGGAAGGAGGCGCGTGCCCCCCTTCTGGTCCGAATTGGACAAGGGGTGCAGCCCCCTTTTCCTTCTCCCTCTCCCCCTCTTTCCTTCTCTCCTACTCCGGAAAGGAAAGGGGAATCCTACTAGGACTTGGGAGTCCTAGTAGGACTCCCCACACTTGGCGCGCCCCCTCTAGGGCCGGCCTCTCCCTTGCTCCTTTATATACGGGGGTAGGGGGGCACCCTAGGACACACAAGTTGAATTGTTTTAGCCGTGTGCGGTGCCCCCCTCCACAGAAACACACCTCGGTCATACCGTTGCAGTGCTTAGGCAAAGCACTGCGCCGGTAGATACATCATATCCGTCACCACGCCGTCGTGCTGACGTAACTCTCCCGTGAAGCTCAACTGGATCAAGAGCTCGTGGGACGTCATCAAGCTGAACGTGTGCTGAACGCGGAGGTGCCGTACGTTCGGTGCTTGATCGGTTGGATCGCGAAGAAGTTCGACAACATCAACCGCGTCACTTGACGCTTCCGCTTCTGGTCTACGAGGGTACGTAGACACACTCTTCCCTCTCGTTGCTATGCATCTGGTAGATAGATCTTGCGTGATCGTAGGAAAATTTTAAAATACTACGTTCCCCAACAGGTATCAGAGCCTCGACCGACCATAGGAGCCCCCTTGATTGATCGTAGTCTGGCCGTTGTTGAGTCTAGCAGAAATTTTTCCGGAGTCTAGTTATATCGGAGAGTAGGAATTCTTTTTACTCCCCTGCCCCTTCGTCGCTCTGGTGAGGAATCTTGACGTAGGTGTTTTGAATTACCCCTCTTCCCCTTCAAAATTTTTAGGATCCTGCGGTTAGTTTTCGTTCGTTGCGTTGTCAGTTCTTTCATCTGGTGCATCTCTCGTCAAGTGGATTCGACCCTCTTCTTCTTTGCAAGTTCAATCCTCGGTTCTTTCCAACCGATGGTGTTTTCCCCGTCCGATGTGGTCTTTCTTTTTCCCACCCACCCACCCTTTTCGCTTCTCAAGACCGGAGTCCTTAATCGAGTATCCATCCTACTCTTGTGAGTCTTGATTTCTTTCATCAATTGTCTTCAACTCGTGAATTCTCGTCTCCTCGTCATTCTTCATCTTTTTTTCTTTTCGGTGGAATCAATTCAAGTGTTCGATGCTGTTCATATTTTTTCCCCTCGGCTCGGATATTCCCCTTGCTCGTTTACCTCTCGCCATTTTATTATTCCGGAGTTCCGAAAATATCTCAGGAGATTCGTCTGTGTTCTAATTTATTCGAGGTTGTCACCTCATTCGAATCCTTGAATCATTTCCGGTGCATCATCTCCTTTTGTCAATCAATTCTCAACGGTGGTTTCTCTTCGATGGGCTCATAACCCACAGGTTTATTCCCAGGATCTTACCTGACTCTTTTACTTTCCGGAGTGTTCTGAAATTCTTTTCAAGTGTGACGTAAGTATGGATTCCATCAGTCATATGCCTTCTTCAAGATCATTTTAATTCTTCCATCGTGGGTTCAACCTTTCTTCTTATCATTTTTCCGGAGTATTTCATGAATTCTTTCCGCTGTGTTCCTCCGAAGACCATCATTTCAGAAGATTTCTTCGTTCTCAGTTTTCAACTTCGTCCTCCAAATATTCTTAAGTGATGCCTCTTCGTTCGTCTCGCATTCTTTCCGGTGCTTCGTTCAAATATTCTTTAACAAGTTCATGATCTCTCCGTTCTCGTCATTCTAATTCCCCAAGTGCTTTATTCTTCCCGGCGATTCATCGTATTCACTCAATTTCAATTCTTTACGGTGGTTTGTTCTTTTTTCATCACTCGATTTAATTCTTCCCGGTGGTTCATTCTTTTCTTCACTCGGTTTCAATTCTTATGGTGGTTCGCTCAAGAGTTATTTCCCGGTGCTATCATATCAATTCATTCGTTCTTTCCAATTCTATCGGTGTTTCATGGAGATTTTTCGCAAGTTAGCGATATATCTCTCTTTAATCATTTCAACGTGAATAAGTAATATGCGAATCCATTGTTACTCATCAATTTAATTGGTAGAGGATAAGCATAACATAATTCTTATTCCTTTTTCATCAAGTTGATTTAATTCCGTCCTTCAGAGTTTATTCTTGATGAATAAATTCTAGTTCGAAGTGCTTTAATCTTTTTCTTCCGGAGTTCAAAATTTTCTCGTCTATCTCGTCGGAACCCTGAATAATCATCGCAAGGCTTATTCTTATTCTTGAATCCTTCACTTCTATATATCATCATTCTTTCGTTACCGGAGTTCTTCTTGGTAGTTCATCGCGAGTAAATTCATTCTTCAAACGTTCAGCTAATTATTCTGGAGCAGCTCAAGCATTCTTATTCTTTTGCCTCTCGAGTGCAAATAATTCTCCGTATTCTTTTGAAGTGGAGTTTTGCATTCTTCGCTCTTCTCAGCTCATCAATATTTTGGTTGCGGCATAATTCACCTCAAGTTTTGAGATGTTTTTAATAAGCCCATGACAAGCTTATTCTTTTGTTGTTGATTTTCTCAACAACTCCGTTCAAGTCTTTCTCGTGAAGATGCTCTTTCAAATTCTTTCGTGATGGAAGTTGTCATCTTCTTCTCCGTTTGTTTCATTCCACTCTTTTAATTCTTCCGAAGGCCTTGTGTTGTTACTCTCGTCGAGTATCGTTCCATCCCTCAAGTTCTTGTCCTATTCCATTCATGTCAACCGGTGTGCTATTTCTTTCATTTTTAGCCGGAGTGCTGCCCGAATTCCTTCGTGGAGATTCCTTTCTATCTCTTATTAACCGGAGTGTTTCGAATTCATTCTTATTCCTTCTTCCTCTTATCTAACGAAGTCTTTGCAACTTCGTTCATCTCCCTTGTATCCTTCTTTCATATTGCTCAACCTCTCAAGGTTCTTTCCTTTCACTCTTTTGTCCTCGAAGAACTTTGTTCTTCCTTTTCCTCTCCCGTCTCGTTCCTAAGATCTCGGGACGAGATCTCTTGTTAGTAGGGGAGTGTTGTGACACCCCGAGACCGGTGCACCAGGTGTCAGTCAGTTATTCGTAGACGTTGCCTTGTCTTCTGCTTGCGTGTTGCATCTTGCCATGTCATCATGTGTGTTGCATCATCATGTTTTCAAACTTGCATCCGTCAGAGTCCCCCTCGTTCTTTCCGTTGTCCGTTCTGAGCCCAGACACACTGGCACGCGCCCGCGGTGCCTCCGAATATTTATTTGTGAGTGGCCGAAAAACGTTCTCGGAATGGGTTGAAACTTGGCGTGTCTTATTATAGCATAGGTAGACCGCCTGTCAAGTTTCGTCGCGTTCGAAGTTCGTTTGATAGCCCAACGGTTAACCGTGTTAACCGCCGGAAGCCTTTTGTCTTTTGGCCCAGCACCCCTTTCACACAGCCCATCTAGCCCATTTTAACCCCACCATGCTCTTGGCCGTTCGATCACGATCGCGTGGCCGCGAACGGCTCCTCATTTGGACACTCCTAGCTCCCTCTACCTATAAATATGTGGCTCCTCCCGAAATTCCTCGCAGATGAACCCTAAAAATCCTCCCTCCACGCACTCGGACATGTCCGCACCGCCGCCGGACATGGCCAGCACCCCAGCCACCTCACTTGGGCCAATCAGCGCCCGCCACATCAGCGTCTCCGCCGCCCTTCTCCACTCAGGGCGTGACACGTCACCCCGCGCCTTCCCCGGAGCTCATCCGCGTCCAGGCGAGCCCGTCGCGCCCTCTCCTTCTTCTCTCCCTCCTCTCCTCCTCTCCCTCACCCCGTCGGCCTTCCTCCCGCAGGTAGCCACCGCTGGAGTTGCTCGCGCCACCGCCGGAGTTCCCCTTGCCGCCTCCGACGCCGGGAATGGGCCCCCTGGCCCCGGATCTGCGCCCTCCCGCATCGGGTCTAGGCTGTCCGGCCAGTCCCCGCCGCCAACGACCCTCGCCGGAGCCTCCATCCGCAGATGCCGCTTCTGTCCTCGTCGAGGAGGACGACGACGGGCGCGTCGGCCTCGTGGGCCTCGCCAGCGCCCTCCTGGGCCGGCCTCCACCAACCACAGCCACGCCGGCCCATCTGCCCAACGCCGCCCCAAGGCCTAGCCAGCCCACTCTCCTTCCCTGCGTTCTAGGCCGAGCCCATGGTGAGAGGCCCTATTTCTCGCCATGCGTGTTGTTTAACTAAGTTGCGCCCGCTCTGTTTTTTTTTTCATAAAACTGCTAAGTCCCTAAACTGTCTTGTTTTTATTGCATCTTTGCATGCCTGTAATTTGATGTGTGGTGATCCAAATTGAGTGTATGATATGTCAAAATGATCGTCGTGATGTGCTCTACACTTTGTTCCTGTGCCATGCTTGTTTGACTTCATCTAGATGCTCTAATCTCTGTTGCAATAGTGTTACTTGTTATAAACTGCTGTTGCTTGTTATTTTCATGCCATGTTTGAGTTGTGATAACTTGGTGCATGTTTATGCAAATGATGCATATGATATGTCAAAATGTTCAATGTGAAGTGTACTACATGATGGTTGCTGTAGCATGCTTATTTGAGTTCATATTGCCATGTTAATCTCTGTTGCAAAAGTGCATTTGACTGTTAAGAGCTGAAACTTGTTATGAGATGCTGATTTCAATTGCTCGTTGCTATTGATGTGCTTGTCTTCATGCCACATGTCCAGATGTTTTAGAATCACAATAATATGGTCTTTGCTGTGGTGCAAACCATTTTCCATGATATGCCTTGAGGTGACTTAAACATGCTTGTAAACATGACATGCCAACTTAACTGTTTTATACTTAGTGAAATTTCTACTAAGTCTGGAATCTGTCATATTCTGATGCTATGTTTGCTTGATGCCCTAGGCAAATCCATGTTAGTTTTGGGGTGGCCATTGATCTTTCCTTGTTGTACATGTTATTGTCTATCCATTCATGCCCTTACTTGCTCATATGACCTGCTGTAGCTTATTTATTTCTTGCTCTCAAGTTGCTATAAATTATATCTATCGGGATTTTATCATCATGTTCAATTTGGTGTAGCTTGTTACTATTGATCCATGCCTCCTATGGAGTTGCTCCAATGGAGTTGTTTACTGTAGGATATGTATAGTACATGTCCATGCTCTTTATATACTTGTTAGAGTTGATATGCTTGTTGTTTTGTGCCTCTGAAGACAGCATCGTGATGATGTTTTTCCCTTCCGAGATTTTGGCTAAGTCTGGATAATTTTATTGCAACTTGTCATGCTTGTTTAAATGTGTTCTAGAAAGCTTTTTAGTGTGTTCTAAGTTCATGCTTGTTAAGTAACATGTCTACTTCACATCCATGCTTCTTGTTAACATGTTTAAGTGCTGTAGCATATATATATCTTGCTCCAAAGTTGCTATGTGGCTGTTAACTTCAGCTTGTTGTTATATCTTGTTTCATGTGTATCTTTTAGCCCGTTGCTCCATTTTGGGTGAGCCTTATATGAAACTTGTGTGATTTTGCATGTAGAATCATAATATCATATTGTTTTCATGTTTGGAGTGTGTTTGCTTGATGTTTGGGTGCATCTTGCACCGTTGACATGTTTGACTTGTTTTGCTCATATCTTCTAGGCCGTAGCTCCGAATTTAACAAACTTTATATGAAACTTGACTAGAATTTCGTGTAGATCATCATGGTGCATGTTAACCTGCTGTTTAACAACTTTAACTTAAGGTTTGTTCAGATCTGCACTAATTTCAAACAATGCATATGAGGACTTACCGGATTTGTTATATGTAGTTTCCGGCCTCATTTAAACTTGTTGACTTGTGTTGTTTTTCTGTGCTTCCTACCTTGCCATGTAATGCATCATATATAGAATTGTCTTGCATCATACTTGCTTGAGCATATTGTCATGTTCTTGTGTTGTTTTCCTGTGCTTCCTACCTTGCCATGTAATGCATCATATATAGACTTGTCTTGCATCATACTTGCTTGAGCATATTGTCATGTTCTCGTGTTGTTTTTCTGTGCTTCCTACCTTGCCATGTATTGCATCATATATAGACTTGTCTTGCATCATACTTGCTTGAGCATATTGTCATGTTCTTGTGTTGTGTGTTTACCGTATTGCTTGCTTCTTCTCGTTAGTGCTTGTTCCGTTGCGATCGTGAGGATTCGTTCGAATTCCCGTGGTTCATCTTCAAGGCTTCTTCTTCGTCTTCTTCACGGATCAGTTCTTCTTCATACCCTTGGATACCTTTACTACCATTGCCTTTGCTTAGTTGTCTCGATGCTATCGTTACATGTCGCGCTACCCATCATTATTGTCAGCCCCTCTCCTTGTTGCCATGAAACCTCTAACCTTTGAAACCTTCCTAGCAAACCGTTGTTTGGCTATGTTACCCGCTTGCTCAGCCCCTCTTATAGCGTTGTTAGTTGCAGGTGACATGAAGATTGATCCATGTCGGATCTTGTTGTTGGAATATCACAATATCTATTATTATTATTAACACACCTATATACTGGGCATGGGTGGAAGGCTTGGTCTTTTGCTCGGTGTTTTGTTCCACTCATGCCACCTTAGGAGCCGATAAACCGGCATTATGTTCCTTGATTTTGCGTTCCTTACACGGTTGGGTATATGGGGACCCCTTGACACTTCGTCTTTGAATAAAACTCCTCCAGCAAGGCTCAACATTGGTTTTAATTTGTCTCATAATGACAACTTAATTAATTAATTAAATTTGCATAGGGGGTCGCGCCCTCGAGATTCTTTTCTACATAGCAGGGGGGGCCAGTGCTGGTGGTGTTGGTCCCGAACGGGGAGTATGCGCGGCCACCTTGGGGAAACCCGAGGGCTGGTTTTACTCATATAATCGCCCATCCGGACGTGGCCTGAGACGAGATACGCGCGGCTACTATCAGGGTGTCGGCACGCCGAGAGGTCTTGCTGGACTTATTTTACCATTGTCGAAATGTCTTGTGCACCGGGATGCCGAGCCTGATCGGATTTCCCTAAGATAAGGGGTAATAATTATTATTACTTCAGCTGATCGTGAGAGCTTGTGATGGGCTAAGTTGGGACACCCCTGCAGGGTTATGATCTTTCGAAAGCTGTGCCCGCGGTTATGTGGGAGATTGGAATTTGTTAACGTCCGGTTGTAGAAAACTTGACAGAGGATCCGAAGTAAAACACACAACTGTGTGAGTAACCGTGACTGTCTCTTTTCACTTTGAGAAGAGAACATGATGGGGTTATGTTTGACTCGTAGGTAGTTCAGGATCATTAGCGATCATTACTAGTTGCGACCGTTTGCGTAGATGCTCATCTTATTCTTGTACTCGTAAGCTAGCCACCATATATATTGCTTAGCCGCTGCTGCAACTTCACCACTTTACCTCTTCCTACCCATTAAGCTTTGATAGTCTTGTTACCCATGGTTATGGGATTGCTGAGTCCTCGTGGCTCACAGATACTACAACAATAGTTGCAGGTGCAGGTTTCCAATGTCTTGACGTGAGAGCGATGATCGTTGTGTTGTAGTTCTTTCTTCTTCTTCTTCTTCTTCTTCTTCAGTCTTGGGTTAGGTTCCGGGTCGGCAGCCTGGGATAGCAGATGGATGTCTTTGTGCTTTTCATGTTTGCATCCGTAGTCGGATGCCTTGTATGTATTGTGGTATCCCCCTTGTATGTATGTAATGGTACGATGTAATGATATCCATCTTGCTAAGCGCCCGAAATGCGGTTGTGCCCCAATCACGTAAGCGTCACGTGATCGGGATATAATCGCATCTTGGGCCTGACACTCTTACTGAGCATGCTCGATAGAGGAGAGGCTTCTCGAAGTAGTAGAAAGCCCCTCTGTAATAGTAGTATTTGAGGGTTATTTTGTTCAGTTCATCTAACTTTAGATATGGTTTAACTGTACTACGTACTTAAAATTAGCTGGTATATATTGTTGAACTAGCTATTTCAGTATGTGGTTGGCAACAGTTGGGGAAAAGTTAGGTCGGTTTAGTTGTCTAGTTGAACTATTTGTATAAAGAACGACTGCTTAATCTATGAATAAAATATATGCTTACTCAATTTCAGTTGCAAAAATAGATGGTGCTAGTGATTTTTAGCTGCAAATTTTGACATATGGAGTGTTACAAGGTTAACAATGGGTAATGTTACTAGATCGACAACTGCCAATATTTCTAGTTGAACAAATGGCATTATATATATACCCAATACGACTGATGCAAGTCTCAGCTAATTGTTTGTACGTGGTTGCACACGGATCATCAGAAAAAATCATTTGTGTTGAAGGGATGTACAAATGTTGTACACCATATTTTCTCTTGGCTTAGTGGTGAAGGAACCATAGCTCTCTGTTTGCACATCGTGTTCAATCTGAACTGTTTGCGATGAAGAGATGCACATATCCTGAGCTGCAAAATTTTCCTTGGCTTACTGGGGAAGGACCATAGCTCTCGCTTTGCACACATTTGCGATAAAGAGATGCACAAATCCTACGTGGCAAATTTTCCCTTGGCTTACTAGGGAAGATCTCGGTTGCATACATGTGTTCTATCAAACACGTTTGCGACGAGTGTTTTAAATTTAAGTCCATACATTCACACAGAAAAACGAATGTTTGTTCAAACCATAGGTTTCATTTAGTCACACTATGACTTTACATTCATAATTCATCCGATCGAGATACATTATTAAATAAAAAAAAACTAATTTCGGTGGTGGTGGAGGCCCCGTGCCGTGCCGCCTCCGCCACGGGGACCTACACGAGCTCGCGAGATACATTGTTTTCTGCGGGTCCGGTGGCGGTGTCATTCTCGTCCTCCGACATGCCGTTGTGGAGGTCTTCAAGACATAAAATAATGTTCTTCACTTGGAAATCAAAGACCCTCTCGTCGCGTGATCGACGGGCGGGGCGCAGGTGGACAACAAATTGCGGCGCTGCGAGGTACCAGTCGACGATAGCATCCTAGGACACCGGGGGGGGGCATGGGAACGGCCGCCCCGGGTGCAGGCAAATGCACGGGGACCGGCACCGCGGTGGGTGCAAGGGCGCACATGGCCACATGAGGGGGCGCTGGCACTGGCATGTACACGAGCTCGCGCGGGTCCGCAGGGACCCCGCCGACACCCGCAGCTTCCAGCACCGTGCTAGTGCTCGACGACCAGCCTGTCAATGCTACAGGGATGGTTGCTGGCGCGGGCGCGAGGATGGGAGCTGGGACAGGCGAGTGGGCAACATCCACCGTGGCCAGCTCGTTCAGGGCCATGTCCATGAGGCCCCATTCCTCCTTATTTTCTATCGCGTCTGACTCGGAGTCGACTTCACCGAACTGGAAGACTAGTGACAGACGATCCTTTTGTGCCATGGCATTGGTGGAGGTTCGCGGGGACCCTGCGGACCCGCAGACGATCCTTCCGCAGGGACCCGCGCGGGTCCGGTGGCCGTGGCGGAGACCTACACGAGCTCGCACGGGTCCGCATGGACCCCGTCGATGCCCGCAGCTTCCAGCATCGTGCTAGTGCTCGACGACCAGCCTGTCAATGCTACATGGATGGTTGCTGGCGCGGGCGCGGGGATGGGAGCTGGGACATGCGAGTGGGCAACATCCACCGTGGCCAGCTCGTTCAGGGCCATGTCCATGAGGCCCCATTTCTCTTTATTTTCTATCGCGTCCGGCTCGGTGTCGACTTCACCGAACTGGAAGACTAGTGGCAGACGATCCTTCTACGCCATGGCGTTGGTGGAGGTTCACGGGAGGGGAATGGGAGGTGAAGAGTAAGGCCGCCTGCATTAAACAGCAGCACGGGCGCCATTCATGGAGAGGTTGGGAGAGAGGCGGGCGGCCATGGAAGTCAAAGTGCTCGCTTTCCAGTGAGCTTGCGCAGCATACAAATAGCATGCTTCCCGGTGAGCTTGCACATTGTAGGACTGCTTGCATGCCTCCCGGTCAGACTCCGCAGTGGACTGCGCTCGCACGCCTCCCGTTTACTCATGCAGCTGTCAGCACAACACCTCCTAACCATTAAAAGTGTGACATGTGGCATCACATGAATGGTTAGCAGAACGCCCGCGGTTTTAAATATACAAATGTTTGAGATGATAACATGGTAGCTATTTGTTTCAAAATGCATTTATTTGTTGTTATTTCGTGCGCCCCTTTCAAATTGGACATGAAAAATACCACAATATTGTTGGTGCCATTCCATGATAGCATGCGAGTTAATTTGTTTAATGAACTTCAGACAAGTTTTGGATTTACTAGAATTTAAAAAACTAGTGTCTCAAAGTTTGCCGACAAGCAATGGTGCCGAGGCATTTAAAATTCATTCCCATTTCTTGCATGGGACCTAAGCATGCAACCAAGGACACACATTTGATTTTTCCGTCTATTTTCTGCACTGGAGCATGTGCATGTAGTTTAATTTTGAATTATGCACATAAAATGCCTAGAAAACTCAGTTAATGTATAAAAATATCCAAAGGAACCGCGAAAAAAATCTAAATTTTAATACTACACTCTTGTTGTTCTATGTTGACACTAGAAAAAATTGAAAGCAAAAAGAGGCAATGAATATCGTTTCATCCACAAATGTGACACGTTCCCTACTAAAACCACGAGGCTTGTGACAAGCTCTGGTTTGTGAGAAGCTTAGACCAAAACTTGCCCCAAACGGTACAATTTTTGTACTATAACATGTTTGTGCCATTCCGTAATAGCATGCCAAGTTTCATGAATTTCAAACAACTTTTGGATTTACTAGAATTTAAAACCCAAGTATCTCAATATTTGCAGCCGAGCGACGGGGCCGAGGTGTTTGAAATTCATTCCCATTTTTTGCATGGGACCTAACCATGCAACCAAGGACACACTTTTGATTTTTCAACCCAGTTTTCTGCACTGGAGCATGTGCATGTAGTTTAATTTTGAATTATGCACATAAAATGCCGAGAAAACTGAGTTAATGTATGAAAATGTCCAATCCAACCCCAAAAAAATTCCAAATTTAAACACGACACTCATGTTGTTCTATGTTGACACTAGAAAAAAATTTAAATCAAGAAAGAGACAACGAATATCGTTTCGTCCATAAAGGTGACACGTTCCCTACCGGAACCATGATGCTTCTTGTGAGAAGCTCTAGTTTGTGCGAAGCTTATACCAAACCTGCCCAAATGGGACAATTTTTTTACCACATCATGTTTATGACATTCCATGATAGCATGCCAAGTTTCATGGATTTCAGACACGTTTTGGATTTGCTAGATTTTAAAAACCAAGTATCTGAACATTTGCTGGGGAGCTAAGGTGCCGAGGTGTTCAAAATTCATTCCCATTTCTTGCATGTGACATAAGAATGCAACCAAGGACACACATTTGATTTTTGAACCCATTTTTTCTACACCGGAGCTTGTGCATGTAGTTCAATTTTGAATTATGAGCCTTAAATGCCTAGAAAACACAGTTAATGTATAAAAATGTCCAAATGAACCCTGAATAATACCAAAATTAAACACGACACTCCTATAGTTGCACGTTCACTTCAGATAAAAGTTCTAGCAATTCAAACACCCGCCTTTGCCGCTGTGACCCCATTATGTATTTCAAATCAAGACGAAAAATCAAGTACATCACACACAATATTTTTTCATCAACCATGTGAGATGCGGTACACAATATCTTGGAGCACTATCGGACTAGTATATGGCTCACGCAAGAAGGCTCGTCGGCTACAGTGTATAGTCCACAGCCGGCGAGTCAAGCAAACAAGCTCGCTCCACAAATATCATTTCACTGTTCAATCATCGCTAGTCAAAGATGGGTTTGTGGACCCATGTCGTGAGGGCAAGTTTGGCGGCCCACTCCGGCAAGAGCGCGGCCACAGCTGCCATGAGGGTGCTAAGAACCTGCATGAGCGCGGCCACAATCTGCGACCAAGCGGCCACAGCAGCCCAGACGGCTGTTGTTGCTGCTGAGGTGGCGGCAACAACATCTGCGACGCGGATAGGAACTTGCGAGAGCATCACAACAGATGTTTGTTCCACAGCGACCGCCTTAGCCCTGATGGAGGCCGCCCACGACCATGTCGAGGCCGGCCAAGCCCAGCTCCTGGTGGTCAATGCATAGATCGCACGGAGCTTATCCGACAACGGTTGGGAACCCACGGCTGAAGATTTGGCAATACCAAGAGGGTTTGAGCAGCCGTATGTTCGTTCGAGGCATACCTTGCCACGATGGATCTCTTCCGAGCCCACACCATGGCCGTCCACGCCCAGTTTGTGGTGACCTTTTCCAAAGAGATGGCGGACACAGATGGCGAGATGTCTGCAGAGTATGGTGTGATGGATGCCATGGAGCCCCTTCCCAGGAGATCGTCGAGCGCGAGCTAGACATGCAGGAGGTAGCGGAGATCGATGAATGCCAGCTGTAGTAGTACTATTTGTTTAGAGCGCATGTCTGTAATTTGTTAGAGTAAAGTTTAGGTCAGCTAGCATTGTTTAATTGCTGAACTTGCTTGATTAAGAAATGTTGGTGTGTTATAGGCTCTTTTGTGTACGCAAATTATGCAATGACATGGAGGACCACTATAACCAGGGAAATTCAGAACAAAATTTGCACGTAAAAACTCACCACACACGAGGTAAGGTATATGAATCATTTGTGATGTTCACATATTGTACCGAGTGCTGAATAAGGGACCGTATCCGATGACACTTTGCATGCCAGTTTTTCGCTGCTCCGAGCCAAAACTTTTGGCTTTCGCGAAAATATCTACCTCCCCCCGCCCCCTTCCCCTGACCAAAAGCCACATTTCCCCCATTTCCGGCTTCCTTTCCAAGTTCAAACCTTCACTTCTTGCTTGCAGCGCCGCCTCCTAGACGGCGACCCTCCTTCACGCTGCTCGGCCTCGTCGATCTAGGCAGGTAATCCACACCCGACCCCCATCCTCCTCCTCCTTCTACATCCCACATGCCGGACCGCTCGTGCACACCTTCTACCCAAATCACCAACCCATGCTACAAATAAGCGCTGCCCCAAGCCATGGTGCACACAGTATAGCCAGGAGATCAAATAACATTTAGCAGTCGAGAAGCAAATCACGGCAGCATGCGCGAATGAGGTCGCGATGCCTCTTACCATTCGTGCTGACCCCCAGATCTTGGAGGACCACCTTGATGTCGAGGCCACCTTTGACGCCTCGCACGTTGCCGCCACCATGCGGTTTATTGTTTTAAACGATAGTTCGTGGTGTTTTCTCGAGGCCACCGTCAGTGCCTTCGATGAAGACTACAAGGTGTTTTGTCAGTGTGCCCGTGCTGATGAGGACATGACTACCTTGGATACGACCAAAAATATTGCATACATGTATATTTGTGAGGTGATTTCTAATGCAAACTATGCAACAATTTATTTATGTCATCCAGGACAAAAATACTTCACAGACTTTTGTGCCATGTCTAATTCCAGGTGTATGGGACATTTGTACAATCCACATATGAAGATAAGGGGAAAAGAGAAGTTTGTGTGCTGTTCAAAAAGTTCTCTCACATCACTTTTGGGCCAAGAGAAGATAGAGTCCAAGTCTCTCACGTTCTGCATCCAGATTCAGATTGCACAGACATACCTGACTCAAAACGGCAAGAACTCTTCATACGGACTCCGAATTGGGTGATGCTTTTTTTGTTGGAAACTAGATTTCGTACACTTTTCAACCCAATTGGATTCACCTTCAAATTCGTTCGGAGCGTTGAGATACCGACGAAACAATCTGACGCTGCAGCAGAATCCGAGTCAAACTACAAGTCCAAAGGTGTTGCATCACCTCCACTTGGGCCCATGAGCCTTGTACGACCTAGGGTTAGTTTTAGGCTGCCTTTGGACGTCCTTCCACCTCCTTGGCCGCCACCTGTTGCTCCTATATAAGTAGATCCATCTACTAGCTTTTTCGTTGGGATTTGTTTACTCAAAAGTTAGCCATTGCAACTTCGTGTATTTTGTTTGTGTCCAACGACCAGACCAAGACCACTTACGGATCCCCATCTTTATCAAAACTTCATCTATATTTGCAATATTCAGATTGCTTTATCATATTCTTGCTTGTTCTTCGATTGCATGCAGGAATAGACCTTCGTGGTCAGGTTGATCGTGCTTCTGGCATCGTCAGTAACCCCTGGAGATTGGTTTAGCGATTGCTAAGGCGCAACGTTGTGCACGTTTGTAGTCCGATCGTCAAAGTCGTCTCCACCAAATTGATAGTTACCATATCATCGAAAGACGGGACACCTTTGCCTCTATCAAGTGGTATCAGATTTCAAGATTGCTCGGTGAGATTTTACAGTTTTTCGTAGTTTAGATTTATTTTCATACCTATTGTCCAAGGAAAAGCCACAAAAAAGTGAGATCTATTCATCCTTTATCCTAGCCAGTCTGAGCCTTTGCAATTTTATTTTCATTGTTTGCATTATTGAATTATCGGTTCCATCATCGTGTCGAGTTGCTGGTCTTAGTGTCTAGTTTGTTAGAGTTTCGAGTTCTATTCACATTAGTCACGTCGCCGCTGCATCGTTATCCCTTCCGCTGTCCACCACCTCATCCATCAATTTCCACCTCGTGCTACCCATCGTTCATTGTCACAATCATACTTGAAGTCGTTCGCATCTTTGCTTGATCCAATCTGCATCTTATCTAGTTTGTCTTAGAAAGAGGGAGAAAGAAAAAAAGACAGAAAAAAGTAAAAAAGAAAGAAAATAGAAAGAAAAAGAAAAATGTGTGAGAAAAAAGAAAAAGAAAAACAAGAAAAAGAAAGTTGGAGAGAGAGTTGTTGTATATTCTGCTTGGCAGTTGTTTTCATCATTATCTTTACTGCCGTTGTGATCTTTAACTTATATCTTGATGTCCAGAGCTACTTTGTATCCTTTATTAATGCTAGTTGTGCTACACCGTGACCTCATTAGTGTTCTAGGCTCGCGCCTCTAGTCCGGTCTAGCCTAGGACCAGCACAGTACCGTCGTTGAGCGTTTATTCAACATTGCATCTGTGAATTGATTATTGCAAATCTTTTGCTACCATATATAGCCAACCCAGCTCCACATATTTCTACACCGTGCATATTTACGTTCACCTGGCAATCGCTTTACTCAATCTTTGGAGTTATTTGACACCGCTGGTTGCCTATCACCACCTGTTGCATGGTAAGAACTTGTAAGATATTGATATTTGCTTTACTGTGAGCGCTTTACCACCACATCCTAGTAGTTCATAGGAACATTATTCTCGAATTTTGTTTCTTGTTTCTACTAATCATGACAAGTACCGGAGACATACGTTCTTGGACGACGGGTACATCTTCACCATCACGAGACGTGAGACAACACACACAAGCACATGGTCAGGTTATTTCTTTACCGTCATTTGAGGGTAGATTTAATCCTGCTATTTATCTAGCTTGGGAGCTTGAAGTAGAAAAAGTTTTTAGTCACCATAATTTTTCTGAACTTGAGAGAGTACGAGCTGCCACTAGAGTATTTACTAGTTTTGCTTCTGTTTGGTGGAGTGTGCATTGTAAGAAAAAATATTGATAACCAACCCATAACTTGGAAAGATTTGAAGGCTGTAATGAGAAAACATTTTTTTCCTCCTTACTATCGTCGTGAATTGCTTCATAAATTGGAACAATTAAAACAAGGCAGTAACACTGTTCATGCTTACTACCAAGAGTTCAAATCTTATATGCTTCATTGTGACATAGAAGAATCTGAGGATGATACACTGAATATATTTTTTGGTGGTTTGAACCATGATATTCCCGCAAGATTTCAGTATATTCCTCATTGCATTACTGGTATGTATGTTCATGCTTGTACCTTTGAGAGACAAATACAGGAGGATGCATTGTGTGACAACAACAACTACTATTCCAGTTCATGCTCACCATCACTGGTTGGTTCCTCCACCATTGCACCTACTAGAGCAGCCAGACCTCTGATTGTGAGCGTGACATCATCTAAAGTATATGGTACATTGTCATCGTCCGTACCAACATCAGCTACGTCTTTGCGACAAGGTAACAATAAAATCAATGATGATATAACTTCACATGAGGATGATGCATATCTAGTTAACTTCAATACATCATGTATTGAATTACCTGTTGATTTGAGCACACCACCTAGTTTAGATAATCATGTTACTGTCATGAATGCATCATGTGATCAAACAACTGAAATGCCAACAATTTTGAGTGCACCCATTGAATTAACTGTTGATGCAAAAGAATCATGGGAATAGGAGAATAAATCAGATTTGCCTAAAATACATTTGAAAATAATTGTGCCAATGTTTAATCATTTTGATATGACTTCTAATCTTGGGGACGATTCAATGTCAAATGACTTATTGCATGTTTGCTTATTTAAGCATGTTGTAGCCTGTGAATTTCATGCAAGTAAGGTTTATTCACCAATGTTGGGATGGTTTAATGATGAACATTGTCAATCTTTTGATATGAATAAGAGCTTCACTTATTTGTGCAAACTGAGTTGCAATATTTTCATGCCTTCAATTCTTGTGATAATATTTTGGATTTATATTTTATGAACTACGAAAGTTACTTATCTATACATGTGTCATATGTGCAAAAATTAAGGCAAGTAAAAATGGATGACATATACATATACAACATGTACACCTTGTCTATTTTCTTACCCAAATTTCAAATTAAGCAACGCCGAGGGCGGATTTATTTTCAAGAAAGGGATGATGATGAGGACATGAATACCTTGGATACGACCAAAAATATTGCATACATGTATATTTGTGAGGTGATTTCTAATACAAACTATGCAACAATTTATTTATGTCATCCAGGACAAAAATACTTCACAAACTTTTGTGCCGTATCTAATTCCAGGTGTATGGGACATTTGTACAATCCACATACGAGGATAAGGGAAAAAGAGAAGTTTATGTGCTGTTCAAAAAGTTCTCTCACGTCACTTTTGGGCCAAGAGAAGATAGAGTCCAAGTCTCTCACGTTCTGCATCCAGATTCGGACTGCACAGACATACCTGACTCAAAACGGCAAGAACTCCTTCATACGGACTCCGAATTGGGTGATTCTTTTTTTGTTGGAAACTAGATTTCGTACACTTTCCAACCCAATTGGATTCACCTTCAAATTCCTCCGGAGCTTTGAGATATCGACGAAACAATCTGACGCTCCAGCAGAATCCGAGTCAAACTACAAGTCCAAAGGTGTTGCATCACCTCCATTTGGGCCCATGAGCCTTGTACGACCTAGGTTTATTTTTAGGCTGCCTTGGGACATCCTCCCACCTCCTTGGCCGCCACCCCTTGCTCCTATGTAAGTTGATCCATCTAGTAGCTTTTTCTTTGGGATTTGTTTAGTCAAAAGTTAGCCATTGCAACTTCGTGTACTTCGTTTGTGTCCAACGACCAGACCAAGACCGCTTACGGATCCCCACCTTTATCAATACGTCATTTATATTTGCAATATTCAGATTGCTTTATCATATTTTTGCTTATTCTTCGATTGCATGCAGGAATAGACCTTCGTGGTCAGGCTGATCGTGCTTCTGGCATTGTCACTAACCCCTGGAGATTGGGTTAGCGATTGCTAAGGCACAACGTCGTGCATGTTTGTTGTCGGATCGTCCAAGTCGTCTCCACCAAATCGATAGTTATCATCTCATCGAAAGATCGGGCCCCTCGCCTCTATCAGGAAGGGTCGCGAATGGAACATCGAGCTGCAAGCATTCTAGCTGGAGTTCAGCACCACTAGGGTCGTCAAGGGTGCCGCGCTCGCCGATTTCTTGGCAGAGTGGACTAACACCCCGGGGCCTGAAGCAGGCGAGGATCAGTCCCTCTCACTCGGGAGTGAAGCACTGGACAGCTGGATCATGTACTTTGATGGAGCCTTCGCACGTCAGGGCGCGGGGGCTGGAGCCGTGCTCATCTCGCTCACGCAAGACAAGCTCTACTACGCTTTGCAGTTATGCTTCCAGCATGGCGTGAAGGTCTCCAACAACATTGCGGGGTACGAAGGCAAAAATGCCGGTCTGAAGGCCATGACCGCCTTGGGTGTTGTCGGATTTCGGGTTCCGCAAACCCTAGAGAGGTTCGCACTCTGAGGTGCGCACGAAGAACACTCTCTCCCCAGCGCGCTCGCCCTGTGATTCCACAGCCAAGCTCGACGAACTCAAGGAACAAGAGACACAGGGGTTTATAATGGTTCGGGCCACCTTACGGTGTAATACCCTACTCCAATGTGTGTGGTGGATTCCCTTGTGGGGCTGAGGATGAACAGCCTCAGAAGGAGAGGTGTTCTTGGGCTCGGATGAGCTTGTGGTATGGTGAGGGTGGAATGGATCCGATCCCTTCTATGGTCGGATAAGCTCAAGATGAGATGCTCCTCTATGGTGGTGGCTAGGTCCTATTTATAGGGGCCTTGGTACTCTTCCCAAATACAGGAGGGAAGGGATCCCACAACAGCCAAATTTGAAGGGGAACAACTAGTACAAGCTATCCTGAAAAAGCGGTCTTCACCTGCCAAAGGCTCTAGTGGTGACACCACGCCGGGCTCCAGGATGACCTCCATTTTGCCGTCCTGACGGTCCTTGGTCTTGTTGCACCGATATGGAAACCTTTGCTTGATTCCTCAGGACTCCGCGCCTGCGCCCCCTTAGCACCAAAGGAGAAACTAGTACACTGCGCCCGCTGGCGCCCGCCTGGACTTGATCATCATGGCTCACGTCACGTGAACCTCGCGAGGTGCACCTTGCATAGATATCTCCGCTCCTCGGAAGCCAGTCTAAAGAGGCTGCCCCAAGGGAAGTCTTGCCGTCATCTGCCTCGCGAGGGTCTTGAGCTGCGGTTGCTAAAGCTGGGCCATACATGGCGGCCGATGGAGCCACACCACGGACTGCAAGCAGGCAAGTCTGGGTACCCCCATTCCCATGACGCCGATAGTAGCCCCCGGGCCGAGGGCGTGCTCGACCGTGGCTTCGAGGCGAAGCTAAGGGACAGGCGCAGATCGCCGCTGGCCCTAATCACCCGCGGCCTTGGTCGATGCGTGGTGACTGATTGGACGTGGGCATCTCCGCTTCCCCACGCTGCCTCGCTAACTGCCCGACTTGACGAGGCCCTGCTGCATGCATAGAAAAACAATCATTACGTGCGATCGTGGAGGCCGGCGGTTGGACTCCTCCTGGCTATAAATGAGGAGAGAGCGAAGCCCCCATTGCACATCTCCTTCTTCTCTCCGTCTGCCCTTTCTTCCTCTTCCTTGCTGCGCCGGCTTGCTGTGACGCCCATGGGGCCGATAAGGAGATTCTCCGCTGCTGAGAAGGGAAAAACACCCTGCGAGGAGCGGGGACCACTTCCGTCGAAGAAGAGGTTCGGCCGCCCTCGCGATGTTAGTGTGAGACTGGAAGTGACGAGGCCTTGGTGCGAGAAGCCTCCTCCCGGCTACCCGTTTCCCTTGTACGCCCAAGCGCAGGGCTCCGCAAGAGGGGGTGGTGCCCCGCGCAGCTCGCATCGTGGCTGAGGTGGCCAAGCTATGGTCGCACCACTGATGCGCATCGGTCCTAAACAAATGGTTTTTAACCCCTTTCCGCGACGGCATTTGGAACCATCGCCAAGTGAGTGTGCGCGATAGGGGGTCCTTCCCACACGACACAGAAACCGTCGGGGATATGCCCTCCTGGCACACACGCTCGGCAAAATGAGGCCGTGTGCGATCGGCGAGCGCTCAAATACAGAAATACGTACGATAGAGCTAAAAAAATACAATTATACGGCGAAATTGTTTCTGGTCGTAAGTACATCCCACACAGTCACTCCCCGCTAAACGTTACCGTTTGTATGTACATCCCACAAAATCGCTCCAAAGAAAACGTTTCCGTTCATAGGTACATCACACACAATTTTTCCCGTTAAATCGTTTGTGATAGCGTTGCTGTCGGGACCCCGATCCTAAGTCACACAGGTCTAGCCTGTAACACCTCATATCACTTTGCGGCCTCACGCACGGTATTCCCAGGGGTGCCACCTTACCTGGCCCGGGACCGTTTGCGCATTTTGGCACACGTATATGATAGTGTCGCTAGCATCCATATGACAGAGAACCCGGGCCGACATGACCAGTTATAAACCAAAAGTGGCACTAAATTACAGAGACAGGCATACATGACCCAGCAACGAACGTGTCGGTCATCAACGTATGAACCCAAGTCGTAGCAAGCTACAAGGACTTAAAGGAGCAACGCGTGACATTTCCCCTAAGGGACAGACACAGGAACAAAGAAGGACACATGCTGGCCAGCCTAAGTGTTCCGGAGCAGTAGCAAGCTACCAAGGCTCAATGGAAGCACTAGGAGACATTTCCCTGTAAGATAGGCTACCAAAGGTAAACAACTAGGTGTCGGATCCCACACATAGCAATACACATTACACGTACGCATAACATGCAAGTATGTGTTGTACAACATGGCATCACAACATAACTCAACAACTCAAATAGATAAAGGCCCAGAAGAGCCATCATAGCATTTATTACAATCAGAGGTCACATGACCCAACATACAGAGCATACAGGCAACGGAAGCATAACATGTCTGAGTACAGACAACGACAAAAGAAAAAGGCTGAGAAGCCTGACTAACTACTAGACCCTCCTAGGGGTACACGATCGTTGCTGAGGTAACAAGCTAAACGTCGAAGTCCACGCGGAACCACTAGCGAGACTGAAGTCTCTCTGCAAAAACATAAATTAAGCAAATGTGAGTACAAAGGTACTCAACAAGACTTACATCAGAACTAACTACATATGCAACAGTATCAACAAGGGGGTAGTGGAGTTTGACTGCAGCAAGCCAACTTTGACTCGTGGCTATCCTGAACTACGACTGCAAGTAACTCTTTGAGGTGGCGCACACGAGTCCACATATTCACCAATCAATACACCACTATGGATCCGCTCCGTCTCCCTACGAGAACGCCATCCACAGCACTCACACTTGTCTTGAGCATTTTAGAGTCTCCACTTTCGATTGTCTATGTACCACGTAAGCATCCAAGAAGTCCATAACCGCGGACCCGGCTATTCGAATAGATCATGTTAACCCTGCAGGGGTGTACTTCTTCACACATGCTCTCGCCACTTACCGCCATGTACACGTCGTGTATCTCGGCAACCTTCAAGCGGAAGCCTGGCGAGGGTGTCGGCCACGACCTGACTAACCACACAAGTCTCTCGTCCAGGTTTATCGCCTATTCGGGTTCCATCCGTGGGGAGATCCGGCCGGGGTGTCGCTCACGGCCCCAAAAGATGTGCGCAGGGTTCCCAAGTCCACCTCGTCGGATGGATCTATGCTTGGTACACCGTGCCACGGTGCCTAGTCTGACCCAAGCCCACATGTACCGTGTGCCACTTGGTAGACTACTAACACTACCTACAAACACCAGAAACTAGTTGCAACTCCTGGACAGAGATCTAGTTGATTAATAAGTCGAGAGCGGTCGAGTTACCGGAACCCAATGTGTGGTAGTAACTATGTCATTGGACAACTTACACAGAACTCAGTTCTTAAGGACGGCTCCAGTGAGACAACCCACCATGTACTCCTACATGGCCTCTCACAGCTACCTTTACCAAATCGTGTTCACACACTTAGCTCACACACAGTAGGACATGTTCACCACATTCCAATTCATCCCCGATGAATCAGACCTGACTCAACTCTAAGCAATAGCAGGCATAACCAGAAAGCATGAATTAGTAGGCACAACATGGCTCAAACAACTCCTACTCATGCTAGTGGGTTTCAACTATTTACTGTGGCAATGACAGGTCATGCAGAGGAAAGGGGTTCAACTACCGCAGCAAAAGCAGTTCAATCGTTATTGTCCTAATGCAATAAAAGAGAGCAGGAGCGAGAGAGTGGGATTGTATCGGGATGCTCAATGAGGGTTTGCTTGCCTGGCACTTCTGAAGATATCAATGAGTCTTCATCGGTGTCATCGAACTCATCGTCGGAACATCGTCTACTGAGAGGGGACAAAACCGACAAACAGAGAAAGAACACAATCAATGCAATGCAACAATATGATGCATGAATGTGACATGGCAATATGATGTTTATTGAGCTAATGCAACCAGCAACACAATTAAATGAAGTTGGTTTGAACCAAAGGTTCAAATTCAAACTCCATATGTGATTATTCAAATGCCATTTATTCAAATTGTCCTAAACAGTGGCTGTAAGTTATTCAAACATGCATGAAAATGCCATAAACAGATTCCTTGGATTTTTCTGATCAATTTTCATATATAAATTATTTTCATCTGAGCTACGGTTGATTTTATATGATTTTTAGAAGTTTTGGCTATTTTTTGAAATAAATAAATCATTTCTGATTTATTTAAAATTCCAGAAAATACTTATTGCGTCAGCACTGCGTCATCCTGACGTCAGCAGGTCAAAGGGCTGTTCCAGGTCAAACCTGACCAGTGGGCTCCACTGGTCAGTCACACAGTGCTGCCTAGAGTCACAGACAGGTGGGGTCAGGTCAACGACCACGTCAGCAGAGTCAAAGCTGACGGGTGGGTCCCACTGTTTAAGGGTTAATCTAAACAGAAAATAAAACTAACCTAAACAGATACAGGGGCCCACATGGTACTGGCTCTAGGGGGTTAGTTAGGGCGTCATTAGTGGTTAATGACTTGCCAAGTCAACACTGCCGGCGTTTAGTCACCGGCGACCTCATTCCGCGGCGGTGTCTCGCCGGAGTTGATCGGGGCGGCGCTGTAGGCTGCGGCTGGGCACGCTGAGGGCACCAGAAGGGAGCCCGTGCTCTTCCGCATCCATCCACGTAAGTGGGAGGAGCTGGGGTGGAGCGGGCTCGCCGGAGTTGAGCTCGCGGCGACGCCGGAGTTCGGGTGTTGAACGAAACGATGCTACGGTGCACTAGGGGAGGGGCTAGTGGGTGCGTTCGGCTCCTGGGAGCACAGTGAGCACGAAGGTGTGCTTGGACGCGTGCGGCAGCAGCTGTGACCACGGCGCGACAAGGCCGGCGGATCACAGCTCTGGCCGGAGGTGGGTCCGTAGCTAGAGAGCGCGGGGAGGTCGGGGGAGAGGGGGAAACGGCTCGGGGGCTCACGGTGAGTGCAGAGGCGACGACGTGGCTCGGGGGAGGCTCGGAGCAGAGTAGGGTGGCGGAGGGGATCTCGTCGGCCGAAGGTTGAAGACGACGCCTATGAAGACGAAGCGGGGCTCCCCGAGGCGCGTGACTCGGTGTAGCGGTCGTGGTCATAGCGGCGGTGCTTCTGGACATGTCAGCGAGGCGAAGAAGTGGCAGTGGCCGCGGCAAAAACGAACAACGGCGACGGCTGGCTCTCGGGTGGCTGCGGAAACGCGAGGGGAAGGAGGGAGAATGACCAGAGAGAGGGGAGATGACGAGGGGGGTCGAGGGCGTCTCCAGGCGCGTGGACAGGGAGGGGGACGAGCCTCCAGCGTGAAGCAGGAGGTGGCCGTCGCTCGGCCGTGCGCGCGCCACGCACAGTGCCAGTAGGCGCGAGGAAGACGATAGAGAGGGGGGGGGGGGCTGCGGTGGTGGGCTGGGCCAGTGAGCTGGGCCGGCTACAGGTAAGTGGTCCAGGTAGTTTCCTAACTCTCTCAGTTTTTCTAATTTAGTTTCTGTTTCCTATTTTCTGCTTTTGTTTTGATTTAATAAAAATGCCAGAACATTTTCAAAAATCATGAAACCAAGCGTGGCTACTGTTTAGGATAACTCCAACAGTAAACATTTTAGTTTATGATTATTTGAGCATTTAAAATAATATATAAAATTTAAATGCCCAAATGCAAATAAGATATGATTTAATTCAGTGCCCAAAATATTCCACAAAAATGCTCACTATTTTTGGTTTGGTCTCAAAGCCTTGCCAAAATTATCAAACATTGATGAAGGAATTTTGGGTCATTGGAAATGATTTTATTCTTGACCCTAGTTGAATTCACTTAGTGCTAGGGTTTGAACAATCCCCATTTCAAGTTAACAAGATTTTAAACATGATGACATGGAGAGCAAGCAAAGACAACAGGGGAAGCTAGGGCTGTGACAACTCACCCCCACTAAAACAAGAATCTCGTCCCGAGATTCAAGCGTAGGGTAAGAAATCAGAGGGGACACAAGCTAGCACAATCTTCACGATCCAATTTTCCTGATTGGAGATGTTGATTTATTGCATCATATTGATCTTGTCATCCTTGCTTTGAGATCTTTATCCAACCAGATAATAACGGAGACAAACTCTGTAGGAATCAATCTTCCCAAAGATCGAGGAACTCAAGATCAACTCAAGGAGTGAGACATTGAAACATCTCTTGAGCTAAGACACGGAACACACATCCAAAGGGATGGAGTGAAACAACGATGAAGATTCACTCGGTAGGCAATAATTCCATACCTAAGAGGATGGTGATCGATGTCACCAGACGGGGCACCTTAGAGGAGGTGACTCGTAGAATTATTCCCTTAAGTGGCAAAAAGAATTACTTTTGATATAGAGATCATTGAAGCTCTCTATACCAGCCTGAGGCAAACCACAATCGATAGTTTAAAGGAGTTCGGAAGAACGACATACTCGGGCCAGAATGGATGATGTGGACTACCTTGTTGAAGACAACACAAGGGATGATTTTGCTTATCATCTGAAATGGATGGGACCCATGGTGAAATGGCACATTGGCGGTGCAAGCTGGGAACAAAATGCAAATGCTGGGAATGATTCTGGTAACTGGGGTGAATCCCAACAGTAGAGAGTAAATCTACTCTTGAGGAGTTATAGCATAACCAAGAACACTGTAAGCAATCCCGGTTTGTGTCGATGATAACACCTAGTGCTTGTGCGTGCTCTCAAGAACTTGAGCATTCCCATATCCATCAAGGTTTTACCAATATCCGTGTGAAGGATCCTGGCAACACCACATACTACCATGATGAATAACGATGGACGATGCAGATGCAAAGGAAGACAACGCTTTCTCAGATTTCACCTTAGCGGAGTCAAAGGGCAAAATCTGGATGATCGACCGAGAGACATTTAGCACTCTGCTTCTAATGTTCTCCTTGATATGCTAGCGTAAGCCATTCATAGATATGTTTGGTATCTTGAACATCAAGTAAAGGTCGGACTTCAGGAGCACAAAATTCCATAAGGAACAACTAGGGAGTAATTCCTACGAAGTCCTTATGGGGAGGTGGTCAACTTCTTCAACCAGGAAACTACAATAATAGGCCTTCCGGCTGGGTGTGTTGGCCATGACATCCACTTTACCGGTTATCGAGAGACCAATATTATAGTTCTTGGGAAAAGCTCCAACCATCATATCTGCCTGAGATTCAGATCTGGCTGGTGTCAGGATATTCCGGACTCATTGAGTCTAGGAAGAAAAATGAAAGCTTGCAACACAAATCGACGAGACGACGTTGCGAGATTCTCAGGAAATGGACTGCGGTAGTAAGCTCCAAAACATGAGCTGGTTCTGCTACGTACCTGTGAACGCGTTGTCCAAGACAAACATGACCACGTAGTAGTCTTACAATGAAACACTACCGAGTTCGGGTTGGGGAACCATCATTGCGGATAACAAAGTCCTTGCATAAATCCGGATCTTAAGAAGGAACTTCTTCTCCTAGGACAATCAATCAGTGGCTTGGTGTGCTAGGAATACATATAGAGTGAAGGTTGCAAGTCTCCAAACCACAGAATACTTCGCACGTATGCATGACTGATTTGGGATGATTCCACAGGAAGCAAAACAACTTTCTCGCATTCACGGTGACAACTTTCATCAAATGCTCATGAATTTGAGGAAGTCACTTCTTTCTTCCGTACATATGCTTCACGAACGGCCATGAAGATAATGCTTATAAAAGTTTCCAATACTAACTGGATGTGCAACATAGATCATGGAGAAGATAACAATGTTGCTGGTGGGCTCAACAACAATTCATCTAGGTTTCCATATAGATGGAATTCCATGACAATGTGAACAAAATGATAGCATTGGTCAGACCCAAAAGATATAATGGTGTATGCTCAAGGGAACAACCATGAGTAAGACAACAATACGAATATCGTTGGTTCTGATTTGACTTGATGATAACCCATACTCAAATCAAAGTTTGGACAGGACAATAGATCCACAAATGATCACGGGGATCAATTGAAGAAGATATCATCTATCTTCAATACACACACAAGATATCCCTTTGGAGTGAGCTATGTGGGTTAAGCTTTTATCTTCCAACTCTCCAAGTTGTTGTTTAGCTTAACCAACTAGTTCGGGGTACCCAACACAGATTCTTGGAGAAGTGGTGGTTTATAGGTAAACCAACTTCATCACGAACTCAACATAGCGGTCAGGTGACAACCTGGTAATACTTCCGAGAAGATATTCAGAAAATCACGAACCACCGATATGTTACTAAGCTCGAGAACAATCTTGCTTTTCTGGGCGAGAAGATATGATCACAAGAGTGGGGAATTTATGCAATCCTAACTCATTGATCAAAAGGTGCACCAGAAAAATGGACTAGGTAGCACGATCAATCTTAGAATGGTGATTTGGTAACCAACACACTAAGAATGAAATTGTTGTCCTTTAACCACCAAGCAACGAGGTTGCTAGGGGTATTGATTCACACATTATGATTCTCTTGTCGGCATTCCGGTTACAATAACACGGAGACCGAGGAATGAACGATGATGGCGAGAAGCATTACTGTATCAAGAGTTCATAGGAGGTTGTGCAATTCCCATGACATTCTTGACATAAGGATGGTAATATTCCCAGATAGAACAGATTAGAAGCTGGATTAACATTCTTCATCTGTGAAGTACAACTTCGTTGACCAAATCCTGGATATGGATAAGGTACTGGAGTTTGTTTCTCCTAGTCATTCCGGAATAGAATGGCTTGACGGACCTCAAGAGTAAAAGGCATCGATGATCACAAGTGCACGACTACTCCTGACTATCAATTGATAGACGAAGGTCAGAATACAACTAAAAGGGAACAGCTCAAGGAACATATAACTTTCTGAGTTGTGGATGCATAGATTAGCGTGTCGAGCTAGTTCAACATATTTCTTCCGGATAACCCATGCAGAAAGGTAGGACTGGCAGAGTCACATTATGAATGGAGTACTACTCAAAAGCACTCTGGTTGTGATCTTTTGGTTCAGAAGAACTTCTGCCAAGGAGGGTTCATGGTATTTGGAAGAATGATATACCACGGACCTCGAGGACTATCACAAAGTTACTAATATCCTAAAGGGACGAGCAAATACTACCAACAAGAGGTAAGTGGAATGAGTCTTGGGTTCAAGAACCCAGGAATAGAATGCCTACTAACTAAATGGCATCACGGGATGCTTTCGAGAATAATGGCCAGAATCATCACACTGAGAATATAAGGCATTGCTACATTACTGGGTGATCTTCTAAGACACTTAGGGTCATAATAATAACTCCAACATATGTGTCGAGGTAACAGAGTACCTCAACACACCGACTAATGTGGTTAATCTGGCCTAAAAGGACATTAAGAACATATAGGAATGGTTTGCAAATGCATCAGATTGTTTAGAGACCTGGGTTGACTCGGACAGCATAATGGCTGCAAATGCTCGAAAATACATCGAGACTCATGCACAAGGATAGCATATCCACTTAACATCATAATGTCAAGGTTCTGAGACCAACAGTTGAACAAACAGAGGTAGAAGAAACTGAACTGAGGGTTGAATCCACAATAACGTGATCCTGATAAATGGAATGAGAATCCTAGTTCTTAATCCCCGTAGAAAGAAGAAGGTGACTCAGATCAGAAGGTCATATGGTAAAGGAGTAAAAAGAGCCTTACGTTCCCTTCCACAATCAATTCCCTTATATAACTAAAGAGTTTCTAGACACGACTTCGACCAGTTTGGCTTGCTAATCCTACAGGCAGTCAGGCTCTGATACCAAAGCTGTCGGGACCCCGATCCTAAGTCACACAGGTCTAGCCTGTAACACCTCATATCACTTTGCGGCCTCACGCACGGTATTCCCACGGGTGCCACCTTACCTGGCCCGGGACCGTTTGCGCATTTTGGCACACGTATATGATAGTGTCGCTAGCATCCATATGACAGAGAACCCGGGCCGACATGACCAGTTATAAACCAAAAGTGGCACTACATTACAGAGACAGGCATACATGACCCAGCAACGAACGTGTCGGTCATCAACGTATGAACCCAAGTCGTAGCAAGCTACAAGGACTTAAAGGAGCAACGCGTGACATTTCCCCTAAGGGACAGACACAGGAACGAAGAAGGACACATGCTAGCCAGCCTAAGTGTTCCGGAGCAGTAGCAAGCTACCAAGGCTCAGTGGAAGCACTAGGAGACATTTCCCTGTAAGATAGGCTACCAAAGGTAAACAACTAGGTGTCGGATCCCACACATAGCAATACACATTACACGTACACATAACATGCAAGTATGTGTTGTACAACATGGCATCACAACATAACTCAACAACTCATATAGATAAAGGCCCAGAAGAGCCATCATAGCATTTATTACAATCAGAGGTCACATGACCCAACATACAGAGCATACAAGCAACGGAAGCATAACATGTCTGAGTACAGACAACTACAAAAGAAAAAGGCTGAGAAGCCTGACTAACTACTAGACCCTCCCAGGGATACAAGATCGTAGCTGAGGTAACAAGCTAAACGTCGAAGTCCACGCGGAACCACTAGCGAGACTGAAGTCTCTCTGCAAAAACATAAATTAAGCAAACGTGAGTACAAAGGTACTCAGCAAGACTTACATCAGAACTAACTACATATGCAACAGTATCAACAAGGGGGTAGTGGAGTTTGACTGCAGCAAGCCAGCTTTGACTCGTGGCTATCCTGAACTACGACTGCAAGTAACTCTTTGAGGTGGCGCACACGAGTCCACATATTCACCAATCAATACACCACTATGGATCCGCTCCGTCTCCCTACGAGAACGCCATCCACAGCACTCACACTTGTCTTGAGCATTTTAGAGTATCCACTTTCGATTGTCTATGTACCACGTAAGCATCCAAGAAGTCCATAATCGCGGACCCGGCTATTCGAATAGATCATGTTAACCCTGCAGGGGTGTACTTCTTCACACACGCTCTCGCCACTTACCGCCATGTACACGTCGTGTAGCTCGGCAACCTTCAAGCGGAATCCTGGCGAGGGTGTCGGCCACGACCTGACTAACCACACAAGTCTCTCGTCCAGGTTTATCGCCTATTCGGGTTCCATCCGTGGGGAGATCCGGCCGGGGTGTCGCTCACGGCCCCAAAAGATGTGCGCAGGGTTCCCAAGCCCACCTCGTCGGATGGATCTACGCTTGGTACACCGTGCCACGGTGCCTAGTCTGACCCAAGCCCACATGTACCGTGTGCCACTTGGTAGACTACTAACACTACCTACAAACACCAGAAACTAGTTGCAACTCCTGGACAGAGATCTAGTTGATTAATAAGTCGAGAGGGGTCGAGTTACCGGAACCCAATGTGTGGTAGTAACTATGTCATTGGACAACTTACACAGAACTCAGTTCTTAAGGACGGCTCCAGTGAGACAACCCACCATGTACTCCTACATGGCCTCTCACCGCTACCTTTACCAAATCGTGTTCACACACTTAGCTCACACACAGTAGGACATGTTCACCACATTCCAATTCATCCCCGATGAATCAGACCTGACTCAACTCTAAGCAATAGCAGGCATAACCAGAAAGCATGAATGAGTAGGCACAACATGGCTCAAACAACTCCTACTCATGCTAGTGGGTTTCAACTATTTACTGTGGCAATGACAGGTCATGCAGAGGAAAGGGGTTCAACTACCGCAGCAAAAGCAATTCAATCGTTGTTGTCCTAATGCAATAAAAGAGAGCAGGAGCGAGAGAGTGGGATTGTATCAGGATGCTCAATGGGGGTTTGCTTGCCTGGCACTTCTGAAGATATCAATGAGTCTTCATCGGTGTCATCGAACTCATCGTCGGAACAGCGTCTACTGAGAGGGGACAAAACCGACAAACAGAGAAAGAACACAATCAATGCAATGCAACAATATGATGCATGAATGTGACATGGCAATATGATGTTTATTGAGCTAATGCAACCAGCAACACAATTAAATGAAGTTGGTTTGAACCAAAGGTTCAAATTCAAACTCCATATGTGATTATTCAAATGCCATTTATTCAAATTGTCCTAAACAGTGGCTGTAAGTTATTCAAACATGCATGAAAATGCCATAAACAGATTCCTTGGATTTTTCTGATCAATTTTCATATATAAATTATTTTCATCTGAGCTACGGTTGACTTTATATGATTTTTAGAAGTTTAGGCTATTTTCTGAAATAAATAAATCATTTCTGATTTATTTAAAATTCCAGAAAATACTTATTGCGTCAGCACTGCGTCATCATGATGTCAGCAGGTCAAAGGGCTGGTCCAGGTCAAACCTGACCAGTGGGCTTCACTGGTCAGTCACACAGTGCTGCCTAGAGTCACAGACATGTGGGGTCAGGTCAACGACCACGTCAGCAGAGTCAAAGCTGACGGGTGGGTCCCACTGTTTAAGGGTTAATCTAAACAGAAAATAAAACTAACCTAAACAGATACAGGGGCCCACATGGCACTGGCTCTAGGGGGTTAGTTAGGGCGTCATTAGTGGCTAATGACTTGCCAAGTCAACACTGCCGGCGTTTAGTCACCGGCGACCTCATTCCGCTGCGGTGTCTCGCCGGAGTTGATCGGGGCGGCGCTGTAGGCTGCGGCTGGGCACGCTGAGGGCACCAGAAGGGAGCCCGTGCTCTTCCGCATCCATCCACGCAAGTGGGAGGAGCTAGGGTGGAGCGGGCTCGCCGGAGTTGAGCTCGCGGCGACGCCGGAGTTCGGGTGTTGAACGAAACGATGCTACAGTGCACTAGGGGAGGGGCTAGTGGGTGCGTTCGGCTCCTGGGAGCATGGTGAGCACGAAGGTGTTCTTGGACGCGTGCGGCAGTAGCTGTGACCACGGCGGCGACAAGGCCGGCGGATCACAGCTCCGGCCGGAGGTGGGGCCGTAGCTAGAGAGCGCGGGGAGGTCGGGGGAGAGGGGGAAACGGCTCGGGGGCTCACGGTGAGTGCAGAGGCGACGACGTGGCTCGGGGGAGGCTCGGAGCAGAGTAGGGTGGCAGAGGGGATCTCGTCGGCCGAAGGTTGAAGACGACGCCCATGAAGACGAAGCGGGGCTCCCCGAGGCGCGTGACTCGGTGTAGCGGCCGTGGTCATAGCGGCGGTGCTTCTGGACATGTCAGCGAGGCGAAGAAGTGGCAGTGGCCGCGGCAAAAACGAACGACGACGACGGCTGGCTCTCGGGTGGCTGCGGAAACGCGAGGGGAAGGAGGGAGAATGACCAGAGAGAGAGGTGAGATGACGAGGGGGGTCGAGGGCGTCTCCAGGCGCGTGGACAGGGAGGGGGACGAGCCTCCAGCGCGAAGTAGGAGGTGGCCGTCGCTCGGCCGTGCGCGCGCCACGCATAGTGCCAGTAGGCGCGAGGAAGACGACAGAGAGGGGGGGCTGCGGTGGTGGGCTGGGCCGGCTACAGGTAAGTGGTCCAGGTAGTTTCCTAACTCTCTCAGTTTTTATAATTTAGTTTATGTTTCCTATTTTCTGCTTTTGTTTTGATTTAATAAAAATGCCAGAACATTTTCAAAAATCATGAATCCAAGCGTGGCTACTGTTTAGGATAACTCCAACAGTAAACATTTTAGTTTATGATTATTTGAGCATTTAAAATAATATATAAAATTTAAATGCCCAAATGCAAATAAGATATGATTTAATTCAGTGCCCAAAATATTCCACAAAAATGCTCACTATTTTTGGTTTGGTCTCAAAGCCTTGCCAAAATTATCAAACATTGATGAAGGAATTTTGGGTAATTGGAAATGATTTTATTCTTGACCCTAGTTGAATTCACTTAGTGCTAGGGTTTGAACAATCCCCATTTCAAGTTAACAAGATTTTAAACATGATGACATGGAGAGCAAGCAAAGACAACAGGGGAAGCTAGGGCTGTGACAGTTGCCATTGCACATGATATTAATAATTTTATCATTTGCGTTATTGAATGCATCACACATGGTGTGTAAAAGAAACTGTGTGGCAAAGGCAGTCCATCACACACACTTTTTATGTGGTAAACGTTTGCGCAAGGTGGCCTAACGCAAACAGTTTTCGAGAGAAAGCCGTGTGTGCAGTTGAGATTGATCGCACACATAGTGGATCCTAAAAATGTTTCTGATCTCCACGCATATCGCAGACGTTTCTCTTTCGCAAACCGTGTGCAGTGTAATCCCTAATTAATTCAATTAATCCCTAATTTAAAAACCAAATCTTTTGAATTTGAAAGTAGGCAATCACGTAGTATTTCATATCCAACCATGTTTATTACAAATATAGGTTGAACCACGAATCCATAGTTCGATGCATATGTACATATATTGAAGAACTACAGAAGCACCAAGTAAAGAATGATGAACCACAGTTGTACTAAAAATGTAAAAAGAAAGGCGAAAGACATTCTAGTTGTTGGAGAAGGTGAAGTGGAATGCCCATATTATGCCCTCCTCAATGTGTAATGCACGCACGACTCTAGGCCAACCCCTTGTGATGGCTGCTCGTCCATCCTTCATGTCTTCATTAGGACTTCTTGATGCTCATTGTAGTCTAGATGAACTACTTTAACCTTCATTGTGTGTCCACCACTCATGTACTTTGCGAGGTAATCTTGAGTGAACTACTTCGGGAACCACTGGGAACGAAAAAGATTCAGACATTGTTGTCTAAAACTTATTATGGGCAGTAAAAAGAGAAGGCTGCAGAGTTTGTAGTTACCATCCTACAGCTCACTGTTGTGTTGGATAGAGCATAAACAAATAATTTGCTTGCCACCATTCGTATCTTTTTGCTAATAATCCTTATCAGTTTCCTCACTTGATGCGTGTTCATCAATATCTCATTGCCCCATACGCAAAAAGGTTTGATGCGTGGATCCTTGCCAAGGGCATATGTACCTACAAGCAACAAGTCAATATTAGAATCTAACTAGTGTCCATGCCTGGATCTATATGCACTACATTATGGAACGACAGGGGGAGTACAAGCCGAGGGATGAAGCTAACCTCGGCGGAAAATGGTGGCCACTCCCGTTGTTGTCCTGCATAAGTAGTGGAAAGGCATGATAACTACATCAATCTTAACACCAAAAAAATATAGCAAAGGCAAACAACATCATCTCCAAATGATAGCTTGAATGTGTTGGTTTCAGCATGTTGTTAAAGCAGATATAAAATGGAAGGCAATGTTACCGACAGCAGGCTTAACAGCCATCAAATATTGCAATTCAAACTGGTATTGTTGAAAATGAATAGAACGTAGGTAATGCTTAAACATCACACTAGATAAATATGTAAAACTGAAAAAGGGCACGTGTTAACTACACCAGGAATAACTGGAACCAAATATAGCCGTTCAAACTGGTATTGATGTAGTCCAGCGGCACAGTGCCGACTTGCACATAATGAACAACACATTGTGAATGATTGAAATAAACAAGGCATAAATGACTAGTATAACAACCAAATATAGCCATTGAAAACTGGATAGAGTCTCACTTCAACTAACCTAACAAGCAAATAAGATAAACAGGGCATATGCTTGAAAACTGGACAAATGCTCACTGCAACCAACCTAACAAGCAGATAAAGATAAACAAGGCATCTGCTTGATAACTGGACAAATGCTAAAAAAAGCAACCTAACAAAAAAATACAGATAAACAAGCATCTGCTTGATAACTGGACAAATGCTAAAAAAACAACCTAACAACCAAATACAGATAAACAAGGCATCTGCTTGATAACTGGGCAAATACTCACTGCAACCAAACTAAGAACAAAATATAGATAAACAAGGCATCTGCTCGATAACTGGAAAAATGCTCACTCCAACCAACCTAACAACCAAATACAGATAAACAGGGCATCTACTCACTATAAACAACCAAATATAGCCATTCGTGAAACTAAATTGGACAATTTATACTTAAACATCACATAGACCTATTGAACAATACATTTTTGCATATTTCAAATAATTAAACACGACACAATTAAAGCACCGCACGGCAAATGCTACTACAACATAGGGTACAGGTTGGCAAGCTAGAAAAGGTAAGATTTGCTGATAGAATGTTACCTCACATTTCATGGACGGGATCCTTCCAGTTGGAAGAGCACAAACCCATGGTGCGCTCTCTGATGTCACACATGGGTTGTTTCACCTTGGAAGAACCTTCGTCGGTGCCCTCCTCGTGGTCCTGATCATTGTCGATGAGATCTGACTTGGCAATTGAGGATCCCAAGCCGCCGCCGTACAACATGTCCTTCAGAAGTGACAAAATGGGCCCGATGGCGTATAAAGCTCGCAAATCCTTGACCGGTTGGTGGAGGAGATCAGCGACAGGGCCATTGAATAGATCGATAGTGGTTGAACAAGAGAGGTTGGGGATGGACCACTTAACATGTGACATGGCCCGCGTGAAGCCGTAGGTGTGGACGAGCTTGATGTCATAGCCATCTTTCCCGAGATACAATAATATGCTAGCCCGCTGACATGAAGCCTTCGGCATGGCAACGTAGTCAACGTCTTCGTCGGCTTCTGCGGCGACTTGTTGCTCCGGGATCGGCAGGTCGGGGGGAACGGAGACCACCTCGCCAACGTCCGCTAGAGAGGCCATGATAAACCTTTTCTTGGCCGAAGGCTCGCCGGGCTCCCCGGGATACATGGTTGAGCTTAGGCTGCAACATTCTGGAGTAGGGGATGTGTATCAGGCGGGGAGGGACACCGCATGCCTCATCTAAAAACCCAGGGGAGTGGGGCGACGGTATGGGAATCACTGGGTAACCTGAACCTTATTATCTAAGCTAGGAGGAACGGGCAGACCGGCAGGGTTGGCGGCGGCGTCGGCGGCGGCCACGAGCTAGGGTTCTAGCGGGGAGGGGGCGGGTGGGGGACTATGGAAGGGGGGAGTTGTGTTTGAGGATACGCCGCGGCTACTGAAATTTTTAGTAATGGTGGGTGGAGATGGTGGCGGACGAGGGAGGGCGACGGTTCAAATGCCTCGCCTACTACAATTTTACTATAATGTTAGTGCTGGAGGAGTGTGGGTGACGGTTGACGTACGTCGGCTATTAATATTTGGGTAAAGGAATTGATGCGGGGCGGGAGTGCCCAAGATCACGCACGGTCCAATAATAGTATGCGTGTATGATAATAAGGACAAGTGGCATGGATCCACCAATTTTTGCAATGCTCAAGGCTGGTAGTTTGTTTTTATATTTCTACCCAGTTGGTCTGTCGCACATGGTTCGTCCTAATTTCCAAATAAACTTACCCGCCTTTAGCTTGCACAGGTGGTGGTTTTACAGCGCACTTGCATCGCACATGGTTAAGCCTGTACCTCCACCCTTTGCTCGCGTTTGCGCGGTCGTGGTGATTTCGGCGCACTTGCATCGCACACAGTTGAGCTAGTACCTCCACCCATTGCTCGCACTTGCGCGGTCGTGGTGATTTCAGCGCACTTGCATCGCACACGGTTGAGCCAGTACCTCCACCTTAATTTGCTCGCGCTTGCTCGGTCGTGGTGATTTCAGTGCACTTGCATCGCACATGGTTGAGCCAGTACCTCCACCTTCATTTGCTTGCGCTTGCGCAGTCGTGGTGATTCACATCGCACTTGTATCACACATGGTTAAGATATTATACCCCATTTCCATTGAGGGTCATCAGAGTCTTTGTAGCATAAAATAACATTAGGGAGGGTCAAAAGACAGCCACACCAGCATGTGGCCCAAATATTTATGAGTGAAAAAGGGTGGTCTGTGATGTTCAAAATTCCAATGCACAACTTTGACCCCGCGGGCCCACGGTTGGGCGCGTCGCTAAAGATCAATGAGAGGGGCCAGAAGTCTATAACCACCTGGAAGTGGCCAACTATATATACGAGTATTGGGTATGTTTAAACCTTTAAATACACAATGCATAACTTTGGTGGCACCTGCCTCGTAAACCCGAAACCACCCTAACAACCACCTAGCTAGGATATATATAATGACATAATGTCATACCTAGCTAGGATGCTTGGCCCACCACCTCCCAGTTCGTGTCAGCGGGGCGGATGCACGTAATGATCGATACTTTGGTCATACATGTATGTCTTCATGACCTACCATAAGATGGACCAATGAATCTTTCGTTTGGTTAAATGACCGTTGTTGTTGTCGATAAACCGCTTGGGCCAATAGATTGAACCATCATAAAAATTGCACGAGAGGGACCACAAAACCAGCACCTCTTGCATGCGGCCCAAAATGATGTACGTTGGGAAGGGGTGATGTGTGTTTTCAATATAGAATAATGTACAATTTAGATGTGGTGCCTACCTCTTATACAGACAACAACCATGAAGGGAAGGTAGTTAAGGACGAGATACGTACGCAGGGTTTGATGTAGGTCAAACCCAGCAATCCGAGCATCTGGGAGGGAATCCCGACAACGCATGAGCTCGAGCTTTGGTTGACTGACATTTGAAGGTGACCGTCCCTAACATGAACTAGGTGATGGGGACATGACTACCTTGGATACGACCAAAAATATTGCATACATGTATATTTGTGAGGTGATTTCTAATGCAAACTATGAAACAATTTATTTATGTCATCCAGGACAAAAATACTTCACAGACTTTTGTGCCATGTCTAATTCTAGGTGTATGGGACATTTGTACAATCCACATATGAAGATAAGGGAAAAAGAGAAGTTTAGGTGCTGTTCAAAAAGTTCTCTCATGTCACTTTTGGGCCAAGAGAAGATAGAGTCCAAGTCTCTCACGTTCTGCATCTAGATTCGGACTGCACAGACATACCTGACTCAAAATGGCAAGAACTCCTTCATACGGACTCCGAATTGGGTGTTTCTTTTTTTGTTGGAAACTAGATTTCGTACACTTTCTAACCCAATTGGATTCACCTTCAAATTCGTCTGGAACGTTGATATATGGACGAAACAATCTGACGCAGAATCCGAGTCAAACTACAAGTCCAAAGGTGTTGCATCACCTCCACTTAGGCACATGAGCCTTGTACGACCTAGGGTTAGTTTTAGGCTGCCTTGGGACGTCCTTCCACCTCCTTGGCCATCACCCCTTGCTCCTATATAAGTAGATCCATCTAGTAGCTTTTTCTTTGGGATTTGTTTAGTCAAAAGTTAGCCATTGCAACTTCGTGTACTTCGTTTGTGTCCAACGACCAGACCAAGACCGCTTACGGATCCCCACCTTTATCAATACATCATTTATATTTGCAATATTCAGATTGCTTTATCATATTCTTACTTGTTCTTCGATTGCATGCATGAATAGACCTTCGTGGTCAGGCTGATCATGCTTCTGGAATTGTCAGTAACCCCTGGAGATTGGTTTAGCGATTGCTAAGGCGCAACGTCGTGCACGTTTGTAGTCGGATTGTCAAAGTCGACTCCACCAAATCGATAGTTATCATCTCATTGAAAGATCGGGCCCCTCGCCTCTATCAAGTGATATCAGTTTTCAGGTTGCTCGGTGAGAATTTCCAGTTATTTCTAGATTAGATTTATTTTCTTACCTATTGTCCAAGAAAAAGTCTAAAAAAGTTAGATCTATTCATCCTTTGTCCAAGCCAGTCTGAGCCTTTGCAATTTTCTTTTCATTGTTTGCATTATTGAATTATCGGTTGCATCGTCGTGTCGAGTTGCTGGTCTTAGTGTCTAGTTCGTTAGAGTTTCGGGTTCTGTTCACATTAGTCACGTCGCCGCTGCATCGTTATCCCTTCCGCTGTCCACCACCTCATCCATCAATTTCCACCTCGTGCAACCCATCGTTCATTGTCACAATCATAGTTGAAGTCGTTTTGCTTGATCCAATCTGCATCTTATCTAGTTTGTCTTGGAAAGAGGGAGAAAGAAAAAAAAAGACAGAGAAAAAAAAGTAAAAAAAGAGGAGAGAAAGAAAAAGAAAAAAAGTGTGATAAAAAAGAAAAAGAAAAAGAAGGAAAAGAAAGTTGGAGAGAGTGTTGTTGTATATTCTACTTGGCAGTTGTTTTCATCATTATCTTTACTGCCGTTGTGATCTTCACTTATATGTTGCTGGCCAGAGCTACTTCGTATCCTTTATTGATGCTAGTTGTACTACACCGTGACCTCATTAGTGTTATGGGCTCGCGTCTCTAGTCCGCTCTAGCATAGGACCAGCACAGTACCGTCGTTGAGCGTTTATTCAACATTGCATCTCTGAATTGATTATTTCTAATCTTTTGCTACCATATATAAAGCCAACCCAGCTCCACATATTTCTACACCATGTTTACGTACGTTCACCTGGCAATCGCTTTACTCAATCTTTGGAGTTATTTGACACCGCTGGTTGCCTATCACCACCTGCTGCATGGTAAGAACTTGTAAGATATTGATATTTGCTTTACTGTGAGCGCTTTACCACCACATCCTAGTAGTTCATAGGAACATTATTTTTGGATTTTGTTTCTTGTTTCTACTAATCATGGCAGGTTCAAGAGTCAGTTGGGCTTCATCGATCGTGGGAGACGTGTCATCACCTCAGAAAATACAACCACCATCACAAGAGGTACAAAGACATCAGAATGCGCACAAACAGGTTGTTATTTCCATGGCACCTTTTCATGGTCGTTTTAAACCTGATTTATTTATTGAATGGGAGTTCTACAACAATAATATATTTGCTTCCCATAGTTTTGATGAACGTAAAAAAGTTAAGGTTGCGGTTGGTTCTTTCACTGGTTATGCTTTAGTTTGGTGGAGTGAATATTGTCGGTTATACCCTAATCATGTACCTACAACTTGGGATGATTTAAAACTTGTGATGAGAGATAGATTTGTCGATGTTTATTATACTCGTGGCATGATACAAAAACTACAACATTTGAAACAAGGTAGTGACACCGTAACAAAATATTATGATGATTTACGAACTACCTTGTTGCACTCCTTTTTAGAGGAAAGTGAAGATGATTTTATGGATAGATTTTGGGGAGGATTAAACCATGATATTCAGGAGATGCTAATTCATGAAGAGTGTTATCCTATGGACCATTTGTTTCGTCTTGCTTGTAGTACTGAACAGGAAATAAACCGACGTATTGTCCATAAGGAGAATAAGCGCCACGTGCACATTCCAAGAGATGATACGGTTGTTCCTTCCACTACTAGGCGTACTATGACAGACACATCCGTTGTTGTGAGGACTACATCACCTCCACCATGTGACACATTACCTCCGACAGTGCCTACATCATCTGAGTTGATTATAAGAGGTAATGACAAAGGTACCAATCTTCCACCTCCACATGAGTATGATGAATGCCTTGTCAATTTAAATGAACCATGCGATGAGCTATCCACTACTTTGATCACACCAACTATTTTAGAGGAATATGTTCGTGATTTGACTTTGCCATGTGATCAAACAATTGTGAGTGAACCAATTGAATTAACTATTGATGCGAAAGAACCATTTGAATCAGGGAATAAATCAGATTTGGATCAAATACGTGTGAAAATAGTTGTGCCAATGTTTAATCATTTTGATATGACCTCTAATCTTGGTGATGGTTCATCAAGGTTGGGATGGTTTAATAATGAGCATTGCCAATCTTTTGTAATGATTAAGAGCTTCACTTATATGTGCAAATTGAGTTGCAATATTTTCATGCCTTCTACTTCTTGTGATAATATTTTGGCTTTATATTTTATGAACTATGAAAGTTACTCATCTATACATGTGTCATATGTGCGAAAATTAAGGGAAGTAAAAATGGATGACATATACATATACAACAAGTACACCTTGCCTATTTTCTTACCCACATTTCAGATTAAGCAACGCCGAGGACGGCTTTATTTTCAAGAAAGGGAGGATGATGAGGACATGACTACCTTGGATACGACCAAAAATATTGCATACATGTATATTTGTGAGGTGATTTCTATTGCAAACTATGCAACAATTTATTTATGTCATCCAGGACAAAAATACTTCACAAATTTTTGTGTCATGTCTAATTCCAGGTGTATGGGACATTTGTACAATCCCCATATGAAGATAAGGGAAAAAGAGAAGTTTAGGTGCTGTTCAAAAATTTCTCTCACGTCACTTTTGGGCCAAGAGAAGATAGAGTCCAAGTCTCTCACGTTCTGCATCCAGATTCGGACTGCACAGACATACCTGAATCAAAACGGCAAGAACTCCTTCATACGGACTCCGAATTGGGTGTTTCTTTTTTGTTGGAAACTAGATTTCGTACACTTTCCAACCTAATTGGATTCACCTTCAAATTCGTCCGGAGCGTTGAGATATCGACGAAACAATCTGACGCTGCAGCAGAATCCGAGTCAAACTACAAGTCCAAAGGTGTTGCATCACCTCCACTTGGGCCCATGAGCCTTGTACAACCTAGGGTTAGTTTTAGGCTGCCTTGGGACGTCCTTCCACCTCCTTGGCCGTCACCCCTTGCTCCTATATAAGTAGATCCATCTAGTAGCTTTTTCTTTGGGATTTGTTTAGTCAAAAGTTGGCCATTGCAACTTCGTGTACTTCGTTTGTGTCCAACGACCAGACCAAGACCGTTTACGGATCCCCACCTTTATCAATACTTCATTTATATTTGCAATATTCAGATTGCTTTATCATATTCTTGCTTGTTCTTCAATTGCATGCAGGAATAGACCTTCGTGGTCACGCTGATCATGCTTTTGGCATTGTCAGTAACCCCTGGAGATTGGTTTAGCGATTGCTAAGGCGCAACATCGTGCACGTTTGTAGTCGGATTGTCAAAGTCGTCTCCACCAAATCGATAGTTATCATCTCATCGAAAGATCGGGCCCCTAGCTTCTATCACTAGGAGGAGTCCATTCATAGCCAACACATACCCCTCATTATTGGTCAAAGGGATGATATATATACACTCGGGGAGCCCATATATATGTGTGTCGTCAAAAGAAACCGCACAAGGGAGACGTGGTCGATCAGAAGAACCCGTATACACTGCATGCGGCTCGAAAATATGTATGGGTACGATGGTGTACGATGTGTTTAAATCCCAAATGCACCACTTCGATGGTCCACGCCAACTACATTGCAAACCGAACATCGTACACGGCTCCAAGCCTAGTTCAATACCTATGATGTCAGTTTCCCAACTTCGAGGCAGCGGCGGGGGTGGGGGGAGGCTCGTCCCACGCATGCGGTCAAACTTTATTTTGTCTAGCATGGGACACATCTATATATATTTATACATCTATACACCTATATATTGTGCAAATAACTTTGAATGTTGCTCGTTGGATGAAGCCAATCCGACGATACAGAGATGGCAAAACCAAGCACTACTGGCCGTTGGATATCATCTACATTCCACCAGATTCTACCACATGTACAATCTAGAAGACTCTATGGTTGAACTTAAGCATAATGCACAAACCTCAAAACACAAGAACTTCTGCTTTGTTCTCTAGAATCTTCCATATCTTAATTGCCCAAACCTTTTTTCTAAATGAAATCACTTTTTGTTTTTACCTTTACAATGCACAATTTCATGAATCTTAAAATAGTTTTTTATGAAACTAATTGATTTTGGATGAGATGAGCTATATGAATTAAACGAACATCTACATCACGCATATGTGGGAGAAGAGGCGGGAAACCGATGAGAGGAGTGGCGAGAAACGGTAGCCTGTTTTGAATGAAAACCTAGTAGAGAAGGAAGCGTGAGCTACACCACGCATGCGCATAGTGCTTACCCATGTACTATATGTGTTGTCGAAAGGGCTCAGGGTTGCCGGTCTATAATGCCCAGGATGCGACTATAGCTCCTATGTGTCGAGGCACGAGTTAGAGGCATAATCGCATTCTGGAATGACTGCAAGTGTGCTATCTTTACACAACTCATGTAATGAACAGGGGTGAAAGAGATACAATAGTTGGGTTACACTCTCCACGTCACACAATTAATTCAACATTCATACATTCATCCAAATAACACAGGGTCCGGCTACGGACGAAATCAAACGAGAAAAGATACCACAACCACAAGTCCCGACCGCCCCTAGTACGAACCACTACTGATCGTCGGGATACGTCACATACATACGACCACGCTCTTCATCGAACTCCCAGTGAAGTTCTTGTCCATCTCCTACGTCGTACTCAGTTGTACCTACATTTGGTGTGTGTTGTAATCAATGTTGGGGATATCGCTTATCGGGAACTTATCGGTCGACCCATGATAAGGGGTAAATCGGCCAGTTTATCGGCATATCGGCCGATTTATCGCCATATCGGCTGATTTATCGGCCAATTTATCTTATCTGTCAGACAGTGGTAAGCGATAAATCGGCCGATTTATCGGCATATCGGAAGATATCTTGAACAGTGGCTGTAATCTGTGAGTCACAAGGACTCAGCAATCCCATTCCCGGGTATCAAAACTAACTAAGCCTTTAGGTGTGGAGAGGTAATAAAGTGTGTGCAGCAAGCACTAAGCAACCAGCTTACGAATTCAGAGCGTGATGAGGATATGTGCCAACGGTCGCCAAAGATGATCAATAAGTGATCCTAGCTACTCACGTTCATGTATAACCCCACCGTGTTCACTTTCCAAAAACCATTCGAAAAGAGACCATCACAGTTACTCACACAGGTAGTGTATTCTTAAGGATATGGTGTGAAGTTTTCTACCACCGGATATTAACAAATTCCCATCTGCCACTTAACCACGGGCACGACTTTCGAAAGTTCATAACCCTGCAGGGGTGTCCCAACTTAGCCCATCACAAGCTCACGATCCGCGGAGTCGCAACTCCATGTTGGGAAGACCAGAGTATTCTCTGAATCCCGTGCTCAAGATATTTCAACAAAGGTAAAACTTATCCAGCAAGACCTCCCAGCGTGCCGACACCCTGATAGGAGCCGCTCGCATCTCGTCTCAGGCCACGACTGGATAAGCACTACGCAACCAAAGACCCCAAAAAACTGGGTGGCACCGCAAGTGGCTCTAGTTTGGACCAACACTCACGAGGAGCACTAGCCCGGGTTGTTGATTAAGAACTCGCGTTAATTACTCCCTATGCAAGTTTTAGTTGTTAGGCAAATGTAGTACCAAAGTTGGGTCTTGCTGGAAAAGCTTTAAGCAATGCGAGTTATCAAGGGGGGCCCATAAACCCCAACCGTGTTAGGAATGCAAAAACAAGGAACATAACACCGGTTTATCGGGTCCTAAGGTAGCATGAGTGGAACAAAACACCAAGCAAAATGCTAAGCCTTCCACCCATTACCAATATATATGTGCATTAATTTAACTAAGATATATATTTGTGTTATCCCAATAAAACAAGTCCAAACCATGGAGCAATCTTCCAACTTCACCTGCAACTAACAATGCTATAAGAGGGTGATGTAGGGTGGAACCCTAGATGGCCGATCTTTCACGAAATGGAGGGATCCCGCGATGAACACGAAGAACACAAAGGGGATTCACGAGGGAAAACACTCAAGAACAAGTCCAATCACACATCCGATAGACAATCAAACACACAAGATCACAAGGTACATGGACAACAAAGGGAAAGATACAAGGTAAAGTTCATCTCCGAGAGGAGGTCTTGAATCTGTGAAGGATCTTCCCATTTAGGGGTCTTGAATCCGTCGTGGATCTTCTCCGTAGAGGGGCCGCCGTCTCTCCTAGGAGTAGAACCATTAAGATGAGCAAAGCTCTAGTCTAAATGAGCTATCACATTGCTAACCCTAAAATGGTGGAGGTGGAGGAGTATATATAGTCTAAGGCCACGAAGGGGTAAGTGAGGGGCGGAAGGGGTACATGGCCAAAAGGCCCGCGGCTGTGCACAGGCAGGGAGCGGACGTCCGCTGGGCATCGGACATCCGGTGGCTCGGGAGGGACCAGACGTCCGGTAGCTCTCGGACTTCCGCTATTTTCCACCGATTACGTTCTGTTGACGATGTCACAGACGTCCGGTGGCTGCCGGTCGTCCGGTCGCCTGGGACGCGTCGGACGTCCGGTGTGTAGCGGACGTCCAGAGCCTGTAGCTTGCAGCAACTCCATTTCTTCCGTCTTCTCTTCCACGCTTCCCTCGCTGATGGTGTAGGTGATCCTTGCAGCTTGCACTCCTCCTCATCATCCGTGAAGCTCCGACAATACCTATGCATGCACATGAGTGGAGTGTCAAGTAGTATACCATCCTCGAAGGGGTCAAGTGAACACATGTAAAGGAGATGATTCACCTTTAAGTATGAGAAGTAGAGGTCACACGTGTCACTTGCCAAACGAACTCTTGGCATGGTGATGTCCATAGGATGCTCCGCATCATCCCCTCCCCCTTGGGAAAGATCCGCCCTCGGATCGAAAACCAAATCACCATGGGAAAGAGATGGCGTCGTCGTGTTGATGTGAACGATCAACTCATCATCTTGAAGCTCTACACGGGCACTCTCCAATGTCGCACCGTCTAGTTATTCCTTCAAAAGGAGTCAGGACATCAAACACTTGGAAAAACAAATGTGGTTAGCGTTAGCGCAACCAAGCATTCAAGAGGTGATTCACCCAACAAGTGTTGTCATCAAGCATAGCATAGGGTGTGACAAAGGGTTGTGACATGGCATTTAAGCAGATCAATTGATCACAATCAAGGTCATCATGGAAACAAGCATGTAAATGTGAGGTAGAGATGCGCATATGTGTGACAAGAGAATAAGCATCTACCTCAAAGTCATAGCAAGCATGCATAAAGCGCTCAATGAAAGGTCTATGGCAGGCATACAAATCATTCACAACACCAAAGAAAATGAAGGGTTAAGTGCAAGACAATCCAAGCATAATGTGCATAGGTTGTAGTGAAAATCGAGTGGCACTCAACACAATAGAAATAGCAATTGTTCATCATGTGTGAGGCAAACAAGTCAATCATGTGACAAGCAATGGGACATGGCATATGTGAAGAGATGATATTGTTGCAACCAAGCATATGATAGGAGCAAGTAATCCACAAGTCGAATGGAACACACAAGGCATATATATCATGAAGCATGGCAATGTGGCAATGGCAAGTCAAAGGAAGATCTCTAGCATGTGTGTAAAGAGTCATGGTGCAAGCAACACAACTAGTATGATCCACAATGTTCATGCGCATGGATTGTGGTTTCTCGAAATAGAAGGATATCACCTCGAAAGTGTGTCCTTGTGCATCCTTCACAATGCCGAAGCACAAGCAAGTGCGATGTAGAAGCGTCGTGGTAGAAAGTGGTTCGCTCTCAAGAGCTCGAATGGTCAACTCACGTGAAGTGGAAGTCGACACGAAGTCCAAGTATCCTGCACATGCACACAACAAAACAAAGAATGTATGCGCATGGTAGATAAACACATCATCCATCATGATGGTTCTCTTCTCTTGCACTTAACCATTAGGAGCAAAAGTGCATGAATAATATGATGCAACAATGGCTATATTTATGGCACTAGGCATATGGTGCAAAGAGGTAAGACAAGCATGCTTCACAAGAATTATGTCAAAATCTCCTAATAAATGCGAGAATGCTATGGGGGCAATATCATTGGCAAGACTAAAATCATGGTTGCGCTCAATGCATGGACAATCATATAGCATGAGAGAGGCAACATGTGGAGACATATGACAACAAGCAATATCAATCATGTGCAAAGCATGGCAACGGTGGCTATCAACCGCATGAACTGAGCATGTATGAATCATGGGTGATGCACTACACGAAGCAAGCATGGTAATCAAGTCGTGCAAACTAGTGGAGCGAAGATGCAACACACTAGGAGAAGGCATGGCAATCATGTCATGTGAGAAAATAGTGGGTATAGGTAATGCACATGACATATCGCAAGCACAAACACAAAGCAAGATCAAAGCATCATAATAGGCATGGGGTACAAAGGCATCATGGCAATAACAAGCAATATCTCCACCAAGCTTGCGAATACACATACAAGTATGAGAATCAATCATCATGTGTAATTGAAAGCATGGGTCACAAATGCATGGAAAAGGCATAGGTATGAGCATATCATGCAAAGTGAACATGGCAAGATGGGCGTAAGAGATATAATGGACAATAACCCATAACCATGTGAGTGCCATGTAGAAGGAATGCACGAAGTCTTTGCGCGAAGGGAGCGGTGGGAAAGATATTCCACAGAATCTGAAGTCATCATTGTTCTCTAGAGCCCGTTTCGTCAACTCGTGCTCTTGCGAGGTTGACGAGTATGCATGTGTACCTACACAAAAGAGACACAAGCCAAAGAAAGTGTATGCATGGTAAATATACACATCATCCATCATGATGTGTATGTGCATGTGTGAGTTAGCACAAGATACACATCGCTCAAACATATTTGATGCATGGTATAAGAACATGTCATCCATCATGAATGAATAGTTATTGTGTATAGCATGATGTGGATGCAAATTGAACATACAATTATATGGCACATCTATAGCATGTTCATTCATGGGGAGCGTATGGTGCATATAAGGGTTGGGATCATGCAATGGATGGGATGGATCAAAATCTCCTAATATGTATGAGGAAACTATGTGGGTCTCCTCATGAGCAATAGTGGAAGCATAATATGGAGAAGTGGGACAACATCCAAAACAATGCATGTACGAAGCTAGGTAATCATGGCATGGCATATGATGGATATGATGCAAAGGAAGCATGTCAATATCATCACAAGAAAAACAAATGCCAATAACCATGGGCTTGTCATCTATGCCATAAGTGCAAATTGGGTTTATCTTAATGGCATATGCATAGTCACTATGAAGAGATTGCAAATATGACATATGGTTGATCTCATTCGTAGCATATGACAAGTCAAGCGGATTGTCAAACATGATGTGACCGAGAGAATTTTCACATGAAATCCTATGCAACATGGCATCATAACTAATAGACTCCACATGGCAATCATCAAACTCATCATAAATGGGTAAATCATCGCATGGGGAAATCATACTAGAATGAAGCATGGCAATAGGTGGATCAACATCATGCAAGCAATCAATGTTAACATAGTCCACTAGTGGGACGAGAGCATCACCTTCACCTTTGTTGCCTTTCTCATTCCACTCATGTGGTGTAGGTGAGGTGGGAAAGACCAAATGGTGGTCATCCTCTTCATCTTGATGGAACCATGTGGGGGGGGGGTGCATCATATTCCAGCATGGCCATCGTCTTGTCCATAGGAAGGACGAAGTCGTCGAGGATCGGTGCGTCATCCAATGTGGGACCTAGCACCAAATGAGAAGAAACAATAGAGGTAGAGGTCAAGTCGTTAGCGTTGAAAGTGGCTTCACATGACCTATCAACTATCTCACTCTCTCTATGTGGTGGCTCACTCACTCCCTCAAGGTAGGTGCACTCAATGTCGCATATGGTGGAGTCACTCATCTCACTCAAGTGGTGGGGGTTGTGGCTCTCCTCACATGGGAATTGGGGCAACTCGCCATATATGGGGCTAGTGGTGAACTCGCTCTCACTCTCAATATGGTGGCACAAGTCACTCAAGTCATCATATGCCGCCGTGGTCGAAGGGAAAATCCCATGCTCAACCATCTCGTCACCGTCGCCGTGGATGAAGGCCAAAGATGGCACATCATCACTCTCGCCTCCAAAGATGGAAGCATCATCCTTGCTCGTCACCATGTCGTTCACCTCCAAAGCTTGGTCCTCGAATGGCTCTGTAGTCGTAGTCGTCTCCGCACCATCTTGAAAAAGAGTCGAAGTAGACTCGGCATCATCAATGCCACAAAGAGGGATGGCGGTGGAGTCGAACTTGGGAGCGTCGTCTTGGAGCTCGTTGGGCTTGGACATCATGGTGGTACTACCCTCATGCTCATCGTCTTGGAGCTTGGTCTTCAAAAAGTTAGCTTGCGGTGGAGTAGCCTTGGCCTTCATAAGTTCTTGTTCCGCCATGAGAGCACCGATGTAGTTGTCGTCGAGGGACTTGTAGTTCTTGAGGAAGATAGTCTTATAGATGTCGTTGTGCAATCCCATCATGAAGTGGAGCTTCATCGAAATGGGGTCGTCCACGCCGGCTCGTCGCAAGGCATTCTTCATCTTGTTGAAGTACTTGTCGATGGACTTGGATCCTTGTATGGTGTTCTCCAATTGGCGTAGAAGATGTTCCGTGTAAGTGGGAGGCACAAACTCTCGCTGCATAGCTTTCTTCGTCTTGGGCCAATTCACGTTGAAGCTCGTCGAAGGTGTGTGAAGCCACCATGTTGACGCGTTGTTGTCGTGGTGTCTTGTGGCGCACTTCACTTGATCTTCGTAGGGAACTTGATGTAGCTTGAGGTAGTCGTCCATCTCGCGCTCCCACTCGAGATACTCCTCGGGGTGTTGAGTCCCATAGAAAGGAATCTCATGGTCGTTGTCGAGGTTGTAGTATCTCGTGGAAGTCGCGGACTTGAGCTTGGGTAGCTTCTCTTGAACATAAGCTTGGGGTGCTTGTTGGCGAAAATGCCGTATGTCCAAAGGCGAAGATGCCTTGAAGTCGCTTGGCGAAGATGCCAAGGTACATGGTGAAGTCGTTGAGCAATTGTTGGTGTTGAGCTCATGACCTTCACGTTCTTGTCGTTGATGTTGTCGATGCCGATGAGATCTTGCCGGAGATGGTAGCTTGGAAGGATGTGCACTTGAGCGTCTTCTCGAAGATGAGGGAGACCTCTTGCGGTTCTTGATGAGGGCTTTGAGCTCCTTCATTTGAGCATCCATGTTGGCGCACAAGTGGTTCGTCATGGCATCGAACTTGTTGTTGTTGTTGTAGACCGAAGTAGATGAAATGCTTTTCCTATCCATCACAATACTCGAGCAAAGGTGAGTAGGAGATGGGATAAACAATACCAAGTTACCTTTCCCAATGTTGAGGATGTATCCCGTTTCACTCAATGTGAAATGAAAGAATAGTGGAATTGGTACCGGACTTGTTCACTCACACCTATCAAGTAAAGCCTATCGAGTGGCTCGGTTAGGATAAGTGGCACAAAAATTTGATGCAAAATGTTAGAAAGAGTCAATAATGTTGAAAGAGATTCACAAATTCGCAAATGTAACAAGTAGACCAATAGCAATATGTGGCACATGCAAACACACACACGGATAGATAGATGGGGTCGTGCAACCAAGGAATGAGCACAAAATGTGGAATCCACGGAAAACGCTCGTGTTGCACAACTCAAGAGAGACGCTATCACGATTGCTCAATAGGCGGATACGACTCTTGTGCACAACCTATAAGATGCAAAATGTATCAACTTTCTATCCCAAGTATGCTATGTATGTATGGTTCCCATTGTTGATCCAAGTTGATCGGATATGATATCATATGATGGGATGCTATGGCTCTTGCTTACAAGCTTCTTTGCTTTTCTCTTTTTTTTGCTTAAAAGCTTATTTTTTTTGGATATGGCCACGATGCACAAACCAAGATAGCAATTGTGTATATGCGGGAACAATCTTGTGACACAAGGGGTGATATGATTATACCAATATGATATGGTATATATGCAATGGAAGAGCGGATCGATGATCACTAATGTGCACAAGTAACGTTGCCGGCAATACTCAAAGGCTAGTCTCGATAGGTAAGTGACGCAAAATGGGCTAGGGGTTAACAATGCAATTGCAAGGGGAATATACAAAGATGTCGTCGAAGTTACCGTCCGATGATGATGATGAGAGGCGATGCTCTTGATGTAGACCCATTCCTAATTAGTCGAAACACCTTAGGAAACGGAAAAACCACAACTCAAAATCTCAAGGACAAATGTCAAATGGTGGTAGCGGACAAGCGGTGGTGGTTGCGGAATTGTTGGTGGAAACCCGGTCAAAATGGGTTATGGTGGTGGAAGTGTATGATGGGCTATACACGGTGTCGGAGTTGAATTCACGGTCCCTAAGTAGCCGAAACACCTTAGGAGACACGAGCCACAACTCAAAGAAGCTCAACAAAATTGGGTTAAGTTGGGTTGGCAGAAATGTATAGTGGGCAACGGGTATGCGAAAGTGGTGGTGGTGGTTGATGAAGAATCCACTGTCCCTAAGTAGCCTAAACACCTTAGGAGACTCAAATCACTACTCAAGCAACCACAAATGTTATGGGGAATAAAATGGGTTAGGTTGCGGAAGGCTATGGTGGCTATGCGGATGATATGGTGGAAGGCCTAGGCAAACTTGCCAAATTTGACAAAATTTGATGGAGTCAAATGATGATGGTAGTATTTTTCTGGCATGGGGAAAGTCAAGAGCTTCGAAATGAGCTAAAGAACGTCCAAATTGGAGTTCGGATGAATTAGTTATGACCAAAACAAAAATCAGCCGGTCGGTCTCGGAAATCCGGTAATTTCTTCTGTATAGGTGGTTCCGGTCGTCCGGTAGATGACGGATGTCCGGTGCTTCGTGAGGGTCCGGACGTCCGGTAAAACGCCGATCGTCCGGTGGGTCGGGGTCAACGCGAGATTTGAGTTTCGGGACGCAATTTTGGGCGGAGAATGGAGATTTTGGGATCGAAATTGATGAGATTTCGTGGATGAAAGATGGGGAAACTTGGGGAAATGCTAGATCCACTTGAAACCAAGCAAATGCATGGATCAAAATCAACAAAATATCATCAAACCAACAAATCAAAAAAAAAAATTTGGGCTATTTTTGGTGGGGATTTTCGAATTTTAGGACGAAATCACACAAAAGAAAGCTAGAAAACGGTGGAGGGGGCTCCAAATTCGTGAGAAACCGTGGCTCTTGATACCATAATATGATGTAGGGTGAAACCCTAATCGGCAGATCTTTCACGAAAGGAGGTTATCCCACGATGAACATGGAGAACACAAGGAAGATACGGAGGAAAACATGGGAGGAAACACTCAAATCAACACAAATACGGTCACACAGGTGCTAGATCCACGATACATATCAAGATACACAATCCATAGTCAACAACGGTGGTACAAAGATAGTCTTCTCCCGGAGGAGGTCTTGAGTTATCCCTTGGGATCTTCTCCACGAAGGAGGTCTTGAATCCGAGGTGGATCTTCTCCGAAGAGGCCGCGGTCTCGTAGGAGAGGAACCACTGGGGTCTATGATAAGCTATCCAAAAGCTGCACGAAATGGAGGGGATCCTCTACGGAGAAGATCCACGACGGATTCAAGACCCCTAAATGGGAAGATCCTTCACGGATTCAAGACCTCCTCTCGGAGATGAACTTTACCTTGTATCTTTCCCTTTGTTGTCCATGTACCTTGTGATCTTGTGTGTTTGATTGTCTAGTGGATGTGTGATTGGACTTGTTCTTGAGTGTTTTCCCTCGTGATTCCCCTTTGTGTTCTTCGTGTTCATCGCGGGATCCCTCCATTTCGCGAAAGATCGGCCATCTAGGGTTCCACCCTACATCAGAGGGGTTGAGCAAAAGTGTACTTAGCCAATCAACGGTTTGCTAGGAAGGCAGTTAGAGTGTTTCATGGCAACATAGGAGGCTGACAAGAAGAATGGGCATCGAGGCATAACTAATAGAGTGAGACATCTAGCAAAGCAAAGGTAGAAGTGATATCGGGGAACGGTCATCTTGCCTGAGATCCCGCAAGGAAGAAGATCGAGTCCATGAAGAAGACAAACGGACCTCAGAACTCCAGAATGAAACCAAAGCTAACGAGAGAAGCAAACCGGAAAGAAGCAAACAATATGGTAAACACACAAGCATAAACATGGCATGATGCACAACCAAAGATGATGCATGTCCGGTTTAAATATGCATGGCATGGCTAAGTGCACAAACAAAACTACAAGTTAAGTGGAGGTCAATATGCAATGAGTACCATATTGACGAAACACCACATCCAATTATTTAGTTTGATCTCGGTTAGGTACACCACAAGTTTAAATGTTTTTTTAAACATGGCAAGAGGTGAAGCAAATGTAAACTACATATCTAGGCAAGTTTAAATGAGGCCGGAATGACAAACAACATTTCCGGAAAACCCTCATGTGCGTATTTTGAATTTGGTACTGTTCTGCCTATAAACATATCTTAAAGTTGTTAAACAGCAAAATAAAGTGCACCAAGTTATTCTACACATTTTCCACCCCATTTACATATAAAGTTTATTAAATTTGGAGCTACGATTATTTAGTTATGAAATAAACCATTTCAACATGTTATTATCACAAAATTAAACAAACAACAAGTTAAAGATTTTTTAACAGGGATGAAAGTGGCATATTATTAATCTACACAGAATTCTAAGCAATTTTCATATAAAGCTTGTTTTAAACTGATGCATGTTTCTTTAGTTATTAAATGCATGAACAAAAGGGACTTCTCTGTAAAAATGCAGCTACTGGATAATTAGACAAATTCGCAGGACAGTGCAAAAACATCCACGGGCCGAAAACTGGAGCAGTTCACTAGGCGCCGAAAAGAGTTTATCGCCCAGGGCGGGTAACAATGGGCGGTGCTCACCACTAGGCCTTTTAGGCCAGCCGATGGTGGGCTTGGGGCAGATCTGGGCCATGTTGGAGCCGGGCCTTGCGGTTGCGGGTCTGGTGGACCGGTGCACCTAGGAGGCCTACGCGATGGGCAAGGCGGGGGAGTGCGGTCAACGGCGCGGGCGAGCGGGGAGCCTCGACCTGGACAAAGCAGAGGGCGCAGAGCGCTGGCAGCATGTCGATGCCACAGGAGTGTTCGGCGGCGGCGGCGCTTGTCGTCAGGAGGTGCGGGGAAGGCCGAGACGGTCCTGATCTGGGAGGACCCGAGGCGGAGTAGCGGTTCATGGTGGTGGCTTGAGAATCTGGTAGCCATGGAGCTCCTGTGAAGATGGGAAAGAGAGAGAGATCGTGAGAGAACGAGAGAAAAGGGAGACATGGAAGGAGAGGAGGAGGGCAACGGGGCCTGGCAGGGGTGGTCTCCGGTGAGGCCGGACGGCGATGAGGGACTCGATCAGGAGATCCTCTCCCATTCCAGATCGAGGAGGCTGTGGCGAGAAGGTGGCCTTGATCCGATCTGGATCGAGCGCCGCAGGAGGCTCGGACGCAGTGGTGGCCGTTGGATCTCCATCTGGTGGTCACAGAGAGTGGATGGAGAGCTGATTTGGGGCCGGATTTGGTTGGCTGGGTGGGGATCGAGAGGTGGCGTCTGGATGGCGGTGGAGGAAAACGAGGAGAGGGCTGGCCCGACGGCGGTGAAGGGAAATATCCCCCTAGGGATTAGGGTTGGCCTAGTTTAGGTAGGGTTTCATCTGCTATATATATCAGGTGGGTAAGAGGAGAGGGATTTGGATCATCAGATCGAAATCGGACGGTCGAGAATAAAATGCTTTGGGAGTCCCAACAAATAATCGAAATTATTTTAGCGATGTTTGGAGATGATCCGGACCCATTGGTAATGACAGAGCGATTCGGGTTTGGGGCAGTTTCGGACACGCACAAGGGGCTCTGTGCACTGTACAGAGAGGGGAACATTTAGAAGAGAGGGGAAATCAAAGAAGAAGGGGTCTGACGAAAGGCCACGGCGAAGGGGGGTTTCGTTGGTCTGAGAGAAAGAGACAAGAGAGCGGTCCGGTTAGTGTGGGAGAAGGTCAACAAAGACAAGCGGTCTGACAATAGGTGAGCGGAGAAGAAGCGAGAAGCGGAAACTCCGAACGACTACTAATTTTATGAAAACATGCGAATGCAATGCAGGTGATGCGATGATGAAATGCAACAAACAAAAATAAAACACACGACGACAACAGAGTGCATGGAAGTCCTCTGGAGCGTTCTTGGGGCGTCACAACTCTCCCACACTAACGGAGGATCTCGACCCGAGATCCATGAGATGGCACCGGATAGAAGAGGAAAAGGAAGAGGTAAACCAAAGTTGCTTCTTCGACAAACGAGTGAAACCACAAACTTTTCGAAGTTGAACAAATTGAAGGAAATAAAACAATTGAGATGAACTAAATTGAGAACTCTCCGTTAGCAAAGAGGAACAAGGAACATTACGAGAATGAAGAGCTTAGGTGACAAGATAGGCAATGAAACCACTGTGGTTAAAACAAGGTAGAGAAGGAATAAGAATGAAAGAATTTGGACAGCACTCCGACTGTAAATGGAAGGAATTGAACATGAACTTGAAAATATGGGATGATACTTGATGAAATCAACAACACACTGCCTCTAGAACTATTGAAAGAATGGCACAAGGGGTGCGAAAGATTTCAGATAGCACTCCGGTTTAGAAGAGAGGCAAAACTTGATAAGATGAGAGAACTAGTATGGAGGTCACAACACTCTAGTTAAATGGACAAGCAAGGGAAGAATATGATCTTGACCAAAGAGATGATGGTCGAAGAGAGCAGCATCACAACACCTCCAGAAGAGGTGAAATAACGGGATGAAAAGAATGAAAAGGAAGAACATATGTACCACAAATCAATTAAAACGGGCATCCTTACGAAGAAGGGTTGAACGGAGTTGTTGGAAAAATCAACAAGCAAAAGATATGCTTCTCATGGACTTATGAAAACAACTCAAAACTAGAGGTCAAATTATGCCACTCACGGAAAACATTTGATTGGACTGAGATCAACAAGGAGACGAAAAGTTTATTCACCGGGAGGATAAATGAAGAACGTGGGTCATTTATAAGCACCATAAATAGCAACAATCCTTAGGGAAAAGCTTTAGGTGAATTATAACCCAAGTTAACTCCAACGAGGAAATTGAAGGTTGAAAAGATCTCATGAACGAAGAATATGATAGGTTTAAATATCTCATTCTTGATAACTTGTGAATCATGAAACATGACGGAAATTGTCAAGAATGACATAACACCACCTCAAAAGATAAGGGAGCAAGAATTGCACTTCGGAATGCAAGAAGAAGAATAGTTGAGCTCCAACAAGAATCTTAAAGAACACTTCGAGGATGAATTAAATCATGACGAACCACTATGAAGAACTCCGATAAAAAAGGATGAGAAGTGAAGGATGAAAAGAATAAGATTGAAGCTTTGCAATGATTTACAAGGATCTTCGCGACGACATAATTAATATAGCTTGGAACTTCGGAAAAGAAAGATGGATCATTTCGAACCAAGAATTTATTCATCATGAACAAACTTCAGAAGAAGGAATTAATAACCTTGTGGAAAACAAGAATAAGAGATTATGTTATTCTTATCCTTCATCAACTTCTCGATGAGAAGCAATGGATTTAGCACACTACTTATTCTCGTTGCAAAGAATTCAAGAGAGATCTCGCACAATCTTGAGAAAGTATTCAACGAATCACCGGTAGGAATTCAGAAGGAACATATGAATTGATATGATGACAAAGGAAAATTAATTTTTGAACGAACCACCATAAGAATATGGAGACAAACGAAGAGGCATCAATTAAGAATAGTTGGAGGACGAAGTTGAAAACTGAGAACGGAGAAATCTTCTGAAATGATGGCCTTCGGAGGATCACAATGGGAAGAATTCATGAAATGCTTCGGATGATATGAAAAGAATTCTCACCATCGAAAACAATTATGAGGATGGTATGAAGCTAGAACCATGAATCTTGAAGGAAAAATACCAAGATTTAGGAGAAATTCTTCTTCGGTCTTCAAACTGAGAATGATGATGAGGAACACCTTGAAGAATTTTGAGATACTCCGGAAGAATTAGAAGAGTCAGGTAAGATCCTGGGAAAAGACCTGTGGGTTAGGGCCCACTCAAAAGAAACACCGTTGAATGATTTTTAAAAGAGAGATTGCACCAGTTGAATAAAATGGCTTGAATAAGATAACAACCTCGAAATAGATTGAACTGATTAAGAATGGAAACACGAATCTTCCGAGATATCCTGAACACTCTGAAAAAGAATTAGAGAGAGTTGAATAAACAAGAGAGACTTGGATAAGAATTTCAACATGGGAAAACATGTGAAACAAGAAGAAGAGATGTGATCATCACCAAAACTTGGATTTAGTCCACTGTAGAAGGAACGAGAATCGAGAATGATAAACTTGAACCTGAGCATTTTCATGAGAATCACCAAATAAAACATTGAAGGAAAGAATGAAGAAACACCACATGAATAAAATGGATACTTGACTTGAGATTTCTGGCTCCGTAAAGAAAAGGGTGGGAGGGTGGGGAAAACAAAGACAACTTGGGATGAATGAAAATAACCACCGTTGAGAAAACCCAAGAATTGGTCTGCGCATATTAAAAGGATCGGGTTAACTTGATGATGAGGATATCACTAACAAGGTTACACCGAGAGCTCCAACTGACACATATACAGGACCAATTACTAGAGCTCGCACACGCCAATGAAATTACCAGGTACTTTCGTTTCTTGGTAATGAATCTAATGTTCATGAGAATATGATGCTGCCTAAATTGGATACATTTGTCTTGCTTACAAATGAAGGGCCTAGCTTGGACACGAAGGATGAACATTGGAGCAAGATCAAGCATGGAGATGATGGCATGCGCAAGGGAAACAAGAATGGAGTTACAAGTGATGATTTCAGGACTTTGAAGCCACCATAATGAGTGTGTGAAGCCTTGGACGAAATATACAAGATGCCACTTCATAAATTTCGTCCAGAGGCTATTATAGGTGCTGCGTCACCTTATTATTGGGCCAGGCCCATGTAATTTTGAAATACTTGAGTATAGCCTGTTTTTAGAGTCCGTATGTGTGGGGAAACAAGAGTTAGGGTTGGTTTCGGACCCCTCCACCAAGGGCCACAAAATTCCCCCCTCTTTCCCCCATATATACAGCCCTTAGGGCGTCGTTTAGACTTTGGGTTTTGTTTAGATTAAAGTTCGCCATAGCTGCAACTTCGCGTACTTCGTTTGTGTTCAACGACCAGACAAAGACGTCACAGAACCCCACTCGATCAATAAAGCTTTCCTCTTAAATTCGCAATATCCAGATTGCAATCTCAGTTTCTTGCTTGTTCTTTGTTTGCTTGCAGGAAACAGACCTTCGTGGTCAGGTTGATCGTGCTCAGGCGTGGTCAATAACCTCTCGGAGTTGGTTTGGCGATTGCTAAGGCGCGACGTCCTTGCACGTTCGTAGTCGGATCGTCAAAGTCGACTTCCTCCAAAACGATAGCCACCATCTCATCGAAAGACGGGACACCTTTGCCTCTATCAAGTGGTATAAGATTTCCAGGTTGCTCGGTGAGATTTTACAGTTTTTCGTAGTTTAGATCGAGTCTGTTCTTCATACCTATAGTCCACGAAAAAGCCAAAAAAAAAGGGTTAGTTCATCCCATCCAAACCAATCTGAGCCTTTGCATAATCTTTTCTGTACTTGCTTTGTTGAATTGGCGGTTGCATCATCATGTCATGTTGCTGGTCTTAGCGTCTAGTCCTTTAGAGTTTCGAGTTTTGTTCACGGGTTGTCACGTCGCCGTTGCCATATATCACCACCGCATCATCATCATCGCTGCTGCCATATACCACCACCGCACCAACTTCATCACCGCTGCCATATACCACCACCTATTCACCGCCAATCCGAGTCCATATAGGCCACCACATATCCGCCGCCATCACGCCAATCCGAGTCCACCTGCAACATATATCCGCCACCAGTCCGAGTTCCACCAGATTCATCTCCGCGACCAGTCCAAGTTCCACCAGATTCATCTCCGCCACCAGTCCTATTCCGAGTCCAGTATTTTCTTACTCTGTTTTGGATTTCCAGATCACGCCATACTCCGAGTCATGGCGGAGAAGGACTCCCAAACATCTGTGCTACCCGCAGTAGAAAAATAGTTCCAAACTAAAATAAAATAGTCTGGAAAATTCTGGCGAGGCAGTTTTTAGACCATTTGTAGACTTTTGTCGAAAAATATTTGTTGCAGAGCAAAAAAAAGAGGGGAAAAAGTGCAAAAAAAAAAGAAAAAAAAATTCAAAGTGTGCTCCTCCCTTGTTTACGTGCTGCGCCGTGATTTTGTTAGTGTTCTAGGCTCACGTCTCTAGCACGGTCTAGCCTAGGACCAGCACAGTACCGTCGTTGAGCGTTTATTCAACTTTGCATCTTTGAATTGTTTATTGCCGACCCTTTTTCCTACCATCTTATAAGCCTTCCCAGCTCCACATACATCTACGTCGTGCGTTTTGACTCTCCCTGGTAATTGCTTTATCCAACCTTTGAGAGTTTTGACTACCACGGTTGCCGATCACCACCTGCTGCTGGGTAAGAACTGGTAAGAATTTGAGATTTGCTTGACGGATTTGTGACGCCCGACCACCACCATTTTCTAGTAGTCTGTAGGATCATATTCTTGTGTGTTTCTATTGCTGCTAACCATGCCAGGATCACAAGCCGACGAGACTGACTGGGAAAACTTGACGAACAAGGAGCTTCATGATAAGTTTCAGCAAATGATGAGTGTAGAGGTGCAAGATGTGCTAAACAGATTTGACGAGGCCATGGAGAAGATAGATGGCATGGAGAAGACGTTTGAAACAAAGCTCGATAACAAGTTTGCTGAATTGCTTTCGCGTTTTCCACCACCGCCGGCTGCTGCAGCTGTCGCACCTCTACAACAACAACAACAACAACATCGCCTTCCAAATCAAGTGGGACGAGCACAGCGCGTTCCCCTTGAGCCTGGTCAAACTTCTGGTGCCGCTGTTGATGTTTCTGTAGCTCCTGCTGCTACTGCAGAGGTGGAGGACCATTACGAGGATGAGGTTGACCAAAATCAGAACTACGTGCAACCACCAGCACCACCACCACCAGGTCGTCCTTATGCATATCATCGCAACGGTAGGGCTGCACCACCACCTGAGGTACATGACCATCTTCCTAAACTGAAATTGAATATTCCACCATTTGAGGGTAGATATGTTCCTGATATATATCTTACTTGGGAGTTAGAAACTGAACAACATTTTACATGTTTACACTATCCCGAGGAGAGACGTGTTCCTGCTGTTGTTTGTGCTTTCACTAGTTTTGCATGTGTTTGGTGGTCTAAACATTGTAGATTATATCCTATTCCAGCTACTTGGGCTGCTTTGAAAACTGCTATGCGTACTCATTGGGTTCCACCATATTATCAACGTGAATTACTTAAAAAATTGCAGCGCTTAAGACAAGGAAAAAATTCTGTAGAAGAATATTATCAGCAATTACAAACTGGCCTGATTAGATGTGGTATTGTTGAGGAGAATGAAGCTATGCTTGCACGTTTTATGGGTGGATTAAATAGAGAGATTCAGACCATTCTAGAGTATAAGGATTATAATAATATCACTCGTTTATTCCAACTTGCTTGTAAAGCTGAACGTGAAGTGCATGATCGACAGGCATTGGCGCGGACTAACTTTTCTGCAGGTCGACCTTCATCATGGACACCGCGTGCATCTTCTACTTCCACACATTCTACTGCACCGACACCTCCATCAGCTGTTACCTCCAGCCATGATACAAGGAAGCAGGCACAACCACCATTATCTGCCAAGAGCACACCTATTGGGCCTGCACAGATTTCTTCTTCTTCCATGGCATCAACATGGTACACCAGTGATATTATTTGTCGTCGTTGTAAGAGAAGATGACATTTTGCGAGAGAATGCAAATCTCAGCGTGTGATGATTGCTACTGAGGATGGTGGATATGAGTCCTCTAGTGACTATGATGAGGAGACTTTGGCTCTTATTACACGTGAAGAACACGGCGGAGATGATTCTGATCATGAGACACAATACATGGCTCCTGAAGATGCTGACAGGTATGAATGTTTAGTTGCTCAACGTGTTTTGAGTGTGCAGGTTACACAAGCTGAGCAAAATCGGAGGCATAATTTGTTCCATACAAAGGAGTTGTGAAGGAACGTTCTGTTCGCGTTATCACAGATGGAGGGAGTTGCAACAACTTGGCTAGCATGGAGATGGTGGAGAATCTATCTCTCACCACAAGACCACATCCACATCCTTACTACATCCAATGGTTCAACAACAGCGGCAAGGTTAAGGTAACACGTACTATTCGTGTGCATTTTAGTATCTCTACATATGCTGATAATGTTGATTGTGATTTGGTACCTATGCAAGCATGTTCCTTATTACTTGGTAGACCATGGCAATTTGATAAAAACTCTGTACACCATGGTAGAAACAATCAGTATACTCTTGTTCATAAGGATAAAAATATTACTTTACTTCCTATGACTCCTGATTCCATTTTGAAAGATGATATTAATAGAGCTAATAAAGCAAAACAGGAGAAAAATAAGAGTGAAAATCAGATTGTGGCAAAAGAATTTGAGCAACAAATGAAACCTAATAATAAACCATCTACTGTTGCTTCTGAAATTAAATTGAAAAGTGCATGTTTACTTGCCACCAAATCTGATATTGATGAGCTAGATTTTAGCAAATCGGTTTGCTATGCTTTTGTGTGCAAAGAGGCATTATTTTCATTCGAGGATGTGCCTTCCTCTTTGCCTCCTGCTGTCACTAACATTTTGCAGGAGTTCGCCGACGTTTTTCCACAAGACGTGCCACCGGGATTACCACCTATTCGAGGGATTGAGCATCGGATTGACTTAATTCCCGGTGCATCGCTACCCAACGCGCACCATACCGTACCAATCCAGAACAGACGAAGGAGATTATGCGTCAAGTACAGGAGCTACTCGACAAAGGTTATATACGCGAATCCCTTAGTCCTTGTGATGTTCCTATTATTCTAGTGCCGAAAAAGGATGGTACATTGCGTATGTGTGTTGATTGTAGAGGCATTAATAATATTACTATTCGTTATCGTCATCCTATTCCTAGGCTAGATGATATGCTTGATGAATTGAGTGGATCTACAATATTCTCCAAAGTTTATTTGCATAGTGGATACCATCAAATTCGTATGAAATTGGGAGATGAATGGAAAACAACATTTAAAACTAAGTTTGGATTATATGAGTGGTTATTCATGCCTTTTGGGTTAACTAATGCACCTAGTACTTTCATGAGATTAATGAATGAAGTTTTACGTGCTTTCATTGGACGATTTGTGGTAGTATACTTTGATGATATATTGATTTTTAGCAGATCTTTGGAGGAACATTTGGAACATTTACATGTTGTTTTTATTGCTCTACGTGATGCACGTTTGTTTGGTAACCTTGGAAAGTGCACCTTTTGCACCGACCGAGTCTCTTTTCTTGGCTATGTTGTTACTCCACAGGGAATTGAGGTTGATAAAGCCAAGATTGAAGCTATTGAGAGTTGGCCGTAGCCCAAAACGGTCACACACGTGAGGAGTTTCCTTGGCCTCGCTGGATTCTTTCGGCGTTTTGTGAGAGATTTCAGCACCATTGCTGCACCTCTCAATGAGCTTACAAAGAAGGATGTGCCTTTTGTTTGGGCTACTTCACAGGGAGAAGCATTCACAGTATTGAAAGATAAGTGGACACATGCTCCTTTACTCCAACTTCCTGATTTTAATAAGACTTTTGAGCTTGAATGTGATGCTAGTGGAATTGGGTTAGGAGGTGTGTTATTACAAGATGGTAAACCTGTTGCATACTTTTCTGAAAAATTGAGTGGGCCTAGTCTGAATTATTCTACTTATGATAAGGAATTATATGCTCTTGTTCGGACTTTGGATCATGAATCTTTGAAGCACATTAGAAGTCAAGCAAAACTGAACCGTAGACATGCTAAATGGGTTGAATTATAGAGACTTTCCCTTATGTTATTAAACACAAGAAGGGAAAAGAAAATGTTATTGCTGATGCATTGTCTCGTCGTTATACTATGCTTTCACAACTTGACTTTAAAATATTTGGTTTGGAGACCATCAAAGATCAATATGTGCATGATGCTGAATTTAAAGATGTATTGCAGAATTGTAAAGAAGGGAGAACATGGAACAAGTTCATCATTAATGATGGATTTGTGTTTCGTGCTAACAAGCTATGCATTCCAGCTAGCTCTGTTCGTCTTTTGTTGTTGCAGGAGGCGCATGGAGGAGGATTAATGGGACACTTTGGCGTGAAGAAGACGGAGGACGTAATTGCTACACATTTCTTTTGGCCAAAGATGCAACGGGATGTTGAGCGTTTTGTTGCTCGCTGCACTACATGTCAAAAAACTAAGTCACGACTCAATCCTCATGGTTTATATATGCCTTTGCCTGTTCCTAGTGCTCCTTGGGAAGATATATCTATGGACTTTGTTTTGGGTTTACCTCGAATAAAGAAGGGGACGGATAGCATATTTGTTGTCGTGGATAGGTTCTCGAAGATGGCACACTTTATACCATGTCATAAAAGCGATGATGCTGCTAATGTTGCTGACTTGTTCTTTCGTGAAATTATTCGCTTGCATGGTGTGCCAAATACTATTGTTTCAGATCGTGATACTAAATTTCTTAGACACTTTTGGAGATGTTTATGGGCTAAGTTGGGGACTAAACTGCTTTTTAGTACTACTTGTCACCCCCAAACTGATGGTCAAACTGAAGTAGTCAACATAACTTTGTCTACTATGCTTAGGGCTATTTTGAAGAATAATAAGAAAATGTGGGAAGAATGCTTGCCTCATATTGAATTTGCTTATAATCGTTCATTGCATTCTACTACTAAGATGTGCCCTTTTGAAATTGTGTATGGTTTCCTACCTCGTGCACCTATTGATTTGTTGCCTCTTCCATCTTCGGAGAAGGTTAATTTTGATGCTAAACAACGTGCTGAATTGATCTTAAAAATGCATGAGCTAACTAAGGAAAATATTGAGCGCATGAATGCTAAATATTAACTTGTTGGAGATAAGGGTAGAAAATGTGTTGTCTTTGCACCTTGAGATCCTGGGTTACATTTGCGTAAGGATAGGTTTCCTAATTTGCGCAAGTCAAAGCTAATGCCACGTGCTGATGGTCCTTTCAAGGTGTTAGAGAAAATAAATGATAATGCATATAAACTTGAGTTGCCTGCAGATTTTGGGGTTAGTCCCACATTTAACATTGCAGATTTGAAGCCTTACTTGGGTGAGGAAGATGAGCTTCCGTCGAGGAAGACTTCAATTCAAGAAGGGGAGGATGATGAGGACATCACTAACAAGGTTACACCCACAGCTCCAACTGACACATATACACGACCAATTACTAGAGCTCGCGCACGCCAATTAAATTACCAGGTACTTTTGTTTCTTGGTAATGAATATAATGTTCATGAGAATATGATGCTGCCTAAATTGGATACATTTGTCTTGCTTACAAATGAAGGGCCTAGCTTGGACAAGAAGGATGAACATTGGAGCAAGATCAAGCATGGAGATGATGGCAAGCGCAAGGGGAACAAGAACGGAGTTGCAAGTGATGATTTCAGGACTTTGAGCCACCGTAATGAGTGCGTGAAGCCTTGGACGAAATATACAAGATGTCACTTCATAAATTTCGTCTAGAGGCTATTATAGGTGCTGCGTCACCTTATTATTGGGCCAGGCCCATGTAATTTCGAAATACTTGAGTATAGGCTATTTTTAGAGTCCGTATATGTGGGGAAACAAGAGTTAGGGTTGGTTTCGGACCCCTCCTCCAAGGGCCACGAAATTCCTCCCCTCTTCCCCCATATATACAGCCCTTAGTGCGTCGTTTAGACTTTGGGGTTTTGTTTAGATTAAAGTTCGCCATGGCTGCAACTTCGCGTACTTCGTTTGTGTTCAACGACCAGACAAAGACGTCACAGAACCCCACTTGATCAATAAAACTTTCCTCTTGAATTCGCAATATCCAAATTGCAATCTTACTTTCTTGCTTGTTCTTCATTTTCCTGTAGGAAACAGACCCTCGTGGTCAGGTTGATCGTGCTCCGGTGTGGTCAATAACCTCTCGGAGTTGGTTTAGCGATTGCTAAGGCGCGACGTCCACGCACGTTCGTAGTCGGATCGTCCAAGTCGACTTCCTACAAAACGATAGCCACCATCTTAACGAAAGACGGGACACCTTTGCCTCTATCAACTGGCAGGGGAGGCCCAGGTGGGCTGGGCCGCCAGCTGGGCCGCAGTGGGGCGCCAGGTATGTCCTTCCCTCTCTCTGTTCTAATTCTTTTATGTTTTCTATTTTGTTTTGTTTTCTATTTTGTAAATAAGGTACAAACCAAAACACTTTGGTCAATTCTGTAAAAATTTGTGGGGAATATTTGAATTACTTTCAAACCACACAGCAAGTTTCGGAATATTTGGAGCAACCAATATTTAATGGTAAATTTTAAACTCCAACTCAAATACCATTATGACTTAATTCAATGACCAAAATATCCTGGAAAAATGTGCATCATCTCTGGTAGTGGCTTCCACCTTTTTCCATAAAGTATGAACATTTTATAAGGATATTTTGAGTTTATTTAAAATATTTTGGTTGAACCTATTTGAGTTATTCTGGTGCTAGGGTTTTAACATCCCCACTTCAAGTTTAATGAGAATTTAAACAGGATGACATGATGAGCAAGCAAAGACAAGCAAGGGCTGATCTAGGGTTTTCACAACTCACCCCCACTAAACAAGAATCTCGTCCTGAGATTCAAGACGTGAGGTAAGAAGACAGAGGGGACACAAAGCTAACACAAACTTCTCGATCCAATTTTCCTTCTCGGAGATGTTGATTTATTGCATCATATTGACCCTGACATCCTTGCTTTTGACATCTTCATCCAACCAGATGATAACGGAGACAAACTCTACAGGAATCGATCTTCTTGAAGATCGAGGAACTCAAGGTCAACTCATGAGTGAGATGTAAGAACACCTCTTGAGTTGAGACATAAACATGCATTGTGAGGGATGCAGAATAACAGACGACAAAGGTTCAATTTGGTAGGTAATAATTCCAAACTTAAGAAGATGGTGAACGATGTCACCAGACGGGGCACCTTAGAGAAGGTGACTCGTAGGATTATCCCCTTAAGTGGCAGAAAGAATTACTTTTGATGCATAGAGCACTGAAACTCTCTATAGCATACTAAGGCAGTTCGCAGACGACTGTTTGACGGAGTTCGAGAGAATGACAAACTCTGACTAGAATGGATGATGTGGACGACCTTGTTGAAGACAACGCAGTGAGTGATTTTTGCTTATCATTGGCAATGAATGGGACCCAGGGTAAGCCCACTCTTGAAGATAATCCTGAAGAGCAAGTGCTGGGAAGGGTAGCCCATGGTAAATGGCACAATGGTGGGTGCAAGCTGGGAACAAAATGCAAATGTTGTAATGTTCCAACCATCATGTCTGCCTGAGATTCAGATCTGGTTAGTAGCAAGATACTTCAAACGTTATGTCTGAAAAAGAAAGTATGCAACACAAATCGACGAGATGACGTTACGAGATTCTCGGGAGATGAACTATGATAGCAAGCTCCAAAACATGAGCGGGTTCTGCTACATACCTGTGAACACGTTGTCCAAGACAAGCATGACCACATAGTAGTCTTACAATAAAATACTACCGAGTTCAGGTTGGGAACCATTATTGAGGATAATGAAGTCTTTACGCGAGTCCATGGATTAGATCCCAAGCATAAACTTCTCTTCCTTGAACAAATCAATCAGTAGCTTGGTGTGCTAGGAAACCCATATAGAATGGAGGCGGCCAACCTATCAAACCATAGAGTACCTCGCACATGCATGACTGACTCGGGATGATTCCTACAGGAAGCAAAAACAAGCTTTCTCTAATTCATGGTGTCAACTTACATCAAATACATGTGAATTGGAGGAAGTCACTTCTTACATCAAAACATCTACTTCATGAGCTAACACAAGATGATGCTTACAAAAATTTGCAATGCTAGCCCGACATTCAACATGAATCATGGACAAGGTGAAAATGTTGTGAATGGGCTGAGCAATAATCCATCCAGGCTTCCATATAGATGGAATTCCACAATTTAGTGAACACGATGATAGCATTGGTCAGATCCAATAGATATAACGGTGTATGCTCGAGGAATCAACCACAAGTAAGACAACGTTACGAATATCGTTGGTTCTGATTTGACTTGACGATAACCCATACTCAAATCAAAGTCCGGACAAGACAATAGATCCACAAATGATCACGGAGGTCAATTGAAGAAGATATCATCTATCTTCAATGATGCGGAGCATCCGGCGAGCATCCCCATGGACACTCGGTCATCGGCACAAGCACTCAAGGGACCAATGACTAGAGCATGTGCACGCGCTATCGAGGACGAGGTGAATTCTTTCCTCTTCGAGTTTCATTTGGATTCGCATAAGGATTGGGTTCTACCTTACAAGGAGATGTTGTGCATTCTCAGTTACCAAGGAGATGATCACGTAGAAGCAAAGAAGAACATGTTCAATCCGGATCACGTGGAAGCGAATGAAGACATGCCCAACCCAGAACGAGCGGTACTATCGCTCCTGCCTAGTCCGGAACAAGCGGTACTACCGCTCGTTAAGCGGTACTACCGCCCGAGGGGCCGGTACTACCGCCCTGCCTGCGAGCAGCCTTCGGCCTTTGGCCATGTACCCCTTTTCCCCTCTTACCCCTTCGTGGCATAGACTATAAATAGACCTCCTCCACATCTTTTGAGGGTTAGCAAAGATATTGAGAGACCTTGAGAGCTTTGCTCCTTGTATCCCCTCCTCTAAGAGATCAAGACCTCCCAAGGGAGAAGAATCCTTGTGGTTGCAAGACCTCCCAAGGGAGAAGATCATCAAGACCTCACCTCCTCTAGGAGTGGGAAGAACCTTACCTTTGTGCTTGTTTCCTTGGATTGATCTTGTAATCTTGTGGATCTCTTGTATGCTACTCCAGTGGATGTGATATTGGGTTTGTTTTGAGAGATTTGTGTCTTGTGTTCTTGTGTGTTCTTCCTCTTTCCCCCTCCAAGTGTGAAAATATCCCCCTAGGGTTTCACCCTACAACATCTTGGTATCATGAGCAAGGTTGATTCACATCTTGGAGTCCCATCCCCCCACTTTCTAGCTTGATTTTGTTGTGTTCTTGCCCAATTTCAAAAATCCCCACAAAAAATAGCCCAAAATTTTTCTTGCAATTTGTTGGATCTTGTGAGATTTGGTTGTTTTGGTCCACGGATTTGATGTTTGGCAAGTGGATCTAGCCCCTCCACAACAATCCCCACCCATCCCACCACGAAATCCATCTAGTTTTGCCCCCGAAATCATCCATTTCCGCCCATAATTCGCCCCGATCCCGATTTGCGAGCTTTTCCCGACACCAGCGGTACTACCGCCCCTCCAAGCGGTACTACCGCCTATAACCACAAGCGGTACTACCACCTACAAGCGGTACTACCGCCTCTCACAGTTTCAGCCTTCCGAGTTTCACCATTTTGACCATAACTTTCACTCCCGAACTCCGATTTGAGTGTTCTGAGGCTCGTTGAGAAGCTAGCGACGTGCCCGAGCTTCTCATCTTGGTTTTATCACCATTATCCTCCATCCAAAAATCAACACAACAACACCCACCTTCCGTATTTGACCGGTTTCGAGTTGCGATTTGGCGCTTCCTAAGGTGTTTCGGCTACTTAGGAGCGTGTGACATCGACATCATCGCCTCGGAGTCATTTTCGCCGCTAACCGTAAGCAAGGACGGTAACCTCGACGACACTTACCTTTTGCTTTTGCATTGATAGCCCGAGCCATTTGCGTTGCCTACCCATCGAGACTAGCAAGTTGAGAATTGCCGGGCCACGCTATTGTGCATCGTAGTGATCATGTTATCATTTTAGTGCCATAAGTGTCTCCCGTGCATATCTTACATACTTGTCTCATATTATCCTCGGCTCGAGCATCAAGCTTTCAAAAAAAGAAGAAAGAAAAGCTTTTAAGCAAAAAGAGGAGCAACAATGAGCTTATAAGCAATAGCATTGAGAAACTTTAATTACTCATATCATTCTAAGTCACCGCATACATAGCATAGTTGGGATCGAGGACGTCACATTTCTCTCATAGGTTGGTGCACAACGCGTATCTCGCCCATTTGAGCGATCGAGATAGCGTCTCTCTAGCATTCGCACAACAAGAGCATTTTACGTGATCACTCACATTTTGCGTCCACCCTTGGTTGTGCGGATCCCATCTATCTTCCGTGCGTGTTTTCCTAGTGATACTCTTGGCTTTGATCTATTTGTTTTACGTGCATTTTTGTGAACCTTCTCAACCTTATCGATATCTTGAATAACACTTTATTTGAAATTTTGCCAGCATCCTAACCAAACTACTCCATAAGCCTCTTTACTTGTAGGTGTGAGGAACGAACCTGGTTCCAATTCTACTATTGTGGCATTTCATTGAGTGAAACTTGTTACATTTTTAATCTTCGGAAGAGGTAACATTGGTATTGTTCTCTCATCTTCCTACTCACCTCCACTTTACATGATGGATAGGCCAAGTTCTTCTACCGACCCGATCGACGAGCATCTAGTGGAAGCACCGAACTACGTCACCAAGAATCACCTTTTCAGTGTCCAACGAGCTCTTCACCAAGAAAGCAAAGCTTTGGGCGACCGCATCGAGCAACTCGCTTCCGACTTTCGCACACAAATGCAAGAGTTCCGGCACATCTTGGTGAACCGCACGTCTCCGCCTTCTTCATCAAGACGGCGCCATTCAAGTCGATGCTCAAGTGACCACTCTTCGGCTTACTCTTCCTCGGATGCAAGTCCTCCACGGCCTTTTCAAGCTCAAAAATTCGTCAATCAAGATCGACAATCTCCGGACAATCCATTCCATGGCAATGTGTTACGAGATCGAGTTTGAGCACGTGATAAAGGGCGCCGCCAAGAGCAACAACGCCCACATCAAGTACATGAAGATGACGATGCAATCCGGCAAGCACAAGAACGGCGTGATGATCACGCAACGCACAACAAGCTCTTCGTGACTCCACACGCATCTTCGCCGGCCGCAACCGCCAAGTATGTCAACAAGAAGCACTTCATCAAGAGCAACAAGATGAAGCCGCTCATCGCGAAGCGGAGCAATAGCGACGAAATGGGAACGACGTGCCGCACCACCACCGGCAAGATCATCGTGAGGAGCACGCTTTCGCGGAGCGACCACATCGTCCTGAGCGACACCACCATCATCAACATGACGAAGAATAACGCTTCGGCAAGCTTAAGTTCACTATGCCCAAGTTCTCCGGAAGCACCGATCCCGAGGAATACCTCTCATGGGCATTGAAGGTCGACAAGATATTCCGCCTCCACAACTTCGAAGAAGAGAAGAAGATTGCCATGGCCTCTCTCGAGTTTCAAGATTATGTCCTCATTTGGTGGGAACAAACGATCAAGTGACGACATACAAGTGGCGAACCACCAATAACAACTTGGACGGAAATGAAGAATGTCATGAGAGCTCACTTCGTGCCTACACACTACACCCGTGATCTCTTCAAGAAGTTGCAACTTCTCAAACAAGGCACGAAGATGGTGGAGGAATACTACCAAGAAATGGAGATTGCCATGATACGAGCCAACATCAAGGAAGATGACGAGCACACCATGGCACGCTTCTTGAATGGCCTCAATCACCCAATCAAGCGGATTGCCGACTTCCAACCATACTCCAACCTTCTTGAGCTAGTTCATCAAGCGTCCAAGGCCGAGCGACAAGTCCAGGATGACTTCAAATACGCCAAATACTCGTCCAAGACCTACAGCTCCTACTCTCAAGCTCCCACGACTTCGGCACCTCCTACCTCAACTAGAGCATCACCAAGTACCGGCGACAAGTCAAGTTCCAAGAAAACTACACCTTCCTCGACTCGTTCTCCGTCAAGCAACTACAAACCCAAGACTCCCTCACCTTCGGCACCACCATATGACCCCGTGAAGACTAGTTCCTTCAAGTGCTTCACATGTGGTGGCTGAGGTCACAAGTCCTTTGAGTGCACCAACAAGAGAACCATGATCTTCAACGACGACAGCACATATGACTCGATGAGTGAAGACGAAGCGGAGGACATTGAGCACGTGGCCATGCACCGGCGCATCAACGAAGACGAAGATGGTCAAGTGTTTTGTGACAATGATTCAAGTCCCTCTCTCGTGGTATCCAAGGTCTTGACTCTCCAACACCATCAAGATGAAGACCAATGATGCCATATCTTCCACACAAAGGCCGGCATCAACGGACGTTCCGTGAAGGTCATCATCGACGGAGGTAGTTGTCACAACTTGGCAAGTGACGAGCTATGTTCCAAGCTCCAATTGGTCAAGAAGAAGCACCCTCGTCCGTACAAGGTACAATGGTTGAGCGACTCCGGTACCATTCAAGTGGAGCATACGGTACAAGTTTCTTTCAAGATCGGCGCCTACGAAGACACCTTGGAGTGTGATGTAGTTCCCATGTCGGTGTGCCACCTTCTCTTGGGACGACCTTGGAAATTTGACCGTGGAGTCATCCACAACGAACGAACCAACTACTATAGCTTCAAGATGAAAGGCAAGGAATATGTGCTTCGACCAATGTCACCAAGCCAAGTGATCGCCGATAAGCAAGCATCCACCCATCGTGGAAATCCTAGTGAGAGAGTGATCCAACAAAAAGAAAGTGAGAGCCACAAGCCAAAATTGAGCGCCTCTTCACCAAGCGAGAAAAACTTAGTCCTCCTAGAAACCAAAAGTGAGATGAGAGAAGTGTGTGAGAACCCCTCGAGTGTCTTCCACCTTGTGCTTCTATGCAAAGGGGAAGCCAAACCTACTAACACTTCACCACCTCCACCTTTTGTGTTGTCTCAATTGTTGCAGGAATTTTCGGATGTCTTTCCCGATGAGCTACCACCGGGTCTACCTCCACTTCACGGCATCGAACACCGCATCGACCTCATACCCGGCGCACCACTTCCGAACAAGGCTCCTTACCGCGTCAACCCGGAGGAAACAAAGGAGATACAACGTCAAGTACAACAACTCATCGACAAAGGTCATGTATGTGAAAGCTTAAGCCCTTGTGTAGTTCCAGTTATTCTCGTGCCTAAGAAAGATGGAATTTTTCGCATGTGTTCCGATTCTCGTCCGATAAATGCTATCACCGTTAGATACTGTCACCCTATTCCACGCCTAGATGACATGCTTGATGAATTATGTGGTGCCACCATCTTTTCCAAAATTGACCTTAAAAGTGGCTATTACCAAATTCGCATTCAAGAGGGTGATGAGTGGAAAACAGCTTTCAAAACCAAGTTTGGGTTATATGAGTGGTTGGTCATGCCGATGGGCTTATCGGAAGCGCCCGGCTCTTTCATGCGTCTTATGCATTTCGTTCTCCGACCTTATATGGGCGTCTTTGTAGTGGTTTACTTTGATGACATCCTAGTCTTTAGCAAATAGCTGGAGGAACATGTCAACCACATCCATATGGTTTTGCAAACCCTTCAGAAACAACAATTATATGCTAATATGGAGAAGTGCAATTTTGGTGTTGATGAAGTTGTTTTTCTAGGATTTGTCGTGTCTTCACAAGGTGTTCACGTTGATGGAACTAAAATTGAAGCAATTAAAACTTGGCCTCAACCAACGAACCTTCAATAAGTGCGTAGCTTTCTTGGTTTAGCCAGTTTCTATCGACCCTTGTGAAGGACTTTAGCATAATTGCTATGCCCTTACACGCCTTGAGCAAGAAGAACGCACCCTTCATTTGGGGCCCCTCGCAAGACACCGCGTTCAATGAACTTAAAACTTTGCTTACACATGCACCACTTCTTGCCCTACCGAACTTTGACAAACCGTTTGAGATACATTGTGACGCTAGTGGTACCGGTATAGGAGGTGTGTTAATGCAAGAAAAGCGTCCGATTGCGTATTTTAGTGAAAAACTATCCGGAGCACAACTTAACTACCCCATCTATGATAAAGAGCTCTATGCATTGGTGAGAGTTTTGCGTGTTTGGGAACACTATCTTCGACCCCATGAATTTATTCTTCACACGGACCATGAGACGCTCAAGTATCTCAAGGGTCAAACGAAGTTAAACAAGCGTCATGCTAAGTGGAGTGAATTCATTGAGTCTTTTCCCTATGTCATCAAATACATCAAAGGCAAATAAAATGTTGTGGCGGATGCGCTTTCCCGCAAATGCATGCTTCTTACCAAACTTGAGTTGAATGTTATTGGCTTTGAGCACATAAAAGACTTATATGAGCATGATGTTTTCTTTGCAAATCCTTATGCCAAATGAGTAGCACATACTTCTTGGGAGCGATACTACATAAAGGATGGATATCTCATGAAAGCTAACAAACTTTGCATTCCCGAGTCTTCGCTTCGTTTGCTCCTTTTGCAGGAATCTCATGGAGGAGGGCTCATGGGACATTTTGGACGCGACAAGACATTTGCTACGCTATCCAAGAACTACTTTTGGCCCAAGATGTTCCGTGACGTCTCTCGCTTCACCAACCGGTGCTCTACATGCCGCAAAGCTAAGTTAAAAGCTCAATCCCATGGCCTTCACATGCCACTTCCTATTCCTTTCCATCCATGGAAGACATTAGCATGGATTTCATTCTTGGATTACCTAGAACTCGCAATGGAAAGGATTCTGTATTCGTTGTTGTGGATAGATTTTCCAAGAGGGCACATTTCATTCCTTGTCAGAAGATAGACGATGCTTCACATATTGCGACTCTCTTTTGTAGGGAAATCTTGCGCCTACATGGAGTGCCCAAGATGATTGTCTCGGACCGTGACGTCAAGTTCTTGAGATACTTTTGGAAGACTCTATGCGCCAAGCTCGGCATCAAGTTACTCTTCTCCATGACATACCACCCTCAAACCGATGGCTAAACCGAAGTCACCAACCGGACGCTTGCAACTCTCCTACGTGTATTGATCAAGAAGAACATCAAGGAGTGGGAGGAGTGCCTACCCATCGCCGAGTACGCCTACAACCGCGCGAGTCACTCTACAACCGGCAAGTCCCCCTTCGAGGTTGTCTACGGCTTCAATCCTTTGTCACCATTGGACATCCTTCCTCTCCCGCTTCAAGAACGAGCCGACAGGGACGCAAGTGCAAGAGCAGCCCACCTCAAGAAGATGCATGAAGAAACACGTTCCACGACCGAACGTCAAGTCCAACGCCGCGCCATAAAGCTCAACAGCAACAAAACACCAATGGTGTTCCATCCGGGTGATCTTGTTTGGCTACACCTTCGCAAAGACCGCTTCCCCAAGGAACACAAATCAAAGCTTCTTCCACGAGCCGACGGACCATTCAAGGTGCTAGCACGTTACAACGACAACGCATACAAGATCGACATCCCACGTGACAAGTACAACGTAAGCGACATCTTCAACGTGAAAGACTTGGCAAAGTACCATGGCGATGAAGAGCACGATCCGTGGACGGATCTTCCCCAAGAGGGGGGGAGATGATGCAGAGCATCCGGCGAGCATCCCCATGGACACTCCGTCATCGGCACAAGCACTCAAGGGACCAATGACTAGAGCACGGCCACACGCTATCGAGGACGAGGTGAATTCTTTCCTCTTCGAGTTTCGTTTGGATTCGCATGAGGATTGGGTTCTACTTTACAAGGAGATGTTGTGCATTCTCAGTTATCAAAGAGATGATCACGTAGAAGCAAAGAAGAACGTGTTCAATCCGGATCACGTGGAAGCGAATGAAGACCTGCCCAACCCGGAACGAGCGGTACTACTGCTCCAGAGCGGTACTACCGCTCCTGCCCAGTCCGGAACAAGCGGTACTACCGCTCCTTAAGCGGTACTACCACCCTGCCTGCGCGCAGCCTTCGGCCTTTGGCCATGTAGCCCTTTTACCCTCTTACCCCTTCGTGCCATAGACTATAAATAGACCTCCTCCACATCTTTTGAGGGTTAGCAAAGATATTGAGAGACCTTGAGAGCTTTGCTCCTTGTATCTCCTCCTCTAGGAGATCAAGACCGCCCAAGGGAGAAGAATCCTTGTGGATTGCAAGACCTCCCAAGGGAGAAGATCATCAAGACCTCACCTCCTCTAGGAGTGGGAAGAACCTTACCTTTGTGCTTGTTTCCTTGGATTGATATTGTAATCTTGTGGATCTCTTGTATGCTACTCTAGTGGATGTGATATTGGGTTTGTTTTGAGAGATTTGTGTCTTGTGTTCCTGTGTGTTCTTCCTCTTTTCCCCCTCCAAGTGTGAAAAGATCCCCCTAGGGTTTCACCCTACAACATTCAATACACAGACAAGATATCCCTTTGGAGTGAGCTATGTGGATTAAGCTTTTATCTTCCAACTCTCCAAGTTGTTGTTTAGCTTAACCAACTAGCTCGGGGTATCCAACACAGATTCCTGGAGAAGGGGTGGTTTATAAGAAAACAAACTTGATCACGAGCTCAACGTAGCGGTCAGGGAACAACCTGGTAATACTTCTAGGAAGATATTCGGAAAATCACGAACCACCATATGTTATGAAGCTCGAGAACAATCTTGCTTTTCAGGGCAAGACGATATAATCAAAAGTGTCGGCGTCCTGGGAACCAGGGTACCCAGACTTGCCTGTCTGTGGGCCGCAACGCGCTCCTACTATGGCCTGGTACGGCCCAGCTGATCGACCAGCTGTGCAAGACCCTCGCGAGGGGATAAGCCTCACGAGGAGAACGACGTCAAGACCCCCTGAGGAGCCGCCTCGGCAAGGTGCTCCGGAGGGGCGGAGAATCCAAGGCCAAGCCTGCCTCAGGAGGTGATGTCAGCAGTGATGCACCGCGCCAGTGTCCGCCAGCGGCGCAGTTGCCATTTCGATGCAAGGGGGACAGCGCAGCCGCAGGTTCTCGAGGAGCGGGGCAAAGGTTTCCCCATTGGTGCAACAAGACCGAAGACCGCAAGGACGACAAGGAGGATGTCACCATCGAGCCCACCACCGCGTCACCGCCTGGTCCTTTTGCAGGTGAAGACTGCTTTTGTCAGGGTAGGAACGTCCTTGTTTTCCCGCTCAAAAATGGCTGTTGTGGGATCCCTTCCCGCCTAAACATTCCGCGGGAAGAGGACTGTGGCCACCTATATAAGTAGCTAGGATTCCCACTGTGAAAGGGATCGATCCACACACTCTGCCACCACGCAAGGAGCAATAACACTTGCCTCTTGCCCCTCCTGAGCTCACCTCCTGAGCTAAGGAACCATTGTACTAGCTCATATTCGAGCCCTCCTGAGGCTAATCCACCAAAGCAGGAAGTAGGGTCTTACACCACACGGTGGCCCAAACCTGGGTAAACTCTTGCGTGTTCTATCTGTTGTTTGCTTGAATTCCTTCACCTTGACGAGAGCGAGGCGCTAGGTAGACGCGAGCGAGAGAGATCTTCATTCACGCCCCTGTGTTCGAACTTCTTGGGTTTTGCGGAGCCCTAAATCCGACATTTGGCGTGCCAGGTAGGGGGCGTGTCGAAATCTCGCCTCTTCGACGACCTCGTCGCATTCTCGTCGTCGACTCCGCTCCACAGCCATGGTGGACACACGCCGAGCTCGCGCCGCCCGCCGCGCCGCGAACGCCACTCAGACGGCGCCCGTGGGCTACGGCGCACAGCTCTGCCCCTACTCGTTGGTCGCCAACGCCGCCACCGACTCGACCGTCCACGAGCAGCAGGACTTGTCGCTGCCATCGTCCGTGCGGCCAGATGGCCGCACGACAATGCCTTCACCCTCGCTGGCCGCGGCGTCGTCCTTGCTGGTCCACCGCGGGCCGGTCTACCAGCAGCCTACGCTGTTGTTGGCGCGGGAGCTCTTGTGCTACCGCTCGACAGATGACCTCTACGACGAGTGGCTCCACCACATCACCAAGCGCGTCAACGCTGGTGGAGAAGCGTCTGCACCAACTGATGAGGACATGACTACCTTGGATACGACCAAAAATATTGCATACATGTATATTTGTGAGGTGATTTCTAATGCAAACTATGCAACAATTTATTTATGTCATCCAGGACAAAAATACTTCACAGACTTTTGTGCCATGTCTAACTATAGGTGTACGAGACATTTGTACAATCCACATATGAAGATAAGTGAAAAAGAGAAGTTTAGGTGATGTTCAAAAAGTTCTCTCACGTCACTTTTGGGCCAAGAGAAGATAGAGTCCAAGTCTCTCACGTTGTGCATCCAGATTCGGACTGCACAGACATACCTGACTCAAAACGGCAAGAACTCCTTCATACGGACTCCGAATTGGGTGTTTTTTTTGTTGGAAACTAGATTTCGTACACTTTCCAACACAATTGGATTCACCTTCAAATTCGTCCGGAGCGTTGAGATATCGACGAAACAATATGACGCTGCAGTAGAATCCGAGTCAAACTACAAGTCCAAAGGTGTTGCATCACCTCCACTTGGGCCCATGAGCCTTGTACGACCTAGGGTTAGTTTTAGGCTGCCTTGGGACGTCCTTCCACCTCCTTGGCCGCCACCCCTTGCTCCTATATAAGTAGATCCATCTAGTAGCTTTTTCTTTGGGATTTGTTTAGTCAAAAGTTAGCCATTGCAACTTCGTGTACTTCGTTTGTGTCCAACGACCAGACCAAGACCGCTTACGGATCCCCACCTTTATCAATACTTCATCTATATTTGCAATATTCAGATTGCTTTATCATATTCTTGCTTGTTCTTCGATTGCATGCAGGAATAGACCTTCGTGGTCAGGCTGATCGTGCTTCTAGCATCGTCAGTAACCCCTGGAGATTGGTTTAGCGATTGCTAAGGCACAACGTCGTGCACGTTTGTAGTCGGATCGTCAAAGTCGTCTCCACCAAATCGATAGTTACCATCTCATCGGAAGATCGGGCCCCTCACGTCTATCACCAACGCACTCCTCACGTCCTCCGTCGCCCCTGGCCGGGGACGAATGCCGCGGGGTCCCGGCTCTGCCTCCACTCCACCACGCCGGCCAGGAGGTCCGGCGCGAGGCTCCTCGACGTGAGCAACCCCGCAGAGCCCAAGTGTGCGACGAGGAGAGCTGCCAGGTGATTCCGCACCCCATGTAGGGGCTCGCGGCCCCCTGGCCCGCAGCACCCAGACCGCACGCCCCTGGAGGTGGTGGCGCCAACGCCCCAAGAACAAGCACCGCAAGCGCAGGGGGCGCCTGCGATCAAGAGCGTGGCTGGGTGTTGCGCCCTAGCTCCTGAGATGTCCTGCCTCGTCTAGGCCAGCAAGTTCAAGCCGGACCTGCCTCCGTGCTACGACGGCACCACCGACCCCACGGAGTTCCTCCAACTCTACGAGCTGAGCATCGAAGCGTCCAATGGCACCGAGCAGGTCATGGCGAACTGGTTGCCCATGGCTCTCAAAGATGGCGCACGCTCCTGGCTCCTGAACCTCCCCGTGGGATCCATCCCCTCCTGGGAAGAGCTTCTTTAGCGTTTCGTCGTCGACTTCCAAGGCACCCGCGGTCGAGCCCCAGACGGATGGGTAGTATACTTCGACGGCGCCTTCTCATGTCTCACGCCTCGGCGCGGGGGCTGGCGCCGTGTTAGTATCTCCCACTCAGGATAAGTTGTACTACGCTGTGCAGCTCTGCTTCCAGCAAGGCGAGAAAGTCTCCAACAACATCGCAGAGTATGAGGGCCTAATTGCCGGGCTCAAGGCAGCCGCCGCGCTGGGGGTCAAGCGTCTCACCATCAGGGGAAATTCGCAACTCCTCGTCGACTTCTCCAACAAGAAATACAAGCCCAAGGATGAGCACATGGAGGCATATCTGGAAGAGGTACGCAAGATGGAGCGATGGTTCCAAAGGCTAGAGGTGCAGCGCGTATCAAGAGGCACCAACAAAGAAGCGGATGATATCGCCAAACGAGCCTCTAGACGAGAGCCTCAAAGGCCAGGCGTCTTCGAGGAACGGCTGCTCAGACCATCGGTAACGTCGCCCGTTCTCGAGCAGGCATTCCCCTAACGGGGGCTACGTGCGGCGCCTCAGGATGGCGCCCAGTCCTGAGGACCACCCTCCGGAGCCTGCCTATTGCTCGCCACGGAGCCCGAGGAGGGTTGCTGGACCCAAGAACTCAAGATGTACCTGCAACACGATACCCAGTCGGACAAGGAAGAAGACGCAGAGTGCGTGGTCTGACAGGCCTCAGCTTACTGCATCCAAGACGGTGAACTCTACAGGAGGCGCCCCAACAACGTCTCACTAAAATGCATCTCGAGGAAGCAAGGGCGCGAGCTACTGGCTGACATCCACGGTGGAGACTGCGGCCATCACTCGTCGTCCCGCACCCTTGTGGGCAAGGCCTTACGCAGTGGCTTCTACTGGCCCACGACGCTCAACGACGCCACGGAGCTCGTACGGGCTTGCGAGGCGTGCCAGTTTCACGCCAAGCAGATCCACCAGCCGGCGCAGGGCCTCCAGACAATTCCGCTCTCCTGGCCCTTCGCGGTCTGGGGATTGGACATCCTGGGTCCATTCCCTCGGGCAGCAGGGGGCTACCGCTTCCTGTATGTCGCCATCGACAAATTCACCAAGTGGGCGGAGGTGGAGCCTGTTCGAGCGATCCCAGCCGGGTCGACTGTCAAGTTCATCCAGGGCCTCGTGAGAAGATTCGGGGTCCCGAGCCGCATCATCACGGATAACGGTTCACAGTTCACAAGTAATCTCTTCAGGTCATATTGTGCTAACCTTGCAACACAGATCTGCTACGCTTCAGTAGCTCACCCTAGGAGCAACGGCCAGACCGAACGCGCCAACGCGGAAGTCTTGTGTGGCCTCAAGACGCGCAGCTTTGAGAAGAAGCTTGAGGCTTGCGGCAGGGGTTGGATCAATGAACTCCAGTCCGTGCTGTGGTCAATCCAAACCACTGCCACCAAACCTATGGGGTAAACTCCCTTCTTTCTCGTCTATGGGGCGAAGGCGGTCCTCCCTCACGAGGTCAAGCATCGCTCCCCACGGGTCTTGGCTTTCAATGAGGAATGCCAGGACGCCGCCTGGCGGATGGACCTCGTGCTCGGCGAGGAGGGCCCCCATCGAGCTGATAGAGGCTAAGGTGTCCCGTCTTTCGATGAGATGGTGACTATCGTTTTGTAGGAACTCGACTTTGACGATCCAACTACGAACGTGCGAGGACGTCGCGCCTTAGCAATCGCTAAACCAACTCTGATAGGTTATTGACCACGCCGGAGCACGATCAACCTGACCACGAAGGTCTGTTTCCTGCAGGCAAATGAAGAAGAAGCAAGGAACTGAGATTGCAATCTGGATATTGTGAATTTAAGAGGAAAGCTTTATTGATCAAGTGGGGTTCTGTGACGTCTTTGTCTGGTCGTTGAACACAAACGAAGTACGCGAAGTTGCAGCTATGGAGAACTTTAATCTAAACAAAACCCCCAAAGTCTAAACGACGCCCTAAGGGCTGTATATATGGGGGAAAGAGGGGGGAATTTCGTGGCCCTTGGTGGAGGGGTCCGAAACCAACCCTAACTCTTGTTTCCCCACACATACGGACTCTAAAAACACCCTATACTCAAGTATTTCGAAATTACATGGGCCTGGCCCAATAATAAGGTGACGCAGCACCTATTATAGCCTCTGGACGAAATTTATGAAGTGGCATCTTGTATATTTCGTCCAAGGATTCACGCACTCATTATGGTGGCTTCAAAGTGCTGAAATCATCACTTGTAACTCCATTCTTGTTCTCCTTGCGCATGCCAGCATCTCCATGCTTGATCTTGCTCCAATGTTCATCCTTCTTGTCCAAGGTAGGCCCTTCATTTGTAAGCAAGACAAATGTATCCAATTTAGGCAGCATCATATTCTCATGAACATTAGATTCATTACCTGATGAGGACATCACTAACAAGGTTACACCCACAGCTCCAACTGACACATATACAGGACCAATTACTAGAGCTCGCGCACGCCAGTTAAATTACCAGGTACTTTCGTTTCTTGGTAATGAATCTAATGTTCATGAGAATATGATGCTGCCTAAATTGGATACAGTTGTCTTGCTTACAAATGAAGGGCCTAGCTTGGACAAGAAGGATGAACATTGGAGCTAGATCAAGCATGGAGATGATGGCATGCGCAAGGGGAACAAGAATGGAGTTACAAGTGATGATTTCAGGACTTTGAAGCCACCATAATGAGTGCGTGAAGCCTTGGACGAAATATACAAGACGCCACTTCATAAATTTCGTCCAGAGGCTATTATAGGTGCTGCGTCACCTTATTATTGGGCCAGGCCCATGTAATTTCGAAATACTTGAGTATAGGCTGTTTTAGAGTCCGTATGTGTGGGGAAACAAGAGTTAGGGTTGGTTTCGGACCCCTTCACCAAGGGCCACGAAATTCCCCCCTCTTTCCGCCATATATACAACCCTTAGGGCGTCGTTTAGACTTTGGGTTTTGTTTAGATTAAAGTTCGCCAAAGCTGCAACTTCGCATACTTCGTTTGTGTTCAACGACCAGACCAAGACGTCACAGAACCCCACTTGATCAATAAATCTTTCCTCTTGAATTCGCAATATCCAAATTGCAATCTCAGTTTCTTGCTTGTTCTTCGTTTGCCTGCAGGAAACAGACCTTCGGGTCAGGTTGATCGTGCTCCGGCGGGGTCAATAACCTCTCGGAGTTGGTTTAGCGATTGCTAAGGCACGACGTCCTCGCACGTTCGTAGTCGGATCGTCAAAGTCGACTTCCTCCAAAACGATAGCCACCATCTCATCGAAAGACGGGACACCATTGCCTCTGTCAAGTGGTATCAGATTTCCAGGTTGCTCGGTGAGATTTTACAGTTTTTCGTAGATTAGATCGAGTCTGTTCTTCATACCTACAGTCGAGGAAAAAGCCAAAAAAAATTGGGTTAGTTCATCATATCCGAACCAGTGTGAGCCATTGCATAATCTTTTCCGTGTTGCTTAGTTGAATTTGCGGTTGCATCGTCGTGTCAAGTTGCTGGTCTTAGCGTCTAGGCTTTTAGAGTTTCGAGTTCTGGTCATAAGTTGTCACGCCGCCGCCGCAACATCTTCATCGCTACTGCCACATACCACCACCGATCCGTATCCATATACCACCCCCAATCCGTATCCATATACCACCACCGCTGCCATATACCACCACCGCTACCATATTCTACCACCACATATCCACCACCAATCCGAGTTCTTTTCGTTTTAGATTGGTTTTCGAGATCCATCTAGTTTCGGTTTCGTGTTTCCTTGCCTGAGTAGGTCTCGGAAAAAAAAAGTCTCGAGGCCCCGGGCAGTTTTTAGGCCAAAATTTCGGCAGGTGAAAATATTTTTTCCCTATCCTATTTTTGGGCTTTTCGGAGCATTTGGAGACACGTGCCACCATACTATTTTTTTACCGCACTTTTTCGTCGTCGCTGCCCTGATTCCGAAAAAAAATCGTCAAAAAAATTTCATGCCTATCATCTTAGTTTGACATGGGAAGTGTTTTGAGACACTCGCCATTATAGTGATTTTCGGCAAAAAAAAACAAGTGCAAACAAAATAGCGCAAATAAAAGAGCAATTTTTTTTCAGAGTGTGCTTTCCCCTTGATTACGTGCAGCGCCGTGATTTTGTTCGTGTTCTAGGCTCGCGTCTCTGGTACCGTCTAGCCTAGGACCAGCACAGTACCGTTGTTGAGCGTTTATTCAACTTTGCATATCTGAATTGATTATTGCTGACCCTTTTCCCTACCATCTTATAAGCCTTCCCAGCTCCACATACATCTACGTCGTGTGTTTCGACTCTCCCTGGTAATCGCTTTATCCAACCTTTGAGAGTTTTGACTACCACGGTTGCCGATCACCACCTGCTGCTGGGTAAGAACTGGTAAGATTTTGAGATTTGCTTGACAGATTTGTGATGCCCGACCACCACCATTTTCTAGTAGTCTGTAGGATCATATTCTTGTGTGTTTCTATTGCTGCTAATGATGCCAGGATCACAATCCGACGAGACTGACTGGGAGAACTTGACGAACAAGGAGCTTCATGATAAGTTTCAGCAAATGATGAGTGAACAGGTGCAAGATGTGCTAAACAGATTTGATGAGGCCATGGAGAAGATAGATGGCATGGAGAAGACGTTTGGAACAAAGCTCGATAACAAGTTTGCTGAATTGCTTTCGCGTTTTCCACCACCACCGGCTGCTGCAGCTGTCGCACCTCTACAACAACAACAATAACATCGCCTTCCAAATCAAGTGGGACGAGCACAGCGCGTTCCCCTTGAGCCTGGTCAAAATTCTGGTGCCGCTGTTGATGTTTCTGTAGCTACTGCTGCTACTGCAGAGGTGGAGGACCATTACGAGGATGAGGTTGACCAAAATCAGAACTACGGGCAACCACCAGCACCACCACCACCAGGTCGTCCTCATGCATATCATCGCAACGGTAGGGCTGCACCACCACCTGAGGTACATGACCATCTTCCTAAACTAAAATTGAATATTCCACCATTTGAGGGTAGATATGTTCCGATATATATCTTACTTGGGAGTTAGAAACTGAACAACGTTTTACATGTTTACACTATCCCGAGGAGAGACGTGTTCCTGCTGCAGTTTGTGCTTTCACTAGTTTTGCATGTGTTTGGGGGTCTGAACATTGTAGATTATATTCTATTCCAGCTACTTGGGCTGCTTTGAAAACTGCTATGCGTACTCGTTGGGTTCCACCATATTATCAACGTGAATTACTTCAAAACTTACAGCGCTTAAGACAAGGAAAAAATTATGTAGAAGAATATTATCAGCAATTACAAACTGGCCTTATTAGATGTGGTATTATTGAGGAGAATGAAGCTATGCTTGCACGTTTTATGGGTGGATTAAATAGAGAGATTCAGACCATTCTAGAGTATAAGGATTATAATAATATCACTCGTTTATTCCATCTTGCTTGTAAAGCTGAACGTGAAGTGCAGGATCGACAGGCATTGGCACAGACTAATTTTTCTGCAGGTCGACCTTCATCATGGACACCGCGTGCATCCTCTACTTCCACACATTCTACTGCACCGACACATCCATCAGCTGTTACCTCCAGCCGTGATACAAGGAAGCAGGCACAACCAGCATTATCTGCCAAGAGCACACCTATTGGGCCTACACAGAGTTCTTCTTCTTCCATGGCATGAACAGGGCACACCAGTGATATTATTTATCGTCGTTGTAAGGGAAGAGGACATTTTGCGAGAGAATGCAAATCTCAGCGTGTGATGATTGCTACTGAGGATGGTGGATATGAATCCGCTAGTGACTATGATGAGGAGACTGTAATGCCCCAGATGTAATACTTTCCCTTTTGGGTATATAATATATCTCCGGCTTCATCTATTTCCATTCCGGGTTCTTTGTCTTTCGGGTTTCGTCGTTTTGTTGTGTGAGTGTGTGGCATTCATTCATATCATGTAGACATGTGCATCGCATTGCATTGTGTTGTCGGTTGCATCCGGTTCCGCGTGTTCCTTCCCGTTGTCCGTTTCGCGTTCCGGAGCTCCCTCATGTGTCCGTGACGTCCCGTAGGCCTACTTTGTTGTTTGGGCGTGTAACGTTACCGGTGTGCCGCGAGGTTGTTGTGTGTGTTGTTGTTTTGTTGTGTGCAACCCGCCTCTCAAATCTCGTCTCGTTTGGACTCCGTTGGCCATCCCATCCGTTATTCGTGTGGGTCCAAAGTGCCTTCACTTTTTGTCCCGGAAACACCCCTACAGCAGTCCTCTATCTTCTCCTAGGCCTTTCTAAACTACCCCCGCGATCGGATCCGTCGGATCGCGATCGGAGGGCTCCTAGCACCCCCAAATCCCCAAACCCTAGCTACCTGCTATATAATAGACCCTAGTCTATTTGGGCATCTAGCTTCTTCCTCCTCCCTCCCTAAATTTGTGGATCCAGCCCCCCCTTGCCACTTGGCTGTCCATCTCCAAAATTTCCCCGGTCAACCAAAGTCTTCAGCCGCCGCGCGCTGCCTGGGATCGATCGGGGAGGAGCCCCGATCCAGATCCGCAGCGCCAGCCTTCGAGTCAACCGCGCCAGCTGGGCCTTCGCCCCGACCGCACCGCAGCTCCCTCTGATCGGCGCCAGGGTGCAAGGGCCCAGGGTCCCCACTTCATCGTCGAGTCCCCTCCAGCCCGAGGACACCCCAGCGGCCCGTACACCGCCAGCCACTTCGACCGCCTCCCTCCGATTCCGCAACCGGGCCGCGCTGCCACCTCGCCACCGCCCTGGGCCGCCACTTCCACCGCGCCAGCAGGCCCAGGCCGCGACGCCGGGTCCTCCCCAGCCTCCAGTCAGCGCGGGCCGCGCCAGGCTCCCGCCTCCCCTCCCGGCCCGCGGGACCACTTCGCCGTGGCAGGCCTCCCCTTCGCCCGCGGCCCAGCTCGCCGCCGCCCCGAGGCCCGCAGGCCAGCAGCTCCTCACCGACCGGGCCGCCCAACCGCCGGACCGCCAGATCCGCTCCGGCCCGAGACTGTTCTGTTTTGAGGTTGATTCCCCCTCTTTTTCTTCTAAGTCCCAGAATTTTGATCTGTGATGCATATTTCAACTGTGGATAACTTTTAGTGTGGTGCTCCGATTTGCGCATATAATATGTCCAGACGTTCGTGGTGAATAGCACTACGTTTCATCTCTTGTTGTCATGCATGTTAGAGATCATCTAGGTGCTTGTTTTGCTGTTGCAAGAGTGCATCGTGATATAAACTGCTGCTATGTGATGTTTTTATGCCATCCTTGCCATGTGATATCTTCTAGCTCGTTTGTCCGAATGATGCAAATGACATGTCCACGTGTTCGTCTTGCCATGATCTACATGTTGTATGTGATAGGTTGCATGTTAGATTTATTCTTGCCATGTTTATCATCGTTGCAAAGTGCCATGTGGCTGTGATGTTGTTTCACTTGTTATGAAATGCCATCTTGTTGAGCTCGTTGCTATCGTTGTGTTTACCTCCATGAAGCATGCTTGTGTGTTTCGGAATCACCATCATGTGTAATTTGATGAGGTGCTTACCACTTGCCATGATTAGTTTCGAGGTGACTTAAACATGCTCTTTTATATGCCATGATGAAATTGATGTTTTAGGACTTAGTGGATTTTCACTAAGTCTGAAATCTGTAACGTTCCGATGCCATGTTCGTGTGATGTTCTAGGACAAACCATGTTAGTTTTGGAGTGGATCTTGATTGTTCCTTGTAGTATATATTGTTGTCTTTCCATCCATGTTTTCACATGTCTATTTAAGTGGCTGTAGCATGTTTATCTTTTGCTCCAAAGTTTCAATAAAATTCTGCTGCCAGAATTTTATTGTCAAGTTCAATATGTCCAAGATCATTGCTATTGATCCGTGGCTCCATTGGGGGTGCACCTTTGGACTTAGTTGCTGTAGTATATGTCTAGTTTGTGTTCATGCCCTTTGCCATGTTATTTGAGTGCTGTAGCTTAATTATTTTGTGCTCCGAAGTTGCCATGATGCCTTAATTTTCAGCTTTCGCTCATTTCTTGTTTCGGGCATAACTTTTAGCCCGTAACTCCGATTTCAGCGAATCTTACATGAAACTTGATTGATTTTCCGTGTAGATTAATAATATCAGATTGTTATCATGTTTTGAGGTGTTTTGCTTGAGTGAAATTTTACGTGCTCCGTGTGCATCCTTAGTGCATCCATCATGCATCCATCATTTTCGAGTGCGCATTGCATCTTGTTGATTTGTGCTTGGTGTGATTGTTTTGTTTAGAGCCGGAAGCAGAGTCCGAGTTCGAGTACGAGCACGAGGTTTCCAACGAGGTTGAGCATGAGGACCCTTCTTACGATCCGAACGACTTCTCTTCAGGCAAGATGACCGAACCCCGATAACATTACTATCTTTGCCTATTGCTAGTAGTTCCGCTCTATAGTTTTGCCTCGATGCCCATGATCTTCTTGTCAGCCTCCTACTTGTAACCATTGCATGTTCAACCAACCTACCTATGCAAACCGTTGCTTGGCTAAGTACGCTTCGCTCAGCCCTTCTTATAGCATTGCTAGTTGCAGGTGAAGATCGAAGATGCTTGCTTCATGTTGAAGTTTGGTTGGGTTATATCACACTATATAAATGCTTAAAATGAAATCATCTATATATTGGCAAGGGTGGAAGGCTAAGCCTTTTGCTTGGTGATTTGTTCCACTCATGCCGTTAGGAACCGTATAAACCGGTGTTATGTTCCTTGATTATGCGTTCCTAACACGGTTGGGGTGTATGGGACCCCCTCGATAAGCCGCTAAGTGCTAAGTCTTTTCCAGCAAGTCCCAACATTGGTACTATTTTCCTAATAACAAACTAAACTTGCATAGGGAGTAATTAACCCTCTTTCTTAATTCAACCACCCCGGGCCAGTGCTCCACATGAGTGTTGGTCCGAAACGGGGAGCCTGCGGGGCCACCTCGAGGAAACTCAAGGTCTGGTAAAAACCCGTAGCTTCACCCATCCGGTCGTGTCCTGAGACTTAGATACGCGCGGCTACTATCAGGGTGTCGACACGCCGGGAGGATTTGCTGGATTAGCCTTACCTTAGTTCGGTATATCTTGAGCACGGGATTCCGAGAATACTCGGGTCTTCCCACTTTGGAGTTGCGACTCCGCGGATCGTGGGCTTGTAATGGGTCAAGTTGGAACACCCCTGCAGGGTTTGAACTTTCGAAAGCCGTGCCCGCGGTTATGTGGCAGATGGGAGCTTGTTAATATCCGATTGTAGATAACTTGACACAATGTTTCTAATACACTACCAGCGGGCGTTCCGTGACCGTCGATTTCCGAATAGGGATACGGGAGTTGAACACGGAGGGGTTATGTTTGCTGAGCTTATAGCTAGGATCACTTCGTGATCACTTCTCGCCGAGGCTTTCTCTTCTCGCTCTCACTCACGTAAGCTGGTTGCTAGTTGCTGCTGCAGACACTTATTCTTTTCTTCAGCCTTTATCCTTTCCCAAGGCTTGAATAGTCTTGTTACCCGGGAACGGGATTGCTGAGTCCTCTGTGGCTCACAGTTACTTCACCACACCAGATGCAGGTCCAGTTGTGAGCTATCCAGGTGATGGCACCGAGCTAGACTGGGAGTACGACGAGGAGCGTAGTCGGTACTATGTTCGTTACCCGGATGATCAGTAGTGGAGACTCCTACTAGGATTCGATCCGCCTGTGGTTTATTTATCTAAGTTTGGTATCTTGACATTTGGATTTTGCCCTTAGAGGGTTGTGATATTCTTAATGTATGATGATTGAGACATGTTATGTAATTGTGTGACGTGGCGAGTGTAAGCCAACTATTTATGTTTACAATCCCCTCTTTTACATGAGATGTGCAAAGATTACCAAACTTGAGATCATTCTAGGATGGATTTATGCCTTTAAGTCGTGCCTCGACACGTAGGAGGTATAACTCCATCCTGGGCATTACAAAGACTTTGGCTCTTATTACACGTGAAGAACACGGTGGAGACGATTCTGATCATGAGACGCAGTACATGGCTCCTGAAGATGCTGACAGGTATGAATGTTTAGTTGCTCAACGTGTTTTGAGTGTGCAGGTGTGACGCCCCCAATTTGACCGTAGACTAATCATGCACGCAAATGTGTACGACCAAGATCAAGGACTCACTGGAAGATATCACAACACAACTCTAGACACAAATTAAAATAATACAAGCTTTATATTACAAGCCAGGGGCCTCGAGGGCTCGAATACATAAGCTCGAATACACAAGAGTCAGCAGAAGCAACAATATTGACGTCAGTTAAGCTTCGGCTGATGCATACGACGCAGAACGCCCATACTATGCCCACGTGATGGTTAGCGCTATCGGGCCAGGGGCCCCTCGGATCAAATATCCAAACCGTTTAGTGTCTTGGGAACGCGCGGTAACGAGCAGAGACTCACGAAAGATGTGACACCATCGCCCCGTCTCGAGAACTTGCGGCAAGGGCGAGTGTCCGGCCATGCCTCGTATTATCTCGCGGGCACCTTCCAGGTCAACCCGACTACACATCACTCGCAATTAAGCTTTCGCGGGTACCTCCCTGGGTCGACCCGTCTTTAGTAACCAGGTTCAGTGTAAAGTCATAGTAAGCAAAGTAACTGTGTGTCTGACACCAAACGAAAACCTGAGGAAATCACCCTCGATGGAATTCCACCTGATGTTTATCGTCAAGGTGAACGAAAGAGGAGTCACCCTCGAGGTCCACTCTTGAGGAGTTGCATGACAGTGTCGTTGTCGGGAGTGGAGAAAGAGGAATCGCCCTCGATGACCACAACCGATGAACTAACCTACAAGGTTAACATCAGAAGTGCTGATGAGGTCTCACCCTCGGCACTCGATAGTAACCCAGTAGTGTCGAGCAACTAAGGGGAAAGTGATGTGCGGTGCCGGGTCCTGGTCTTCGATCCCGTTGAACGGGTCTTCTGTTAATCCAGCGAGGCAGTCGGGACAAGGTAGGGGGGGTCACTGGTGGATCTCTAACCAGCCTATACTAAGCAGTTTAGTATAAACATGTAAGGTATGAAAGCAGGTGTCAAAAACAGGCTATGCATCAGAATAGGATCATACAAAAAGCAGTAGCAGTTCTAATGCAAGCATAAGAGAGAAGAGAATGGGCGATATCGGAATGATCAAAGGGGGTTGGCTTGCCTGGTTGCTCTGGCAAGAAGGAGGGGTCGTCAACACCGTAGTTGATCACCGGGGCATCATCGGTCTCGGGGTCTACCGGAGAGAAGAGGGGGAAGAAACAGTCAATATAAAGCAAACAATTGCAATAGAGAAGCACGACACGTCAGCACGTAGTGCTAGGGTGCTCTAACGCGGTGGTACACGATACCGGCGAAGGAGGGTAACATCCGGGAAAGTATCCCCGGTGTTTCACGTTTTCGGACAGGTGTATCGAAGGGGGAAAGTTGCAGGTTCACTATGCTAGGGATGTGTGGCAAACGAACGGAACGCGTATTCGGATTCGTCTCGTCGTTCTGAGCGATTTTCATATATAAAACAATTTCATCCGAGTTACGGTTTATTTTATATTATTTTCTAAAGTTTTAAACAATATTTTGGAATAAATTAAACCAGAAAACATTTACTGCATCAGCAAAGATGTCATGTTGACATCATCAGTCAACCTTGACTGTTGACTGGTCAACATGACCACCGGGGTCCACGTGTCATTGACTCTAACTTAACTAATCAGATTAACTACTAACTAACTAGTTATTAGGTTATCTAATCAGACTTAATTAACAGGTTAATTAATATTAATTAATTAATTATATCTTTTTTAACTTATTTTTTTAAAGAAAAACCAGGGGCGTGGGGCCCTTATGTTAGCGGGCCCTGGGGGCTTAACGGGTTCACGGGCGTCCCGGGTACGGGCGACGGCCCCCGGGCACCATGGGACGGAGCCCCGTGGGCGCGGGCACTTCCCGCCCGAGCGATGGGGGAAACCAGCACGGGCGCCGGCGGCCATGGACCGTGCGGGCGCCGACGGCCAGGGGCCGCGCGGGCGCTGGCCGAGACAACGTGACAGCCCAAGGGGAGGTGGCCGGCGCCAGCAGGTGGATGCGGGGCCAGCGATGGGAGCGGGGCTGGACGGGCGCGGTCATGGGGGCGCTGCCGGCGGCCATAGTCCGCCGGAGCAGGTGCGGTGGGGAGGCCACGCGGTCGAGCAGCGCGGGAGGTGGTGGTAGGCGAATGGAGAGACTAGGGCGGGCGACGCAAGGGCCGGCGGCGAGGCGCAGAGAGCGGCAGCGCGGGTAGCTGGACGGGGCGCTGCAGGCGAGGCGGGTGCAGCCAGGGCCTGCGGCGGGCGGCGCGAGCAGCCGCAGCTAGCACGAACAGCAGCAGAGCAACGGCGACGGCGGCAACAGAACGGAGCAATATAAGCAGCAGCATGCAGCTCGATAGAGCGCACGAACAGAGTTTCGGCCATGGCGGCCGAGCTCGCGGGGATACTCCTACGGCGACAGTTCGAGACGGAATAAGGAGGGGAAACGAGATGGAGCTCACCGTGTAGGCACACGGGGGCCCGGTGGTAGCTTAGGAGCAGCAGAACGACGACATTCGCCGGAGGAGCGCCGGCGGTCGTGGATGAAGACGGGCTCGATCCCGAGGCTGCGGTGGCGTAGAGCTCGAGCTTGGGGATGGAGAGGGAGTAGTGGAGCTTGGCGGAGCCCGTGCACTTGTCAGCGAGGTGCAGGGATGACGATGGCCACGGCTACGACGCGGCCATGGTGATGACGGCGTTCGGTTGAGATAGCAGAGGAATTGGGACGAGAGGGGGAGAACTACGAGTGGGAGTGGACACGGGCGAAACCCTAGGCATCGGAGACGGCCTTATCATCGCCGGGGAGGCTCGGATGGCCGGCGCGTGGCGATCCCCGGTCATGGACGCACGCCCGGCGGCCACCGCGTGCGGTGAGCAGTAGGAGGTAGGGAAAGGCCCCCTAGTGGGCTGGGCTGGTTACTACGCGCGGCTGGGCCGTAATCACAGAAGCATTTCCTTCTCTTCCTTACCTTATCTTAGTTTTGCTTTTCTTTATAAAACTTTTCTGATTTACAATTAGTTTCCTTTTGTTTTAGTTATATAAAATGTAAAACTTACTTCTAAATTTAGTATAACAAATTAGGTCACTTCCAAAATAAGTTTCGTAGTTTAAACAAATTAATTTAGCATTTTTTTATTAGTTAAAAAGCATTTGGGTGAAAAAGATTTAGCCACTGTTTTAATTACTTTAGGGCATTGGAACACTTTACAAAAAGGTCAATGACCAGCACAATTAGTTATGGAAAATTTGGCACATGAGGAACATTTTAGTTTTCATGTTTGTCAAATTTTGAATTTCACTTAGCATTTGAATTTGCATTCAAAGGGAAAATTGAAAGAAACATGAGACAATAACGAACAAAATTAAGAACTTAACCCCAAGGGTTACTGTAGCATCATTACACCGGGGTGTTACAGCAGGTTACACAAGCTGAGCAAAATCAGAGGCATAATTTGTTCCATACAAAGGGAGTCGTGAAGGAACGTTCTGTTCACGTGATCATAGATGGAGGGAGTTGCAACAACTTGGCTAGCATGGATATGGTGGAGAAGCTATCACTCACCACAAGACCACATCCACATCCTTACTACATCCAATGGTTCAACAACAGCGGCAAGGTTAAGGTAACACGTATTGTTCGTGTGCATTTTAGTATCTCTACATATGTTGATTATGTTGATTGTGATGTGGTACCTATGCAAGCATGTTCATTCTTACTTGGTAGACCATGGCAATTTGATAAAAATTCTGTACACCATGGTAGAAACAATAAGTATACTCTTGTTCATAAGGATAAAAATATTACTTTGCTTCCTATGACTCCTGATTCCATTTTGAAAGATGATATTAATAGAGCTAATAAAGCAAAACAGGAGAAAAATAAGAGTGGAAATCAGATTGTGGCAAAATAATTTGAGCAACAAATGAATCCTAATAATAAACCATCTACTGTTGCTGCTGAAATTAAATTGAAAAGTGCATGTTTATTTGCCCCCAAATCTGATATTGGTGAGCTAGATTTTAGCAAATCTGTTTGCTATGCTTTTGTGTGCAAAGAGGCATTATTTTCATTCGAGGACGTGCCTTCCTCTTTGCCTCCTGCTATCACTAACATTTTGCAGGAGTTCGCCGACGTTTTTACACAAGACGTGCCACCGGGATTACCACCTATTCGAGGGATTGAGCATCAGATTGACTTAATTCCCGGTGCATCTCTACCCAACCGCGCACCATACCGTACCAATCCAGAAGAGACGAAGGAGATTATGCGTCAAGTACAGGAGCTACTCGACAAAGGTTATATACGCGAATCCCTTAGTCCTTGTGTTGTTCGTATTATTCTAGTGCCGAAAAAGGATGGTACATCGCGTATGTGTGTTCATTGTAGAGGCATTAATAATATTACTATTCGTTATCGTCTTCCTATTCCTAGGCTAGATGATATGCTTGATGAATTGAGTGGCTCTACAATATTCTCCAAAGTTGATTTGCGTAGTGGATACCATCAAATTCGTATGAAATTGGGAGATGAATGGAAAACAACATTTAAAACTAAGTTTGGATTATATGAGTGGTTAGTCATGCCTTTTGGGTTAACTAATGCACCTAGTACTTTCATGAGATTAATGAATGAAGTTTTACGTGCTTTCATTGGACGATTTGTGGTAGTATACTTTGATGATATATTGTTTTTTAGCAGATCTTTGGAGGAACATTTGGAATATTTACGTGCTGTTTTTATTGCTCTACGTGATGCACATTTGTTTGGTAACCTTGGAAAGTGCACCTTTTGCACCGACCGAGTCTCTTTTCTTGGCTATGTTGTTACTCCACAGGGAATTGAGGTTGATAAAGCCAAGATTGAAGCTATTGAGAGTTGGCCGCAGCCCAAAACGGTCACACACGTGAGGAGTTTCCTTGGCCTTGCTGGATTCTATCGGCGTTTTGTGAGAGATTTCAGCACCATTGCTGCACCTCTCAATGAGCTTACAAAGAAGGATGTGCCTTTTATTTGGGGTACTGCACAGGAAGAAGCATTCACGGTATTGAAAGATAAGTTGACACATGCTCCTTTACTTCAACTTCCTGATTTTAATAAGACTTTTGAGCTTGAATGTAATGCTAGTGGAATTGGGTTAGGAGGTGTGTTATTACAAGATGGTAAACCTGTTGCATACTTTTCTGAAAAATTGAGTGGGCCTAGTCTGAATTATTCTACTTATGATAAGGAATTATATGCTCTTGTTCGGACTTTGGAAACATGGCAACATTATTTATGGCCCAAAGTATTTATTATACATTCTGATCATGAATCTTTGAAGCACATTAAAAGTCAAGCAAAACTGAACCGTAGACATGCTAAATGGGTCGAATTCATAGAGACTTTCCCTTATGTTATTAAACACAAGAAGGGAAAATAAAATGTTATTGCTGATGCATTGTCTCGTCGTTATACTATGCTTTCACAACTTGACTTTAAAATATTTGGTTTGGAGACCATCAAAGATCAATATGTGCATGATGCTGAATTTAAAGATGTATTGCAGAATTGTAAAGAAGGGAGAACATTGAACAAGTTCGTCGTTAATGATGGATTTGTGTTTCGTGCAAACAAGCTATGCATTCCAGCTAGCTCTGTTCGTCTTTTGTTGTTGCAGGAGGCGCATGGAGGAGGATTAATGGGACACTTTGGCGTGAAGAAGACGGAGGACGTACTTGCTACACATTTCTTTTGGCCGAAGATGCGACGGGATGTTGAGCGTTTTGTTGCTCGCTGCTCTACATGTCAAAAAGCTAAGTCACGACTCAATCCTCATGGTTTATATATGCCTTTGCCTGTTCCTAGTGTTCCTTGGGAAGATATATCTATGGACTTTGTTTTGAGTTTACCTCGAACAAAGAAGGGGAGGGATAGCATATTTGTTGTCGTGGATAGGTTCCCGAAGATGGCACACTTTATACCATGTCATAAAAGCGATGATGCTGCTAATGTTGCTGATTTGTTCTTTCGTGAAATTATTCGCTTGCATGGTGTGCCAAATACTATTGTTTTAGATCGTGATACTAATTTTCTTAGCCACTTTTGGAGATGTTTATGGGCTAAGTTGGGGACTAAACTACTTTTTAGTACTACTTGTCACCCCCAAACTGATGGTAAAACTGAAGTAGTCAACAAAACTTTGTCTACTATGCTTAGGGCTGTTTTGAAGAGTAATAAGAAAATGTGGGAAGAATGCTTGCCTCATATTGAATTTTCTTATAATCGTTCATTGCATTCTACTACTAAGATGTGCCCTTTTGAAATTGTCTATGGTTTCCTACCTCATGTACATATTGATTTGTTGCCTCTTCCATCTTCGGAGAAGGTTAATTTTGATGCTAAACAACGTGCTGAATTGATCTTAAAAATGCATGAGTTAACTAAGGAAAATATTGAGCGCATGAATGCTAAATATAAACTTGTTGGAGATAAGGGTAGAAAACGTGTTGTCTTTGCACCTGGAGATCTTGTTTGGTTACATTTGCGTAAGGATAGGTTTCCTAATTTGCGCAAGTCAAAGCTAATGCCACGTGCTGATGGTCCTTTCAAGGTGCTAGAGAAAATAAATGATAATGCATATAAACTTGGGTTGCCTGCAGATTTTGGGGTTAGTCCCACATTTAACATTGCAGATTTGAAGCCTTACTTGGGTGAGGAAGATGAGCTTCCGTCGAGGACGACTTCAATTCAAGAAGGGGAGGATGATGAGGACATCACTAACAAGGTTATACCCACAGCTCCAACTGACCCATATATAGGACCAATTACTAGAGCTCGCGCACGCCAGTTAAATTACAAGGTACTTTCGTTTGTTGGTAATGAATCTAATGTTCATGAGAATACGATGCTGCCTAAATTAGATACATTTGTCTTGCTTACAAATGAAGGGCCTAGATTGGACAAGAAGGATGAACATTGGAGCAAGATCAAGCATGGAGATGATGGCATGCGCAAGGGGAACAAGAATGGAGTTACAAGTGATGATTTCAGGACTTTGAAGCCACCATAATGAGTGCGTGAAGCCTTGGACGAAATATACAAGAAGCCACTTCATAAATTTCGTCCAGAGGCTATTATAGGTGTTGCGTCACCTTATTATTGGGCCAGGCCCATGTAATTTCGAAATACTTGAGTATAGGCTGTTTTTAGAGTCCATATGTGTGGGGAAATAAGAGTTAGGGTTGGTTTCAGACCCCTCCACCAAGGGCCACGAAATTCCCCCCTCTTTCCCCCATATATACAGCCCTTAGGGCGTCGTTTAGACTTTGGGTTTTGTTTAGATTAAAGTTTGCCATAGCTGCAACTTCGCGTACTTCATTTGTGTTCAATGACCAGACCAAGACGTCACAGAACTCCACTTGTTCAATAAAGTTTTCCTCTTGAATTCGCAATATCCAGATTGCAATCTCAGTTTCTTGCTTGTTCTTCGTTTGCCTGCAGGAAATAGACCTTCGTGCTCAGGTTGATCGTGCTCCGGCGTGGTCAATAACCTCTCGGAGTTGGTTTAGCGATTGCTAAGGCGCGACGTCCTCGCACGTTCGTAGTCGGATCGTCAAAGTCGACTTCCTCCAAAACGATAGCCACCATCTCATCGAAAGACGGGACACCATTGCCTCTGTCATTACCAAGAAATGAAAGTACCTGGTAATTTAATTGGCGTGCGCGAGCTCTAGTAATTGGTCCTGTATATGTGTCAGTTGGAGCTATGGGTGTAACCTTGTTAGTGATGTCCTCATCATCCTCCCCTTCTTGAATTGAAGTCGTCCTCGACGGAAGCTCATCTTCCTCACCCAAGTAAGGCTTCAAATCTGCAATGTTAAATGTGGGACTAACCCCAAAATCTGCAGGCAACTCAAGCTTATATGCATTATCATTTATTTTCTCTAACACCTTGAAAGGACCATCAGCACGTGGCATTAGCTTTGACTTGCGCAGATTAGGAAACCTATCCTTACACAAATGTAACCAAACAAGATCTCCAGGTGCAAAGACAACACGTTTTCTACCCTTATCTCCAACAAGTTTATATTTAGCATTCATGCGCTCAATATTTTCCTTAGTTAACTCATGCATTTTTAAGATCAATTCAGCACGTTGTTTAGCATCAAAATTAACCTTCTCCGAAGATGGAAGAGGCAACAAATCAATAGGTGCACGAGGTAGGTAACCATAGACAATTTCAAAAGGGCACATCTTAGTAGTAGAATGCAATGAACGATTATAAGCAAATTCAATATGAGGCAAGCATTCTTCCCACATTTTCTTATTATTCTTCAAAACAACCCTAAGCATAGTAGACAATGTTCTGTTGACTACTTCAGTTTGACCATCAGTTTGGGGGTGACAAGTAGTACTAAAAAGCAGTTTAGTCCCCAACTTAGCCCATAAACATCTCCAAAAGTGGCTAAGAAATTTAGTATCACGATATGAAACAATAGTATTTGGCACACCATGCAAGCGAATAATTTCACGAAAGAACAAGTCAGCAACATTAGCAGCAACATCGCTTTTATGAGATGGTATAAAGTGTGCCATCTTCGAGAACCTATCCACGACAACAAATATGCTATCCCTCCCCTTCTTTGTTCGAGGTAAACCCAAAACAAAGTCCATAGATATATCTTCCCAAGGAACACTAGGAACAGGCAAAGGCATATATAAACCATGAGGATTGAGTTGTGACTCAGCTTTTTGACATGTAGTGCAGCGAGCAACAAAACGCTCAACATCCCGTCGCATCTTTGGCCAAAAGAAATGTGTAGCAAGTACGTCCTCCATCTTCTTCATGCCAAAGTGTCCCATTAATCCTCCTCCATGCGCCTCCTGCAACAACAAAAGACGAACAGAGCTAGCTGGAATGCATAGCTTGTTAGCACGAAACACAAATCCATCATTAACGACGAATTTGTTCCATGTTCTCCCTTCTTTACAATTCTGCAATACATCTTTAAATTCAGCATCATGCACATATTGATCTTTGATGGTCTCCAAACCAAATATTTTAAATTCAAGTTGCGAAAGCATAGTATAACGACGAGGCAATGCATCAGCAATAACATTTTCTTTTCCCTTCTTGTGTTTAATAACATAAGGGAAAGTCTCTATGAATTCAACCCATTTAGCATGTCTACGATTCAGTTTTGCTTGACTTTTATTGTGCTTCAAAGATTCATGATCAGAATGTATAAAAAATTCTTTGGGCCATAAATAATGTTGCCATGTTTCCAAAGTCCGAACAAGAGCATATAATTCCTTATCATAAGTAGAATAATTCAGACTAGGCCCACTCAATTTTTTAGAAAAGTATGCAACATGATAACCATCTTGTAATGACACACCTCCTAACCCAATTCCACTCGCATCACATTCAAGCTCAAAAGTCTTATTAAAATCAGGAAGTTGGAGTAAAGGAGCATGTGTCAACTTATCTTTCAATACCGTGAATGCTTCTTCCTGTCCAGTACCCCAAACAAAAGGGACATCCTTCTTTGTAAGCTCATTGAGAGGTGCAGCAATGGTGCTGAAATCTCTCACAAAACGCCGATAGAATCCAGCGAGGCCAAGGAAACTCCTCACGTGTGTGTCCGTTTTGGGCTGGGGCCAACTCTCAATAGCTTCAATCTTGGCTTTATCAACCTCAATTCCCTGTGGAGTAACAACGTAGCCAAGAAAAGAGACTTGGTCGGTGCAAAAGGTGCACTTTCCAAGGTTATCAAACAAACGTGCATCACGTAGAGCAATAAAAACAGCACGTAAATGTTCCAAATGTTCCTCCAAAGATCTGCTAAAAATCAATATATCATCAAAGTATACTACCACAAATCGTCCAATGAAAGCACGTAAAACTTCATTGATTAATCTCATGAAAGTACTAGGTGCATTAGTTGACCCAAAAGGCATGACTAACCACTCATATAATCCAAACTTAGTTTTAAATGTTGTTTTCCATTCATCTCCCAATTTCATATGAATTTGATGGTATCCACTACGCAAATCAACGTTGGAGAATATTATAGAGCCACTCAATTCATCAAGCATATCATCTAGCCTAGGAATAGGATGACGATAACAAATAGTAATATTATTAATGCCTCTATAATCAACACACATACGTGATGTACCATCCTTTTTTGGCACTAGAATAATAGGAACAACACAAGGACTAAGGGATTCGCGTAGATAACCTTTGTCGAGTAGCTCGTGTACTTGACGCATAATCTCCTTTGTCTCTTCTGGACTGGTACGGTATGGTGTGCGGTTGGGTAGCGATGCACCGGGAATTAAGTCAATCTGATGCTCAATCCCTCGAATAGGTGGTAATCCCGGTGGCACGTCTTGTGGAAAAACGTCAGCGAACTCCTGCAAAATGTTAGTGACAGCAAGAGGTAAAGAGGAAGGCACGTCCTCGAATGAAAATAATGCCTCTTTGCACACAAAAGCATAGCAAACAGATTTGCTAAAATCTAGCTCATCAATATCTGATTTGTTGGCAAGTAAACATGCACTTTTCAATTTAATTTCAGAAGCAACAGTAGATGGTTTATTATTAGGTTCCATTTGTTGCTCAAATTCTTTTGCCACAATCTGATTTTCACTCTTATTTTTCTCCTGTTTTGCTTTATTAGCTCTATTAATATAATCTTTCAAAATGGAATCAGGAGTCATAGGAAGTAAAGTAATATTTTTATCCTTATGAACAAGAGTATACTGATTGTTTCTACCATGGTGTACAGAATTTTTATCAAATTGCCATGGTCTGCCAAGTAATAAGGAACATGCTTGCATAGGTACCACATCACAATCAACATAATCAGCATATGTAGAGATACTAAAATGCACACAAAAGTACGTGTTACCTTAACCTTGCCGCTGTTGTTGAACCATTGGATGTAGTAAGGATGTGGATGTGGTCTTGTGGTGAGAGAATGAAGCTATGCTTGCACGTTTTATGGGTGGATTAAATAGAGAGATTCACACCATTCTAGAGTATAAAGATTATAATAATATCACTTGTTTATTCCATCTTGCTTGTAAAGCTGAACGTGAAGTGGATGATCGACAGGCATTGGCGCGGACTAACTTTTCTGCAGGTCGACCTTCATCATGGACACCGCGTGCATCATCTACTTCCATACATTCTACTACACCGACACCTCCATCAGTTGTTACCTCCAGCCGCGATACAAGGAAGTAGGCACTACCACCATTATCTGCCAAGAGCACACCTATTGGGCCTGCACAGAGTTCTTCTTCTTCCATGGCATCAACAGGGCACACCAGTGATATTATTTGTCGTCGTTGTAAGGGAACAGGACATTTTGCGAGAGAATGCAAATCTCATCGTGTGATGATTGCTACTGAGGATGGTGGATATGAGTCCGCTAGTGACTATGATGAGGAGACTTTGGCTCTTATTACACGTGAAAAACACGGCGGAGACGATTCTGATCATGAGACGCAATACATGGCTCCTGAAGATGCTGACAGGTATGAATGTTTAGTTGCTCAACATGTTTTGAGTGTGTAGGTTAAATGAGCTGAGAAAAATCAGAGGCATAATTTGTTCCATACAAAGGGAGTTCTAACTCCCAAGTAAGATATATATCAGGAACATATCTACCCTCAAATGGTGGAATACTCAATTTCAGTTTAGGAAGCTGGTCATGTACCTGAGGTGGTGGTGCAGCCCTATCGTTGCGATGATATGCATGAGGACGACCTGGTGGTGGTGGTGCTGGTGGTTGCACGTAGTTCTGATTTTGGTCAACCTCATCCTCGTAATGGTCCTCCACCTCTGCAGTAGCAGCAGGAGCTACAGAAACATCAACAGCGGCACCAGAAGTTTGACCAGGCTCAAGGGGAACGCGCTGTGCTCGTCCCACTTGATTTGGAAGGCGATGTTGTTGTTGTTGTTGTTGTAGAGGTGCAACAGCTGCTGCAGCCGGTGGTGGTGGAAAACGCGAAAGCAATTCAGCGAACTTCTTATCGAGCTTTGTTTTAAACGTCTTCTCCATGCCATCTATCTTCTCCATGGCCTCGTCAAATCTGTTTAGCACATCTTGCACCTGTACACTCATCATTTGCTGAAACTTATCATGAAGCTCCTTATTCGTCAAGTTCTCCCAGTCAGTCTCGTTGGCTTGTGATCCTAGCATGGTTAGGAGCAATAGAAACACACAAGAATATGATCCTACAAACTACTAGAAAATGGTGGTGGTCGGGCGTCACAAATCCGTCAAGCAAATCTCAAATTCTTACCAGTTCTTACCCAGTAGCAGGTGGTGATCGGCAACCGTGGTAGTCAAAACTCTCAAAGGTTGGATAAAGTGATTACCAGGGAGAGTCAAAACGCACGACTTTGATGTATGTGGAGCTGGGAAGGCTTATAAGATGGTAGGAAAAAGGGTAAGCAATAATCAATTAAGAGATGCAAAGTTGAATAAACGCTCAACGACGGTACTGTGCTGGTCCTAGGCTAGACCGTGCTAGAGACGCGAGCCTAGAACACTAACAAAATCACGGCGCAGCACGTAAACAAGGGAGGAGCACACTCTGAATTTTTTTCCTCATTTTTTGCACTTTTTTTCCTCTTTTTTTTTTTGCTCTGCAACAATTGTTTTTCGAAAAAGTCTACAAATGGTCTAAAAACTGCCTAGCCAGAATTTTCCAGACTATTTTTTTTGAGTTTGGAACTATTTTTCTACTGCGGGTAGCACGGATGTTTGGGAGTCCTTCTCCATCACAACTCGGAGTATGGGGTGATCTAGAAATCCAAAACAGAGTAACAAAATACTGGACTCGGAATAGGACTGGTGGCGGAGATGAATCTGGTGGAACTCGGACTGGTGGCGGAGATGAATCTGGTGGAACTCGCACTGGTGGCGGATATATGTTGCTGGTGGACTTGGATTGGCGTGATGGCGACAGATATGTGGTGGCCTATATGGACTCAGATTGGCGGTGAATATGTGGTGGTGGTATATGGCAGCGGTGATGAAGTTGGTGCGGTGGTGGTATATGGCAGCAGCGATGATGATGATGCGGTGGTGATATATGGCAAGGGCGGCGTGATAACCTGTGAACAGAACTTGGAACTCTAAAGGACTAGACGCTAAGACCAGCAACTTGACACGATGATGCAACCGCAAATTCAACAAAGCAAATACAGAAAAGATTATGCAAAGGCTCAGATTGGTTCGGATGGGATGCACTAACCCTAATTTTTTTGGCTTTTTCATGGACTATAGGTATGAAGAACACACTCGATCTAAACTACGAAAAACTGTAAAATCTCACCGAGCAACCTGGAAATCTGATACCACTTGATAGAGGCTAAGGTGTCCCGTCTTTCGATGAGATGGTGGCTATCGTTTTGGAGGAAGTCGACTTTGACGATCCGACTACGGCCATGCGAGGACGTCGCGCCTTAGCAGTCGCTAAACCAACTCCGAGAGGTTATTGACCACGCCGGAGCACGATCAACCTGACCACGAAGGTCTGTTTCCTGCAGGAAAACGAAGAACAAGCAAGAAACTGAGATTCCAATCTGGATATTGCGAATTGAAGAGGAAAGCTTTATTGATCAAGTGGGGTTCTGTGACGTCTTTGTCTGGTCGTTGAACACAAACGAAGTACGCGAAGTTGCAGCTATGGCGAACTTTAATCTAAAAAAAAACCTAAAGTCTAAACGACGCCCTAAGGGCTGTATATATGGGGGAAAGAGGGGGGAATTTCGTGGCCCTTGGAGGAGGGGTCCGAAACCAACCCTAACTCTTGTTTCCCCACACATACGGACTCTAAAAACAGCCTATACTCAAGTATTTCGAAATTACATGGGCCTGGCCCAATAATAAGGTGACACAGCACCTATAATAGCCTCTGGACGAAATTTATGAAGTGGCATCTTGTATATTTCGTCCAAGGCTTCACACACTCATTATGGTGGCTTCAAAGTCCTGAAATCATCACTTGTTACTCCATTCTTGTTCCCCTTGCGCATGCCATCATCTCGATGCTTGATCTTGCTCCAATGTTCATCCTTCTTGTCCAAGCTAGGCCCTTCATTTGTAAGCAAGACAAATGTATCCAATTTAGGCAGCATAATATTCTCATGAACATTAGATTCATTACCAAGAAACGAGAGTACCTGGTAATTTAATTGGCGTGCGCGAGCTCTAGTAATTGGTCCTGTATATGTGTCAGTTGGAGCTGTGGGTGTAACCTTGTTAGTGATGTCCTCATCACGAGCTGCCCTCAGGGCGGCACGTTATCAGCAGGCGTTGCAGCGGTACCACTGCGGTGACGTCCACGTGAGAACACTTGAAGTTGGTGACTTGGTCCTGAGGCGGGTCCTCTCTCGTGAGGGGTTGCACAAGCTCTCGCCCATGTGGGAGGCCCCGTTCAGAATCACCCGTGTCTCTAGGCCTGGTGCTGTGCGCCTGGAGTCGCAGGATGGGATACCTATCCAGAATTCCTGGAACATCGAACACCTCAGGAGGATCTACCCGTAATCAAGGCTCCGTGCCCGTGAAGGTCTCCGCCCGTGACACTCTCACTTAATAATGAGTTAGGGCTGTACACGCTTCGGAGTCTCCTGTGCGTTGCCTACGGGCCCTCAGACGGGGCTCCCACCCACGCCCCAGGGACTACTGTTGACGTCCTGGGAACTAGGGTACCCAGACTTGCCTGTCTACGGGTCGCAACGCGCTCCTACTACGGCCTGGTATGGCCCAGCTAATCGACCAGCTGTCCAAGACCCTCGCGAGGGGGCTAAGCCTCGCGAGGAGAACGACGTCAAGACCCCCTCAGGAGCGGCCTCGGCAAGGTGCTCCGGTGGGGCGGAGAATCCAAGGCCAAGCCTGCCTCAGGAGGAGGCAGTGATGTCAGCAATGACGCACCGCGCGAGTGTCCGCCAGCGGCGCAGTTGCTATTTTGGTGCAAGGGGGACAGCGCAGCCGCAGGTTCCCGAGGAGCGGGGCAAAGGTTTCCCCATTGGTGCAACAAGACCGAAGACCGCAAGGACGACAAGGAGGATGTCACCGTCGAGCCCACCACCGCGTCACCGCCTGGTCCTTTTGCAGGCGAAGACTGCTTTTGTCAGGGTAGGAACGTCCTTGTGTTCCCGCTTAAAAATGGCCGTTGTGGGATCCCTTCCCGCCTAAACATTTCGGGGGAAGAGGATCGTGGCCGCCTATATAAGTAGCTAGGATTCCCACTTTGAAAGGGATCGATCCACACACTCTGCCACCACGCATGGAGCAAGAACACTTGCCTCTTGCACCTCCTGAGCTCACCTCCTAAGCTCGGGAACCATTGTACTAGTTCATGTTCCAGCCCTCCCAAGGCTAATCCACCAAAGCAGGAAGTAGGGTCTTACACCACACGGTGGCCCGAACCTGGGTAAACTCTTGCGTGTTCTATCTGTTGTTTGCTTGAATTCCTTCACCTTGACAAGAGCGAGGCTCTAGGTAGACGCGAGCGGGAGAGATCTTCGTTCACGCCCCTGTGTTCGAACTTCTTGGGTTTTGCGGAGCCCTAAATCCGACAAAAAGAGCGAGAGATTGACACAATCCTAACTGATTGATCGAAGAGTGCACCAAAAAAATGGACTAGGTAGCACGATCAATCTTAGAATGATGATTTGGTAACCAGCACTAGGAGTATTGATTCCACACATCACGATTCACTTGTCAGTATCCCGGTTACAATAACTCGGAGACCGTGGAATGAACAATGATGGCGAGAAGTATCACTGTATCAAAAGTTTATAGGAGTTGGTGCAATTCCCATGACATTCTTGACATAAAGATGGTAATACTCCAAGGTAGAAGAGATTACAAGCTGGATTAGGATTCTTCATCTGCGGAGTACAACTTCTTTGACCCAATCCTGGATATGGATAAGGTACTGGAGTTTGTTTCTCCTAGTCATTCTGAGATTAAATGGCTTGACGGACCACAAGAGTAAAAGGCATCGATGAACACGAATGCACAACTACTCTTGTCTATCAATTGATAGACGAAGGCCAGAATACCACTAAAGAGGGACAACTCAAAGGAACATAAGATTTTTCTGAGTTGTGAATGCATGGATTTTCATGTCGAAATCGTTCAACATATTTTCTTCCGGATAACACATGCAGAAAGGTAGAATTGGCAGAGTCACAAATATAACGCAGAACTCATCAACAACACTCTGGTTGTGATCTTTCGTTTCAATGAGGAACTTCTGCCATAAGTTCATGGTATTTGGAAGAATGACATACCACAGACCTCGAGGGCTATCACAAGGTTACTAATATCCTAAAGGAACGAGCAAGCACTATCAACACGAAGTAAGTAGGGTGATTCTTGGGTTCATGAACCCAGAATAGAATGCCTACTAACTAAATGGCATCACGGCATGCTTTCGAGAATAATGGCCAGAATCATCACACTGAGAACACAACACAATGTTGTTTTACTGGGTGATTATCTAAGACGCTTAGGGCCATAATAATAGCTCCAACATATATGCCAAGGCAACGGAGTACCTCAACACACCAACTAGTGTGGTTAATCTGGCCTAAAAGGACATTAAAAACGGGAAGGAATGATTTGCAAATGCATCAGATTGTTTAGAAACCTGGGGTGACTCGGAGAGCATAACGACTGTAAATGCTCAAAAAAGACTTGAGACATCGTGCAAAAAGATGATGGCATAACCACCTAACCTCACAATAACAAGGTTCCGAGACCAACTATCAACACACGGATGTAGTAGAAACTGAACTGAGGGTTGAATCCACAATTAACGTGATCCTGATAGACAGAAGAGAAAGCCTAGTTCCTTAATCCCCGTAGAAACAATAGGATGACTCGGATAAGAAGGGCATAGGGTAAAGGAGTAAAAGAGCCTTACGTTCCCTTCCACAATCAATTCCCTTAATATAACTAAAGAGTTTCTAAACACGACTTTGACCAGTTTGGCTTGGTAATCCTACAGGCAGTCAGGCTCTGATACCAAAGCTGTCAGGACCCCGATCCTAAGTCACACCGATCTAGCATGTAACACATCATATCACTTTGCTGCCTCACGCACGGTATCCCCACGGGTGCCACCTTACCTGGTCTGGGACCGTTTGCGTATTTTGGCTCACGTATATGATAGTGTTGCTAGCATCCATATGACAGAGAACCCGAGCTAACATGACTAGTTGTAAACCAAAAGTGCCGCTAAAATACACGGACATGCATACATGACCCAGCAACGAACTTGTCGGTCATCAACGTATGAACCCAAGTCGTAGCAAGCTACAAGGACTTAAAGGAACAACGCGTGACATCTCCCTGAAGGGACAGACACAGGAATGAAGAAGGACACATGCTGGCTAGCCTATGTGTTCCGGAGCAGTAGCAAGCTACCAAGGATCAGTGGAAGCACTAGGAGGCATTTCCCCATAAGATAGGCTACCAAGGGTAAACAACTAGGTGTCGGATCCCACACATACCAAGCATTTCAAATCATACACACAATATGCTCGATATGTGCAAATACAACATGGCATCACAACAAGACTCTATAAAACAAAGCATTTATTCATTAGGCTCCGAGGAGCCAAATATTACAAACATGGGTCTCATGACCCAACATACAGAGCATACAAGCAACGGAAGCATAACATGTCTGAGTACAGACAACTATAATGAAAAAGGCTGAGAAGCCTGACTATCTACAAGACCCTCCCAAGGGTACAAGATCATAGCTGAGGTAACAAGCTAAACGTCGAAATCCACGCGGAACCACTAGTGAGAATGAAGTCTTTCTGCAAAACATAAATTAAGCAAACGTGAGTACAAATGTACTCAGCAAGACTTACATCAAAATTAGCTACATATGCATCAGTATCAAAAAAGGGGTGGTGGAGTTTGACTGCAGCAAACCAACTTTGACTCAGTGGCTATCCTGGTCTACGACTGCAAGTAACTCTTTTGAGGTGGCGCACACGAGTCCACATATTCAGCAAATCAATACACCACTATGGATCCGCTCCCGTCTCCCTACGAGAAGGCCATCCATAGCACTAACGCTTATCTTGCGCATTTTAGAGTATCCACTTTCACTTGTCTATGTACCACGTAAGCATCCAAGAGGTCCATAACCGCGGACCCGGCTATTCGAATAGATCATGTTAACCCTGCAGGGGTGTACTTCTTCACACACGCTCTCGCCACTTAACGCCATGTACACGTCGTGTATCTCGGCAACCTTCAAGCGGAAGCCTGGCGAGGGTGTCGACCATGACCTGACTAACCACACAAGACTCTAGTCCAGGTCTATCGCCTAGTCGGGTTCCATCCGCAAGGAGATTCGGCCGGGGTGTCGCTCACGGCCCCAAATGATGTGTACAAGGTTCCCAAGCCCACCAAACGGGTGGCGCTTGGTACACCCGACCATGGTGCCTATTCTGTCCCAAGCCCACCTGTACCGGGTGCCACTTGGTAGACTACTAACACTATCTACAAACACCAGAAACTTGTTGCAACTCCTTGACATAGATCGAGTTGATTAATAAGCCGAGAGGGGCACTTAAGCATTCCAATGCATGGTAGTAGCTAGTAATTGGACAACTTACACAGAACTCAGTTCTTAAGGATGGTCCAGTGAGACAACCCACCATGTACTCCTACATGGCCTCTCACCACTACCTTTACCAAATCATGTTCACACACTTAGCTCTCAACAGTAGGACATGATGACCACACTCCAATTCATCCCCAATGAATCAGACCTGACACAACTCTAAGCAACAGTAGGCATAACATGCAAGCATCGATGAGTAGGCACAACATGGCTCAAACAACTCCTACTCATGCTAGTGGGTTTCAACTATTTACTGTGGCAATGACAGGTCATGCAGAGGAAAGGGGTTCAACTACCGCAGCATGTAATAGTTGAAACGTTATTGTCCTAATACAGTAAAGGAGAGCAGGAGCGAGAGAGTGGGATTGTATTGGAATGCTCAATGGGGGTTTGCTTGCCTGGCACTTCTGAAGATATCATTGTGTCTTCATCGGTGTCATCGATCACATATCGTCGGAACGTCGTCTACTGAGAGGGGACAAATACCGGCAATAGAGAAGGAACACAATCAATGCAATGCAACAATATGATGCATGATCATGACATGGCAATATGTTGTGGTTTGAGCTAATGCAACTAGCAACAATTTAAATGAAGTTGGTTTGAATCCGAGATTCAAATTCAACTCCATATGTGATTATTCAAATGTCATTTAATTTATTTGACCTGATCAGCAGGCATAAGTTGCTCAAACATGCATGATAATGCCATAAACAGATTCCTTGGATTTTTCTGATAATTGTTCATATATAAATCTTTTTCATCTGAGCTACGGTTGATTTTATATGATTTTTAGAAGTTTTGGATATTTTCTGAAATAAATAAATCATTTATGATTTATTTTAAATCCCAGAAAATATTTACTTCATCAGCATGACTTGATGATGATGTCAGCAGGTCAACAGGGGCTGGTCCAGGTCAAACCTGACCGGTGGGACCCATATGTCAGTGTCTAACTAACTAAGAGAGACTGTTAGTTCTAATTTAATCCTAACTAAAAGTGCCAGTGGGGCACGGGTCCACATGTCAGTGACTACTCTAGTTAACAGGATTAATTAGCACTACACTAACCCTAACCTAAATTAATTAGGGGCTAGGGCCCACTTGTCAACGACCCGGGGGAGGACAAACCCCCGGTCAAAAGGCCCAAACTGGCTAGCGGCTCGTCGGCGGCGACGACAGAGACGGCCGGGCGGCTCGGAAAATCGCTACGGGCAGGGGTTTGGCGCGCTGAGGGCACCAGTGCATAGCCCTTGCTCGACCGCATCAAGGGATGCACGTAGCGGCGCTTCCGGTGACCCGAATCGACGGCAGCGAACGAAACGGTGGCGGCCGGAGTTCGGGCAACGACGACTGTGGCGCTACGATGCACGGCAAGGCGAGCTAGTGGCTCCGTTCGTCTCCTGGGAGCTACCCGAGCACTATGACGAGCTCAGGTGCAGGCTACGGTGTTCGTAGCCACGGCGGCGATGAAGCACGGCTCCGGCGAGCTTAGGAGCTCATGGGGACGACAACTACGACGAGAGATGGACCACGGTGTCAGGGGGAACGGTGGCATAGCTCACCGCGGTTGCGACGGGCGTCGAAGAGGGCTCTGGGAAGTGTTGTGGCCAGTGAATAGACGACGGCAAGGACGAAGAAGAGGCGGCGATGGAGGCGACTAGGGCGGCGCTGTGCTGCTCCCGGTGTTGCGTGCATCGACGAGGAGAGGGAGAGCGAGACGACGGAGCTCGGGGATAGCTTGGGGTGTCGTCGGGACGGCGATGGCCGCGGTTGTGGCGAGCGGCGGCGACGAACCCGTTCGGGTGGGTGAGACAGAGAGAGAGATCCGGGGGAGAGGATGAGGACGAGGAAGAGTGAGAGAGCGAGGCAGGAGGTGTGTGGCGTCTCCAGGCACACCGGGGTAGCGGCGGGAAGCAGGAGGTGGCGCGGGCGTGGCCAGCGCGCAGCGAGCACGCTCCCCTGTCCTCCTGGCACGAGGACAGGGATGACTGGCAGGGGAGGCCCAGGTGGGCTGGGCCGCCAACTAGGCCGTAGTGGGGCGCCAGGTAAGTCCTTCTCTCTCTGTTCTAATTCTTTTTTGTTTTCTATTTTGTTTTGTTTTCTGTTTTGTAAATAAGGTACAAACCAAAACACTTTGGTTAATTCTGTAAAATTCTGTGGGGAATATTTGAATTACTTTCAAACCACAGAGCAAATTTCAGAACATTTGGAGCAACCAATATTTAATGGTAAATTTTAAACTCCAACTCAAATAACATTATGACTTAATTCAATGACCAAAATATCCCAAAAAAATGTGCATCATCTCTTGTAGAGGCTTCCACCTTTTTCCATAAATTATGAACATTTTATAAGGATATTTTGAGTTTTTTGAAAATATTTTGGTTGAACCTTTTTGAGTTATTCTGGTGCTAGGGTTTTAACATCCCCACTTCAAGTTTAAAGATAATTTAAACATGATGACATGATGAGCAAGCAAAGACAAGCAAGGGCTGATCTAGGGCTGTGACAGTAACAGATGAAACAAATACATAATAGAGGTTTCGTCCCACATGTTTGTGTTGATGCCCCATGGCACGTGTTACAAAGGGCCTTGCAATCCCCGAGTCAGCATAGCCAAGGACTCTTTAAGATGCAACTCCCAGTGTAACATCGACCATGATAACCTCTCCACTAGATGTTGAACCCCCAACCTCATATCATGCACCCGCTGGAAGATTACCTAAGAGCTACTTGAATCCCACCTATTAATTCCCGAAGCTTTCCGGTTATGCAATCTGGTGTTGGGGAAAGAGGGGAAGAACAATATCTCACCCAACTAGCAATACCTACATCCAGTTGTATCGATCCGTCAACACATAACCAGGCACCTTTGGAAACCGTTTACCTCGGACCTTCGAAACGCATCCACTATACTAGATGTGGCAATACTCCCGAACTATCCACCCAGTACTGGGTGACGTCGGGGTTATCTCACCATTAGACACGCATAGAAGGATTTTCGATGTCGGCCACACTCTGGTATTCTAGAACTGCAACAATACAATTGTGACGACAACACCTCGGAGCTCAACTCCCCGGGACACTGCCACAACCCCTAAATGACAGGAGGCACCAAGAACAATGTTCTCGTCACAAAGATATCGAAACAATCCAAACAATACCTGCATGATCCTAATTTGTTTTTGGTGAAAATTGAGGATAGTGATGTTAAAACAACGTTAGGAGTCCTCACCAGAGCGTCGAAGGGGACAAGAAGTAAAAAGAAATCCTACTATCCGATATATATATAGGACTCAAAACATTTTGTGTGTGTCTAGACACAACCGACAGTGGCTCGATCAATCAGGGGCTCCTACATCGGAGAAGGCTCTGAATACCAACTTGTAAATCCCAGGATGCAACTATAGATCTTACGTTTCGAGGCACGAGTTAGAGGCATAATCGCATTCCGGAATGACCGCAAGTGTGGTATCTTTGCACAACACATGTAATGAACAGGGATGAAAGAGATACAATAGTTGGCTTACACTAGCCACGTCACACAATTAATTCAACATTCATACATTCATGCAAATAACACAGGGTCCGGCTATGGATGAAATCAAACGAGAAAAGATACCACAACCACAAGTTCTGATCGCCCCTAGTAGGAACCACTACTGATCGTCGGGATACGTCACATACATACGACCACACTCTTCATCGAACTCCAAGTGAAGTTCTTGTCCATCTCCTGCATCGTACTCAGTTGTACCTGCATCTGGTGTGTGTTGTAATCTGTGAGTCACAAGGACTCATCAATCCCATTCCCGGGTATCAAAACTAACAAAGCCTTTAGGTGTGGCGAGGTAATAAAGTGTCTGCAGCAAGCACTAAGCAACTAGCTTACGAATTCAGAGCGAGATGAGGATATGTGCCAACGGTCGCCAAACATGATCAATAAGTGATCCTAGCTACTCACGTTCATGCATAACCCTATCGTGTTCACTTTTCGAAAACCCTTCGAAAAGAGACCATCAGGGTTACTCATAGAGGCAGTGTATTCTTAAGGATATGGTGTCAAGTTATCTACAACCGGATATTAAAAAATTCCCATCTACCACATAACCGCGGGCACGGCTTTCGAAAGTTCATAACCCTACAGAGGTGTCCCAACTTAGCCCATCACAAGCTCACGATCCGCGGAGTCGCAACTCCATGTTGGTAAGACCCGAGTATTCTCGGAATCCCGTGCTCATGATATTTCTACAAAGGTCAAACTAATCCAGCAAGACCTCCCGGCGTACCGACACCCTGATAGTAGCCACATGCATCTCGTCTCAGGACACGACCGGATAAGCACTACGTACAACAACCAAAGACCCCAGAAAATTGGTGGCACCGCAAGTGGCTCTAGTTTGGACCAACACTCATGAGGAGCACTAGTCCGGATTGTTGATTAAGAACTCGGGTTAATTACTCCCTATGCTAGTTTTAGTTGTTAGGCAAATGTAGTACCAAAGTTGGGTCTTGCTGGAAAAGCTTTAAGCAATGCGAGTTATCAAGGGGGACCCATAAACCCCAACCGTGTTAGGAACGCAAAAACAAGGAACATAACACCGGTTTCTCGGGTACTAAGGTGGCATGAGTGGAACAAAACACCAAGCAAAAGGCCAAGCCTTCCACCCAATACCAATATATATTTGTGTTATCCCAATAAAACAAGTCCAAAACATGGAGCAATCTTCCAACTTCACCTGCAACTAACAACGCTATAAGAGGGGCTGAGCAAAAGCGTACTTAGCCAATCAACGGTTTGCTAGGAAGGCAGTTAGAGTGTTTCATGGCAACATAGAAGGCTGACAAGAAGAATGGGCATCAAGGCATAACTAATAGAGTGAGACAACTAGCAAAGCAAAGGTAGATGTGATATCGGGGAACGGTCATCTTGCCCGAGATCCCGCAAGGAAGAAGATCGAGTTCATGAAGAAGATAAACAGAAGTAGTCGAATGGATCTCATAACTCCGGAACGAAACCGAAGCTAACGAGAGAAACAAACCGGAAAGAAGCAAACAACATGGTAAACACACAAGCATAAACATGGCATGATGCACAACGAAAGATGATGCATGTCCGATTTAAATATGCATGGCATGGCAAAGTGCACAAACAAAACTACAAGTTAAGTGGAGGTCAATATGCAATGAGTGGCATATTGACGAAACACCACATCTAATTATTTAGTTTGATCTCGGTTAGGTACATCACAAGTTTAAATGTTATTTTAAACATGGCAAAAGGTGAAGCAAATGTAAACTACCTATCTGGGCAAGTTTAAATGAGGCCGGAATGAAAAACAACATTTCCGGAAAACCCTCGTGTGCATATTTTGAATTTGGTACTGTTCTGCCTATAAACATATTTTAAAGTTGTTAAATATCAAAATAAAGTGCACCAAGTTATTCTACACATTTTTCCACTCCATTTACATATAAAGTTTATTAAATTTGGAGCTACGGTTATTTAGTTATGAAATAAACCATTACAACATGGTATTATCACAAAATTAAACAAACAACAAGTTAAATATTTTTTTATCAGGGATGAAAGTGGCATATTATTAATATACACAGAATTCTAAGCAATTTTCATATAAAGCTTGTTTTAAACTGATGCATGGTTCTTTAATTATTAAATGCATGAACAAAAGGGACTTTTCTGTAAAACTACAGCTACTGGATAATTAGACAAATTCGCAGGAGAGGGAAAAACATCCACGGGCCGAAATCTGGAGCAGTCCACTAGGCGCCGAAAAGAGTTTATCGCCTAGGGCGGGGCACAACGGGCGGAGCTCACCACTAGGCCTTTCAGGCCAGCCGATGCTGGGCTTGGAGCGGATCTGGGCCATGTTGGAGCTGGGCCTTGCGGTTGCGGGTCTGGCAGACCGGTGTGCCTAGGAGGCCCACACGATAGGAGAGGCAGGGGAGTGCGGTCAACGAAGCGGGCGAGCGGGGCGCCTCGACCTGGACGAAGCAGAGGGCGAGAGCGCTGGCAGCATGTCGATGCCGCGGGAGCGTCCGGCGGCGTCGACGCTTGTCGTCAGGAGGTGCAGGGAATGCCGGGACGGTCCCGATCTGGGAGGACCCGAGGCGGAGTAGCGGTTCACGGAGGTGGCTTGAGAATCTGGCGGCCATGGAGCTCCTGTGAACATGAGAAAGAGAGAGAGATCATGAGAGAACGAGAGAAAAGGGAGACAGGGAAGGAGAGGAGGAGGGCGACGGGGCTTGGCAGGGGTGGTCTCCGGTGAGGTTAGTCGGTGATGAGGGACTCGATCGGGAGCTCCTCTCCCGTTCCAGATCGAGGAGGCTGTGGCGAGAAGGTGGCCTCGATCCGATCTGGATCGAGCGCTGCAGGAAGCTCAGACGCACTGGTGGCCGTCAGATCTCCATCTGGTGGTCACAGACAGTGGATGGAGAGCTGATTTGGGGCCGGAGTTGATTTGGCAGCGGTGAAGGGACATATCCCCCTAGGGATTAGGGTTGGTCTAGTTTTGGCAGGGTTTCATCTGCTATTATAGCAGGTGGGTAAAAGGAGAGGGATTTGGATCATCAGATCAAAATAGGACGGTCGATAATAAAATGTTTTGGGAGTCCAAACAAATAACCGAAGGTATTTTAGGGATGTTTGGAGATGATCTGGACGCATTGGTAATGACAGAGCGATTCGGGTTTGGGGCAGCTTCGGACGCGCACGAGGGGCTCTTTGCACTGTGCAGAGAGGGGAACATTTAGACGAGAGGGGAAATCAATGACGAAGTGGTCTGATGAAAGACCACGGGGAAGGGTGGGTTTCATTGATCTCAGAGAAAGAGAGAAGAGAGCGGTCCGGTTAGTTTGGGAGAAGGTCAACAAAGACAAGCGGTCTGACAACAGGTCAGCGGAGAAGAAGCGAGAAGCGGCAACTCCGATCGACTACTAGTTTTATGAAAACATGCGAATGCAAGCAGGTGATGCGATGATGAAATGCAACAAACAAAAATAAAACACACGACGTCAACAGAATACATGGAAGTCCTCCGTATTGTCAGTCTTGGGGCGTCACACGTTCGATTTGGGAGCATCCAATGGTGCACACGTATGATCCGTGGGGTTTGGGTTCTGGCCATTTAGAACGCACGACTCAGATCGCGCGCGCAGCAATAAAATGATGTATTGAAGTTTCGGAAACAAACATTCGGTGAAAACTGGTGAAAACCAAGAAAAAATGATGTTTTGAAGTTAAAAAAAATTCAAAAAAATGTGGGGTGTTAAGAGGATGATGTTTTATTGCCACGCAAAATTTCAAGTTGAAACACATTACGAGATGTGACCTATGGAAAAGACAAAATCAGTGTTGAATAGTGATGAGTAGTAATGTCACTATTCAGGGCGGAATTTGTCTTTTTCATAGCTCACATATTGTAATATTTTCAAGTTGAAATTTTGTGTCACAATAAAACATCACCTTCTTAACATCCCACATTTTTTTCTATTTTTATGAAACTTTAAAATATGGTTTCCACGAAGTTTTCATTGAATATCGGCTTTCGTGAGTGAACCGTGTGCTACTTGAAAACATTTGGTGAGAAGAATCTCGGTTTTTAAATCCCCGTAAATCCAAAACTAAGCTGAAAATCGTGAAACCTACTATGGTGTCACGACATGGCACTTATATGTCGAGGAATTATTTCGTTCATTGTGGCGCATGTTTTATTACAAGCCTCTTACAAATCGGAGCTTCTCTCAAAGAAGCCTCGTGGTTCCGATAGGGAAATATGTGTCCCCCTTGTGGGTGAAACGTAATCATTGTCTCTTTTCGCCTTGTATTTTCTTCTACGGGCAACATGGAACGATAGGATATTCGTGCTAAAATTTAAACTTATTCAGGGTTCGTTTGGCCTTTTTATACACTAATTGAGTTTCCTAGGGATTTAATGTCCATAATTCAAATCTGAACTACAAATACCTTCTCGAGTTCACCAAAATGTCTAGAAAAATTATACATGTGTCCTTGGGTGCATGTTTAGGTCCCATGCCAGGAATGGGAACGAATTACAACCGTACCAGTGTCATGGCTCATCCTCAAACATTTCGAATCTCAGTTTTTAAGTCCCCATAAATCATAAACTCACCAAAAAGTGATCAAAGGTGGCATGGTGTCACGTCATGACACATATATGTCGTGGTAAAAACATTGTCCAATTTGGGCCAAGCTTTATTACAAACCTCTTACAAAAATTGTTGCTTCTCTCAAAGAAGCCTCGTGGTTCTGATAGGGAAACGTGCTCCCCTTGTGGGCGAAACGTAATCACTGCCTCTTTTCGCCTTGTATTTTCTTCCACGGGCAACATGGAACGACAGGATATCCGTGCTGAAAGTTAAACTTATTCAGGGTTCGTTTGGCCTTTTTATACACTTATTGAGTTTCCTAGCCATTTAATGATCATAATTCAAATCTGAACTACAAATACATGCTCAATTTTACCAAAATGGCTAGAAACATTATACATGTGTCCTTGGGTGCATGTTTAGGTCGCATGCCAGGAATGGGAATGAATTACAACCGTACCGGTGTCCTGGCTCATCATCAAACATTTTGAATCTCGGTTTTTAAGTCCCCATAAATCCTAAACTCACCAGAAAGTCATCAAAGGTGGCATGGTGTCACGTCATGGCGCATATATGTCGTGGTAACAACATTGTCAATTTGGGCCAAGCATTATTACAAACCTCTTACTAACTAGAGCCTGTCGGAACCCTCGTGGTTTCTATAGGGAAACGTGTCCCCTTGTCAGCCAAACGATAATCACTCCCTCTTCTAGCCTCGTATTTTCTTCTACACGCGACACGGAACAACTGGAGATTCGAGCTGAACTTCGAAATTATTCACGGTTCGTTTAACCTTTTTTATTCATTAATTCAATTTTCTAGGCATTTAATGTCCCTCATTCAAATCCAAACTACAAATACATGCTCCAGTGCACAAAAATGGCTAGAAAAAACGTACATGTTTCCTTGGGGTAAATGTTTAGGTCCCATGGAACGAATGGGAACGAATTCAACCGTCTCGTCGTCCTGGCTTGGCCACAAACATTGTGAATCTCGATTTTTAAATGTCTGTAAATCCAAAACTCACCAGGAAGTCATGAAACTTAGCATGGTGTCACTACATGGTTCATATAATTTTCCAATTTGGGCGAAGCTATATTACAAGCTTTTCACAAACCGGAGCCTATCGCAACCCTCGTGGTTCCGGTAGGGATACATGCCCCTCTTGTGGGCGAAACGATAATTGCTGCCTCTTCTCGCCTTGAACTTTGTTTTCTACAGGCAACGTAGAATAACAGGAGTGTCGGGCTAAAATTTGAAACTGTTCAGGGTTCGTTTGGCCATTGTATATATATTACTAACTACTAAGTTTTCTATGCATTTAATGTAGTCCATAATTCAAATTTGAACTACAACCACATGCTCCAGTGAAGCAAAATGGGTGGGAAATCATACATGTGTCCTTGGGGGCATGTTTAGGTCTCGTTTAAGGTATGAGAATGAATTACAAACTTGTCGTCGTCCTGAAACAATGAGAATACCGTTTTTTAAATCCTAGTAAATCAAAAACTCACCCAAATAACATGAATCTTGGCATGGTTTCATGACATGGCACATATATGTCGTGGTAAAAAAAATCGTCCAGTATGAGAAGAGGCGCACACATTAGTAGCGAACGAAGTCCTTTTTGAAACAAAAAGCTGGCACTTAATATCACAAACGGTTGTATTATATTTACCGTGTCGAAATTTAACCATACTCGGTGGCGTGCGTGCAGTTGTCTGATTAGACGGGACGAGCGCGAGAAGTCCGTCGTGCAGGCTCGACGGGACGCGTGCGAGCAGTCCGCCACATAGGCTCGACGGGATGAGTGCATCCCGTCCACCTCGTAGGCTCGACGGGATACGCGCGAGCAGCAAGGCCACCCATGTTCACCGGGAAGCGAGCTCTTTGACCTCCATACACCAGCCTTCGCCCGCCTCGCTCACAACTTCTCCATTAAAGCACCTGGACGGAGGGTGTTTGCTTGTGATCCCATGGCAGCATTTTTCTTTGTTCGTGTTTTCAACTCGTATTCCACCCTAAATTGAATGGATAATTCGACCACAAATAAAATGGCAACGGATAATACGATGACAAATTTACAATGGCGTAGATAATAATTGTCTTACATATTCAAGATAATTTAAAATGCCACATGCGGCAAAGCCCGGAAGACGCGAGGGCAAGGGAAGAAGGAAATTGCAGACAACGATCTGGGTCGCTACTGTCTCTACTCGTCGATGGATCGCCGGGCGGCGAAATCCTCTAGCTCCTTCTTCAATTCCTCACGACTTTGCTTGAAAGCAGCCACAGATTCCTCCACCTCCGGCTCGCGCTCGATCGGAGCTTCCTCAAGCCACCCATCAGTTCCTCGACGACCACTTTCAGCGTCATCTCCGAGGCACTTCTCTGCTCATGCAACATCTTCCAGCCGGCGGCCTCCTCCTCCTTCTCGGCGACCAACTTGAGGAGCATTTCATTGTCTCCCATGAGTTGCTCGACGAGGCCGATCGCCTTGTCAACCGAGGCATCGCTGATCTTGAGCAGCTTCATCAAGCCGTCGACCAGCTCCTGCTGCGTAGTGACGCTAGCGAGAATGTCGTCGTCACCGGCAAAGGACTTCAGGAACGCCGGCTCATCGTGATGGCCGCCGTCGCGGATCCTCTTGTGAGAGCCCTCGCGTGCCCGTGAGAGCTCGTTCGATAGCTCCGCGGCGCGCCAGGACATCTCTACGGCGGTTGCGGCTTCACGGCGGGACCTCTCTAGTGCTTCCGTGGCCTTGGTCTTTGCTGCCTTGTTATATGTCCACCCTAAAGTCCTCCTATCGGTCATGGCGGAATGAATTGACAGAAAAAACGAGTTTTGTGGGTGATGAGGAGAGGAATTGTGAAGTAATTTTTGAGTGGGTAGTTTTTATAGCCCGGTGCTAAGTGTGAACACATATTAGTTTGATAGGTGTGAATGGATTTGCAATTACTTATTGTGTTGTAATAAGCAATGTGACGAGAAACAAGGTCAAAATTTATTGATGGTAGAAGGTTGACCATGTGGTTGCTAGCCGTTGAGGCGGCGGCGGCACGCTCCGCTCTGGCGTCCCTACGTGCGCTTTCCTTGCCATTGAGGCAAAGTTACAATGCCAACTGTTAATAATTCTTAATAATTGTCTTACATATTCAGGACAATTTGAAATGCCAAATGCGGCAAGGCCCAGAACACTCATGACCTACATATGCATACAATTATAATAAAATATAAGCTAAAAGGCTGAGCTGGCGGCCTTCTGATGATGGTCTTCTCGGACTCCATGATTCGCATAGCACCCTTGCGGTCGTTCACTCCGAGTGTCCCGACCCGCCTCCGCCTCCGGAGCTGCTGGCGCTGGGAGGCTCTTGGGGCTACTTGGCCTCTTCCAAAAGAGCTTGACAGCGTGCAATCACGTGCATGACAACTCCACGGAACCGCTCCATTTCCATGTCTCTGGCCTGGTAGCAAATTCCGTCGATCACCTGCATCCACAAGATATCACGTTGGCGATGTTCTACTTCGTCGGCAACGTCAACTCCGCCAGGGATGTGCTCGAGCCTAGCCACCACATCATTGGGATTGAGGTTGACACGGCCGGCGCGGGCAATGATGAAGCCGCAGGCTGCCTTTTTCTTGACTGATTCACAGAGGTCCTCTACCCATTACTTGTGGGGCATCAGGCTCTCACTGAGAAATGGTGACGGCGGTTCTTCGGGTGGGTCCTCAATCATGCCGCCGAGCAGAACTAGATCTTTTGCATGGTGGATGGCAAACTGCTCCTCACATCTCCTCTGCAATATGTTGATTGTGCTCCCAAGGACTATGATTCCGATATCGCTACCAATGGGCCATGGTGCCTTCACCGGCCGATGAAGCTCTTGCTCCCCGACCTGCTCCGGATCGTTCTCCTCGCCGAAGATGTAACACATGTAGGCGTCAACGTCGAAGCTTTTGATAGAGGCAAAGGTGTCCCATCTTTCGATGAGATGGTGGCTATCGTTTTGGTGGAAGTCGACTTGGAGGATCCGACTACGACGTGAGTGGACGTCGCGCCTTAGCAATCGCTAAACAAACTTCGAGAGGTTATTGACCACGCCGGAGCACGATCAACCTGACCACGAAGGTCTGTTTCCTGCAGGCAAATGAAGAACAAGCAAGAAACTGAGATTGCAATCAGGATATTGCGAATTCAAGAGGAAAGCTTTATTGATCAAGTGGGGTTCTGTGACGTCTTTGTCTGGTCGTTGAACACAAACGAAGTACGCGAAGTTGTAGCTATGGCGAACTTTAATCTAAACAAAACCCAAAGTCTAAACGACGCCCTAAGGGCTGTATATATGGGGGAAAGAGGGGGGAATTTCGTGGCCCTTGGTGGAGGGGTCCGAAACCAACCATAACTCTTGTTTCCCCACACATAAGGACTCTAAAAACAACTTATACGCAAGTATTTTGAAATTACATGGGCCTGGCTCAATAATAAGGTGACACATCACCTATAATAGCCGCTGGACGAAATTTATGAAGTGGCATCTTGTATATTTCGTCCAAGGCTTCACGCACTCATTATGATGGCTTCAAAGTCCTGAAATCATCACTTGTAACTCCATTCTCGTTCCCCTTGCGCATGCCATCATCTCCATGCTTGATCTTGCTCCAATGTTCATCCTTCTTGTCCAAGCTAGGCCCTTCATTTGTAAGCAAGACAAATGTATCCAATTTAGGTAGCATCATATTCTCATGAACATTAGATTCATTACCAAGAAACGAAAGTACCTGGTAATTTAATTGGCGTGCGCGAGCTCTAGTAATTGGTCCTGTATATGTGTTAGTTGGAGCTGTGGGTGTAACCTTGTTAGTGATGTCCTCATCATCCTCCCCTTCTTGAATTGAAGTCGTCCTCGACGGAAGCTCATCTTCCTCACCCAAGTAAGGCTTCAAATCTGCAATGTTAAATGTGGGACTAACCCCAAAATCTGCAAGCAGCTCAAGTTTATATGCATTATCATTTATTTTCTCTAACACCTTGAAAGGACCATCAGCACGTTGTGACGCCCGAAGACCGACGTCCCAGAAGATTCCAGAAGATTCTCGAAGTTCCAGACGTTCCGGGCTGCCCGTGTGTTCTTTTGTGCTTGTGTTATTTATTTTTGCATTGCATCATGTCATCATGCCATCATGTCATTTTTTTTATTTTTGCATCTCAACTTAAATAAATCGTGTGGACCTTCGGTCCATTTAAATCGAGGGAGGGTGACTTCTCTTTATAACATATAAAAGCCTCTCAATATTATTGGGGAGCTATATTTATAAATATTCCATTCCTTGGAATCACCTATAACACAATTGCACCATTCTTCAATTTTCTTTTATCCAATTCAACTTCTTTTCTTCCTTTGAGGCCTTTTAGTAAAATTGAGTTGCAATTTTACTTTATCCATGGATGTTCCGATTCTGCCCATAAATCACATTTAGTGTGTGGGGTCACCTTCTATTTTTTCAACTCTTTTGAGGTTCTTTTGGATGGGTTTAAAAAATTCAAACATGTCGAGTTATTTTCAACATGTTTGGATTTTACTTCCTCTAGAAAACCTTAGGCCATTTTGTTAAAATTCCTCATATTTTTATGAGTCTAAGAAGATTGGCCTCCTGCCAAAATTCTGTTCCTAACCCCAGTTTCTTTTTCTCCCTCTCTTGCTTCCTTGTTATTTTTCTGTTTTGGTTAATTGGCTGCCAAACCGGTGCTCCAGCCGCAAGCCCAGCCGCACCTTCTAGCCTCCGGCCCAACTCCCTCCTGGCCCAGGCCCACCAGCCAACTCCTCTAACCCTAGCGATCTCTCCAGCCTCTTCCCTCGCTCTCGCCTCTTCTCCCGATTCCCAGCGCCGCCGCCGCATTCTTCTCGCAGCCTCTTCCCTCGTTCGAAGCCAGGGGCCCGATTCCCTCGTAATCCCTTCGCTCACTCCCAGCGCCTCGACCCCCCCGAGCCGATCCTCTTCTCCTCGCTCCTCTCTTCCCTCGACCCCGCTTCCAGCGCCCCTCCTTCTCCAGTCCGACAGCGCGGGCGCGCCCCTCCTCTTCGACGAGCACCTCTGCGCCTCGCCTCCAGGCTACCAGCGGCCGCGTCCGGACCCGTCCCTGCCTCAGCATCGCCGAGGCCAGGTCCTCTGGCCTCTCCTCCGCCATCTTTCCTCCGGCGCCAGGTCGCCCGCGAGGCCGAGCACCCTCGAGCCGCCCTCCCGCCGGCTGGCGAGGAGCAGCAGCGCCGAGCGCCACCATCCCGCGCCCGACGCACGCTCCCTCCGTTCCTCCGGGCCCTCCTCCTTCCGCGACAGGAGCTCGCCGTGCGCCTTCCTCGCAAGTCCCTGCGACCGCGCCAAGTCCCTGCAACGCCCCAGCACGGCTCCCTCCGCGCGGCCCCTCCTCGAGCACCCCAGCGCCGCGACCCCTCCTCTTCTGCAATGGTGCCCCGCGGCTGGAGCCGCACCCTCGCCCCTACCGTCGCCAAGGCCGGCGCGCCCCTGCCTCGTCTCTTCAGCCCGCACCAGCGCCGTGCCTCTGCGCCCTTCCCTCCGACCAGGAGCCGCAGGCACCGGCTCGTCCCGCAGCGCCCAGGCCGCCGTGCCTCTGCCTCCTCCGAACAGCTCCACTGCGACGGCTCCGTCCTTTTTCCAGCTCGTCGTCGCCCGCAGCCTTTTTCCTTTTTTTTGTTGTTTGTTGCTGTTGTTTTCGCCAAGTGCTCCGCAGCCGCAAGAACGTGTACGACTACAAGGAGAAACGCAAGTTCCACGATGTGACAAGTACCTCGACGCACGGGAACGCCTACACAGCGATGCGACAAGTACCACTACTTCCACTACCGTCGCAAACGAGAACCCCAAGTACCACGACACCGACCCGAACATCTACGGGAAAATGAGCTCCGTGAATGACTACCGTCGCCGTGTACCACTACCGTCGCCGAGACCGCGAGTACCTCTCCGAACGGGATGTGAACGACTACACGTGTACCTCTACGTGAACAGCTAGTTCCTCTTCGGAAACGAGAACGACTCCTTCCTCTACGATCTCGAACCGCCCCGATACGCACGCTTCAAAGGTATAACGAGACGACCCCGTGGATGACTCGTGGAATGCTTGTTGTGTTGTATGAAATGTTTCCCTTGTGTGCACCGTGCCCGTTTCGTCCGTTTGTCATGCTCCTCGGTTGCCTCGTCACCGACCCGTGGGAACCCGGCAACGGGATCACCCCACCTTCATCTTGTTTCACTCGCTCTCCGTTACCTTTTGCACCGGTCTCTCAACGAGTTACCGGAACCGATATGATGCCGTTGCATCATTTTCGGATCGTTGCCGTGGCACCCTTTCTTTCCACCACGATGACTAATTCTCCTTTTCATCTATATCTCTTTTAAGTCAACCTTTTAATAATTACATAAAACTTGATCATGTCATCCGCATCATGTTAACAACCTTTGAATGTTTAATTGTTGTTGCTTTAAATTACTAAACATGCTCATGAGGATTTTCCGGATATGTTGTTGTTATTTTCCGGCCTCATTTAAAATGCCTAAATAGTGTAGTTTTATTATGCTTCACCTCTTGCCATGTTAAAAACATTTAATCTTGTCTTGTAAATAGCGAGAGTCCATTAAATAATTAAAATGTGGTGTTTCGTCAATATGCAACTCGTTGCATATTGATCTCCACTTAACTTGTAGTATTTGTTTGTGCACTTTGCCATGCCATGCATATTTAAACCGGACATGCATCATACTTGTTTGTGCATCGTATGCCATGTTTATGCTTGTGTGTTTACCGTGTTGTTTGCGTCTTTCCGGTTTGCTTCTCTTGATAGCTTCGGTTTCGTTCCGGAGTTGTGAGGATTCGCTCGACTGTGTTGCTCCGTCTACTTCATGGATCCGTTCTTCTCCCTTATGGAATCCCAGGCAAGATGACCGAACCCGGATACCATCACTATCTTTGCCTATTGCTAGTAGTCTCGCTCTATGGATTTGCCTCGATGCCCATGCCTTTCTTGTCAGCCTCCTATTGTAACCATGAACCTGTTTAACCACCCTACCTATGCAAACCATTGATTGGCTATACGTAGGCTTCGCTCAGCCCCTCTTATAGCATTGTTAGTTGCAGGTGAAGATTGAAGATGCTTGCTTCATGTTGAAGTTTGGTTGGGTTATATCACACTATATAAATGCTTAAATGAAATCATCTATATATTGGCAAGGGTGGAAGGCTAAGCCTTTTGCTTGGTGATTTGTTCCACTCATGCCGTTAGGAACCGTATAAACCGGTGTTATGTTCCTTGATTATGCGTTCCTAACACGGTTGGGGTGTATGGGACCCCCTTGATAAACCGCTAAGTGCTAAGTATTTTCCAGCAAGTCCCAACATTTGGTACTATTCGCCTAATAACTAATAAAACTTGCATAGGGTCTTGCAAACCCTCTTTTATTTTATTTCAACAACCCCGGGCCAGTGCTCCACATGAGTGTTGGTCCGAAACGGGGGTTCTGCGGGGCCACCACGAGGAAACTCGAGGTTTGGTAAAGACCTGTAGAATCGCCCATCCGATCGTGTCCTGAGACTAGATACGCGCGGCTACCTATCAGGGTGTCGACACGCCGGGAGGATTTGCTGGATTAGCCTTACCTTAGTTCGGTTTAACTTGAGCACGGGATTCCGAGAATACTCGGGTCTTCCCACTTTGGAGTTGCGACTCCGCGGATCGTGGGCTTGTAATGGGTCAAGTTGGAACACCCCTGCAGGGTTTGAACTTTCGAAAGCCGTGCCCGCGGTTATGTGGCAGATGGGAGCTTGTTAATATCCGGTTGTAGATAACTTGACACAATGTTCCAATACACTACCAGCGTGTGTACCGTGACTGTCAATTTTCGAATAGGGATTCGGAAGTTGAACACGGTGGGGTTATGTTTGGTGAGCTTTAGCTAGGATCACTTCGTGATCATCTCTGGACCCAGGCACTTCTCTTCTCGCTCTCTATTGCGTAAGCTAGTGCTAGTTGCTGCTGCAGACTCTTGTTGTTCCTTCACCTCTCGTTCTTTCTTCAGCCTTGTCCTCACCCAAGGCTTAAATAGTCATGTTACCCGGGAACGGGATTGCTGAGTCCTCTGTGGCTCACAGTTACTTCACCACACCAGATGCAGGTTTAGCCGAGTTTGAACCAGGAGATGGTTCAGTACTTCACCAGGAGCTCAATGAAGAGCGTGGCCGTCTGCTTGTGACGTTTTCGACGATCAGTAGTGGTTTCTACTAGGATTCGATCCTGACCTGTGGCTTTATGTTGTTTTGGTATCTTGCTTTTGGATCTTACCCTTAGATGGGCTGTGATGTTTTGAATGATGTCTTGCTTATGTAATGTATTGTGTGAAGTGGCGAGTGTAAGCCAACTATCTCCTTTTGCAATTTAATCCCTCTTTTACATGAGTCGTGCAAAGATACCAAACTTGAGATCATTCTAGGATGGGCTTATACCTTTAAGTCGTGCCTCGACACGTAGGAGGTATAGTCCCATCCTGGGCATTACAAGTTGGTATCAGAGCCTTCTCCGACCTAGAAGCCCCCACTGATTGATCGAATCGTTAACGGTTGAGTCTAGGCACACACTTGAAAATGTTTTGAGTCCTATATATATCGGAGAGTAGGATTTCTTTTTCTCCTCATCCCTTTTCACTCTGGTGAGGACTCCTGACGATTACTCTTGCCTCTTCTACTTTCAAAAATTGCACAATTTTTTTTAGGATCTCACGAGTATTGTTTGGATTGTTTCGATGTCTTTGTGACGAGAACATTGTTCTTGATGCCTCCTGTCATTAGGGGTTGTGGCAGTGTCCCGGGGAGTTGAGCTCCGAGGTGTTGTCGTCACAAATCCATCGCGGCAGTACTAGAATACTTAAGACGGCCGACATCGAAAACTCTCATATGCGGTTAGTGGCAAGATAACCCCGACATCACCCAGTACTGGGGAGGTAGCTCGAGAGTATTGCCATAGCTTGTATAGTGGATGCGTTTCGAAGGTCCGAGGTAAACAATTTCCGAGAAAGACTGGTTATGTGTTGAAGGATGGATACACCTGGATGTAGGTTTAGAGTTGATTGCGCGGTGCTTCCCGTGTATCCCCAACACCTGATTGCATAACTGGAAACTTTCGGAAATCTATAGGTGGGTTCATCCAGTAGTTCTAGGCATTCTTCCAACGAATGCACGATATGAAGTTCGGGGTTCTACATTGAGTGAAGTGGTTTTATGGACTTGTTCTGATCGGGAGTTGCATCTTAAAGGGTTCTTGGCTATGCTGATCCGGGGATTGCAAAACCCTTTTGTAACACGTTCCATGAGCTTTCAGCACGAAGATGTCGAACGAAGCTTCTATCTTGTATTTGTTCTATCTGTTCCTTGTTCCTTTTTATTTATCTTTTGTTCTTCCAAGTGGCTTCTCGTCAAGTTGATGTACATGCGGAATTCATTCGTTCAATTCTCTGTTCGGATGATATTGTGAAGATCATGTTGCATATCTATCCTTTGTTCTTGTTTTGATTCTGGTATTCGTGTTGCTTCGATGTCAAGTGTTGATTCCATACCTTTCCTAGTCGGTGTTCTCATATTTCTATGGGAGTGCTAATCCTTCTTGATCATCAAGATTTTCATGTTAATTCTTTTCAACCGGTGTCCATTTTGTTCGTCTCAAGTTGTCCTTGTTTTCCCCACCCTCCCACCCTTCTTCTTCTCGGAGCAAGAAATTCTTAATGAAATATCCATTTTATTCATGTGATATTTCTTCATTCTTTTCCTTCAATGTTCTTATCCGGTGATTTATCGTGAAGATGCTCATGAGCTTCAAGTTCATCATTCTTTTGTTCTCAAATTCTTCCGGTGGATGTAATTCAAGATTTCGATGTTGATCTTATCCTTTTCCTCATTTCACAATGCTTTCTTATTCCGGTGCACCAATTAATCATTCTCCTCTTGCTATTCATATCCGGAGTGCTGAAGATTCGTGATTCCATTCTTAATCCGTTCAAATTATTTTGAGGATTATCATCTTATTCAAGCCATTTAATTCAACCGGTGCAATATCTCTCAAGCAATCTTGATCAACGGTGTTTTCTTTGAGTGGGCCCTAACCCACAGGTCTTTTCCCAGGATCTTACCTGACTCTTCTAATTATTTTCCGGAGTTATACTCAAATTCTTTTCAAAGTGTGACGTAAGAATGATCTCCATCAGTCATATGCCTCCTCCAAGATCGCGTTCAATTCTTTTTCATCATTGGTTCAACCTTTTAATTCTTATTCCGGAGTGCTCAACAATTCTTATGGCATTTCTCGTCTTCATTCTCAACATTTGGAGACCGGAGAAGTGTTTCTCTTAAATCTTGGCCCGTTCTCTCAAGATTTTCATGAATTCTTTTCCATTGTGATCCTCCGAAGGCCATCATTTCAGAATATTTCTTCGTTCTCAGTTTTCAACTTCGTCCTCCAAATATTCTTCATTGATGTCTCTTCGTTTGTCTCCATATTCTTACGGTGGTTCATTCAAGTTTACTCTTCCTTGTTATCATATCAATTCATTTGTTCTTTTCATAATCCTACCGGTGGTTCGTCGAATAATTATCTGAGTCTGTCCGAGATCTCTCTTTAATCCTTTTTCCAACGAGAATAAGTAGTATGCCAATTCCTTTTTGTCATCAATTTAATTGGTGAAGGATATGCATAACATAATTCTTATTCTTATTCCTTCAAGGTGATTTAATCTCTTTTTCCGGAGCTTGTTCATCATATCATATTCTCGGTTCTAAATTCTTTATCTTGTTTCCGGAGCTCCAAGTTATTTCTATTATATCTTTTCAAAGCTCCATCTAATTCATCGCAGGCCTTGAATCTTATTATTTTCATCTTTCACTTCTCATGCTTTCATTACCGGAGTTCGCATGGTGGTTCATCACCAATTAATTCATCCTTGAAGTCTTCATCAAGATTCTTGTGAAGCTCAAGCAATTCTTCATCATGCTTCCAATTGCAATCCTTTATACCTTATCTCTTCAGATGGTGTTATGCCATTTTTGACAATTTTACTTCATGTTTCATGATTAACAAGTTGTCAAGAATGAGATATTTAAACCAATCATTTTCCTTGTTCAGGAGATCTTTTCAACCCTTTAATTATTCGTTGGAGTTATATTGGGTTATATTTCACCTAAAAGCTTTCCCTAAGAATTGTTGCTATTTATGGTGCTTATAAATGACCCAAGTTCTTCATTTATCCTCCCGGTGAGATAAGTTTATCTTCTCCTTGTTGATCTCAACCCAGTTAAATGTTTTTGTCAGTGGCTGGTTGTCACCCCATAATTTTGAGATGTTTTCCATTAGCCCACAAGAGCTTATTCGTTTCGTTGTTGATTTTTCCATCAACTCCGTTCAACCCTTCTTTGTAAGGATGCTCTTTCAAATTCAATTTTGAGAGATGTTGTCATTTTCTTCTCCGTTCTTTCTTCCCAACGATCCAGCTTATATTCTTTCATTCCGGAGGCATTGTGATGTTGCTCTCTCCAAACCATCTTATCGTTTTATAGAGATCATGTTTTTTTCCTTGTTTATCTATTTATCCGGAGTGTGGTATTCTTCATTCTAGTTCCCTCATCTTTTCATGTTTTGCTTGTCTTTTAACCGGAGTGCTGTCTGAATCTTTCTTACCCCTTGTGCCATTCTCTCAATTGTTTCGGAGGCAATATGTTGCTGTTTTCTTCAAGTATCATCCCAACTTGGCAAGTTCTTGTTCATTTCCTTCCATTTTCAGTCGGAGTGCTGTCCAAATTCTGTCATTCTTTTTTTTCCTTGGCTATACCATTGCGGTTTCTTATTCTTTTGGTTCGTAAGCTCTCCTTTCATGTCTTTCAACCTACAAGGTTCTCATTGTGTTCCTTGTTCCTCTTTTCTAACGGAGTGCTCTTAACTTCGTTCATCTCTATTGTATTCTTTCTTCCAAGATTGTTCAACCTCTCAAGGTTCCTGGTTTCACTCGTCTGTCAAAGAAGCAACTTTGTTTTACCTCCTCCTCTTCCATTTTTACCCGGTGCTATCTCTAGGATCTCGGGTCAAGATCCTCTGTTAGTGTGGGAGAGTTGTGACGCCCGAAGACCGACGTCCCAGAAGATTCCAGAAGATTCTCGAAGTTCCAGACGTTCCGGGCTGCCCGTGTGTTCTTTTGTGCTTGTGTTATTTATTTTTGCATTCCATCATGTCATCTTGCCATCATGTCATTTTTTTTATTTTTGCATCTCAACTTAAATAAATCGTGTGGACCTTCGGTCCATTTAAATCGAGGGAGGGTGACTTCTCTTTATAACATATAAAAGCCTCTCAATATTATTGGGGAGCTATATTTATAAATATTCCATTCCTTGGAATCACCTATAACACAATTGCACCATTCTTCAATTTTCTTTTATCCAATTCAACTTCTTTTCTTCCTTTGAGGCCTTTTAGTAAAATTGAGTTGCAATTTTACTTTATCCATGGATGTTCCGATTCTGCCCATAAATCACATTTAGTGTGTGGGGTCACCTTCTATTTTTTCAACTCTTTTGAGGTTCTTTTGGATGGGTTTAAAAAATTCAAACATGTCGAGTTATTTTCAACATGTTTGGATTTTACTTCCTCTAGAAAACCTTAGGCCATTTTGTTAAAATTCCTCATATTTTTATGAGTCTAAGAAGATTGGCCTCCTGCCAAAATTCTGTTTCTAACCCCTCTTTCTTTTTCTCCCTCTCTTGCTTCCTTGTTATTTTTCTGTTTTGGTTAATTGGCTGCCAAACCGGTGCTCCAGCCGCAAGCCCAGCCGCACCTTTTGGCCTCCGGCCCAACTCCCTCCCGGCCCAGGCCCACCAGCCAACTCCTCTAACCCTAGCGATCTCTCCAGCCTCTTCCCTCGCTCTCGCCTCTTCTCTCGATTCCCAGCGCCGCCGCCGCATTCTTCTCGCAGCCTCTTCCCTCGTTCGAAGCCAGGGGCCCGATTCCCTCGTAATCCCTTCGCTCACTCCCAGCGCCTTGACCCCCCGAGCCGATCCTCTTCTCCTCGCTCCTCTCTTCCCTCGACCCCGCTTCGAGCGCCCCTCCTTCTCCAGTCCGACAGCTCGGGCGCGCCCCTCCTCTTCGACGAGCACCTCTGCGCCTCGCCTCCAGGCTACCAGCGGCCGCATCTGGACCCGTCCCTGCCTCAGCATCGCCGAGGCCAGGTCCTCTGGCCTCTCCTCCGCCGTCCTTCCTCCGGCGCCAGGTCGCCCGCGAGGCCGAGCACCCTCGAGCCGCCCTCCCGTCGGCCGGCGAGGAGCAGCAGCGCCGAGCGCCTCCATCCCGCGCCCGACGCGCGCTCCCTTCGTTCCTCCGGGCCCTCCTCCTTCCGCGACAGGAGCTCGCCGCACGCCTTCATCGCAAGTCCCTGCGACCGCGCCAAGTCCCTGCGACGCCCCAGCACGGCTCCCTCCGCGCGGCCCCTCCTCGAGCACCCCAGCGCCGCGCCCCCTCCTCTTCTACAATGGTGCCCCGCGGCTCGAGCCGCACCCTCGCCCCTACCGTCGCCAAGGCCGGCGCGCCCCTGCCTCGTCTCTTCAGCCCGCACCAGCGCCGTGCCTCTGCGCCCTTCCCTCCGACCAGGAGCCGCAGGCACCGGCTCGTCCCGCAGCGCCCAGGCCGCCGTGCCTCTGCCTCCTCCGAACAGCTCCACCGCGACGGCTCCGTCCTTTTTCCAGCTCGTCGTCGCCTGCAGCCTTTTTCCTTTTTGTTGTTGTTGTTTGTTGCTGTTATTTTCGCCAAGTACACCGCAGCCGCAAGAACGTGTACGACTACAAGGAGAAACGCAAGTTCCACGACGTGACAAGTACCTCGACGCACGGGAACGCCTACACAGCGATGCGACAAGTACCACTACTTCCACTACCATCGCAAACGAGAACCCCAAGTACCACGACACCGACCCAAACATCTACGGGAAAACGAGCTCCGTGAACGACTATCGTCGCCGTGTACCACTACCGTCGCCGAGACCGCGAGTACCTCTCCGAACGGGATGTGAACGACTACACGTGTACCTCTACGTGAACAACTACTTCCTCTTCGGAAACGAGAACGACTCCTTCCTCTACGATCTCGAACCGCCCCGATACGCACGCTTCAAAGGTATAACGAGACGACCCCGTGGATGACTCGTGGAATGCTTGTTGTGTTGTTTGAAATGTTTCCCTTGTGTGCACCGTGCCCGTTTCGTCCGTTTGTCATGCTCCTCGGTTGCCTCGTCACCGACCCGTGGGAACCCGGCAACGGGATCACCCCACCTTCATCTTGTTTCACTCGCTCTCCGTTACCTTTTGCACCGGTCTCTCAACGAGTTACCGGAACCGATATGATGCCGTTGCATCATTTTCGGATCGTTGCCGTGGCACCCTTTCTTTCCACCACGATGACTAATTCTCCTTTTCATCTATATCTCTTTTAAGTCAACCTTTTAATAATTGCTTAAAACTTGATCATGTCATCCGCATCATGTTAACAACCTTTGAATGTTTAATTGTTGTTGCTTTAAATTACTAAACATGCTTATGAGGATTTTCCGGATATGTTGTTGTTATTTTCCGGCCTCATTTAAAATGCCTAAATAGTGTAGTTTTATTATGCTTCACCTCTTGCCATGTTAAAAACATTTAATCTTGTCTTGTAAATAGCGAGATGTCCATTAAATAATTAAAATGTGGTGTTTCGTCAATATGCAACTCGTTGCATATTGATCTCCACTTAACTTGTAGTATTTGTTTGTGCACTTTGCCATGCCATGCATATTTAAACCGGACATGCATCATACTTGTTTGTGCATCGTATGCCATGTTTATGCTTGTGTGTTTACCGTGTTGTTTGCTTCTTTCCGGTTTGCTTCTCTTGATAGCTTCGGTTTCGTTCCGGAGTTGTGAGGATTCGCTCGACTGTGTTGCTCCGTCTACTTCATGGATCCGTTCTTCTCCCTTGTGGAATCCCAGGCAAGATGACCGAACCCGGATACCATCACTATCTTTGCCTATTGCTAGTAGTCTCGCTCTATGGATTTGCCTCGATGCCCATGCCTTTCTTGTCAGCCTCCTATTGTAACCATGAACCTGTTTAACCACCCTACCTATGCAAACCATTGATTGGCTATACGTAGGCTTCGCTCAGCCCCTCTTATAGCATTGTTAGTTGCAGGTGAAGATTGAAGATGCTTGCTTCATGTTGAAGTTTGGTTGGGTTATATCACACTATATAAATGCTTAAATGAAATCATCTATATATTGGCAAGGGTGGAAGGCTAAGCCTTTTGCTTAGTGATTTGTTCCACTCATGCCGTTAGGAACCGTATAAACCGGTGTTATGTTCCTTGATTATGCGTTCCTAACACGGTTGGGGTGTATGGGACCCCCTTGATAAACCGCTAAGTGCTAAGTCTTTTCCAGCAAGTCCCAACATTTGGTACTATTCGCCTAATAACTAATAAAACTTGCATAGGGTCTTGCAAACCCTCTTTTATTTTATTTCAACAACCCCGGGCCAGTGCTCCACATGAGTGTTGGTCCGAAACGGGGGTTCTGCGGGGCCACCACGAGGAAACTCGAGGTTTGGTAAAAACCTGTAGAATCGCCCATCCGGTCGTGTCCTGAGACTAGATACGCGCGGCTACCTATCAGGGTGTCGACACGCCGGGAGGATTTGCTGGATTAGCCTTACCTTAGTTCGGTTTAACTTGAGCACGGGATTCCGAGAATACTCGGGTCTTCCCACTTTGGAGTTGCGACTCCACGGATCGTGGGCTTGTAATGGGTCAAGTTGGAACACCCCTGCAGGGTTTGAACTTTCGAAAGCCGTGCCCGCGGTTATGTGGCAGATGGGAGCTTGTTAATATCCGGTTGTAGATAACTTGACACAATGTTCCAATACACTACCAGCGTGTGTACCGTGACTGTCAATTTTCGAATAGGGATTCGGAAGTTGAACACGGTGGGGTTATGTTTGGTGAGCTTTAGCTAGGATCACTTCGTGATCATCTCTGGACCCAGGCACTTCTCTTCTCGCTCTCTATTGCGTAAGCTAGTGCTAGTTGCTGCTGCAGACTCTTGTTGTTCCTTCACCTCTCGTTCTTTCTTCAGCCTTGTCCTCACCCAAGGCTTAAATAGTCATGTTACCCGGGAACGGGATTGCTGAGTCCTCTGTGGCTCACAGTTACTTCACCACACCAGATGCAGGTTTAGCCGAGTTTGAAGCAGGAGATGGTTCAGTACTTCACCAGGAGCTCAATGAAGAGCGTGGCCGTTTGCTTGTGACGTTTTCGACGATCAGTAGTGGTTTCTACTAGGATTCGATCCTGACCTGTGGCTTTATGTTGTTTTGGTATCTTGCTTTTGGATCTTACCCTTAGATGGGCTGTGATGTTTTGAATGATGTCTTGCTTATGTAATGTATTGTGTGAAGTGGCGAGTGTAAGCCAACTATCTCCCTTTGCAATTTAATCCCTCTTTTACATGAGTCGTGCAAAGATACCAAACTTGAGATCATTCTAGGATGGGCTTATACCTTTAAGTCGTGCCTCGACACGTAGGAGGTATAGTCCCATCCTGGGCATTACACACCTGGCATTAACTTTGACTTGCGCAAATTAGGAAACCTATCCTTACGCAAATGTAACCAAACAAGATCTCCAGGTCTAAAGACAACACGTTTTCTACCCTTATCTCCAACAAGTTTATATTTAGCATTCATGCGCTCAATATTTTCCTTAGTTAACTCATGCATTTTTAAGATCAATTCAGCACGTTGTTTAGCATCAAAATTAACCATCTCCGAAGATGGAAGTCGCAACAAATCAATAGCTGCACGAGGTAGGAAACCATAGACAATTTCAAAAGGGCACATCTTAGTAGTAGAATGCAACGAACGATTATAATCAAATTCAATATGAGGCAAGCATTCTTCCCACATTTTCTTATTATTCTTCAAAACAACCCTAAGCATAGTAGACAAAGTTCTATTGACTACTTCAGTTTGACCATTAGTTTGGGGGTGACAAGTAGTACTAAAAAGCAGTTTAGTCCCCAACTTAGCCCATAAAAATCTCCAAAAGTGGCTAAGAAATTTAGTATCACGATCTGAAACAATAGTATTTGGCACACCATGCAAGCGAATAATTTCACGAAAGAACAAGTCAACAACATTAGCAACATCATCGCTTTTATGACATGGTATAAAGTGTGCCATCTTCGAGAACCTATCCACGACAACAAATATGCTATCCCTCCCCTTCTTTGTTCGAGGTAAACCCAAAACAAAGTCCATAGATATATCTTCCCAAGGAACACTAGGAACAGGCAAAGGCATATATAAACCATGAGGATTGAGTCGTGACTTAGCTTTTTGACATGTAGTGCAGCGACCAACAAAACGCTCAACATCCCGTCGCATCTTTGGCTAAAAGAAATGTGTAGCAAGTACGTCCTTCGTCTTCTTCATGCCAAAGTGTCCCATTAATCCTCCTCCATCCGCCTCCTGCAACAACGAAAGACGAACAGAGCTAGCTGGAATGCATAGCTTGTTAGCATGAAACACAAATCCATCATTAACGACAAACTTGTTCCATGTTCTCCCTTCTTTACAATTCTGCAATACATCTTTAAATTCAGCATCATGCACATATTGATCTTTGATGGTCTCCAAACCAAATATTTTAAAGTCAAGTTGTGAAATCATAGTATAACGACGAGACAATGCATCAACAATAACATTTTCTTTTCCCTTCTTGTGTTTAATAACATAAGGGAAAGTCTCTATGAATTCAATCCATTTAGCATGTCTACGGTTCAGTTTTGCTTGACTTTTAATGTGCTTCAAAGATTCATGATCAGAATGTATAACAAATTCTTTGGGCCATAAATAATGTTGCCATGTTTCCAAAGTCCGAACAAGAGCATATAATTCCTTATCATAAGTAGAATAATTCAGACTAGGCCCACTCAATTTTTCAGAAAAGTATGCAGCAGGTTTACCATCTTGTAATAACACACCTCCTAACCCAATTCCACTAGCATCACATTCAAGCTCAAAGGTCTTATTAAAATCAGGAAGTTGGAGTAAAGGAGCATGTGTCAACTTATCTTTCAATACCGTGAATGCTTCTTCCTGTGCAGTACCCCAAACAAAAGGCACATCCTTCTTTGTAAGCTCATTGAGAGGTGCAGCAATGGTGCTGAAATCTCTCACAAAGCGCCGATAGAAACCAGTGAGGCCAAGGAAACTCCTCACGCGTGTGACCGTTTTGGGCTGCGGCCAACTCTCAATAGCTTCAATCTTGGCTTTATTAACCTCAATTCCCTGTGGAGTAACAACATAGCCAAGAAAAGAGACTCGGTCGATGCAAAAGGTGCACTTTCCAAGGTTACCAAACAAACGTGCATCACGTAGAGCAATAAAAACATCACGTAAATGTTCCAAATGTTCCTCCAAAGATCTGCTAAAAATCAATATATCATCAAAGTATACTACCACAAATCGTCCAATGAAAGCACGTAAAACTTCATTCATTAATCTCATGAAAGTACTAGGTGCATTAGTTAACCCAAAAGGCATGACAAACCACTCATATAATCCAAACTTAGTTTTAAATGCTGTTTTCCATTCATCTCCCAATTTCATACGAACTTGATGGTATCCACTACGCAAATCAACTTTGGAGAATATTGTAGAGCCACTCAATTCATCAAGCATATCATCTAGCCTAGGAATAGGATGACGATAACGAATAGTAATATTATTAATGCCTCTACAATCAACACACATACGCGATGTACCATCCTTTTTCGGCACTAGAATAATAGGAACAACACCAGGACTAAGGGATTCGCGTATATAACCTTTGTCGAGTAGCTCTTGTACTTGATGCATAATCTCCTTCGTCTCTTCTGGATTGGTACGGTTTGGTGCGCTGTTGGGTAGCGATGCACCGGGAATTAAGTCAATCTGATGCTCAATCCCTTGAATAGGTGGTACTCCCGGTGGCACGTCTTCTGGAAAAATGTCGGCAAACTCCTGCAAAATGTTAGTAACAGCAGGAGGCAAAGAGAAAGGCACGTCCTCGAATGAAAATAATGCCTCTTTGCACACAAAAGCATAGCAAATAGATTTGCTAAAATCTAGCTCATCAATATCAATTTTGGTGGCAAGTAAACATGCACTTTTCAATTTAATTTCAGAAGCAACAATAGATGGTTTATTATTAGGCTTCATTTGTTGCTCAAATTCTTTTGCCACAATCTGATTTTCACTCTTATTTTTCTCCCGTTATGCTTTATTAGCTCTATTAATATCATCTTTCAAAATGGAATCTGGAGTCATAGGAAGCAAAGTAATATTTTTATCCTTATAAACAAGAGTATACTGATTGTTTCTACCATGGTGTACATAATTTTTATCAAATTGCCATGGTCTACCAAGTAATAAGGAACATGCTTGCATAGGTACCACATCACAATCAACATAATCAACATATGTAGAGATACTAAAATGCACACGAACAGTACGTGTTACCTTAACCTTGCCGCTATTGTTGAACCATTGGATGTAGTAAGGATGTGGATGTGGTCTTGTGGTGAGAGATAGCTTCTCCACCATCTCCATGCTAGCCAAGTTGTTGCAACTCCCTCCATCTATGATCACGCGAACAGAACGTTCCTTCACAACTCCCTTTGTATGGAACAAATTATGCCTCTGATTTTCCTCAGCTTGTGTAACCTGCACACTCAAAACACGTTGAGCAACTAAACATTCATACCTGTCAGCATCTTCAGGAGCCATGTATTGCGTCTCATGATCAGAATCGTCTCCACCGTGTTCTTCACGTGTAATAATAGCCAAAGTCTTTTCATCATAGTCACTAGCGGATTCATATCCACCATCCTCAGTAGCAATTATCACACGCTGAGATTTGCATTCTCTCGCAAAATGTCCTCTTCCCTTACAACGACGACAAATAATATCACCGGTGTGCCCTGTTGCTGCCATGGAAGAAGAAGAACTTTGTGCAGGCCCAATAGGTGTGCTCTTGGCAGATAATGGTGGTTGTGCCTGCTTCCTTGTATCACAGCTGGAGGTAACAACTGATGGAGGTGTCGGTGCAGTAGAATGTGTGGAAGTAGAGGATGCACGCGGTGTCCATGATGGAGGTCGACCTGCGAAAAAGTTAGTCCGTGCCAATGCCTGTCGATCCTGCACTTCACGTTCAGCTTTACAAGCAAGATCGAATAAACGAGTGATATTATTATAATCCTTATACTCTAGAATGGTCTGAATCTCTTTATTTAATCCACCCATAAAACGTGCAAGCATAGCTTCATTCTCCTCAACAATACCACATCTAATCAGGCCAGTTTGTAATTGCTGATAATATTCTTCTACATAATTTTTTCCTTGTCTTAAGCGCTGCAATTTTTGAAGTAATTCATGTTGATAATATGGTGGAACCCAACGAGTACGCATAGCAGTTTTCAAAGCAGCCCAAGTAGTTGGAATATTATCCAGATGTAATCTACAATATTCAGACCACCACACACAAGCAAAACTAGTGAAAGCACAAAGAGCAGCAGCAACACGTCTCTCCTCGGGATATTTTAAACATGTAAAACGTTGTTCGGTTTCTAGCTCCCAAGTAAGATATATATCAGGAACATATCTACCCTCAAATGGTGGAATATTCAATTTTAGTTTAGGGAGATGGTCATGATCGCGTACCTGAGGGTATGGTGCAGCCCTACCATTGCGATTATATGCATGTGGGCGACCTGGTTGTTGTGGTGCTGGTTGTTGCATGTAGTTCTGATTTTGATCAACCTCTTCCTCGTAATCCCCCGCGTAATCGTCCTCCTCCTCAGCAGCAGCAGGAGCCACAGAAGTATCAACAGCAACACCAACAGGTTGGCCAGGCAGAAGAGGGACACGGGTCGCTTTGCGGAGGGCGATTTCGCGACGTGAAGGTGGTTGTTGTTGTTGTTGCAACGGTGCAGCAGGTGGAGGTAGACGCGCAAGCACTTCAGCGAATTTGGCATCCAACTTGGTGTCAATTGACTTCTCAATGCCATCCATCCTCGCTAGTGCGTTGTCAAAACTGGTCATGACATCTGCTATGTGTTGACCCATCATTTGCTGAAATTTATCATGCAACTCCTTGTTTGTCATGTTCTCCCAGTCAGTCTCGTCGACTTGTGATCCTGGCATGGTTAGCAGCAATAGAAACACACAAAAAATATGATCCTACAGACTACTAGAAAATGGTGGTGGTGGGGCGTCACAAATCCGTCAAGCAAAACTCAAATTCTTACCAGTTCTTACCCAGCAGCAAGTGGTGATCGGCAACCGTTGTAGTCAAAACTCTCAAAGGTTGGATCGATTACCAGGGAGAGTCAAACGCACGACGTAGATGTATGTGGAGCTAGGAAGGCTTATAAGATGGTAGCAAAAAGGGTCAACAATAATCAATTCAGAGATGCAAAGTTGAATAAACGCTCAACGACGGTACTGTGCTGGTCCTAGGCTAGACCGTACTAGAGACGCGAGCCTAGGACACTAACAGAATCACGGCGCTGCACGTAATCAAGGGGAAAGCACACTCTGAATTTTTTTCGCCTCTTTTTTTTGCGCTGCTTTTTTTTTTTGCCGAAAATCACTATAATGGCGAGTGTCTCAAAACACTTCCCAAGTCCAACTAAGATGGTAGGCATGAAATTTTTTTGACGATTTTTTTTCGGAATCAGGGCAGCGACGACGAAAAAGTGCGGTAAAAAAACAGTATGGTGGCACGTGTCTCAAAAGACTCAAAAAAGCCCAAAAATAGGACAGGGAAAAATATTTTCACCTGTCGAAATTTTGGCCTAAAAACTGCCGGGGGGTCTTCGGACTCCTTTTTTGTTTTTTTTTTCCGAGACCTACTCAGGCAAGGAAACACGAAACCGAAACTAGATGGATCTCGAAAGCCAATCTAGAACGAAAAGAACTCGGATTGGTGGTGGATATGTGGTGGTAGAATATGGCAGCGGTGATGGTATATGGTAGCACTGGTGGTATATGGATACTGATTGGTGGTGGTATATGGATACGGATCGGTGGTGGTATATGGCAGTAGCGATGAAGATGTTGCGGCGGCGGCGTGACAACTTATGACCAGAAGTCGAAACTCTAAAAGCCTAGACGCTAAGTGTGATGGCCTGGCTTATTAGGGATGATAGACTACTTATATCAATAAGGAATTCCTTCTTTTCCGGGAGCCCATTCGGAAAGAACTCCAAAGTTAAGCGTGCTCAGCTTGGAGTAGTTTCAGGATGGGTGACCGACCGGGAAGTTTCTCCCGGGTGCGCACGAGTGAGGACAAAGTGCACAGAAAAGACTAGTATTGATATGTGGGGCTAGTCTAGATCCCGCCAGGAGTAACGTCCACCGGCGGGTGTGTCCGGAGCGTTACAAGTTGGTATCAGAGCCGACCCTTGCGGTTACACAGATGTTTGCGGACAGTTTGCAGTCATGTTGTGCATGACGTTTGTGACCCGTCGTGGCACACGGCATGGCACATGTGCTGTCCTGGAAGCACAGACGGTTGTGCCAAGAGGGAACGTTCCTGTGGCCCGACGAGGACGTCGGTTCCTCTGAGTGAGGGTGTATGTGATGGCCTGGCTTATTAGGGATGATAGACTACTCATATCAATAAGGAATTCCTTCTTTTCCGGGAGCCCATTCGGAAAGAACTCCAAAGTTAAGCATGCTTAGCTTGGAGTAGTTTCAGGATGGGTGACCGACCGGGAAGTTGCTCCCGGGTGCGCACGAGTGAGGACAAAGTGCGCAGAAAAGACTAGTATTGATATGTGGGGCCAGTCTAGATCCCGCCAGGAGTAACGTCCACCGGCGGGTGTGTCCGGGGCATTACACTAAGACCAACAACTTGACACGACGATGCAACCGCAATGGCTCAGACTGGTTCGGATATGATGAACTAACCCTAATTTTATTTTGGCTTTTTCGTGGACTGTAGGTATGAAGAACATACTCGATCTAATCTATGAAAAACTATAAAATCTCACCGAGCAACCTAGAAATTTGATACCACTTGATATAGGCAAAGGTGTCCCGTCTTTCGATGAGATGGTGGCTATCGTTTTGGTGGAAGTCGACTTGGACGATCCGACTACGACGTGTGTGGACGTTGCGCCTTAGCAATCGCTAAACCAACTTCGAGAGGTTATTGACCACGCCGGAGCACGATCAACCTGACCACGAAGGTCTGTTTCCTGCAGGCAAACGAAGAACAAGTAAGAAACTGAGATTGCAATCTGGATATTATGAATTCAAGAGGAAAGCTTTATTGATCAAGTGGGGTTCTGTGACGTCTTTGTCTGGTCGTTGAACACAAACGAAGTATGCGAAGTTGCAGCTATGGCGAACTTTAATCTAAACAAAACCCAAAGTCTAAACGACGCCCTAAGGGCTGTATATATGGGGGAAAGAGGGTGGAATTTCGTGGCCCTTGGTGGAGGGGTCCGAAACCAACCCTAACTCTTGTTTCCCCACACATACGGACTCTAAAAACAGCCTATACTCAAGTATTTCGAAATTACATGGGCCTGGCCCGATAATAAGGTGACATAGCACCTATAATAGCCTCTGGACGAAATTTATGAAGTGGCATCTTGTATATTTCGTCCAAGGCTTCACGCACTCATTATGGGGGCTTCAAAGTCCTAAAATCATCACTTGTAACTCCATTCTTGTTCCCCTTGCGCATGCCATCATCTCCATGCTTGATCTTGCTCCAATGTTCATCCTTCTTGTCCAAGCTAGGCCCTTCATTTGTAAGCAAGACAAATGTATCCAATTTAGGCATCATCATATTCTCATGAACATTAGATTCATTATCAAGAAACGAAAGTACCTGATAATTTAATTGGCGTGCGCGAGCTCTAGTAATTGGTCCTGTATATGTGTCAGTTGGAGCTGTGGGTGTAACCTTGTTAGTGATGTCCTCATCAGCTTTGGTCGTTGCATGGCATGCTTGGAATAACTAATGGTAGATGGGTGAGGACTAGATCTTCGCAGAGTGTCATAGCGGTGCATTGCCACCTGGGTTATATGCAGCAAACCGTTAGCTGGTGGCAGAAAATCGGTGAGGGCATAGGCGTGGATTTTACAATTCAGCCATGTGGAGCGCGGAAGGCATTCGCTGGAGCGAGGGAAGACTTAGTGGAGCACACACACAACCCGAATACCGTATCCGGTGCCACGTGTTATTTATCACGCAAGTGTTAACATAAGGAAATGCATGTGTAACTTACTAATCATCGCACACAAGTAGTCGCTGACGCATCGTGTGCGATACTCCTAGCCACCGCAGGCAACTAGTTTGCATTTTCAAAGGTTTTTGTACACACGAACTAACTGTATTACCCGTCTATGTTGTAAATTCTCATCGCAAACAGTTCATTTGAGTCGGCCATTTGCCACGTATCACTCACATCTTGTTAAGATGAACCGTTTCTGTTGCGTTTACTAATCGAAAATAGTTCATGCGAGTGAACCGTATGCCCTATATCACACACACCCTGATCTGGCTAACCATTTATGTTGCACTCCCTAATAGCAAAGGATTCATCAGAGCGAACTGTATGCCGTATATCGCACACACATTGATATGGCTGCCCATTTCTGTTGTTCTTCCTCATCGCAAACAGTTCAAACGGGTTAACCGTGTGCCCTGCATCACACACACAGCTAAAATCTGAACCGTGTTTGATGCATCCATCATCGCAAACGTTTTGCACCTTTTTTGACGGTTTTTTACATCCCTGTTTGTGATTAATGCATCACACACAGTTTCGTCAAAGGGTCTATGATCGTAGTGTCGCGTTAGCAGCAACCTGCAGTAGTGCATGGGCCGCCTGCACCCGAACCAATGCCGATGGCTCCTCGCACGAGTTTGTGGTGTGGACAGCGATGCCACCGCCTTCTTGGATTCGGCTCCTGAGGTTCTTCGCGGACCTGATGATGGAAAGAGGTCCTGCCAAGCTATGGTTGCAGCACGCCTGGTGCTGCAGCCAGGCTTCCGAGACGGAGGTCGAGGTCGTCCCCCCCAGCCAGTGTCTTCATGACTCGAGGATGGGGTGAAATCGCCCGAGCGTGCCGTCCTGATGGATCCTCCGTCATCCACCTCGAGTTCGACGGCGCCTCCATGTTGTTCTTCAAGGTCTTTGATGGGGAAGGCCGCCGTCTGGAGTGTTGCCCTGGAGGGAGCCGCCAGGGTGGCGCGGCAGCAGGCGCCGGGCCTGCCCTCGGCCCTGCCGACAGCTCCCCGAGTAGCAGCGACTGCCCCTGGGAATCCAGCAGCTCTCCCGAGCCTGACGAGTCTCCAGAAATGAGCGACGACATCTATGCGCCACCGAGCTCACGCCGCGCCTGGAGCGCGACAACGGCATCAGCCTGTCGTCGTCGATGACATAGTTGGGGTTGGTGCCGGCCTCTCGTGGCCTTCTGTTGATGATGGCGTCGGCGGCAACAGCCGCTGTTAGGGTCCCTTGAGATTTCCTTATTTTGTTCCCTGCGAGGAATCAAAACGAACACCATGAGGGCGTGTAAAGAACCTGTAATGCTTTTGCTCCGATATTTATTATTCTGATTACGAAACCATGGTTGCACGTCTTGCTTCTGCACTGTCCCCCCTTTTCGTCCTTACAGTAGCTTTGCGCTCTACGCCGGCGGGTCCCAGTCCCAAGGCAAGCTTCAGCTGTCGCTGGTATGCCATGTCGCGATGCCGTGGTCAAGGCCAGAAGGTGAGCGATCCGAGGTCCGATAAGAGCTCCTGAGGCGCAATGCTCAAGAGGTCCCCCCTTAGCGTACAAGCAGCTTCCCGAAGGCTAAAATGGAAGGCGGCATAGCCGGAGCAAGACTGCAGAAATCAAAAATTTGTCGACGCGCGGCATCGCGCTAGGTTGAATGTGTTACTTATCTTCACGAGCCTGAGGTGGTTCTCTGTGCGGTGCGTCTGGTCTGCGCTTCGACGGTTGTGTGGCTAGGATTTCGTGATTTCCTTCCCGCTTGCTTTAGTGTTCTGCGTCGGCAGAGCCCAGCCCCGCGCATACTTCAGCCGCCGCTGGCTCATCCGGATCACCAGGACGAGGCCAAGGGGTGAGGGGCTACGTGATCAGTTAGACTCCTAAGTCGCGATGCTCAGGAGTCCTCCGTGTGAAAGTGCAACTAATCCCCTGGTGGTTTTGCTTATTTATAACAACATATAGCTCATTGAACTAATGATTCCTCAAGCTAAATAATTCAGGAAAGTTCAATGAATGACATGACTATTGTGGAGATGTGGACCCCTCAAAAAGCTAAGGAAGCAAGTTTGGTAAAAGCTCAAGACTCTACCTTTTCACTTTTAGTGATCCAAGATCACATTGAGTCCTTATTAAAGCCAATACTATTAAAAGGGGATGAGGTGTTGCTTAACGAGTTGGTTTCTCACAATGCTTGATTATATGCTCCAAAACCCGCATACAACCTCTCCACTCCAAACAAGTCAAAACCAACATGCCAAACTTGGACTTACCGATTTTTATATCTGAAGGAAATATGCCCTAGATGAAATAATAAAGTTGTTATTTATATTTCCTTATATCATGATAAATGTTTATTATTCATGCTAGAATTTTATTAACCGGAAACTTAGTACATGTGTGAATACATAGACAAAACAAAGTGTCACTAGTATGCCTCTACTTGACTAGCTCGTTAATTAAAGATGGTTGTGTTTCCTAACCATAGACATGAGTTGTCATTTGATTAACGGGATCACATCATTAGGAGAATGATGTGATTGACTTGACCCATTCCGTTAGCTTAGCACATGATCGTTTAGTATGTTGCTATTGCTTTCTTCATGACTTAGACATGTTCCAATGACTATGAGATTATGCAACTCCCGTTTACCGGAGGAACACTTTGTGTGCTACCAAACGTCACAACGTAACTGGGTGATTATAAAGGTGCTCTGCAGGTGTCTCCGAAGGTACTTGTTGGGTTGGCGTATTTCGAGATTAGGATTTGTCACTCCGATTGTCGGAGAGGTATCTCTGGGCCCTCTCGGTAATGCACACCATAATAAGCCTTGCAAGCAAATGACTAATGAGTTAGTCATGAGATGATGTATTACGGAACGAGTAAAGAGACTTGCCGGTAACGAGATTGAACTAGGTATGATGATACCGACGATCGAATCTTGGGCAAGTAACATACCGATGACAAAGGGAATAACGTATGTTGTTATGCGGTTCGACCGATAAAGATCTTCGTAGAATATGTAGGAGCCAATATGGGCATCCAGGTTCCGCTATTGGTTATTGACCAGAGAAGTGTCTCGGTCATGTCTACATAGTTCTCGAACCCGTAGGGTCCGCACGCTTAACGTTTCGTTGACGATATAGTATTGAATGAGTTATGTATGTTGGTGACCGAATGTTGTTTGGAGTCCCGGATGAGATCACAGACATGACGAGGAACTCCGGAATGGTCCGGAGATAAAGATTAATATATGGGATAATAGTGTTTGACCTCCGGAAGGGTTCCGGAATTCACCGGAAGGGGTTCCGGATGTTTCCCGAAATGTTTGGGTACGAGAACACTTTATTTGGGCCAAAGGGGAAAGCCCACGAGGCTTTAGGAAAGTGCAAAAGGAAGTTTTGCGGAGACCAGAGGCTAGACGCCAGGAACCCTGGCGTCTAGGGGTTAGACGCCGGGAACCCTGGCGTCTAGCCCTGGAGTCCGAGTGGGACTCTTTCCTTTCGGGCAAAACCGACTTTGAGGAGGCTTTTGCTCCAAGTTTCGACCCCAGGGCTTAACATATGAATAGAGGGGTAGGGCTAGCACCCAAGACACATCAAGATACACCAAGCCGTGTGCCGGCAACCCCGACCCTCTAGTTATTCTCCGTCTAGTTTCTGTAGTGCTTGGTGAAGCCTTGCAGAGATTGTTCTTCATCAACAACCGTCACCATGCCGTCGTGCTACCGGAACTCATCTACTACTTCGCCCGTCTTGCTGGATCAAGAAGGCGAGGACGTCATCGAGCTGAACGTGTGCTGAACGCGGAGGTGCCGTACGTTCGATACTAGATCGGGACGGATCATGAAGGTGCACGACTACATCAACCGCGTTGATAAACGCTTCCGCTTTCGGTTTACAAGGGTACGTAAACACACTCTCCCCTCTCGTTGCTATGCATCTAGTAGATAGATCTTGCGTGATCGTAGAATTTTTTTGAAATACTACGTTCCCCAACAATATCCAGTCCCACCGAGTTTCCTTTGACTTAGCCAGAGCCATAAACCCTAACATTTTGGTCTCACCGATATGGCTTTCGGTCTCACCGAGATGGTTCTGTAAACTCTCTGCTACAGGTTAATTTATTTCGGTAATACCGAGTTCATTAATCGATCACACCGAGTTTTACCTTACCAACTCTATGGTGACTTAACCCTGGCCTTCGGTCCCACCGAGATGTCCCAGTCGTTCCCACCGAGATTCCTAACATTCACATATTTAAACCTTTCGGTCAGACCGAGTTCACTGAATCGGTCCCACCGAGTTGGCCAAAATGTGTGTAACGGTTAGATTTTGTTTGGAGGCTATATATACCCCTCCATCCACTATTCATTCATGGAGAGAGCCATCAGAACAAGCCTACACTTCCCTTACTTATTTTCTAAGAGAGAACCACCTACTCATGTGTTGAGACCAGGATATTCCAATCCTACCATATGAATCTTGATCTCTAGCCTTCCCCAAGTTGCTTTCCACTCAATCTCTTCTCCCACCATATCCAATTATGAGGAGATATTTGAGTGTTGGGGAGACTATCATTTGAAGCATTTGAGCAAGGAGTTCGTTATCAACACACTGTTTGTTACCTTTTGGAGAGTGGTTGATGCGGGGTCAACCCTTTCTAGGCCGATCTTTCACGAAATGGAGGCGATCCCACGAAGAACACGAGGGGGAACACGAGGGGAAACACAAGAGAAACACTCAAACCAACAAGAATGAGTCACACATATGCTAGATCCTCGAAACACAAAGAGATACAAGATCCACGATCAACAAGGGACGATACAAAGGTTAACCGGTTCTTCTCCGTGAGGAGGTCTTGGGGAATCCCGCGGGATCTTCTCCGTGAAGGAGGTCTTGAATCCGTGTGGATCTTCTCCGTGGAGGCGCCGTAGTCACTCCCAAGGAGATGAACCACTAGTGGAAGTCTCAAATGAGCTAAACCTAAGATAACCCTCAAATGGAGGAGGAGGGGGTCTATTTATAGTCTAAGCCACGAAGGGGTAAGTGAGGGGCGAAGGGGTACACGGGCTCGGCCCAAGTCACGTGCATAGGCGGGGTCTGGATGATCCGGATGGTGGCCTAGATGATCCGGGTGTCAGGGGTCCGGATGATCCGGATGGTGGCCTGGATGATCCGGGTGTCAGGGGTCCGGATGATCCGGGCGACCGTCCGGATCGTCCAGCTTGGTGAGGTTGCTTCGGGTGCCTTCGGGTGCGTTTCCCGGATCGTCCGGGTGTCGGTCCGGATCATCCGGGCTTGGTCCGGATCGTCCGGCTGGGGGTCCGGATGATCCAACCATCTTTTGTCTTGTCCCTTCTCCTTCTTTCTTCTCCTCTTCCATGCTTGGCCTTGGTCTTTGGATTCTCCATGGTCGTCTCAGATGTTCCTAGGTATGCACAAGGTCCATGCATGATGTAGTAGCCATGTCTCACATGTGGAAAGTGAAGGTTTGGAGAGGAGCGAATCAACCTTGTGTCCAATGGTGGGTACTTGAGGTCTTGTCAAAGTGAACATGGTGATGATCGTGGGATGCTCCGCATCATCTCCCCCCCTTGGGAAAGATCCGACCTCGGATCAAAAAGCTCATCACCATGGAAATGGTTGTGGTGAACGGACTTGTAGTTGGACGAAGTTGAGGGCATGGCGCAATCCAAGTACTCCAAAGTGTCTCCGTTATGTGGTACATGCAAAATGAGCAAACACAAAGTGCACTTGGAAATACAATGGTTAGCACACACAAAGTGTCCATCATGTAAGAATGAGTCCGTGTGACAAGTTTGGGTATGGCAAGGCACAAGATGCTTATCTAAAAGATGTACGATGACATGTAAATCATTCATGTAAGCAAATTCATTTGTTGTGCACACAAAGGTAGGGTAACTGGCATGGTGCACAAAGTTACAATTTCTACCATTGTGCAAAATGATGTCATAGTGTGATGGTTTATCAAGAGCATGGACATGGCAATGGGTGCTTAATATGACTATGTGATCATGAAATTGATGTTGGGCAATATGATCATGATGTATGAATATGTCGTCAAGAGAGAGCACAACAAATTTGCTAAGGAAATGCACAAGCTCATATATCATGGATGACATGGGAATACAAGATGCAATAAGGCAATCATAATGTGAGTCAATCCATGCATAAGATGCAAATTTGTCATCGGTATGATATGTCCATGGAGCATGGCATGTGAGCACACAATCAACAAATATGAAGGTTTTGGTGCAATGTGTCAAAGAGGTGTCGATATACCAATGCTCAATGTCGTGGCATGAGTGGAATTCCGAAGGTGTATCCATAGGGTCCATCGTCAATGTCGGTCCTCCATCTCGTAGATGTATCATGTAGACAACAAGAAGGAAACAACAATGAAAGTATGGCCCATCCAATATGCATATGTGAGGATGGCTCACAAAGAAGGAATTCACCTTATGTATGTTCTCGAAGGTGTTGGTGTCGCGCAACGTGTATGCCTTCACATGCCCAAGATGCCTCGTGATGGTACCGCCTTGAGAATCCTTCAAAATGAAAGAACATGACAAACACTCGGAAAAACAAATGAGGTTAGCGGACTTGCAAAACCTATCATTCGTATGGTAAGATACCCAACAAGTGTAGTCATCATGTTTATCATAAGAAAGGACAAGGTAATGTGGCATGACATGTAAGCATATGATGTGATAACAACCAAAAGCATTAGGCTCAAACAAACAAGCATGCATCACAAGTATGGTGCCCAAGTCTCCAAGATCAACAAACATAGCATTGTTGCACTCAATACAAGTGATGAGAGATGCAACTAATGGAGACACGTGATAATGATCAAGATATATCATGTGAGTGGCATGAACATATATGTCATCAACCCAAGAAAGCAAGTAAGAGTGGAACAAGGGTGATGCCACATAGCAAGCAATCATAGCGATCCAGTCAAACAAGCTAGTAGTGCGAAGATGGAACGTACTAGAGGTAATCATGGCAAGCATGTCATGTGTGCAAATAGTAGGCATGAATAATGCACATGGCATAGCACAAGCATGAAAGCAATATATGAGGAAAATAGGATCAATGTATTGGCTAGAGGTCATATGTAAATAGCAATGGAACCTCATGACTCTCCCAACACAACAAGCATCAATAGTGTGGGGCACAAAGAAATCATGGTAGTAGCTACAAGTATCTCCGCCAAGCAGGCAAATACACGTAGTAGTAGAATGGTGAATCATGGGTAAATGCAAGCAAGGGTCACAATTGCATGGCAAAGTCATAGCAAGAGGCATAGCATGCAAAGTGAACACGGTAGAATGGGCATAAAGTAACAAGTGGTAAATAGCCCAAAGTCGTGTGAGAGCCAAGTAAAAGAGATGTGCATAGTCGTTGCGCGACGAGAACGATGGTAACGACAATCCATGTGATCCCAACTCATCGTCGCTCTCAAGAGCTCGTTTTGTCAACTCATGGGATTGTGAGGTTGACAAATGTTGGTGAGTACCTACATAAAACAAAGACAAAGGAAAAAAATATGTGTGCGTGGTATATGTACACATCATCCATCATGATGCGCACGTGCATGTGTTGGTTAGCACATAATATCCAATGCTCAAATAAATGAGATACGTCATATAGAAACATGTCATCCATCATGAGAGGTTTGTTGTTATGTATGACATAATGGAGACTCGAAATGTGTAATGCATCACAAGAAATAAGTAGAGCATTGTTATTCATGGAATGCATATGGTGCACACAATCATGGCAATCATGCAAGGAATGGAATGCATCAAGATCTCCTAGTATGTATGGGGAAACTATGGTGGTCTCCTCATGAGCATCAATGGAAACATCACATGGAGAATATTGATAACATCCAAAACAATGCATATCGGGAACAATGTGATCATGGCATGGCATAGTTGATGAATTGCGCAAATCATGTAGAGGAAGCATGTCAATATCATCGCAAGAGAAACACAAGGCAATGACCATCATCTTGTCATCTATGCCACAAGTGCAAATAGGATTGATTTTAATGGGGGCATGCATAGTTACTATGTTGAGATTGAAATGAAGCAATATGAGAAATCTCACTCATAGCATATGTCGAGTTCAAAGGATTATCGAACATGATGTGACCAAAAGAATTTTCACATGATATCCTATGGAGCATGGCATCACAACTAGGCAACTCAACATGCTCATCATCATATTCAACATAAATAGGTAAGTCATGACATGATGAAGTCGCACTAGCATGAAGCATGGCAATAGGTGTGTCAACATCATGCGAGCAATCATTGTCAAGATAGTCCACTAGTGGGACAAGGGCATCACCTTCACCTATTTTACCCTTGGAGCGTCGCTCATGCGTTGTAGGTGAGGTGTTCAAGATCGAATCATGCTCTTCTTCATCATGATGGAACCATGTGGGTGGTGCATCTTCTTCCACCATGGCCATCGGTTTTTGGATTGGAGGAATGGACTCGTCGAGGGTAGGCATGTCCTCCTGTAGGAGACCTAGCACCAAAGAAAACACACTCGGAGTAGAGGTTAAGTCGTTATAAATCACAGTGGCCTCACATGCCCTATCAACTACCTCACTCACTAAGTGTTGTGGCTCACTCACTCCCTCTTGGATGCTCTCACTCGTATGGTTGGTGGAGTCACTCAAATGGCTCTCAACCTCACATAGGAGAAGTGGCATGCTCTCATGTATGGGGCTAGTAGTGGTCACTCTCATCCTCTCAAAGGAAATACTCTCAATGTCACATATGGTGGAGTCACTCGTATCACTCATGTTGTGGTGGCTCTCCTCACATGGGAATTGGGGCATCTCGTCATATGTGGATGTCGAAGAGGTGTAGGTGCAATAGTCTCCATGCTCAACTTCCTCATCCGTAACGCCTCCAAAGATGAATGTCGTAGGGTGTGGCAAACCATCATGCTCCTCCGAGGTCAAAGAGAAGGTCTCATGCTTGCTCGCATAGCTTGACCCGGAGTAGGATTCCAATATGGGCGCCGTCTTCATGGTGTCGAAGAGGTTCATGCTCGTCGCCTTGGTCGAAGGGGATGGCCCATGCTCGACCGTCTTGTCGCCGTCGCTCGTAGATGATCGCCTTGATGATGAAGACGTCGATGTAGGCTAACTCATGGGAAGTAGGCGAAGATGCCGTATGTCCGAAGGCGAAGAAGCCTTGATAGCACTTGGCGAAGATGCCGAAGTGGTGGTTGTAGCCGTAGCTCCGTCTTGGCTGTGCTTGTCTCGTGGTCTTCTTATGTGCTCTTGAAGCTTGGGCTTGGCGTGATTTAGAGCGTCTTCGGACTTGTATGTTTTAGGGTGTCGAGCATCTTCATCTTGATGGTGTCGTTGTAGTGCTTGAGCTCTTGGTAGATGTTGTTCGTCATCGTCGTGAACATGATGCTTCGAGGTTACTTGCCCTTCATGATGATGTCGATGGTCGCCATGGCGGTGTGGACGTGGAAGACTTGCACTTGCATCATGTTGGCGCTCCGAAGACTTGTGACTTGAACGTCGCCGCCGAGAGGATGACGAAGGGGAAGAAGATTTGTAATCAACCACCAAGTGTTGGAGCTCTGCCATTTGTTTGTTGAAGGAGTCGCACATGTCGTCGAAGGAAGCCATTGTCCTTGTCCCAGAGTGTCGTAGTTCGATGGCGATGTTGCCCAAGCGCTCTTGCATTGCTCGTTGTAGTCCGATGGTTTGCTCGTGGATGTAGTTGTTCGCGCCGTCGATGTCAATGACCGGAGATGAAATGCTTTGCCTATCCATCACAATACTCAAGTAGTGGTGAGCGGGAGAAAGAGAAGAACTAGACCAAATGTACCTTGACCGATGTTGAAGATGGATCAATGATCACTCAAATGTGGAACAAGGAAATAGCACAATTGGTACCAATTCTTGTCGGTTTCTCACACCTACACAAGTAAAGCTTATGGTGGAGCTCGGTGAGGATAGTGGCACCAAAATTTGATGCAAAATGTTAGAAAGAGTCAATAATGTTCAAAGAGATTCACAAATTCGCAAATGTAACAAGTAGACCAATAGCAAGGAGTGGCACACGGAAACACACACACGGATAGATAGATGGGGTCATGCAACCAAGGAATGTTAGAAAGACTCATGAGAAGCTACGCTTTGAAAAGCTCAATCTAGAGCAAGTGTAATGCCTAGTATGTGGCTATGTCCCCCACGTGTCGAGGCATGACTTCAGGACATAAACGCATACTAGAATGATCTCAAGTATGGTATCTTTGCACATCTCATGTAAAATTCAGGGATGAAATTGTAAAATGATAGTTGGCTTACACTCGCCACCTCACACAATGAATACAATAACATACATCATCCAAATAACATCAGGGTCCGACTACGGACGAAAATCCAAATGAGAAAGATACCAAAAACACAAGCCCGGATCCTCCTAGTAAGAACCACTACTGATCGTCGGGATACGAAACATAGTAACGACCACGCTCTTCATCGAACTCCCAGTGAAGTTCTGAACCATCTCATGCATTGTTCTCAGCGGTACCTGCATCTGGTGTGTGTTGAACCTGTGAGCCATAGAGGACTCAACAATCCCGTTCCCAGGTATCAAGACTACCAAAGCCATAGGTGTGGAAAGGCTATAAACAAGGGTTGCAGCAAGCACTAAGCACTAGCTTACGAGTTTAGAGCGAGAAGACAACAAGTGCCAACGATCGCCAAGTTGATCAAGAAGTGATCCTAGCTACTCACGATCAAACATAACCCCACCGTGTTCCTTCCCGAAGCATAGACCATCACGGTTACTCACACATGTAGTGTATTCATGAATAAGGTGTCAAGTTATCTACAACCAGATATTAAAAAATTCCCATCTGCCACATAACCACGGGCACGACTTTCGAAAGATCAAACCCTGCAGGGGTGTCCCAACTTAGCCCATCACAAGCTCATGATCCGCGGAGTTGCAACTCCAAAGTGGGAAGACCCGAGTATCCTCGGAATCCCGTGCTCAAGATATTTCGACAAAGGTAAAACTAATCCAGCAAGACCTCCCGGCGTGCCAACACCCTGATAGTAGCCACGCGTATCTCGTCTTAGGCCACGACCGGATGGGACAAACTACGGGTGTATACCGGATACCTCGGGTTTCCCCAAGGTGGCCCCGCAGGGTGCCCAGTTTGGACCAACACTCATGAGGAGCACTGGCCGGGTTGTCAATTAAGAACTCGGGTTTGCAACACCCTATGCAAGTTTTAGTCATTAGGCAAATGTAAAACCAATGTTGGGCCTTGCTGGAAAAGCTTTATACAGAGCGAATTATCAAGGGGGGCCCATAAACCCTTACCGTGTTAGGAACGCAAAATCAAGGAACATAACACCGGTTTATCGGCTCCTAAGGTGGCATGAGTGGAACAAAACACCAAGCAGAAAGGCTTAGCCTTCCACCCATTACCAATATATAGGTGCATTAGTTTAACAGGTAATATATTGTGTTATCCCAACAACAACTTCATCATGGAGCAATCTTCAAACTTCACCTGCAACTAACAACACTATAAGAGGGGCTGAGCGATGCGTACTTAGCCAAACAACGGTTTGCTAGGAAGGCGGTTAGAGTGTTTCATGGAAACAATAGGAGGGTTGATGATGCGGAGCATCCAAAGGTCATCCCCATGGACCCTTCATCGCCTCACCAAGTTCCCAAAGGACCAATGACTCGAGCCCGTGCAAGAGCTCTCGAGACCGAGGTGACTTCGCTCCTCTCTCGACATCTTTCCGATTCACATGAGACATGTCTTCTACCCTCATCAGAAACTCTGTGCATACTCAGGTACTTGGATGAAGGCCACGGGACAGCTCTGCACAGCGGTCAAGACGGCGAGATCGACAAGTGCTTGGAACAAGAAGAAGGAAGGCTGAAGACTCTACAGGCTCCGGACGTCCGACCCCTACCGGACGACCGGACACTGCCAGGCACCGGACGTCCGACATCCACTAGACGACCGGCGACTCCCAAATGACCGGACGACCGGAAGCCACCGGACGTCCGTGACATCGACCACAGAACATAAATAGCGGAAATCCAAGGATTACCGGACGCCCGGTCCCTCCGGAACCACCGGACGTCCGGTGACCAGCGGATGTCCACCCCGACGGCGTCATCTCATGTAATATATACTCGTTGACTTCCATCCTTTCGACGTAGCTTTTGGATAGCTCATCATAAAACTCAGTGGTTCCTCTCCTACGAGACCGCGGCCTCTTCGGAGAAGATCCACCTCGGATTCAAGGCCTCCAAATCGGGGAAGATCCCAAGGGATACCCAAGACCCCTCCGGGAGAAGACTATCTTTGTACCATCGTTGTTGACTATGGATCGTGTATCTTGATGTGTATCGTGGATCTAGCACCTGTGTGATCGTATTTGTGTTGATTTGAGTGTTTCCCCTCGTGTTTTCCTTCGTATCCTCCTTGTGTTCTCCGTGTTCGTTGTGGGATAAACCTCGTTTCGTGAAAGATCTGCAGAGTAGGGTTCCACCCTACATCCTATCACGAAATTGGAGCCCCACACCCAGTTTTCCAGCTTGTTTTTGTTGTGTTCTTCCCAATTTCGAAAATTCCCCACAAATATAGCCCCAATTTTTTTTTGTGATCTGTTGATTTGGCAAGATTTTGTTGAATTTGTTCCATGGATTTGCTGTGCCACGAGTGGATCTAGCTTTTCCCCACCTTATCACCGATTTTCTTCCGCGAATTCGGGCAAGTTTGACCAATTTGTCCACGGATTTCTCCAACCCTAACCCCAACCTACCGGACGACCGACGGTTTAACGGACGTCCGGCACCCCACGAGACACCGGACGTTCGTTAAACACCGGACGACCGGCACCCCACCGACAGAAACTTTTACCGGATTTCCGGGACTTACCGGACGTCCGGCCCCTTCTGATCGACCGGACGACCGGCAACCTACCGGACGTCCGATGTACCCTGACGAAGCTGATTTTTTTTTTCAGTTTCTCGTCCCACCTTCCGCTACCACCTTTCATATCATACCACCACCACTTCCGCTACCACCAGCGCTTAACCGCTACGATTTTGACATTCTTGTCTCCCTTTGCCTTGGATACTTGAGTTGTGGTTTCACCGTTTCCTTGGATGTTTAGGCTACCTTGGAACGACAAGACTTCAACAACACCACCGCTCAACTTCGGCAAGGACGGTAACATCGACGACACTTTGTTCATTCTACCTTGCAATTGCATTGTCACCCTATGGACCATCTTTGCGTAGCTTTCCCATTGAGACTACCCATTTGAGTATTGCCGGGCCACGACACTTGTGCACATTAGTGATAGCCATAGATATTGCATACCATATCTGATGCGGGGTCAACCCGTTCTAGGCCGATCTTTCACGAAATCGAGGGAATCCCATGAAGAACACGATGAACACGGGGAAGAACAAGGAGAAATCACGAGGGGAAACATTCAAGAACAAGTCCAATCACACATCCACTAGAAAATCAAACACACAAGATCACAAGGTACATGAACAACAAAGGGAAAGATACAAGGTAGAGTTCATCTCTGTGAGGAGGTCTTGAATCCGCGAAGGATCTTCCCGTTAGGGGTCTTGAATCCAAGGTGGATCTTCTCCGTAGAGGGGCCGCGGTCTCTCTCGTGGAGTAGATCCGTAATGGATGAGCAAAGCTCTAGTCTAAAATGAGCTATCACATTTGCTGACCCTAAAATGGTGGACGTGGAGGAGTATATATAGTCTAGTACACGAAGGGGTAAGTAGATGGGGGGATACATGGGCCTCGGGCCCTGTCCATGCGCGCAGGCAGGCGCCGGATGTCCGGCTGGGGGCCGGATGTCCGGGCTCTCATGAGACGTCGGATGTCCGGGGCGGTTGGCCGGATGTCCGGGCTAGCGGGGCCAAGCCTCGGGTGCGGTTCTGTTGCTGGCGCCGGATTTCCGGGATGAAGGCCGGATGTCCGGCGGCTGCTGAGGCGCCGGATGTCCGGCAGCTGTAACTTCAGCCGCTCCGTCTTTTTTTCGTCTTCGCTTCCATGCTTCCCTCGCTGATGGTGTAGGTGTTCCTTGGCGCTTGCACTCCTTCTCGTCGTCCGTGAAGCTCCGACGATACCTATGCATGCACACGAGTGGAGTGTCAAGTAGTATACCATCCTCGATGGGGTCAAGTGAACACGTGTAAAGGAGATGATTCACCTTTATGTATGAGAAGTAGAGGTCGCACGTGTCACTTGCCAAACGGACTCTTGACATGGTGATGTCCTTAGGATGCTCCGCATCATCCCCTCCCCCTTAGAAAAGATCCGACCTCGGATCAAAAGCCAAATCACCATGGGAAAGAGATGGCGTCGCCATGTCGAAGCGATCGATCACCAAGAACTCATCATCTTGAAGCTCGAAATGGGCACTCTCCAATGTCGTACCATCTAGTGATTCCTTCAAAAGGAGCAAGGACAACAAACACTTGGAAAAACAAATGTGGTTAGCAGCAGTGAAAAACCAAGCATTCAAGAGGTGATTCACCCAACAAGTGTTGTCATGAAGCATAGAATAGGGTGTGACAAAGGATTGTGGCATGGCATTTAAGCACATCAACGGAGCACAATCAAGGTCATCATGGAAACAAGCATGTGAATGTGAGGTAGAGATGCACATATGTGTGACAAGAGAATAAGCATCTACCTCAAATTCATAACAAGCATGCATAAAGCGCTCAATGAAAGGTCTATGGTAGGCATACGAATCATTCACAACACAAAATAAAATGAAGTGTCTAAACACAAGGGTCAAGTGCAAGACAATCCGAGAATAATGTCAATAGGGTGTAGTGAAAATCGAGTGGCACTCAACACAATAGAAATAGCAATTGTTCATCATGTGTGAGGCAAACAATTCAATCATGTGAAAAGCAATGGGACATGGCATACATGAAAAGATGACATTGTTGCAACCAAGCATATGATAGGGACAAGTAATCCAAGAATTGTATGCAACACACAAGGCATATATAACATGAGGCATGGCAATGTGACAATGGCAAGTCGAAGCGAGATGTCTAACATGTGTGCAATCAAGGGGTCCAAGATGACAAATAAGTCTCATGGTGCAAGCAACACATGTAGTGTGATCCACAATATCCATGCTCATGGTTTTGGGTGTCTCGAAAGAGAAGGATATCACCTTGAAAGCATGTCCTTGTGCATCCTTCACAATGTCGAAGCACAAGCAAGTGCGATGTAGAAGCGTCGGGAACGAAGGTGGTTTGCTCTCAAGAGCTCGAATGGTCAACTCACATGATGTGGAAGTCGACACGATGTCCAAGTATCCTACACATGCACACAACAAAACAAAGAACATATGCGCATGGTAGATAAACACATCATCCATCATGATGGTTCTCTTCTCTTGCACATAACTATTAGAAGGAAAAGTGCATGAATAAGATGATGCAACAATGGCTATATTCATGGCACTAGGCATATGGTGCAAAGTGATAAGACAAGCATGCTTCACGAGAAATATGTCAAAATCTCCAAATAAATGCGAGAATGCTATGGGGGCAATCTCATTGGCAAGACTAAAATCATGGTTGCGCTCAATGCATGGACAATCATATAGCATGAGAGAGGCAACATGTGGAGACATATGACAACAAGCAATATCAATCATGTGCAAAGCATGGCAATGGTAGACATCAACCGCATGAAAGGAGCAAGTATGAATCATCGGTGATGCAACATAAGCAAGCATATCAATCATGTCGTGCAAACTAGTGGAGCGAAGATGCAACACACTAGATGAGTTCATAGCAATCATGTCATGTGAGCCAATAGTAGGCATAAGCAATGCACACGACATATCACAAGCACGAGCACATAGCATGAACAAGGTATCCTCATAGGCATTTGGCACAAAGCAAACATGGCAATAACAAGCAATATCTCCACCAAGCTTGCAAATACACATACAAGTGTGAGAATCAATCATCATGTGTAATGCGAAGCATGGGTCACAAATGCATGGCAAAGGCATATAAATTGGCGTATCATGCAATGTGAACATGGCAAGGTGGGCATAAGAGAAATAATGGACAATAACCCATAACCATGTGAGTGCCATGTAGAAGGAATGCGCGAAGTGTTTCCGCAAAAGGAGCGGTGGGAAAGACAATCCACGATATCCCAAGTTATCGTTGCTCTCTAGAGCTCTTTTCGTCAACTCGTGCGTTTGTGAAGTTGACGAGTATGGATGGGTACCTACACAAAAGAGACACAAACCAAATAAATTGTGCGCGTGGTAAATGTACACATCATCCATCATGATGTGTATGTGTATGTGTGAGTTAGCACAAGATAAGCATCGCTCGAAGAAATTTGATGCATGGTATAAGAACATGTCATCCATCATGAATGAATAGTTATTGTGTATAGCATGATGTGGATGCAAATTGAGCATACAATTATATGGCACATCTATAGCATGTTCATTCATGGGGAGTATATCGTGCACACGAGTATGGGGATCATGCAATGGATGGGATGGATCAAAATCTCCTAGAATATATGAGGAAACTATGGGGGTCTCCTCATGAGCAATATTGTAAACATCATATGGAGAAAATGGACAACATCCAAAACAATGCATATCCGAAGCTAGGTGGTCATGGCGTGGCATATGAGATAAATTATGCAAAGGTAGCATATGAATATCATCACAACAAAAACAAATGCCAATGACCATGGGCTTGTGATCTATGCCATATGTGCAAATTGGGTTTATTTTAATGGCATATGCATAGTTACTACGAAGAGATTGCAAATATGACATATTGTTGATCTCATGTATAGCATATGACAAGTTAAGCGGATTGTCAAACATGATGTGACCGAGAGAATTATCACATGACATCCTATGCAACATGGCATCACAACTAATAGACTCCATATGGCAATCATCAAACTCATCATAAATGGGTAAATCATCACATGGGGGAATCATACTAGCACGAAGCATGGCAATAGGTGGATCAACATCATGCAAGCAATCAATGTCGACGTAGTCCACTAGTGGGACGAGGGCATCACCTTCACCTGGGTTACCTTTTTCATTCTACTCATGTGGTGTAGGTGAGGTGGGAAAGACCAAATGGTGGTCATCATCTTCATCTTGATGGAACCATGTGGGGGTGCATCATATTCCACCATGGACATCGTCTTGTCCATAGAAATAACGAAGTCATCGAGGATCGGCGCATCATCAAATGTGGGACCTAGCACCAAATGAGCAGACACAATAGAGGTAGAGGTTAAGTCGTTAGTGTTGAAAGTGGCCTCACATGACCTATCAACTATCTCACTCTCTCTATGTGGTGGCTCACTCACTCCCTCAAGGTAGGTGCACTCAAACTCGCATATGGTGGAGTCACTCATCTCACTCAAGTGGTGGGGGTTGTGGCTCTCCTCACATGGGAATTGGGGCAGCTCATCATCTATGGGGCTAGTGGTGAACTCGCTCTCACTCTCAATATGGTGGCACAAGTCACTCAAGTCATCATACGCCGCTGTGGTCGAAGGGAAAATCCCATGCTCAACCATCTCATCATCGTCGCCGTGGATGAAGGCCGAAGATGGCACATCATCACTCTCGCCTCCAAAGATGGAAGCATCATCCGTGCTCGTCACCTTGTCGGTCGCCTTCAAAGCTTGGTCCTCGAATGGCTCCGTAGTCGTAGTCGTCGTCGCACCGTATTGAAAAAGAGTCGAAGTAGACTCGGCATCATCAATGCCACAAAGAGGGATGGCGGTGATGTCGAACGTGGGAGTGTCGTCTCGGAGCTCGTCGGGCTTGGACATCATGGTGGTACTAGCCTCATGCTGGCCGTCTTGGAGCTTGGTCTTCGAGAAGTGTGCTTGCGGTGGAGAAGCCTTGGCCTTCATGAGTTCTTGTTCCGCCTTGAGAACACCAATGTAGTTGTCGTCGAGGGACTTGTAGTTCTCGAGGAAGATAGTCTTGTAGATGTCGTTGTGCAATCCCATCATGAAGTGGAGCTTCATCGAAATGTGGTCGTCCACGCCGGCTTGTCGCAAGGCAATCTTCATGTCCTTGAAGTACTCGTCGATGGACTTGGATCCTTGGATGGTGTTCTCATATTGGCGTAGAAGTTGTTCCGTGTAGGTGGGAGGCACGAACTCTCACCGCAAAGCTCTCTTTGTCTTGGGCCAATTCACGTTGAAGCTCGTCGAAGGTGTGTGAAGCCACCATGTTGACGCGTTATCGTGGAAGTTTCTTGTGGCGCACTTCACTTGATCTTCGTAGGGAACTTGATGTAGCTTGAGGTAGTCGTCCATCTTGCGCTCCCTCTCGAGATACTCCTCGGGGTCTTGAGTCCCATAGAAAGGAATCTCGTGGTCGTTGTCAAGGTCGTAGTAGCTCGTGGAAGTCGTGGACTTGAGCTTGGGAAGCTTCTCTTGAGCATAATCTTGAGATGCTTGTAGGCGAAGATGCCGCATATCCAAAGGCGAAGATGCCTTGAAGTCGCTTGGCGAAGATGCCAAGGTGTACGGTGAAGTTGTTGAGCGGTTGTTGGTGTTGAGCTCTTGACCTTCACGTTCTTGTCGTTGATGGTGTCGATGCCGATGAGATCTTGCCGGAGATGGTAGCTCGGAAGGATGTGCACTTGAGCGTCTTCTCGAAGATGATGAAGACCTCTTGTGGTTCTTGATGAGGGCTTTGAGCTCCTTCATTTGAGCATCCATGTTGGCGCACAAGTGGTTCGTCATGGCATCGAACTTGTCGTTGTTGTTGTAGAGCGAAGTAGATAAAATGCTTTGCCTATCCATCACAAGACTCGAGCAAAGGTGAGTAGGAGATGAGATAAACAATACCAAGTTACCTTTTCCCAATGTTGAGGATGTATCTCGTTTCACTCAATGTGAAATGAAAGAATAGTGGAATTGGTACCGGACTTGTTCACTCACACCTATCAAGTAAAGCTTATCGAGTGGCTTAGTTAGGATAAGTGGCACAAAAATGTGATGCAAAATATTAGTAAGATTCAATAAAGTTGAAAGAGATTCACAAATTCGCACGTGAAACAAGTAGACCAATAGCAATTTGTGGCTCACGGAAACACACACACGGATAGATAAATGGGGTCGTGCAACCAAGGAACGAACACAAAATCTGGAATCCACGGAAAACGCTCATGTTGCACAACTCAAGAGAGACGCTAGCACGATTGCTCAATAGGCGGATACGACACTTGTGCACAACCTATAAGATGCAAAATGTATAAACTTTCTATCCCAAGTATGCTATGTGTATGATGTTCCGGTGCTTTTAGCACAAGATGATCCAAGATGATCAAGTATGATATGATATGATGCGATGCTATGGCTCTTGCTTACAAGCTTCTTTGTCTTTCTCTTTTTGCTTAAAAGCTTATTGTTCTTTTCTTTTCTTTTTTTGTATATGGCCACGATGCACAAACCAAGATAGCAATTGTGTATATGCGGGAACAATCTTGTGACACAAGGGATGATATGATGATACCAAGATGATATGGTATGTATACAATGGAAGGGCGGATCGATGATTACTAATGTGCACAAGTCACATTGCCGGCAATACTCAAAGGCTAGTCTCAATAGGTAAGTGACGCAAAATGGGCTAGGGGTTAACAATGGAATTCCAAGGAGAATATACAATGATGTTGTCGAAGTTACCGTCTGTGTCGACGATGAGAGGTGGTGCTCTTGATGTAGACCCGTTCCTAATTAGCCGAAACACCTTAGGAAACGGAAAAACCACAACTCAAAATCTCAAGGACAAATGTCAAAAGGTGGTAGCGGACAAGCGGTGGTGGTTGTGTATGATGGGCTAAACACGTTGTCGGAGTTGAAGTCACGGTCCCTAAGTAGCCGAAACACCTTAGGAGACACAAGCCACAACTCAAACAAGCTCAACAAAAATGGGTTAAGTTGGGTTGGCGGAAATGTATAGTGGCCAATGGGTATGCGGAAGTGGTGGTGGTGGTTGATGAAGAAGCAATTGTCCCTAAGTAGCCTAAACACCTTAGGAGACTCAAATCACTACTCAAGCAACCACAAATGCTATGGGGATCCAAAAGGGTTAGGTTGCGGAAGTCGGTGGTGGTAATGCGGATGATATGGTGGAAGCCCTAGGCAAAGATGCCAAAATCCACAAAATATGATGGAGTCAAATTGATGAGGACATGACTACCTTGGATACGACCAAAAATATTGCATACATGTATATTTGTGAGGTGATTTCTAATGCAAACTATGCAACAATTTATTTATGTCATCCAGGACAAAAATACTTCACAGACTTTTGTGCCATGTCTAATTCCAGGTGTATGGGACATTTGTACAATCCACATATGAAGATACGGGAAAAAAAGAGAAGTTTAGGTGCTGTTCAAAAAGTTCTCTCACGTCACTTTTGGGCCAAGAGAAGATAGAGTCCAAGTCTCTCATGTTCTGCATCCAGATTCGTACTGCACAGACATACCTGACTCAAAACGGCAAGAACTCCTTCATACAGACTCCGAATTGGGTGTTTCATTTTTTGTTGGAAACTAGATTTCGTACACTTTCCAACCCAATTGGATTCACCTTCAAATTTGTTCGAAGCGTTGAGATATCGACGAAACAATCTGACGCTGCAGCAGAATCCGGGGCAAACTACAAGTCCAGAGGTGTTGCATCACCTCCACTTGGGCCCATGAGCCTTGTACGACCTAGGGTTAGTTTTAGGCTGCCTTGGGACGTCCTTCCACCTCCTTGGCCGCCACCCCTTGCTCCGATATAAGTAGATCCATCTAGTAGCTTTTTCTTTGGGATTTGTTTAGTCAAAAGTTAGCCATTGCAACTTCGTGTACTTCGTTTGTGTCCAACGACCAGACCAAGACCGCTTACGGATCCCCACCTTTATCAATACATCATTTATATTTGCAATATTCAGATTGCTTTATCATATTCTTGCTTGTTCTTCGATTGCATGCAGGAATAGACCTTCGTGGTCAGGCTGATCGTGCTTCTTGCATTGTCAGTAACCCTTGGAGATTGGTTTAGTGATTGCTAAGGCGCAACGTCGTGCACATTTGTAGTTGGATTGTCAAAGTCGTCTCCACCAAATCGATAGTTATCATCTCATCGAAAGATCAGGCCCCTCGCCTCTATCAAGTGGTATCGGATTTCCAGGTTGCTCGGTGAGATTCTACAGTTTTTCCTAGATTAGATCGAGTCTGTTCCTCATACCTACAGTCCACCACCTCATCCGAACCAGTTTGAGCCTTCGCATAGTCTTTTCATTGTTTGCATTATTGAATTATCGGTTGCATCATCGTGTCGAGTTGCTGGTCTTAGTGTCTAGTTCGTTAGAGTTTCAAGTTCTGTTCACATTAGTCACATCGCCGCTGCATCGTTATCCCTTCCGCTGTCCACCACCTCATCCATCAATTTCCACCTCGTGCTACCCATCGTTCATTGTCACAATCATACTTGAAGTCGTTCGTATCTTTGCTTGATCCAATCCGCACCTTATCAAGTTTGCCTTGGAAAGAGGGAGAAAGAAAAAAAAGACAAAGAAAAAAAGTAAAGAAAAAGAGGAGAGAAAGAAAAAGGAAAAAGTGTGAGAAAAAAGAAAAAGAAAAAGAAGAAAAAGAAAGTTCGAGAGAGAGTTGTTGTATATTCTGCTTGGCAGTTGTTTTCATCATTATCTTTACTGCCGTTGTGATCTTCACTTATATCTTGCTGTCCAGAGCAACTTCATATCCTTTATTGATGCTAGTTGTGCTACACCGTGACCTCATTAGTGTTCTTGGCTCGCGTCTCTAGTCCGGTCTAGCCTAGGACCAGCAGAGTACCGTCGTTGAGCATTTATTCAACATTGCATCTCTGAATTGATTATTGCTAATCCTTTGTTACCATATATAAAGCCAACCCAGCTCCACATATTTCTACACCGTGTTTACGTACGTTCACCTGGCAATCGCTTTACTCAATCTTTGGAGTTATTTGACACCGCTGATTGCCTATCACTACCTGCTGCATGGTAAGAACTTGTAAGATATTGATATTTGCTTTACTGTGAGCGCTTTACCACCACATCCTAGTAGTTCATAGGAACATTACTCTCGAATTTTGTTTCTTGTTTCTACTAATCATGACAGGTACCAGACACAAAAGTTCTTGGACGACGGATACATCTTCACCATCACGAGACATGGGACAACACACACCAGCACATGGCCAGGTTATTTCTTTACCGTCATTTGAGGGTAGATTTAATCCTGCTATTTATCTAGCTTGGGAGCTTGAAGTAGAAAAAGTTTTTAGTCACCATCATTTTTTTGAACTTGAGAGAGTACAAGCTGCCACTAGAGTATTTACAGGTTTTGGTTCTGTTTGGTGGAGTGTGCATTGTAAGAAAAATATTAATAACCAACCCACAACTTGGAAAGATTTGAAGGCTGTAATGAGAAAACATTTTTTTCCTCCTTACTATCGCCGTGAATTGCTTCGCAAATTGGAACAGTAAAAACAAGGCAGTAACACTGTTCATGCTTACTACCAAGAGTTCAAATCTTATATGCATCATTGTGACATAGAAGAATCTGAGGATGATACAATGAATAGATTTTTTGGTGGTTTAAACCATGATATTCGTGCAAGATTTCAGTATATTCCTCGTTGCATTACTGGTATGTATGTTCGTGCTTGTACATTTGAGAGACAAATACAGGAGGATGCATTGTGTGACTACAACAACTACTATTCCAGTTCATGCTCACCACCACTGGTTGGTTCCTCCACCATTGCACCTACTAGAGCAGCCACACCTCTGATTGTGAGCGTGACATCATCTAAAGTGTATGATACATTGTCATCGTCCGTACCTACATCAGCTACGTCTTTGCAACAAGGTAACAATAAAATCAATGATGATATAACTTCACATGAGGATGATGCATATCTAGTTAACTTGAATACATCATGTATTTAATTACCTGTTTATTTGAGCACACCACCTAGTTTAGGTAATCATGTTACTGTCATGAATGTGTCATGTGATCAAACAACTGAAATACCAACAATTTTGAGTGCACCCATTGAATTAACTGTTGATGCAAAAGAATCATGTGAATCGAAGAATAAATCAGATTTGGATAAAATACATTTGAAAATAATTGTGCCAATGTTTAATAATTTTGATATGACCTCTAGTCTTGGTGACGATTCTATGTCAAATGACTTATTGCATGTTTGCTTATTTAAGCATGTTGTAGCCTGTGAATTTCATGCAAGTGAGGTTTATTCACCAATGTTGGGATGGTTTAATGATGAACATTGTCAATATTTTGATTTGAATAAGAGCTTCACTTATTTGTGCAAATTGAGTTGCAATATTTTCATGCCTTCCACTTCTTGTGATAATATTTTTGCTTTATATTTTATGAACTACGAAATTACTCATCTATACATGTGTCATATGTGCGAAAATTAAGGGAAGTAAAAATGGATGACATATACATATACAACATGTACACCTTGTCTATTTTCTTACCCACAATTCAGATTAAGCAACGCCGAGGATGGCTTTATTTTCAAGAAAGGGAGGATGATGAGGACATGACTACCTTGGATACGACCAAAAATATTGCATACATGTATATTTGTGAGGTGATTTCTAATGCAAACTATGCAACAATTTATTTATGTCATCCAGGACAAAAAATACTTCACAGACTTTTGTGCCATGTCTAATTCCAGGTGTATGGGACATTTGTACAATCCACATATGAAGATAAGGGAAAAAAGAGAAGTTTAGGTGCTGTTCAAAAAGTTCTCTCACGTCACTTTTGGGCCAAGAGAAGATAGAGTCCAAGTCTCTCATGTTCTGCATCCAGATTCGGATTGCACAGACATACCTGACTCAAAACAGCAAGAACTCCTTCATACGGACTCCGAATTGGGTGTTTCATTTTTTGTTGGAAACTAGATTTCGTACACTTTCCAACCCAATTGGATTCACCTTCAAATTCGTCCGGAGCGTTGAGATATCGACAAAACAATCTGACGCTGCAGCAGAATTCGAGGCAAACTACAAGTCCAGAGGTGTTGCATCACCTCCACTTGGGCCCATGAGCCTTGTACGACCTAGGGTTAGTTTTAGGCTGCCTTGGGACGTCCTTCCACCTCCTTGGCCGCCACCCCTTGCTGCTATATAAGTAGATCCATCTAGTAGCTTTTTCTTTGGGATTTGTTTAGTCAAAAGTTAGCCATTGCAACTTCGTGTACTTCGTTTGTGTCCAACGACCAGACCAAGACCGCTTACGGATCCCCACCTTTATCAATACATCATTTATATTTGCAATATTCAGATTGCTTTATCATATTCTTTCTTGTTCTTCGATTGCATGCAGGAATAGACCTTCGTGGTCAGGCTGATCGTGCTTCTCGCATTGTCAGTAACCCCTGGAGATTGGTTTAGCGATTGCTAAGGCGCAACGTCATGCACGTTTGTAGTCGGATCGTCAAAGTCGTCTCCACCAAATCGATAGTTATCATCTCATCGAAAGATCGGGCCCCTCGCCTCTATCACAAATGATGATGGTGGTATTTTTGTGTTATGGGGGATGTCAAGAGCTTCAAAAAGAGCTCAAGAATGTCGAAATCGGAGTTCGAATGAATTAGTTATGGACAAAACGGTGAAACAAGGGTGGCTGAATTCCCAGGGGTCGGACATCCGGGGTGGAGCCCGGATTTCCGGGACCTGATGTCCAGAAACTTGCGCGATTTTGCCCTCCAGGAGCCGGATGTCCGGCTGGGGACCCGGATGTCCGGCCCAATGGTTCGGATGTCCGGCCTGTGGCCCGGATGTCCGGCCCGACGATTCCAGATCGGGATTGGGACTTCCAAACTCGTTTGGGCGGAATTTGATGATTTTGGGGGCAAAATTTGACGGATTTTGTGGAGAAAAGATGGAGAAACTTGGGGAAATGCTAGATCCACTTGAAACCAAGCAAATCCACGGATCAAAATCAACAAAACTTCATCAAACCAACAGATCACAAAAAAAATTGGGGCTATTTTTTGGAGGGGAATTTTCGAATTTGGGGAAGAACGCAACAAAACAAGGCTAGAAAATGGTGGGGAGGCTCCAAATTCGTGTGAAACCGTGGCTCATGATACCATATGATCACTAAAATAGGTGGGGGGCTCCAATTTCGTGAGAAACCATGGCTCTTGATACCATATGATGCGGGTCAACCCGTTCTAGGACGATCTTTCACGAAATGGAGGGAATCCCACGAAGAACACGATGAACACGGGGAAGAACAAGGAGAAATCACGAGGGGAAACACTCAAGAACAAGTCCAATCACACATCCACTAGACAATCAAACACACAAGATCACAAGGTACATGAACAACAAAGGGAAAGATACAAGGTAGAGTTCATCTCCGTGAGGAGATCTTGAATCCGCGAAGGACCTTCCCGTTAGGGGTCTTGAATCCAAGGTGGATCTTCTCCGTAGAGGGGCCGCGGTCTCTCTCGTGGAGTAGATCCGTAATGGATGAGCAAAGCTCTAGTCTAAAATGAGCTATCACATTTGCTGACCCTAAAATGGTGGACGTGGAGGAGTATTTATAGTCTAGTACACGAAGGGGTAAGTAGATGGGGGGATACATGGGCCTCGGGCCCTGTCCATGCGCGTAGGCAGGCGCCGGATGTTCGGCTGGGGGCCAGATGTCCGGGCTGTCATGAGACGCCGGATGTCCGGGGTGGTTGGCCGGATGTCCGGGCTAGCGGGGCCAAGCCTCGGGTGCGGTTCTGTTGCTGGCGTCGGATTTCCGGGATGAAGGCCGGATGTCTGGCGGCTGCCGAGGCGCCGGATGTCCGGGCTGGCGCCGGATGTCCGGCAGCTGTAACTTCAGCCGCTCCGTCTTTTTTTCGTCTTCGCTTCCATGCTTCCCTCGCTGATGGCGTAGGTGTTCCTTGGCGCTTGCACTCCTCCTCGTCGTCCGTGAAGCTCTGATGATACCTATGCATGCACATGAGTGGAGTGTCAAGTAGTATACCATCCTCGAAGGGGTCAAGTAAACACGTGTAAAGGAGATGATTCACCTTTATGTATGAGAAGTAGAGGTCGCACGTGTCACTTGCCAAACGGACTGTTGACATGGTGATGTCCTTAGGATGCTCCGCATCAATATCATCATATATCCGTGTGCCACAAGAGTGATCCGCATACACAATAGCTACCTTGATCCGAGAAGCATGCATAAGTACCCACAGAAAGAGCTCACAAGCTTTTAAGCAAAAGATCCAACCAAAGCTTATAAGCACAAGGACAATAGCATCATACGCCTTGCATCAAAAGAGATCATATGAGATAGCAATACCATCTTGTGCTCAAGCATCGGCACAACATACACTCATAGCATACTTGTGATAGATAGTCGTTACATTTTGCCTCTAATAGGTCATGCACAAGTGCGTATCCGCCTATTAAGCAATCGGTTAGCGTCTCTCTAGTGTTGTGCAACACGAGCATTTTCCGTGGATTCCACATTTTCCGCTCACCCTTGGTTGCACAACCACTTTTATCTATCCGTGTGCTACTTTGCTAGTGATCTACTTGTTGCATGAGCAAATTGTGAACCATTTTCAACATCTTTGAGTCACTTTGACGATTGCATTGAATTTATGCCACCATCCTAACCAAGCTCCTCTAAAAGCTTTACTTGTGTAGGTGTGAGAATCGACACGAAGTGCTACCAATAGTGCTATTTCTAGGTTACATTATTGAGTGATCATTGATCCATTTTCAACTTCGGTTAAGGTACATTTGGTATTGTCTTCTCCGTTCTCCCACTCACATACTTGCTTGTGATGATGGATAGGCCAAGTAAATCTTCGAACCCGATCTTCGACGATCCCCAAGAAGCGAACAACTACGTCACCAAACTACATCTCTTCGGTGTACAATGAGCTCTCCATCAAGAAAGTGAAGCTATGCAAGAGTACATGGAGCGAGTCGCCGCCGACGCGCGCCAATTTGAAGGACGAACAAGAGAGCCATTCGACATCATAAACACCAACATGTCTACTCAATTCGACGAGCTACGGACTTTGATAGTCAACCGACATTCTTATTCCACATCTTCTCAAAGACGAAGCCGCTCAAGTCGACATACCGACTCCATGGATGGCTCAAGTACCCCTACATCGAACACTCTTCGTCAAGCCGTACGTCAAGCTCGACATGACAACCGGAATCCATTTCATGACAAGAGTTCACAAGAGCTATCTGAAGAGCAAGCGAGTCGACATCGTCAAAACCAAGCTACACTTGACCAAGCGCACGAACGGCAACGACTACGCCAACAACAACAAGAGCGAGCACGTCAATACCAAGAAGAACAAGATGCCAAAGCTAATTGCCAAGCACATCAACGTCGAGAAGCTCAAGCTCTTGAGGCGCAACGAGCATTACGTGATGCACATCGCAATGTGGCAGCTCGCACTCGACCACCGTTCAAGATATCTTCCGATATGCCGATAAATCGGCCGATTTATCGCTTACCGATGTCTGGCTGATAAGATAAATTGGCCGATAAATGAGCCGATATGGCGATAAATCGACCGATATGCCGATAAATTGGCCGATTTACCCCTTATCATGGGTCGACCGATAAGTTCCCGATAAGCGATATCCCCAACATTGCACTCGACACACTCGTCAAGAAGAGGATTTCCTTCGCGATGAGATGCAAGAGAGACGCCACCAAGCAAGAATGCAAGAAGAAGCTCCTCCTCAAGCGCGACAAGAGCAACAACTCCAATAAGAACAACAAGCTCGGCAAGTACACCATGACAATGGACATCCACTTCGACAAGAGCAACATGATATTGCCAATCGACCCAATCAAGAACGCCCTCCCAATAGGCAAGGAAACAATGAAGAGCATCGCTATGGCAAGCTAAAGTTCACCATGCCAAAGTTTTCCGGAAACATTGATCCCGAAGACTATCTCTCATGGGCATTGAAGGTTGACAAGATCTTTCGACTTCACAACTTCGATGAAGAGAAGAAGATCGCAATGGCATCCCTTGAGTTCCAAGACTATGTTCTCATATGGTGGGAGCAAATCATAGAGAGAAGAGAAGCAAAAGGCGAACCTCCTATCACCACTTGGGCTAAAATGGAGGAAGTCATGAGAGCACGCTTTGTGCCTACACACTACCACCGTGACTTGTTCAAGAAGCTACAATTCCTCAAGCAAGGTACCAAGTCCGTTGAAGAGTACTACAAAGAGATGGAGATTGCCATGATAAGAGCCAACATCATGGAAGATGAAGAGCAAACAATGGCGAGATTCTTGAATGGACTCAACTATCCTATTAGGAAGATTGCGGACTTTCAACCATACACCAATCTCCTCGAGCTAGTACACCAAGCAACCAAAGCAGAGCGACAAGTTCAAGAGGACTACAAGTACTCCAAGTTCAACTCCAAGAACTTTGGCTCCTACAACCAAGCTTCAACGACTTCGGCTACTCCTCCTACCTCTACCAAGCCATCTACAAACTTCGGCGACAACTCAACCTACAAGAGTGCGACTACATCGAGTCGTCCACCTTCTACCAACAACTTCAAGCCAAGAGCTTCATCATCTACAACTCCAACCGAGGACAACTCCAAAACGAGTTCCATCAAATGTTTCAAGTGCCAAGGGCGAGGCCACAAGTCATTTGAATGCAAGACCGTTCGCACCATGATCATCAACGATGACGGATCTTATGACTCAATGAGCGACGATGAGATGGAAGCATTTGAGCATGTAGCTATGCATCGCCAAGTGAATGAAGAAGAAGACCATCAAGTGTTTTGCGATAATGACTCAAGTCCCAATCTTGTTGTCTCCAAGATCTTGACACTCCAACACCAACAAGATGACGACCAACAATGTCATATCTTCCATACCAAGGCCGACATCAATGGACGCTCCGTCAAGGTTATCATCGATGGAGGAAGTTGTCGTAACTTGGCAAACGAAGAGCTATGCGACAAGCTTCAATTGGTCAAGACGAAGCATCCTCACCCCTACAAGGTCCAATAGCTCAACGACGCCGGAATTCTTCGAGTCGAGCACACCGTGCAAGTCTCTTTCAAGATAGGCGCCTACGAGGACACTCTTGAATGTGATGTGATCCCCATGTCCGTGTGCCACCTTATTCTTGGACGACCTTGGCAATATGATAGTGGAGTCACACACAATGGACAGACCAATCACTATAGCTTCAAGATGAAGGGCAAGGAATTCGTGCTCCGACCAATGTCACCAAGTCAAGTAGCCGCCGACAAGCACTTACCTATCAACAATCGTGGAGAGAATGGTGAGAGAGTGAGCCACCAAAAGGAGAGTGAGAGCCACAAGCCAAATACGAGCGACTCCACGATGAGCAAGAAGAAGCAACTAGTGCTATTTGCCACCAAAAGTGAGATGAGAGAAGTGTGTGAGAACCCATCGAGTGTCTTTCACCTTGTGCTTTTATGCAAAGGGGATGCCAAACCTACTAACACTTCACCACCTCTACCTTTAGTGTTGTCTCAATTGTTGCAGGAATTCTCGGACGTCTTACCCGATGAACTACCTCCGGGTCTACCTCCACCTCGCGGAATCGAACACCGCATCGACCTCATACCCGGCGCACCACTTCCAAACAAGGCTCCTTACCGCGTCAACCCCGAGGAAACCAAGGAGATACAAAGGCAAGTGCAACAACTCATCGACAAAGGTCGTGTACGTGGAAGTTTAAGCCCTTGTGCCGTTCCGATTATTCTCGTGCCTAAGAAAGATGGAAGTTTTCGCATGTGCTCCGATTGCCGCCCGATAAATGCTATCACCGTTAGATACCGTTATCCTATCCCACGCTTAGACGACATGCTTGATGAATTATGTGGTGCCACCATCTTTTCGAAAATTGATCTTAAAAGTGGTTACTACCAAATTCGCATTCAAGAGGGTGATGAGTGGAAAACGGCTTTCAAAACCAAATTTGGGTTATATGAGTGGCTTGTTATGCCAATAGATTTATCGGAAGCACCCGGTTCATTTATGCGTCTTATGCATTTTTGTCTTCGACCCTACATAGGCGTCTTTGTAGTGGTTTACTTTGACGACATCCTCGTTTTTTGCAAGACGCTAGAGGACCATGTGACACACATCCGTATGGTTTTACAAACCCTTCGGAAAGAGCGCTTATATGCTAATATGGAGAAATGCACTTTTGGCGTTGACAAGGTCGTCTTCCTAGGATTTGTCGTTTCCTCACAAGGTGTTCACGTTGATGAAACTAAAATTGAAGTAATTAAAACTTGGACTCAACCAACGAATCTCATGCAAGTGCATAGTTTCCCTGGTCTAGCCGGTTTCTACCGATGTTTTGTGAAGGACTTTAGCACTATTGCTATGCCTCTACACGCCTTGAGCAAGAAGAACGCACCCTTCATTTAGGGTCCTTCGCAAGACACTGCGTTCAATGAGCTAAAAAGCTTGCTTACCCACGCACCACATCTAGCCCTACCAAACTTTGTTAAACCGTTTGAGATTCATTGTGACGCTAGTGGTACCGGCATAGGTGGCATGCTCATGCATGAAAAGCGCCCAATTGCTTACTTTAGCGAGAAGCTATCCGGAGCGCAACTTAACTACCCTATCTATGATAAATAGCTTTATGCCTTGGTGAGAGTTTTACGTGTTTGGGAACATTACCTTAGACCTCATGAATTCATTCTTCATACGGACCATGACACTCTCAAGTATCTCAAAGGTCAAACTAAGTTAAACAAGCGTCATGCTAAGTGGAGTGAGTTCATTGAGTCATTTCCCTATGTCATCAAGTGCATCAAAGGCAAAGAAAATGTTGTGGCGGATCCGCTTTCCCGCAAATGCATGCTTGTTACACAACTTGAGTTGAATGTTATTGGCTTTGAGCACATAAAAGATTTATATGAGCATGATCCTTTCTTTGCAAATCCTTATGCTAAGTGTTTGACTCACACTTCTTGGGACCGTTACTACATAAAGGATGGATATCTTATGGGAGCTAACAAACTTTGCATTCTCGAGTCTTCGCTTCGTTTGCTCCTTTTGCAGGAATCGCATGGAGGAGGACTCATGGGACATTTCGGACGTGACAAGACATTTGCTACGCTCTCAAAGAACTACTTTTGGCCCAAGATGCTACGTGACGTCTCACGCCTCACCAACCGATGTTCTACATGCCGCAAAGCTAAGTCAAAAGCTCAATCTCATGGTCTTTACATGCCACTTCCTGTTCCATACCATCCATGGGAAAACATAAGCATGGACTTTGTACTTGGATTTCCTAGAACTCAAAATGGCAAAGATTCCGTGTTTGTTGTCGTCGATAGATTCTCTAAAATGGCTCATTTTATTCCTTGTAACAAGATCGACGATGCTTCACATGTTGCAAATCTCTTTTGTAGGGAGATCGTTCATCTACATGGAGTGCCAAAGACGATCGTGTCGGACCGGGACGTCAAGTTCTTGAGCTACTTTTGGAAAACTCTAAGCGCCAAACTCGGAATCAAGCTACTCTTCTCTTCGGCATACCATCCACAAACCGACGGCCAAATGGAGGTGACGAACCGCACACTTTCGACGCTCCTTCGCGTGTTGATAAAGAAGAACATCAAGGAATGGGAGAAATGCTTTCCCATCGCCGAGTATGCCTACAACCGCGCAAGACATTCGACTATCGGCAAGTCCCCCTTCGAGGTCGTCTACGGCTTCAACCCGTTGTCCTCATTGAACATCCTACCTCTACCTCTACAAGAGCGCATCAACATGGACGCAAGTGCACGGGCAATTCATCTCAAGAAGGTGCACGAAGATACAAGGGAAATGATCGAGCGACAAGTCCATCATCTCACCACCAAGATCAACGTCAACAAGGCACCAATGGTGTTCCAACCGGGAGATCTTGTTTGGCTTCATCTTCGCAAGGACAGTTTCCCACACGAGCGCAAGTCCAAACTACTACCTTGCGCCGACGGACCCTTCAAGGTGCTAGCACGCTACAACAACGACGCCTACAAGATCGACATCCCCCGAGACAAGTACTCCGTGAGCGATACTTTCAACATCAAGGACCTATCTCCTTTCCATGGTGATGAAGATTTCGATCCTAGGTCGGATCTTTCCCAAGGGAGGGGAGATGATGCGGAGCATCCAAAGGTCATCCCCATGGACCCCTCATCGCCTCACCAAGTGCCCAAAGGACCAATGACTCGAGCCCGTGCAAGAGCTCTCGAGACCGAGGTGACTTCGCTCCTCTCTCGACATCTTTCCAATTCACATGAGACATGGCTTCTACCCTCATTAGAAACTCTGTGCATACTCAGGTACTTGGATGAAGGCCACGGGATAACTCTACACAGCGGTCAAGATGGTGAGATCGACAAGTGCTTGGAACAAGAAGAAGGAAGGCTGAAGACTCTACAGGCTCCGGACGTCCGACCCCTACCGGACGACCGGACACTGCCAGGCACCGGACGACCGACGTCCACCGGACGACCGGACGACCGGAAGCCACCGGACGTACGTGACATCGACCACAGAACATAAATAGCGGAAATCCTAGGATTACCGGACGTCCGGTCCCTCCGGAACCACCGGACGTCCGGTGACCAGCGGACGTCCGCCCCGACGGCGTCATCTCATGTAATATATACTCGTTGACTTCCATCCTTTCGAGGTAGCTTTTGGATAGCTCATCATAGACCTTTGTGGTTCCTCTCCGACGAGACCGCGACCTCTTCGGAGAAGATCCACCTCGGATTTAAGGCCTCCAAATCGGAGAAGATCCCAAGGGATACCCAAGACCCCCTCCGGGAGAAGACTATCTTTGTACCATCGTTGTTGACTATGGATCGTGTATCTTGATGTGTATCGTGGATCTAGCACCTATGTGACCGTATTTGTGTTGATTTGAGTGTTTCCCCTTGTGTTTTCCTTCGTATCCTCTTTGTGTTCTCCGTGTTTGTTGTGGGATAAACCTCCTTTCGTGAAAGATCTGCAGATTAGGGTTCCACCCTACATCAGCTGACAAACAGGAATAGGTATCGAGGCAATATCTAAAGAACGAGACATCTAGAATAGGCAAAGATAGAAGTGATATCTAGCAACACAACAATTCAAACACCGGAACAACAATCAATAATCATGCAATGCTCAAACACAGGATGCATGAATATGATGCATATGAACATGGGTAGGACATGATGCAACTCCTAGTGACAAGTTGAGTGCACAAGCATCATGGTAATAACAAGATCACACCATGTGGAACACAAGCAAAAGGAACAAAACTAGCATGGCCACAAGTGGTTATGTAGATGATTTAAAGAAGCACCCAAAAAGTTTTATAAGTTGTTTAACATGGCAAGGGGTTCAACTAGGACCAACAGCAACATGCTAGCATTTTAAATGGGCCGGAAAGAACAAACAACATTTTCCGGAAACTCCCATATTCATATAAATACAATTAGGACAGATCTGAGAAAGACATATTTTAAAGTTATTAAACATGCAAAGTAACAACACCACATTTTTCCACCCCAAAAACATATGAAGTTTGTCAAATTTGGAGTTAGGGTTATTTAGTTATGATTTTTACAAGTTTGAGCATATATAAACACAAATTAATTCAAACAACAATTTAAATGTTTTTAAACATGGCAACAAACTGCATATTAATATACTACATGAAAAACTAGGCAGTTTTCATATATAAAGCATTTTCACCAGTTGCATATATTAACAGAAATAAATATGCTAAAGAAAATGCAAAAAAGAGAAAATAAAAACAAAACAGAAAAGAAAAGAAAACAAGGACTAAGCTGACACAGCCTGGACTCGCCCTAGTCAGTGACTAGTGGGTCCAGGGGGGGTGTTGGCGTGGCAGAACTGGGTGAGAGAGATGGATGTGCGCAGTGTGACAAATAGGTGGGACCATGTTGACATAGAGGCAAAACTGGGCAAAAATATATGGGCAATTCCACTGCCCGAAGGGGGATTCGAACACTCGTCTGCGGGGTAAAGGAAAGAGGGTCGAGCCACTGCGCTAGGTTGAAGTTGCTGACATGGAGAAGCCATGATTCTAGGTAAAGCATCTAAGCACCTGTGTATAACCGAAAGAAAGTAAAAATAAAAGAGGGTGCTGGGAATCGAACCCAAGACCTCTCGCTGCTAAGCGCGAGCACTAGCTAGTGTGCCACGCTTCGTTTGCTGAAAGGAAAAGGACGCGGCCTGATAAGAGGCCTCGCAGGGTCGAGCTCTCCTGTCTCGACAGAGGAAGACAACAGCGCCGACGAGGCCAGCCGCGACGAAGGCGGGACTTGAGAGATCACGACGGGCGTGCGGAACACGGTTACGGAGCCGAGAGCGATCTGCTGCAGGACGCGGAGGACCGAGAGGCTGAGTTGTGGCCTCACGGTGATGCTCGCCGGCGACGCGAGCGTGCAACGCAGCGGGCCTCGACGCGTTAAGACAGCAACGGGCGTGCGGGGTGCAACGGCAGAGCAACGAACGCGCGTGTGCAAGAGCAAGAATCGGAGCTCCTAAACAACCAACTGCAGCTATGCCCAGAGCACGGCGAACACGAACTTGGCATGATCGGAATGGCGCATACGGAGATCGAAGGGCGAGAAGAAGCAGCAGGGGGAAAGCTGCGTATACCTCGACTACCTGTGACAAGAAGAAGAGACTGAGGGCTCGACGGAGACGGCATGAGGCGGCTATGAACTTTGCGGAACTTTGACCGAGAAGAAGAGGAAGAAGACAACAGCGTGCAGAACGATCTTGAGGTTGTCGCGTCACGAGCGTCACGGCAGGAGACGCAAGGGAACTTGGCCGACGCTCCCACGGCAGCAGGAGAGGACTGCGGAGGTCAGAGAGGCTTCCCTGAGCACGAGCTCTAGCTCGGCCGGAGCATGGCGGCAGGGCGACGGCGTGGCTCGAGGCGGCTCTCCTGGGCGGTGGCAAGGCGAGTAGAGGAAAGGGAACGGCCGAGGAGGAACCCTAGGGCACCGGGGACAAGGTTATATAGGGCCAGGGAAGCTACCCCGGCTGTCAAATCGATCGGTTGCCGATGTGGCACGCGTGGATGACCTGCCATACAGAGGTAGGGGACACACTGTGCGCGTGGGCTCGCTGGGCCTGCGGGAGGTCGAGCTGGGCCACTGGCAGCTGCTGTGGCTGCGGCGCCTAGGTGGGCTGCTGGCTGCGGGAGGCCTAGGTAAGTCCCCTTTTACATATCCTTTATGATGAGGACATCCCTAACAAGGTTACACCCACAACTCCAACTGACATATATATAGGACCAATTACTAGAGCTCGCGCGCGCCAATTAAATTACCAGGTACTTTCGTTCCTTGATAATGAATCTAATGTTCATGAGAATATGATGCTACCTAAATTGGATACATTTGTCTTGCTTACAAATGAAGGGCCTAGCTTGGACAAGAAGGATGAACATTGGAGCAAGATCAAGCATGAAGATGATGGCATGTGCATGGGGAACAAGAATGGAGTTACAAGTGATGATTTCAGGACTTTGAAGCCACCATAATGAGTGCGTGAAGCCTTGGACGAGATATACAAGATGCCACTTCATAAATTTCGTCCAGAGGCTATTATAGGTGCCGCGTCACCTTATTATTGGGCCAGGCCCATATAATTTCGAAATACTTGAGTATAGGCTGTTTTTAGAGTCCGTATGTGTGGGGAAACAAGAGTTAGGGTTGGTTTCGGACCCCTCCAACAAGGGCCACGAAATTCCCCCCTCTTTCCCCCATGTATACAGCCCTTAGGGCGTCGTTTAGACTTTGGGTTTTGTTTAGATTAGAGTTTGCCATAGCTGCAACTTCGCATACTTCATTTGTGTTCAACGACTAGACAAAGACGTCACAGAACCCCACTTGATCAATAAAGCTTTCCTCTTCGCAATATCCAGATTGCAATCTCAGTTTCTTGCTTGTTCTTCGTTTGCCTGCAGGAAACAGACCTTCGTGGTCAGGTTGATCATGCTCCGGCGTGGTCAACAACCTCCCGGAGTTGGTTTAGCGATTGCTAAGGCATGACGTCCACGCACGTTCGTAATCGGATCGTCGAAGTCGACTTCCTCCAAAACGATAGCCACCATCTCATCGAAAGACGGGACACCTTTGCCTCTATCAAGTGGTATCAGATTTCCAGGTTGCTCGGTGAGAGTTTACAGTTTTTCGTAGATTAGATCGAGTCTGTTCTTCATACCTACAGTCCACGAAAAAGCTAAAAAAAATTAGGGTTAGTTCATCATATCCGAACCAGTCTGAGCCATTGCATAATCTTTTCCGTGTTTGCTTAGTTGAATTTGCGGTTGCATCGTCGTGTCAAGTTGCTGGTCTTAGCGTCTAGGCTTTTAGAGTTTCGAGTTCTGGTCATAAGTTGTCACGCCGCCGCCGCGACATCTTCATCGCTACTGCCACATATCCACCACCAATCCGAGTTCGTTTCGTTTTAGATTGGCTTTCGAGATCCATCTAGTTTCGGTTTCGTGTTTCCTTGCCTGAGTAGGTCTCGAAAAAAAAATCGACATGTGAAAATATTTTTTCCCTATCCTATTTCTTTTCGGAGTCTTTTGAGACACGTGCCACCATACTATTATTTTACCGCACTTTTTCATTGTCGCTGCCCTGATTCCGGAAAAAAAATCGTCAAAAAAATTTCGTGCCTATCATCTTAGTTTGACTTGGGAAGTGTTTTGAGACACTCGCCATTATAGTGATTTTCGGCAAAAAAAATTACCGCAAAAAAAAGAGGCAAAAAAAATCGGAGTGTGCTCCCCCCTTGATTACGTGCAGCGCCGTGTTTTTGTTAGTGTTCTAGGCTCGCGTCTCTAGTACGGTCTAGCCTAGGACCAGCACAGTACCGTCGTTGAGCGTTTATTCACCTTTGCATCTCTGAATTGATTATTGCTGACCCTGTTTCCTACCATCTTATAAGCCTTCCCAGCTCCACATACATCTACGTCGTGCGTTTGACTCTCCCTGGTAATCGCTTTGTCCAACCTTTGAGAGTTTTGACTACCACGGTTGCCGATCACCACCTACTGCTGGGTAAGAACTCGTAAGAATTTGAGTTTTGCTTGACGGATTTGTGACGCCCCTCCACCACCATTTTCTAGTAGTCTGTAGGATCATATTTTTGTGTGTTTCTGTTGCTGCTAACCATGTCAGGATCACAAGTCGACGAGACTGACTGGGAGAACATGACAAACAAGGAGTTGCATGATAAATTTCAGCAAATGATGGGTCAACAAGTAGCAGATGTCATGACCAGTTTTGACAACGCACTAGCGAGGATGGATGGCATTGAGAAGTCAATTGACACCAAGTTGGATGCCAAATTCGCTGAAGTGCTTGCGTGTCTACCTCCACCTTCTGCACCGTTGCAACAACAACAACAACCACCTTCACGTCGCGAAATCGCCCTCCGCAAAGTGAGCCGTGTCTGATGTAGGGTGGACCCCTAATCGGCAGATCTTTCACGAAAGGAGGTTATCCCACGATGAACACGGAGAACAAAAGGAAGATACGGAGGAAAACACGAGGGAAAACACTCAAATCAACACAAATATGGTCACACAGGTGCTAGATCCACGATACACATCAAGATACACGATCCATAGTCAACAACGGTGGTACAAAGATAGTCTTCTCCCGGAGGAGGTCTTGAGTTATCCCTGGGGATCTTCTCCGCGAAGGAGGTCTTGAATCCGAGGTGGATCTTCTCCGAAGAGGCCGAGGTCTCGTAGGAGAGGAACCACTGAGGTCTATGATGAGCTATCCAAAAGCTGCCCCGAAAGGATGGAAGTCAACGAGTATATATTACATGGGATGACGCCGTCGGGTCAGACGTCCGCTGGTCACCGGACGTTCGGTGGCTCGGGAGGGACCGGACGTCCGGTAATCCTCGGATTTCCGCTAATTACGTTCTGTAGTCAGTGTCACGGACGTCCGGTGGCTTTTGGTCGTCTGGTCGTTCGATGCCTGGAAGTCGCCGGTCGTCCGGTGTGGGCCGGACGTCCGGTGCCTGTAGCATCTTCAGCCATACTTCTTCTTGTTCCAAGCACTTGTCGATCTCACCGTCTTGTCCGTTGTGCAGAACTGTCTCGCGGCCTTCATCCAAGTACCTGAGTATGCACAGAGTTTCTGATGAGGGTAGAAGCCATGTCTCATGTGAATCGGAAAGATGTCGAGAGAGGAGCAAAGTCACCTCGGTCTCGAGAGCTCTAGCACGGGCTCGAGTCATTGGTCCTTTGTGCACTTGGTGAGGCGATGGATGGTCCATGGGAATGACCTTTGGATGCTCCGCATCATCTCCCCTCCCTTGCGAAAGATCTGACCTCGGATCGAAATCGTCATCACCATGGAAAGGAGATAGGTCCTTGATGTTGAAAGTATCGCTCACGGAGTACTTGTCTCGTGGGATGTCGATCTTGTAGGCGTTGTTGTTGTAGCGTGCTAGCACATTGAAGGGTCCGTCGGCGCGAGGTAGTAGTTTGGACTTGCGCTCGTCTGGGAAATGGTCCTTGCAAAGATGAATCCAAACAAGATCTCCCGGTTGGAACACCATTGGTGCCTTGTTGACGTTGATCTTGGTGGTGAGACGATGGACTTGTCGCTCGATCATTACCCTTGTATCTTCGTGGACCTTCTTGAGCTAGCTCGCTCGTGCACTTGCGTCCATGTTGATGCGCTCTTGTAGAGGTAGAGGTTTGATGTACAATGGGGACAATGGGTTGAAGCCGTAGACGACCTCGAAAGGGGACTTGCCGGTAGTCGAATGTCTTGCGCGGTTGTAGGAGTACTCGGCGATGGGCAAGCATTGCTCCCATTCCTTGATGTTCTTCTTGATCAACACGCGAAGAAGCATCGAAAGCATGCGGTTCGTCACCTCCGTTTGGCCGTCGGTTTGTGGATGGTATGCCGAAGAGAAGAGTAGCTTGATTCCGAGTTTGGCGCATAGAGTTTTCCAAAAGTAGCTCAAGAACTTGACGTCCCGGTCCGACACGATCGTCTTGGGCACTCCATGTAGACGAATGATCTCCCTACAAAAGAGATTTGCAACATGTGAAGCATCGTCGATCTTGTTACAAGGAATGAAATGAGCCATTTTAGAGAATCTATCCACGACAACAAACACGGAATCTTTGCCATTTTGAGTCCTAGGCAATCCAAGTACAAAGTCCATGCTCATGTCTTCCCATGGATGGTATGGAATAGGAAGTGGCATGTAAATACCATGAGATTGAGCTTTGGACTTAGCTTTGCGGCATGTAGAACATTGGTTGGTTAGGCGTGAGACGTCACGTAGCATCTTAGGCCAAAAGTAGTTCTTGGAGAGCGAAGCAAATATCTTGTCGCGTCCAAAGTGTCCCATGAGTCCTCCTCCATGAGATTCCTGCAAAAGGAGCAAACGAAGCGAAGACTCGGGAATGCAAAGTTTGTTAGCTCTCATAAGATATCCATCGTTTACGTAGTAACGTTCCCAAGAAGTGTGAGTCAAACACTTAGCATAAGGATTTGCAAAGAAAGGATCATGCTCATATAAATCTTTTATGTGCTCAAAGCCAATAACATTCAACTCAAGTTGTGTATCAAGCATGCATTTGCGGGGAAGCGCATCCGCCACAACATTTTCTTTGCCTTTGATGTACTTGATGACATAGGGGAATGACTCAATGAACTCACTCCACTTAGCATGACGCTTGTTTAACTTAGTTTGACCTTTGAGATACTTGAGAGTCTCATGGTCCGTACGAAGAATGAATTCATGAGGTCTAAGATAATGTTCCCAAACACGTAAAACTCTCACCAAGAAATAAAGCTCGTTGTCATAAATGGGGTAGTTAAGTTGCGCTCCGGATAGCTTCTCGCTAAAGTATGCAATTGGGCGCTTTTCTTGCATGAGCATGCCACCTATGTCGGTACCACTAGCGTCACAATGGATCTCAAATGGTTTGTCAAAGTTTGGTAGGGCTAGAAGTGGTGCGTGGGTAAGCAAGCTTTTTAACTCATTGAACGCGGTATCTTGCGAAGGACCCCAAATGAAGGGTGCGTTCTTCTTGCTCAAGGCGTGTATAGGCATAGCAATAGTGCTAAAGTCCTTCACAAAACGTCGGTAGAAACCGGCTAGACCAAGGAAACTACGCACTTGCATGATATTCGTTGGTTGAGGCCAAGTTTTAATTGCTTCAATTTTAGTTTCATCAACGTGAACACCTTGTGAAGAAACAACAAATCCTAGGAAGACGACCTTGTCAACGCCAAAAGTGCATTTCTCCATATTAGCATATAAGCGCTCTTTCCGAAGGGTTTGTAAAACCTTACGGATGTGTGTCACATGGTCCTCTAGCGTTTTGCTAAAAACGAGGATGTCATCAAAGTAAACCACTACAAAGACGCCTATGTAGGGTCGAAGAAAAAAATGCATAAGACGCATAAATGAACCGGGTGCTTCCGATAAACCCATTGGCATAACAAGCCACTCATATAACCCAAATTTGGTTTTGAAAGCCGTTTTCCACTCATCACCCTCTTGAATGCGAATTTGGTAGTAACCACTTTTAAGATCTTTTTTCGAAAAGATGGTGGCACCACATAATTCATCAAGCATGTCGTCTAAGCGTGCGATAGGATAACGGTATCTAACGGTGATAGCAATTATAGGGCGACAATCGGAGCACATGCGAAAACTTCCATCTTTCTTAGGCACGAGAATAACCGGAACGGCACAAGGGCTTAAGCTTTCACGTACATGACCTTTGCTGACGAGTTGTTGCACTTGCCGTTCTATCTCCCTGCTTTCCTCGGGGTTGACGCGGTAAGGAGCCTTGTTTGGAAGTGGTGCGCCGGGTATGAGGTCGATGCGGTGTTCGATTCCGCGAAGTGGAGGTAGACCCGGAGGTAGTTCATCGGGAAAGACGTCCGAAAATTCCTGCAACAATTGAGACAACACTAAAGGTAGAGGTGGTGAAGTGTTAGTAGGTTTGGCTTCCCCTTTGCATAAAAGCACAAGGTGAAAGACATTCGATGGGTTCTCACACACTTCTCTCATCTCACTTTTGGTGGCAAATAGCTCTAGTTGCTTCTTGTCGTTCATCTTGGAGCCGCTCATATTTGGCATGTGGCTCTCACTCTCCTTTTGGTGGCTCACTCTCTCACCATTCTCTCCATGATGGTTGGTAGGTAAGTGTTTGTCGGCGGCTACTTGACTTGGAGACATTGGTCGTAGTACGAATTCCTTGCCCGTCATCTTGAAGCTATAGTGATTATTCCGTCCATTGTGTGTGACTCCACGATCATATTGCCATGGTCGTCCTAGAATAAGGTGGCACACGGAGATGGGGATCACATCACATTCAAGAGTGTCCTCGTAGGCGTCTATCTTGAAAGAGACTTGCACGGTGTGCTCGACTCGATGAATTCCGTCGTCGTTGAGCCATTGGACCTTGTAGGGGTGAGGATGCTTCGTCTTGACCAAATGTAGCTTGTCGCATAGCTCTTCGCTTGCCAAGTTATGACAACTTCCTCCATCGATGATAAGCTTGACGGAGCGTCCATTGATGCCGGCCTTGGTATGGAAGATATGACATCGTTGGTCGTCATCTTGTTGGTGTTGGAGTGTCAAGATCTTGGAGACAACAAGATTGGGACTTGAGTCGTTATCGCAAAACACTTGATGGTCTTCTTCTTCATTCACTTGGCGATGCATAGCTACATGCTCAAGAGCTTCCATCTCATCATCGCTCATTGAGTCATAAGATCCGTCATCGTTGATGATCATGGTACGAATGGTCTTGCACTCAAATGATTTGTGGCCTCGCCCTTGGCACTTGAAACAGTTGATGGAACTCATCTTGGAGTTGTCCTCTGTTGGAGTTGTAGATGATGAAGCTCTTGGCTTGAAGTTGTTCGTAGTAGGTGGACGACTCGATGTAGACGCATTCTTGTAGCTTGACTTGTCACCGAAGTTTGAAGATGGCTTGATAGAGGTAGGAGGAGTAGCCGAAGTCGTTGAAGCTTGGTTGTAGGAGTCGAAGTTATTGGAGTTGAACTTGGAATACTTTCAGTCCTCTTGAACTTGTCGCTCCGCTTTGGTTGCTTGATGTACTAGCTCGAGGAGATTGTTGTATGGTTGAAAGTCCGCAATCTTCTTGATAGGGTAGTTGAGTCCATTCAAGAATCTCGCCATTGTTTGCTCTTCATCTTCCGTGATGTTGGCTCCTATCATGGCAATCTCCATCTCCTTGTAGTACTCTTCAACAGACTTGGTACCTTGCTTGAGGAGTTGTAGCTTCTTGAACAAGTCACGGTTGTAGTGTGTTGGCACAAAGCGTGCTCTCATGACTTCCTTCATTTGAGCCCGAGTAGTGATAGGAGGTTCGCCTTTTGCTTCTCTTCTCTCTATGATTTGCTCCCACCAAATGAGAACATAGTCTTGGAACTCAAGGGATGCCATTGCGATCTTCTTCTCTTCATCTAAGTTGTGAAGGCGAAAGATCTTCTCAACCTTCAATGCCCATGAGAGGTAGTCTTTGGGATCAATGCTTCCGGAAAACTTTGGCATGGTGAACTTAATCTTGCCATAGCGATGCTCTTCATTGTTTCCTTGCCTATTGGGAGGGCGGTCTTGATTGGGACGATTAGCAATATCATGTTGCTCTTGTCGAAGTAGATGTCCATTGTCGTGGTGTACTTGCCGAGCTTGTGGTTCTTGTTGGGCTTGTTGCTCTTGTCGCGCTTGAGGAGGAACTTCGTCGTGCATTCTTGCTTGGTGGCGCCTCTCTTGCATCTCATCGCGAAGGAAATCCTCTTCTTGACGAGTGTGTCGAGTGCGAGCTGCCACATTGCGATGTGCATCACGTAATGCTCGTTGCGCCTCAAGAGCTTGAGCTTCTCGACGTTGTTGTGCATGACGATTAGCCTCGGCATCTTGTTCTTCTTGGTATTGACGTGCTCGCTCTTGTTGTTGTTGGCGTAGTCGTTGCCGTTCTTGTGCTTGATCAAGTGTAGCTTGGTTTTGGCGATGTTGACTCTCTTGCTCTTCAAATAGCTCTTGTGAACTCTTGTCATGAAGTGGATTCCGTTTGTCATGTCGAGCTTGACGTGCAGCTTGGCGAAGAGTGTTTGATGTAGGTGTACTTGAGCCTTCCGTGGAGTCGGTATGTCGACTTGAGCGGCTTCGTCTTTGAGAAGATGTGGAAGAAGAACGTCGATTGACTATCAAAGTCCGTAGCTCGTCAAATTGTGTAGACATGTTGGTGTAGATGATGTCGAATTGCTCTCTTGTTCTTGCTTCAAATTGGCACGCGTCCTCGGCGACTTGACCAATGTACTCGCACATAGCTTCACTTTCTTGATGGAGAGCTCGTTGGACACCGAAAAAATGTAGTTTGGTGACGTAGTTGTTTGCTTCTTGCGGATCGTCGAAGATCGGGCTCGAAGATGTACTTGGCCTATCCATCATCACAAGCGAGTATGTGAGTGGGAGAAAGGAGAAGACAATAGCAAATGTACCTTAACCGAGGTTGAAAATGGATCAATGATCACTCAATAATGTAACCCGGAAATAGCACTATTGGTACCACTTCGTGTCGATTCTCACACCTACACAAGTAAAGCTTTGAGAGGAGCTTGGTTAGGATGGTGGCACAAATTCAATGCAATCGTCAAAGTGACTCAAAGATGTTGAAAATGGTTCACAATTTGCTCATGCAACAAGTAGATCACTAGCAAAGTAGCACACGGAACACATGCACGGATAGATAAATGTGGTTGTGCAACCAAGGATGAGCGAAAATGTGGAATCCACAGAAAATGCTCGTGTTGCACAACACTAGAGAGACGCTAACCGATTGCTTAATAGGCGGATACGCACTTGTGCACGACCTATAAGTGGCAAAACGTAACGACTATCTATCACAAGTATACTATGAGTGTATGATGTGCCGATGCTTGAGCACAAGATGAAGTATTGCTATCTCATATGATCTCTTTTGATGCAAGGCGTATGATGCTATTTTCCTTTTGCTTGTAAGCTTTGGTTGGCTCTTTTGCTTAAAAGCTTGTGAGCTCTTTCTTTGGGTACTTATGCATGTTTTTTGGATCAAGGTAGCTATTGTGTATGCAGATCACTCTTGTGGCACATGGAGATATGATGATATGGTATGCAATATCTATGACTATCACTAATGTGCACAAGTGTCGTGGCCCGACAATACTCAAATGGCTAGTCTCAATGGGAAAGCTACGCGAAGATGTTCCATAGGGTGACAATGCAATTGCAAGGTAGAATGAACAAGCTGTCGTCGATGTTACCGTCCTTGCCGAAGTTGAGCGGTGGTGTTATCGAAGTCTTGCCGTTCCAAGGTAACCTAAACATCCAAGGAAACGGTGAAACCAGAACTCAAGTATCCAAGACAAAGGGAGACAAGAATGTCAAAATCGTAGCGGTTTAACGATGGTGGTTGCGGAAGTGGTGGTGGTATGAAAGGGGTAGATGGTAGCGGAAGGAGGGACAAAACTGAAGAAATTCAGTGTTGTCAGGGTACGTCGGACGTCCGGTAGGCGTCGGTCGTCCGGTCGTTCGGAAAGGGCCGGACGTCCGGTAAGTCCCGGAAATCCGGTAAAAGTTTCTGTAGGTGGGGTGCCGGTCATCCGGTATTTAGCGGACGTCCGGTGTCTCATGAGGGGCCGGACGTCCGGTAAACCATCGGTCGTCCGGTAGGTCTGGGCTAGGGCTAGCGGATCCGTGGACAAATTGGTCAAACTTGGCCGAATTTGCGGAGGAAAATCGGTGAAAAGGTGGGGAAAAGCTAGATCCACTCGTGGCACAGCAAATCCATGGAATAAATTCAACAAAATCTTGCCAAATCAATAGATCACAAAAAAAATTTGGGGCTATTTTTGTGGGGAATTTTCGAATGTGGGAAGAACACAACAAAAACTAGCTAGAAAACAGGGTGTGGGGCTCCAAATTCGTGATCAACCTATGCTCATGATACCATAAAATGATGTAGGGTGGAACCCTAATCGGCAGATCTTTCATGAAAGGAGGTTATCCAACGATGAACATGGAGAACACAAGGAAGATACGGAGGAAAACACGAGGGAAAACACTCAAATCAACACAAATATGGTCACACAGGTGCTAGATCCACGATACACATCAAGATACACGATCCATAGTCAACAACGGTGGTACAAAGATAGTCTTCTCCCGGAGGAGGTCTTGAGTTATCCCTGGGGATCTTCTCCGCGAAGGAGGTCTTGAATCCGAGGTGGATCTTCTCCGAAGAGGCCGCGGTCTCGTAGGAGAGGAACCACTGAGGTCTATGATGAGCTATCCAAAAGCTGCCCCGAAAGCATGGAAGTCAACGAGTATATATTACATAGGATGATGCTGTCGGGTCGGACGTCCGCTGGTCACCGGACGTCCGGTGGCTCGGTAGGGACCGGACGTCCGGTAATCCTCGGATTTCCGCTAATTACGTTCTGTAGTCGGTGTCACGGACGTCCGGTGGCTTCCGGTCATCCGGTCGTCCGGTAGTCACCGGTCGTCCTGTGGACGCCGGTCGTCTGGTGCCTGGAAGTCGCCGGTCGTCCGGTGTGGGCCGGACGTCCGGTGCTTGTAGCATCTTAAGCCGTACTTCTTCTTGTTCCAAGCGCTTGTCGATCTCGCCGCCTTGTCCGTTGTGCAGAGCTGTCTCGCGGCCTTCATCCAAGTACCTGAGTATGCACAGAGTTTCTGATGAGGGTAGAAGCCATGTCTCATGTGAATCGGAAAGATGTCGGGAGAGGAGCGAAGTCACCTCGGTCTTGAGAGCTCTAGCACGGGCTCGAGTCATTGGTCATTTGTGCACTTGGTGAGGCGATGGATGGTCCATGGGAATGACCTTTGGATGCTCCGCATCAGTGTCCCTCTTCTACCTGGCCAACCTGTTGGTGCTGCTGTTGATACTTCTGTGGCTCCTGCTGCTGCTGAGGAGGAGGACGATTACGCGGAGGATTACGAGGAAGAGGTTGATCAAAACCAGAACTACGTGCAACAACCAGCACCACAACAACCAAGTCGTCCACATGCATATAATCGCAATGGTAGGACTGCACCATACTCTCAGGTACGCGATCATGACCATCTTCCTAAACTAAAATTGAATATTCCACCATTTGAGGGTAGATATGTTCCTGATATATATCTTACTTGGGAGTTAGAAACCGAACAACGTTTTACATGTTTAAAATATCCCGAGGAGAGACGTGTTGCTGCTGCTCTTTGTGCTTTCACTAGTTTTGCTTGTGTGTGGTGGTCTGAATATTGTAGATTACATCCGGATAATATTCCAACTACTTGGGCTGCTTTGAAAACTACTACGCGTACTTGTTGGGTTCCACCATATTATCAACGTGAATTACTTCGAAAATTGCAGCGCTTAAGACAAGGAAAAAATTCCGTAGAAGAATATTATCAGCAATTACAAACTGGCCTGATTAGATGTGGTATTGTTGAGGAGAATGAAGCTATGCTTTCATGTTTTATGGGTCGATTAAATAAAGAGATTTAGACCATTCTAGAGTATAAGGATTATAATATTATCACTCGTTTATTCCATCTTGCTTGTAAAGCTGAACGAGAAGTGCAGGATCGACAGGCATTGGCGCGGACTAACTTTTCTGCAGGCCGACCTTCATCATGGACACCGCGTGCATCCTCTACTTCCACACATTCTACTGCACCGACACCTCCATCAGCTGTTACCTCCAGCCGTGATACAAGGAAGCAGGCACAACCACCATTATCTGCCAAGAGCACACCTATTGGGCTTGCACAGAGTTCTTCTTCTTCCATGGCATCAACAGGGCACACCAGTTGATGTAGGGTGGAACCCTAGTTGGCCGATCATTCACCAAATGGAGGGATCCCACGATGAACACAAAGAACACAAAGGGGAATCACGAGAGAAAACACTCAAGAGCAAGTCCAATCACACATCCACTAGACAATCAAACACACAAGATCACAAGGTACATGAACAACAAAGGGAAAGATACAAGGTAGAGTTCATCTCCAAGAGGAGGTCTTGAATCCGTGGAGGATCTTCCCGTTTAGGGGTCTTGAATCCAAGGTGGATCTTCTCCGTAGAGGGGCCGCGGTCTTGCTCGTGGAGTAGATCCGTAATGGATGAGCAAAGCTCTATCTCACAAATGAGCTAAACCAATGCTAACCCTAAAAGATGGAAGGGACGGAGTACTTATAGTCTAGGGGTAAGTTGGGGGGATACATGTGGTGAAAACCCTTCAACTGCACAGGCAGGGCGGCAGTACCGGTCCTAGGACCGGTAGTACCTGTTTTTGCGGTTTTAGCGGAAGTTCCGGCCTTGCACCAGCCTTGCACCGGTCGATCACAGAAGGTAGACCGGTAGTTGGACCGGTAGTACCGGCAGACCGGTAGTTGGACCGGTAGTACCTCTCTTTTTGCGCTGGGAAGATGTAATGCCCAGGATGGGACTATACCTCCTACGTGTCGAGTCACGACTTAGAGGTATAAGACCATTCTGGAATGATCTCAAGTTCGGTATCTTTGCACGACTCATGTAAAAATAGGGATGAAATTGCAAAAGGATAGTTGGCTTACACTCGCCACGTCACACAATACATTACATAAGCAAAACATCATTCAAAACATCACAACCCGACTACGGGCGAAGATCCAAAAGAAAGATACCAAATACATAAAGCCACAGGTCCGAATCGCCCTTATTAGAAACCATTACTGATCGTCGAAAACGTCACAAGCATACGGCCACGCTCTTCATCGAACTCCCAGTGAAGTACTTGAACCAGCTGCTACATCATTCTTGGCTGAACCTGCATCTGGTGTTGTAGTATCTGTGAGCCACGAGGACTCAGCAATCCCATAACCATGGGTATCAAGACTAGCAAAGCTTTATGGGTAGGAAGAGGTAAAGTGGTGAGGTTGCAGCAGCGGCTAAGAATAATATGGTGGCTAACTTACGAGTACAAGAATAAGATGAGCATCTGTGCAAACGGTCGCAAACTAGTAATGATCGCTAAAGATCATGAACTACCTACGAGTCAAACATAACCCCACCGTGTTCTCTTCTCAAAGTGAAAAAAGACAGTCACGGTTACTCACACAGTTGTGTGTTTTACTTCGGATCCTCAGTCAAGTTTTCTACAACCGAACATTAACAAATTCCAATCTGCCACATAACCGTGGGCACGGCTTTCGAAAGATCATAACCCTGCAGGGGTGTCCCAACTTAGCCCATCACAAGCTCTCACGATCAGCTGAAGTAATAATAATTATTACCCCTTATCTTAGGGAAATCCGATCAGGTTCGGCATCCCGGTGCACAAGACATTTCGACAATGGTAAAACAAGTCCAGCAAGACCTCCCGACGTGCCCCCTGATAGTAGCCGCGCGTATCTCGTCACAGGCCACGTCCGGATGGGTGATGCTACAGGTAAAACCAGCCCTCGGGTTTCCCCAAGGTGGCCCTGCAGGACCCCCGTTTGGGACCAACACCATCAGCACTGGCCCCCCCTGCTATGTAGAAAAGAGTACCCGAGGGCGCGACCCCCTATGCAATTTAATTAATTAATTAAGTTGTTATTATGAGGCAAATTAAAACCAATGTTGGGCCTTGCTGGAGGAGTTTTATTCAAAGACGAAGTGTCAAGGGGTCCCCATATACCCAACCGTGTAAGGAACGCAAAATCATGGAACATAATGCCGGTTTATCGGTGCCTAAGGTGGCATGAGTGGAACAAAACACTGAGCAAAAGGCCAAGCCTTCCACCCATGCCCAGTATATAGGTGTGTTAATATAAATAAGATATATTATGATATACCAACAACAAGTTCCCTCCTGGAACGATCTTCATCTTCACCTGCAACTAACAACGCTATAAGAGGGGCTAAGCAAGCGGGGAACATAGCCAAACAATGGTTTTGCTAGGAATGTTTCAAAGGTTAGAGGTTTCATGGCAACAGGGAGAGGCTGACATAAATGATGGGTAGCGCGACATGTAACGATAGCATCAAGACATTAAGCATGGCAATGATAGTAAAGGTATCCAAGGTGATGGTCATCTTGCCTGAGATCTCGCAAGGAAGAAGAACAGATCCATGAAGAAGACGAAGAAGAAGTCTTGAAGACGAACCACGAGAAGATGAACGAATCCTCACGAACGCAACGGAACAAGCGCTAGAACGAGAAGAAGCAAGCAACACGGTAAACACACCACACGAGACATGACAATATGCTCAACCAAGTATGATGCAAGACAGTTCTACATAGGATGCACTACAAGTCTATACAGGAAGCAAAACATGGCAAGGTAGGAAGCACAGAAAAACAACACAAGAACATGTCAATATGCTCAACCAAGTAGGATGCAAGACAAGTCTACATATGATGCACATCAAGTCTATACAGGAAGCAAAACATGGCAAGGTAGGAAGCACAGAAAAACAACACAAGTTTATATATGATGCAATACATGGCAAGGTATGGCAAAGTGCAACAAACAAAACTACAAATTAAGTGGAGCTCAATATGCAACAAGTTGCATATTGACGAAACACCACATCTTATTTATTTAATTGACTCTCGTTTATTTACAAGACAAGATTAAATGTTTGTTAACATGTCCAGAGGTGAAGCACAATAAAACTACACTATTTAGGCATTTTAAATGAGGCCGGAAATAACAACAACAATTCCGGAAAACCCGACATGACCAATTTAGCAATTATTAAAGCAACAACAATTTAATATTTCAATGTTGTTATCATGATGCAGATGACATGACCAAGTTTTATGCAATATTTATTTAAAGGTTGACATGAGAGATATGAAGTATTTGTCACCGTGGTGGAAAGAAAGGGGCCACGGCGGCGAATCCGAAAATGATGCCACGCAACATATCGGTTCCGGTAACTCGTTGAGAGGCCGGTGCAAAAGAAAGGTGGCGTGAGCGAGTCGAACAAGATGAAAGGTGGGGTGATCCCGTCACCGGGTTCCCACGGGTTGACGCCAAGGCAACGAGGGCACAATGGACACGATGCAAACATTCGATTCATCTCATACAACACATGCAGTCCACGGGTCATCGTCTCGGGGTTATACCTTCGGAATGTTCGTTTCGGGGTGGTTCGAGGTCGTAAGGGAAGTAGTGGTACTCGCGGGTCGTGGTACACGTTCGTAGATGGAAGTAGTCGTTCCGTTCGTAGTCGTACACGGGGCGTCGGGGTCGTCGTTGACGTAGAGGTACTCGTTCCGTTTCGGAGAGGTACTTGACGAATCCATCGTTTCCGGGGCGACCGTAGTCGTACACGTTGGTGTTTTCGTTCACGGTTCTTCGGCGACGGTAGTGGTACTTGACGTGTCGCTGTGTAGGCGTTCTCGTTTCGAAGATGTACATGTCATCGGGCGTAGTTGGACTTGGCGCATCGTCTTGTGTAGTCGTTCGGGCGTTGGTCTTGCTGGCGGGGTACTTGTCGAGTCGTCGTTGACGTAGGGGTACACGAGGCGTAGACGTACACGGTGAGGAACTTGACACCTCCGAGGTCCTTGGCGAAACAACAACAACAACAAAGGGATGGTGGTCTCGGTCACAGCCACGGTGAGGTCAAGCGAAGCTCGCCGGGCAGCGAGGAGGCAGGGGCAACAGCGAGTCGATGCAGGGCTTGGCGTCCTTGGCAAGGAAGGCGCGGCGATGCTGAGGTCGGAGCACGATGAAGCACGGCGGAAGGTGTGGGCGAGCCAGGGCGAGGGCTGACGAGGCGGAGGTCGCGGGCGCGCTACGGTAGCCTGGGGTGCGCTGGAGACGAGGCAGGGGCCTCGAGGAGGAGGTCTTGGCGGCGACGGTGGCGGCTCCTGGCCGGCCGAGCTTCGGCCTTCGACGTCTCCTGTGGTCGGCGCGTCCGATGGAGGAGGCGAACGGCGGGTCGGCACGAGGGAGCGGCGACGCTGGTGACGAAGGAGGAAGGCCGACGAGGTGGCCTCTGCCTCCTGGCGCGACGGGGAAGGAGCAGGAGGAGGCCGCAGGTGGGAGGTGGCGACGGAGGGCGGTTCGACTCAGGAGCGAGGGGAGGCACTCGCTGCCGGGCTCGGGGTCGAGGGAAAGGCAGGGATCGCATGCGAGAGAGATGGCGGCGCGAGGGAGCGGACGAGCGAGGGAGAGATGGAGGGGACCGAGCGGGGGTCGCTGTTGGCTAGGGTTCGGCGCTGGAGCGGCTGGGCCTTGGCCCAAATAGGGAGGGGTCGGGGAGGCCTCATGGGCCGGCTAGGCCACATGCCACATGCGGGCCTTAAGCAGGCTGCAGGGAGCCCTTTCCCTTTTATTAAAAGAAATGCAGATTCCAACATCCCCGGTGAAGAAAAGGAAAAGGACAGGGTGTTAGAGGAAGAATAAGAAGGAAGTAAAAATATACTTGAACTCCTAGATTTATGCACAATTTTAATAAACTAGTTTGGACATTTTTAAGGATATAAAAATAATTCAAGTTTGAATTAAATTCAAACTTGAGCCATTTTTGAACCCAACCAAAACAAGTCCAAAGGAAGTAAAAAAAATTGGCAAGGATGTTGAAGGCAAGGTTGAGAATTGATAGGAAAAGAATGAACATTAAATTGGTGCTGGAAAAAGAATGCCACAATTTAAATGGACTAACGAAGAAGGAGAAGAAGATGATCAAGCAAGGTTGTGGGAGTCAAAACTTGGAGTGAAACAGACATGGGGAATATTACGCAAGTGTGTGATGGTTGCTTCCAACAATGGAATATTTTTATAATAGCTCCATAAATATTAGGAGGATATATATATGTTATAAAGAGAAGTCATCCTTCCCTCGATTTAAATGGACCGAAGGTCCACATGACTTATTTGGTTGAGTTGCAGAATTAAAGTCATGATGGCATGATGACATGATGCAATGCAAAAATAAATAAAGCAAGCACAGAAGAAACACACGGGAAACCCGGAACATCTGGAATCTTCCGGGACATCTGTCTTCGGGCGTCACAACTCTCCCACACTAACAGAGGATCTCGACCCGAGATCCTAGAGATGGCACCGGATAAAAACGAAAGAGGAAGAGGTAAAACAAAGTTGCTTCTTCGACAAACGAGTGAAACCACGAACCTGAGAGGTTAAACACGCTTTGAAAGAAAGAATACAACGGAGATGAACGAAGATGAAAACACTCCGTTAGAAAAGAGGAACAAGGAACACTAAGAGAATATTGATTCTTGATAGAAATGAGAAGATGGTCAAAGAGAGCAATATCACAATGCCTTCGGAATGAAAGAATAGAATATAGATTAATGAAAGAAATGAACGGAGAAAAATAATATGACAACTTCTCTCAAAATTGAATTTGAAAGAGCATCCTTACGAAGAAGGGTTGAATAGAGTTGTTGGAAAATCAACAACGAAAAGAATAAGCTTGATGTGGGCTTATGGAAAACATCTCAAAATTAAGAGGTGACAACGAGCCACTTACGAAAAACATTTGATTGGATTGAGATCAACAAGGAGACAAAAAACTTTCACCGGGAGGATAAATGAAGAACTTGGGTCATTTATAAGCACCATAATAGCAACAATTCTCAGGGAAAGCTTTTAGGTTAGATACAACCCAAGATTACTTCAACAAATAAATTGAAGGGTTGAAAGATTTCATGAACGAAGAATAAGATGGTTTTAAATATCTCATTCTTGATAACTCGTGAATCATAAAACATGAAGGAAAAATTGACAAGAATGACATAACACCATCTCAAAGATAAGGTAGAAAGAATTACACTTCAATTGCATGAAGAAGAATACTTGAGCTCCAACAAGAATCTTAAAGAACACTTCGAGGATGAATTAAATGATGATGAACCACCATGAAGAACTCCGGTAATGAAAGCATGAGAAGTGAAAGATGAAAAGAATAAGATTCAAGGCATGTGATGAATTAGATGGAGGTTTGAAATGATATAATTGAAATAACTTGAAGCTCCGGAAAACAAGATGAACAACTTAGAACCGAGAATATGATATGATGAACAAGCTCCGGAAAAAGAGATTAACCACTTCGAGGAAATAAGAATAAGATTTACTGTATGCTTATCCTTGATCAAAATAAATTGATGACCAGCAACGGATTTGGCCTACTACTTATTCTTCTTGAAAAGGATTGGAGAGAGATATAGCCAAACTTGAGAATAATCTTGGATGACTCACCGGTAGTATTATGAAAAGAACAAATGAATTAATACGATAACAATGGAAGAGTAATTTTGAATGAACCGCCGTAAGAATTGAAACCGGGTGATGAAAGAGAATAATCACCAGGAAGAATAAGCACTTGAGGAAATTTAGATACAAGAGAACGAACAGATCACAGACTGATTGAAGAATACTTGAACAAGGCACCGGGAGAATATGGAGACGAACGAAGAGGCATCAATGGAGAATATTTGGAGGACGAAGTTGAAAACTGAGAACGAAGAAATCTTCTGAAATGATGGCTTCGGAGGATCACAATGGAAAGAATTCTTGAAATGCTTCGGATGGTATAAAAAGAATTCCTCACAATCGGAACAATAATGAGGATGGCATGAAGCTAGAACCACGAATCTTCAAGAGAACGGGCCAAGATTTAAGAGGAATTCTTCTCCGGTCTTCAAATATTGAGAATGACAAGGAGAAACACCTTGAAGAATTGCGAGATACTCCGGAAGAATGAAAAGATGGAAGGTAGAGCTGAAGATGAGAATAATTGGAAACAATCTTGGAGAAGGCATGTGACTGATGGAAATCATTCTTACATCACACTTTGAAAAGAATTTGAGTATAACTCCGGAAAAAATTGGAAGAGTCAGGTAAGATCCTGGAAAGACCTGTGGGTTAGGGCCCACTCAAAAGAAATCACCGTTGAAAAAATATTGCTTACGAGATATTGCGCCAGTTGAATTAAATGGCTTGAATAAGATGATAATCCTCAAAATAGCTTGAACGGATTAAGAATGGAAACGCGAATCTTCTGAGATACCTTGTACACTCCGGATAAGAATTAGAGAGTTGAATAAGCAAGAGAGACTTTGGATAAGAATTCCCACATTGGAAAACATGTGAAACAAGAGGCACATATATGATCAATATGGAAGCTTGGATTTAGTCCACCGGAGAAGAATATTAGAATTAAGAATGATGAACTTGAAACCCTTGAGCACCTTCACGATAAATCATCGGATAAGAACATTGAAGGAAATGAATGAAGAAACATCACATGAATAAAATGGATACTTGATTAAGAATTATGGCTCCATAAGAAAAGGGTGGGAGGGTGGGAAAAAACAAAGACAACTTGGGATGAATGAAACAGACAAATCGTCACATTTCTCAACGGCGTCCATAAGGAATAACTTGAAGAGAAGGCACACCGGTTGAAAAGGATTAACATAAAATCTCGGTGGTCAAGAAGAATTAGCACTCCCATAGAAATATGAGAACACCGATTAGGAAAGGTATGGAATCAACATTTGACATCGAAGCAACTCGAATACCAGAATCAAAACAAAAACAAAGGATAGATATGATGCAACATAATCTTCACAATATCATTCGAACAGAGAGTTGAACGAATGAATTCCGTAGGTATATCAAGTTGACGAGAAGATACTTGGGAGAACAAAAGTTAAATAAAAACAACAAGGAGCAGATAGAACAAATACAAGATAGAAGTTTTGTTCCACATGTTCGTGCTGAAAGCTCATGGAACATGTTACAAAAGGGTTTTACAATCCCCGGATCAGCATAGCCAATGACCCTTTAAGATGCAACTCCCGATCGGAACAACGCCCATAAAAGCTCTTCACTCGATGTTGAACCCCGAACTCCATATCATGCATTCTTTGGAAGAATGCCTACGAGCTACTAGATGAACCCACCTATTAATTGCTGAAAGTTTCCAGTTATGCAATCAGGTGTTGGGGATACAGGGGAAGCATCGCGCACTCAACTCTAATCCTACATCCAGCTGTATCCATCCTTCAACACATAACCAATTATTTCTGGAAACCTTTTACCTCGGACCTTCGAACGCATCTGCTATACAAGCTATGGCAATACTCCCGAACTACCTCCCCAGTACTGGGTGATGTCGGGGTTATCTTGCCACTAACCGCATAGGAGAGTTTTCGATGTCGGCCATCTTAAGTATTCCAGAACTGCTGCGATATATTTGTGACGACAACACCTCGGAGCTCAACTACCCGGGACACTGCCACAACCCCTAAATGACAGGAGGCATCGAGAACAATGTTCTCGTCACAAAGACATCGAAACAATCCAAACAATACTCGCATGATCCTAAAAAAAATTGATAAATTTTGAGAGTAGAAGAGACAAGTAATCGTCAGGAGTCCTCACCAGAGTGAAAAGGGATGAGGAGCAAAAGAAATCCTACTCTCCGATATATATATATATATATATATATATATATATATATATATATATATATATATATAGGACTCAAAACATTTTCATGTGTGTGCCTAGACTCAACCGTCAACGATTCAATCAATCAGTGGGGCTTCTAGGTCGAACCTGGCTCTGATACCAACTTGTAGTGCCCAGGATGGGACTATACCTCCTACGTGTCGAGGCACGACTTAAAGGTATAAGCCCATTCTGGAATGATCTCAAGTTCGGTATCTTTGCACGACTCATGTAAAAATAGGGATGAAATTGCAAAAAGATAGTTGGCTTACACTCGCCACGTCACACAATACATTACATAAGCAAAACATCATTCAAAACATCACAACCCGAATACGGGCGAAGATCCAAAAGAAAGATACCAAATACATAAAGCCACAGGTCCGAATCGCCCCAAGTAGAAACCACTACTGATCGTCGAAAACGTCACAAGCATACGGCCACGCTCTTCATCGAACTCCCAGTGAAGTACTTGAACCAGGTCCTGCATCATTCTTGGCTGAACCTGCATCTGGTGTTGTAGTATCTGTGAGCCACGAGGACTCAGCAATCCCATAACCATGGGTATCAAGACTAGCAAAGCTTTATGGGTAGGAAGAGGTAAAGTGGTGAGGTTGCAGCAGCGGCTAAGCATAATATGGTGGCTAACTTACGAGTACAAGAATAAGATGAGCATCTATGCAAATGGTCGCAAACTAGTAATGATCGCTAAAGATCCTGAACTACCTACGAGTCAAACATAACCCCACCGTGTTCTCTTCTCAAAGTGAAAAGAGACAGTCACGGTTACTCACACAGTTGTGTGTTTTACTTCGGATCCTTTGTCAAGTTTTCTACAACCGGACATTAACAAATTCCGATCTGCCACATAACCGTGGGCACGACTTTTGAAAGATCATAACCCTGCAGGGGTGTCCCAACTTAGTCCATCACAAGCTCTCACGATCAGCTGAAGTAATAATAATTATTACCCCTTATATTAGGGAAATCCGATCAGGCTCGGCATCCCGGTGCACAAGACATTTCGACAATGGTAAAACAAGTCCAGCAAGACCTCCCGGCGTGCCGACACCCTGATAGTAGCGCGTGTATCTCATCTCAGGCCACGTCCGGATGGGTGATGCTACAGGTAAAACCAGCCCTCGGGTTTCCCCAAGGTGGCCCTGCAGGACCCCCATTTGGGACCAACACCATCAGCCGTGGCCCCCCTGCTATGTAGAAAAGAGTACTCGAGGGCGCGACCCCCTATGCAATTTAATTAATTAATTAAGTTGTTATTATGAGGCAAATTAAAACCAATGTTGGGCCTTGCTAGAGGAGTTTTATTCAAAGACGAAGTGTCAAGGGGTCCCCATATACCCAAGCATGTAAGGAACGCAAAATCAAGGAACATAATGCCGGTTTATCGGCGCCTAAGGTGGCATGAGTGGAACAAAACATCGAGCAAAAGGCCAAGCCTTCCACCCATGCCCAGTATATAGGTGTGTTAATATAAATAAGATATGTTGTGATATACCAACAACAAGTTCCCTCCTGGAACGATCTTCATCTTCACCTGCAACTAACAACGCTATAAGAGGGGCTAAGCAAGCGGGTAACATAGCCAAACAATGGTTTTGCTAGGAAGGTTTCAAAGGTTAAAGGTTTCATGGCAACAGGGAGAGGCTGACATAAATGATGGGTAGCGCGACATGTAACGATAGCATCGAGACACTAAGCATGGCAATGATAGTAAAGGTATCCAAGGTGATGGTCATCTTGCCTGAGATCTCGCAAGGAAGAAGAACAGATCCATGAAGAAGACGAATAAGAAGTCTTGAAGACGAACCACGAGAAGACGAACGAATCCTCACGAACGCAACGAAACAAGCGCTACAACGAGAAGAAGCAAGCAACAGGTAAACACACCACACGAGACATGACAATATGCTCAACCAAGTATGATGCAAGACAGTTCTACATAGGATGCACTACAAGTCTATACAGGAAGCAAAACATGGCAAGGTAGGAAGCACAGAAAAACAACACAGGAACATGTCAATATGCTCAACCAAGTAGGATGCAAGACAAGTCTACATATGATGCACAGAAAGTCTATAGAGGAAGCAAAACATGGCAAGGTAGGAAGCACAGAAAAACAACACAAGTTTATATATGATGCAATACATGGCAAGGTATGGCAAAGTGCAACAAACAAAACTAAAAATTAAGTGCAGCTCAGTATGCAACAAGTTGCATATTGACGAAACACCACATTTTATTTATTTAATTGACTCTCGTTTATTTACAAGACAAGATTAAATGTTTGTTAACATGTCCAGAGGTGAAGCATAATAAAACTACACTATTTAGGCATTTTAAATGAGGCCGGAAATAACAACAACAATTCCGGAAAACCCCACATGACCAATTTAGCAATTATTAAAGCAACAACAATTTAACATTTCAATGTTGTTATCATGATGCAGATGACATGATCAAGTTTTATGCAATTTTTTGTTAAAGGTTGACATGAGAGATATGAAGTATTTGTCACCGTGGTGGAAAGAAAGGGGCCACGACGGCGAATCCGAAAATGATGCCACACAACATATCGGTTCCGGTAACTCGTTGAGAGACCGGTGCAAAAGAAAGGTGGCGTGAGCGTGTCGAACAAGATGAAAGGTGGGGTGATCCCGTCACCGGGTTCCCACGGGTTGCCGCCAAGGCAACAAGGGCACAACGGACACGATGCAAACATTCGATTCATCTCATACAACACATGCAATCCACGGGTCATCGTCTCGGGGTTATACCTTCGGAACGTTCGTTTCGGGGCGGTTCGAGGTCTTAGGGGAAGTAGTGGTACTCACGGGTCGTGGTACACGTTCGTAGAGGGAAGTAGTCGTTCCGTTCGTAGTCGTACACGGGGCGTCGGGTTCGTCATTGACGTAGAGGTACTCGTTCCGTTTCGGAGAGGTACTTGACGAATCCATCATTTCCGGGGCGATGGTAGTCGTACACGTTGGCGTTTCCGTTCACGGTCCTTCGGCGACGGTAGTGGTACTCGATGTGTCGCCGTGTAGGCGTTCTCGTTTCGAAGATGTACTCCCTCCGTCCCAAAATAAGTGACGCAAAAGTCACTCAACTTTGTACTAAAGTTAGTACAAAATTGAGTCACTTTTGCGTCACTTATTTTGGGACGGAGGGAGTATATGTCATCGGGCGTAGTTGGACTTGGCGCATCGCCTTGTGTAGTCGTTCGGGCGTCGGTCTTGCCGGCGGGGTACTTGTCGAGTCGTCGTTGACGTAGGGGTACACGAGCCGTAGAGGTACACGGTGAGGAACTTGACGCCTCCGAGGTCCTTGGCGAAACAACAACAGCAACAAAGGGATGGTGGTCTCGGTCATGGCCACGGTGAGGTAAGGCGAAGCTCTACGGGCAGCGAGGAGGCAGGGGTAGCAGCGAGTCGATGCAGGGCTTGGCGTCCTTGGCAAGGAAGGCGCGGCGGTGCTAAGGTCGGAGCACGATGAAGCACGGCGGAAGGCGTGGGTGAGCCAGGGCGAGGGCTGATGAGGCGGAGGTCGCGGGCGCGCTCCGGTTGCCTGGGGTGCGCTGGAGACGAGGCAGGGGCCTCGAGGAGGAGGTCTTGGCGGCGGCGGCGGTGGCTCCTGGCCGGTCGGGCTTCGGCCTTCGACGTCTCCTGTGGTCGGCGCGTCCGATGGAGGAGGCGAACGTCGGGTCGGCGCGAGGGAGCGGCGACACTGGTGACGAAGGAGGAGGGCCGACGAGGTGGCCTCTGCCTCCTGGCGCGACAGGGAAGGAGCAAGAGGAGGCCGCAGGAGGGAGGTGGCGACGGAGGGCAGTTCGACTCAGGAGTGAGGGGAGGCACTCGCTGCAGGGCTCGGGGTCGAGGGAAAGGCAGGAATCTCACGAGAGAGAGATGGCGGCGCGAGGGAGCGGACGAGGGAGAGATGGAGGGGATCGAGCGGGGGTCGGTGTTAGCTAGGGTTCGGCGCTGGAGCGGCTAGGCCTTGGCCCAAATAGGGAGGGGTCGGGGAGGCCTCTTGGGCCGGCTAGGCCACAGGCCACAGGCGGGCCTTAAGCAGGCTGCAGGGAGCCCTTTCCCTTTCATTAAAAGAAATGCAGATTCCAAAATCCCCAGTGAAGAAAAGGAAAAGGACATGGTGTTAGAGGAAGAATAAGAAGGAAGTAAAAATATACTTGAACTCCTAGATTTATGCACAATTTTAATAAACTAGTTTGGACATTTTTAAGGATATAAAAATAATTCAAGTTTTAATTAAATTCAAACTTGAGCCATTTTTGAACCCGACCAAAACAAGTCCAAAGGAACTAAAAAAATTTGGCAAGGATGTTGAAGGCAAGGTTGAGAATTGATAGGAAAAGAATGAACATTAAATTGGTGCAGGAAAAAGAATGCCATAATTTAAATGGACTAACGAAGAAGGAGAAGAAGATGATCAAGCAAGGTTGTGGGAGTCAAAACTTGGAGTGAAGCAGACATGGGGAATATTATGCAAGTGTGTGAGGGTTGCTTCCAACAATGGAATATTTTTATAATAGCTCCATAAATATTAGGAGGATATATATATGTTATAAAGAGAAGTCATCCTTCCCTCGATTTAAATGGACCGAAGGTCCACATGACTTATTTGGTTGAGTTGCAGAATTAAAGTCATGATGGCATGATGACATGATGCAATGCAATAATAAATAAAGCAAGCACAGAAGAAACACACGGGAAAACCCGGAACATCTGGAATCTTTTGGGACGTCGGTCTTCGGGCGTCACAGAAGATTCCTCTTCTTCCTTCTCTTCCATGCTTTGCTCGCGGATGGTGTAGTTGTACACTTGCGCTCGCACTCCTCCTCCTCGTCCATGGTGTTCCGAGAATACCTATGTATGCACACGAGTGGAGTGTCAAGTAGTATATCATCCTCGAAGGGGTTAAGTGAACACGTGTAAAGGAGATGATTCACCTTTATGTATGAGAAGTAGAGGTCGCACGTGTCACTTGCCAAACGGACTCTTGACATGGTGATGTTCTTAGGATGCTCCGCATCATCCCCTCCCCCTTGGAAAAGATCCGACCTCTGATCGAAAGCCAAATCACCATGGGAAAGAGGTGGCGTCGCCCTGTTGAAGCGGTCGATCACCAAGCACTCATCATCTTGAAGCTCGAAATGGGCACTCTCCAATGTCACATCATCTAGTGATTCCTTCAAAAGGAGCAAGGACAACAAACACTTGGAAAAACAAATGTGGTTAGCGTTAGTGCAAAACCAATCATTCAAGAGGTGATTCACCAAATACGTGTGGTCATCAAGCATAGCATGTGGTGTGACAAAGGATTGTGACATGGCATGTGAGCATATGAGTTGAGCACAATCAAGGTCATCATGGAAACAAGCATGTAAATGTGAGGTGGAGATGCACATATGTTTGACAAGAAAATAAGCATCTACCTCAAAGTCATAGCAAGCATGCATAAAGCGCTCAATGAAAGGTCTATGGTAGGCATACGAATCATACACAACACCAAGTAAAATGAAGTGTCTAAACACATGAGTCAAGTGCAAGACAATCCAAGCATAACATGCATAGGGTGTAGTGAAAGTCGTGTGGCACTCAACACAATAGAAAGAGCAATTGTACGACATGTGTGAGGCAAATAAGTCAAGCATGTGACAAGTAAAGGGACATGGCATATGTGAAGGGATGACATTGGTGCAACCAAACATGTGATATGAGCAAGTAGCCAACAAGTTGGATGCAACACACAAGGCATATATATCATGAAGCATGGCAATGTGACAATGACAAGTCGAAGCAAGATCTCGAACATGTGTGCAATCAAGGGGTCCAAGATGACAAATAAGTCTGATGGTGCAAGCAACACATGTAGTGTGATCCACAATATCCATGCTTATGGTTTTGGGTGTCTCGAAAGAGAAGGATATCACCTTGAAAGTGTGTCCTTGTGCGTCCTTCACAATGTCGAAGCATAGGCAAGTGCGATGTAGAAGCGTCGTGAACAAAAGTGGTTCGCTCTCAAGAGCTCGAATGGTCAACTCACGTGAAGTGGAAGTTGACACGAAGTCCAAGTATCCTACACATGCACACAACAAAACAAAGAATGTATGCGCATGGTAGGTAAACACATCATCCATCATGATGGTTCTCTTCTCTTGCACATAACCATTAGGAGCAAAAGTGCATGAATAATATGGTGCAACAATGGCTATATTCATGTCACTAGGCATATGGTGCAAAGAGGTAAGACAAGCATGCTTCGCAAGAAATATGTCAAAATCTCCAAATAAATGCGAGAATGCTATGGGGGCAATCTCATTGGCAAGACTAAAATCATGGTTGCGCTCAATGCATGGACAATCATATCCCATGAGAGAGGCAACATGTGGAGACTTATGACAACAAGCAATATCAATCATGTCGTGCAAACTAGTGGAGCGAAGATGCAACACACTAGATGAGTTCATAGCAATCATGTCATGTGAGCCAATAGTAGGCATAAGCAATGCACATGACATATCACAAGCACGAGCACAAATCAAGCTCAAAGCATCATAATAGGCATGGGGTACAAAGGCATCATGGCAATAACAAGCAATATCTCCACCAAGCTTGCAAATACACGTACAAGTATGAGAATCAATCATCATGTGTAATGCAAAGCATGGGTCACAAATGCATGGCAAAGGCATATAAATGAGCATATCATGCAAAGTGAACATGGCAAGAGGGGCATAAGAGATATAATGGACAATAACCCATAACCATGTGAGGGCCATGTAGAAGAAATGCGCGAAGTCTTTGCGCGAAGGGAGCAGTTGGAAGGATATTCCATGATATCCCAAGTCATCGTTGCTCTCTAGAGCTCTTTTCGTCAACTCGTGCTCTTGCGAGGTTGACGAGTAAGTATGGGTACCTACACAAAAGACACACAAACCAAAGAAATTGTGCGCGTGGTAAATGTACACATCATCCATCATGATGTGTATGTGCACGTTAAAGTTAGCACAAGATAGGCATCGCTCAAATAAATTTGAGGCACGATAGAGAAATATGTCATCCATCATGAAAGAATAATTGTCATGTATAGCACGATGGGGACACAAATTAGTGTAAGTATGTGGCACAACAATAGCATTTTCATTCATGGGGAGCATATTGTGCACACAAGTATGGGGATCATGCAATGGATGGGATGGATCAAAATCTCTGAAAATATCTGAGGAAACTACGGGTGTCTCCTCATGAGCAATATCGGAAACATCATATGGAGAAAATGTACAACATCCAAAACAATGCATATCCGAAGCTAGGTTGTCATGGCATTGCATATGAGATAAATGATGCAAAGGTAGCATATGAATATCATCACAAGAAAAACAAATGCCAATAACCATGGGCTTGTCATCTATGCCATAGGTGCAAATTGGGTTTATCTTAATGGCATATGCATAGTTACTACGATGAGATTGTAAATGCGACATATTGTTGATCTCATTCATAGCATATGACAAGTCAAGCGGATTGTCAAACATGATGTGACCGAGAGAATTATCACATGAAATCCTATGCAACATGGCATCACAACTAATAGACTCCACATGGCAATCATCAAACTCATCATAAATGGGTAAATCATCGCATGGGTAAATCATACTAGGGTGAAGCATGGTAATAGGTTGATCAACATCATGCAAGAAATCCATGTCGACATGGTCCACTAGTGGGATGAGATCATCACCTTCACCTTTGTTACATTTCTTATTCCACTCATGTGGTGTAGGTGAGGTGGGAAAGACCAAATGGTGGTCATCATCTTCATCCTGATGGAACCATGTGGGGGGTGCATCATATTCCACCATGGCCATCGTCTTGTCCAATGGTAGGACGAAGTCGTCGAGGATCGGCGCGTCATCAAATGTGGGACCTAGCACCAAATGAGAAGACACAATAGAGGTAGAGGTCAAGTCGTTAGTGTTTAAAGTAGCCTCACATGCCGTATCAACCATCTCACTCTCTCTATGTGGTGGCTCACTCACTCCCTCAAGGTAGGTGCACTCAATGTGGCATATGGTGGAGTCACTCATCTCACTCAAGTGGTGGGGGTTGTGGCTCTCCTCACATGGGAATTGGGGCAGCTCATCATATATGGGGCTAGTGGTGAACTCGCTCTCACTCTCAATATGGTGGCACAAGTCACTCAAGTCATCATACGTCGCCGTGGTCGAAGGGAAAATCCCATGCTCAACCATCTCGTAATCGTCGCCGTGGATGAAGGCCGAAGATGGCACATCATCACTCTCGCCTCCAAAGATGGAAGCATCATCCTTGCTCGTCACCTTGTCGGTCGCCTTCCAAGCTTGATCCTCGAATGGCTCCGTAGTCGTAGTCATCGTCGCACCGTTTTGAAAAAGAGTCGAAGTAGACTCGGCATCATCAATGCCACAAAGAGGGATGGCGGTGGAGTCGAACTTGGGAGCGTCGTCTTGGAGCTCGTTGGGCTTGGACATCATGGTGGTACTACCCTCATGCTCGCCGTCTTGGAGCTTGGTCTTCGAGAAGTTTTCTTGCGGTGGAGAAGCCTTGGCCTTCATTAGTTCTTGTTCCGCCTTGAGAGCACCAATGTAGTTGTCGTCGAGGGACTTGTAGTTCTCGAGGAAGATAGTCTTGGAGATGTCGTTGTTCAATCCCATCATGAAGTGGAACTTCATTGAAATGGGGTCGTCCATGCCGGCTCATCGCAAGGCCATCTTCATCTCCTTGAAGTACTTGTCGATGGACTTGGATCCTTGTATGGTGTTCTCCAATTGGCGTAGAAGTTGTTCGTGTAAGTGGGAGGCACGAACTCTCGCCGCAAAGCTTTCTTCGTCTTGGGCCAACTCATGTCATACTCCTCCGAAGATGTGTGACACCACCATGTTGATGCGAAGTCATGGAAGTTTCTTGTGGCGCACTTCACTTGATCTTGGGGAGGAACTTGAAGTAGCATGGGGTAGTCATCCATCAAGCGCTCCCACACGAGATACTCCTCGGGTTCTTGATTCCCATAGAAAGGAATCTCGTAGTCGTTGTCGAGGTCGTAGTAGCTCGTGGAAGTCGCGGACTTGAGCTTGGGGAGCTTCTCTTGAGCATAAGCTTGGGGTGCTTGATGGCAAAGATGCCGTATGTCCAAAGGCGAAGATGCCTTGAAGTCGCTTGGCAAAGATGCCAAGGTACATGGTGAAGTCGTTGAGCGGTTGTTCGTGTTGAGCTCATGACCTTCACATTCTTGTCGTTGATGGTGTCGATGCCGATGTGATCTCGCCGAAGATGGTAGCTCGGAAGGTTGTGCACTAGAGCGTCTTCTCGAGGATGAGGGAGACCTCTTGCGGTTCTTGATGAGGGCTTTGAGCTCCTTCATTTGAGCATCCATGTTGGCGCACAAGTGGTTCGTCATGGCATCAAACTCGTCGCTGTTGGTGTTGACCGAAGTAGAAGAAATGCTTTGGCTATCCATCACAAGACTCGAGCAAAGGTAAGTAGGAGATGAGATAAACAATACCAAGTTACCTTTTCCCAACGTTGAGGATGTATCCCGTTTCACTCAATGTGAAATGAAAGAATAGTGGAATTGGTACCGGACTTGTTCACTCACACCTATCAAGTAAAGCTTATCGAGTGGCTTGGTTAGGATAAGTGGCACAAAAATTTGATGCAAAATGTTAGCAAGAGTGATGAGGACATCACTAACAAGGTTACACCCACAGCTCCAACTAACACATATACAGGACCAATTACTAGAGCTCGCGCACGCCATTTAAATTACCAGGTACTTTCGTTTCTTGGTAATGAATCTAATGTTCATGAGAATATGATGCTGCCTAAATTGGATACATTTGTCTTGCTTACAAATGAAGGGCCTAGCTTGGACAAGAAGGATGAACATTGGAGCAAGATCAAGCATGAGGATGATGGCATGCGCAAGGGGGACAAGAATGGAATTACAATGGATGATTTCAGGACTTTGAAGCCACCATAATGAGTGCGAGAAGCCTTGGACGAAATATACAAGATGTCACTTCATAAATTTCGTCCAGAGGCTATTTTAGGTGCTGCGCCACATTATTATTGGGCCAGGCCCATGTAATTTCGAAATACTTGAGTATAGGCTGTTTTTAGAGTCCGTATGTGTGGGGAAACAAGAGTTAGGGTTGGTTTCGGACCCCTCCACCAAGGGCCACGAAATTCCCCCCTCTTTCCCTCATATATACAGCCCTTAGGGCGTCGTTTAGACTTTGGGTTTTGTTTAGATTAAAAGTTCGCCATAGCTGCAACTTCGCGTACTTCGTTTGTGTTCAACGACCAGACCAAGGCGTCACAGAACCCCACCTTGATCAATAAAGCTTTCCTCTTATATTCGCAATATCCAGATTACAATCTTAGTTTCTTGCTTGTTCTTCGTTTGCCTGCAGGAAACAGACCTTCGTGGTCAGGTTGATCGTGCTCCGGCGTGGTCAACAACCTATCGGAGTTGGTTTAGCGATTGCTAAGGCGCGACGTCCTCGCACGTTCGTAGTCGGATCGTCAAAGTCGACTTCCTCCAAAACGATAACCACCATCTCATCGAAAGACGGGACACCTTTGCCTCTATCAAGTGGTATCAGATTTCCAGGTTGCTCGGTGAGATTTTACAGTTTTTCATAGTTTAGATCGAGTCTGTTCTTCATACCTATAGTCCACGAAAAAGCCAAAAAAAATTAGGGTTAGTTCATCCCATCCGAACCAATCTGAGCCTTTGCATAATCTTTTCTGTATTTGCTTTGTTGAATTTGCGGTTGCATCGTCGTGTCCAGTTGCTGGTCTTAGCGTCTAGTCTTTTAGAGTTTCGAGTTCTGGTCATAAGTTGTCACGCCGCCGCCGCAACATCTTCATCACTACTGCCACATACCACCACCGATCCGTATCCATATACCACCACCAATCCGAATCCATATACCACTACCGCTGCCATAACCTACCACCGCTGCCATATCCTACCACCATATATCCACCACCAATCCGAGTTCTTTTCATATTAGGTTTGTTCTCGAAATCCATCTAGGTTTCGGATTTGTGTTTCCTTGCCTGCGTAGGTCTCGGAAAAAAAAAAGAGTCTGGAGACCCCCGGGCAGTTTTTAGGCCAAAATTTCGACAGGTGAAAATATTTTTTCCCTATCCTACTTTTGGGCTTTTTTGAGTCTTTTGAGACACGTGCCACCATACTGATTTTTTCCCGCACTTTTTCGTCGTCGCTGCCCTGATTCCGAAAAAAAAATTCATCAAAAAAATTTTGTGCCTATCATCTTAGTTTGACTTGGGAAGTGTTTTGAGACACTCGCCATTATAGT
>LR738710.1:415405550-415448520 GCA_902687465.1 Secale cereale
GGGAGTTGCAACAACTTGGCTAGCATGGAGATGGTGGAGAAGCTATCTCTCACCACAAGACCACATCCACATCCTTACTACATCCAATGGTTCAACAACAGCGGCAAGGTTAAGGTAACACGTACTGTTCGTGTGCATTTTAGTATCTCTACATATGCTGATTATGTTGATTGTGATGTGGTACCTATGCAAGCATGTTCCTTATTACTTGGTAGACCATGGCAATTTGATAAAAATTCTGTACACCATGGTAGAAACAATCAGTATACTCTTGTTCATAAGGATAAAAATATTACTTTGCTTCCTATGACTCCTGATTCCATTTTGAAAGATGATATTAATAGAGCTAACAAAGCAAAACAGGAGAAAAATAAGAGTGAAAATCAGATTGTGGCAAAAGAATTTGAGCAACAAATGAAGCCTAATAATAAACCATCTACTGTTGCTTCTGAAATTAAATTGAAAACTGCGTGTTTATTTGCCACCAAATCTGATATTGATGAGCTAAATTTTAGCAAATCTGTTTGCTATGGTTTTGTGTGCAAAGAGGCATTATTTTCATTCGAGGACGTGCCTTCCTCTTTGCCTCCTGCTGTCACTAACATTTTGCAGGAGTTCGCCGACGTCTTTCCACAAGACGTGCCACCGGGATTACCACCTATTCGAGGGATTGAGCATCAGATTGACTTAATTCCCAGTGCATCGCTACCCAACCGCGCACCATACCGTACCAATCCAGAAGAGACGAAGGAGATTATGCGTCAAGTACAGGAGCTCCTCGACAAAGGTTATATACGCGAATCCCTTAGTCCTTGTGTTGTTCCTATTATTCTAGTGCCGAAAAAGGGTGGTACATCGCGTATGTGTGTTGATTGTAGAGCCATTAATAATATTACTATCCGTTATCGTCATCCTATTCCTAGGCTAGATGATATGCTTGATGAATTGAGTGGCTCTACAATATTCTCCAAAGTTGATTTGCGTAGTGGATACCATCAAATTCGTATGAAATTGGGAGATGAATGGAAAACATCATTTAAAACTAAGTTTGGATTATATGAGTGGTTAGTCATGCCGTTTGGGTTAACTAATGCACCTAGTACTTTCATGAGATTAATGAATGAAGTTTTACGTGCTTTCATTGGACGATTTGTGGTAGTATACTTTGATGATATATTGATATTTAGCAGATCTTTGGAGGAACACTTGGAACATTTACGTGCTGTTTTTATTGCTCTACGTGATGCACGTTTATTTGGTAACCTTGGAAAGTGCACCTTCTGCACCGACCGAGTCTCTTTTCTTGGCTATGTTGTTACTCCACAGGGAATTGAGGTTGATAAAGCCAAGATTGAAGCTATTGAGAGTTGGCCGCAGCCCAAAACGGTCACACACGTGAGGAGTTTCCTTGGCCTCGCTGGATTCTATCGGCGTTTTGTGAGAGATTTCAGCACCATTGCTGCACCTCTCAATGAGCTTACAAAGAAGGATGTGCCTTTTGTTTGGGGTACTGCACAGGAAGAAGCATTCACTGTATTGAAAGATAAGTTGACACATGCTCCTTTACTCCAACTTCCTGATTTTAATAAGACTTTTGAGCTTGAATGTGATGCTAGTGGAATTGGGTTAGGAGGTGTGTTATTACAAGATGGTAAACCTGTTGCATATTTTTCTGAAAAATTGAGTGGGCCTAGTCTGAATTATTCTACTTATGATAAGGAATTATATGCTCTTGTTCGGACTTTGGAGACATGGCAACACTATTTATGGCCCAAAGAATTTGTTATACATTCTGATCATGAATCTTTAAAGCACATTAAAAGTCAAGCAAAACTGAACCGTAGACATGCTAAATGGGTTGAATTCATAGAGACTTTCCCTTATGTTATTAAACACAAGAAGGGAAAAGAAAATGTTATTGCTGATGCATTGTCTCGTCGTTATACTATGCTTTCACAACTTGACTTTAAAATATTTGGTTTGGAGACCATCAAAGATCAATATGTGCATGATGCTGAATTTAAAGATGTATTGCAGAATTGCAAAGAAGGGAGAACATGGAACAAGTTCGTCGTTAATGATGGATTTGTGTTTCGTGCTAACAAGCTATGCATTCCAGCTAGCTCTGTTCGTCTTTTGTTGTTGCAGGAGGCGCATGGAGGAGGATTAATGGGACGCTTTGGCGTGAAGAAGACGGAGGACGTACTTGCTACACACTTCTTTTGGCCAAAGATGCGACGGGATGTTGAGCGTTTTGTTGGTCGCTGCACTACATGTCAAAAAGCTAAGTCACGACTCAATCCTCATGGTTTATATATGCCTTTGCCTGTCCCTAGTGTTCCTTGGGAAGATATATCTATGGACTTTGTTTTGGGTTTACCTCGAACAAAGAAGGGGAGGGATAGCATATTTGTTGTCGTGGATAGGTTCTCGAAGATGGCACACTTTATACCATGTCATAAAAGCGATGATGCTGCTAATGTTGCTGATTTGTTCTTTCGTGAAATTATTCGCTTGCATGGTGTGCCAAATACTATTGTTTCAGATCGTGATACTAAATTTCTTAGCCACTTTTGGAGATGTTTATGGGCTAAGTTGGGGACTAAACTACTTTTTAGTACTACTTGTCACCCCCAAACTGATGGACAAACTGAAGTAGTCAACAGAACTTTGTCTACTATGCTTAGGGCTGTTTTGAAGAATAATAAGAAAATGTGGGAAGAATGCTTGCCTCATATTGAATTTGCTTATAATCGTTCGTTGCATTCTACTACTAAGATGTGCCCTTTTGAAATTGTCTATGGTTTCCTACCTCACGCACCTATTGATTTGTTGCCTCTTCCATCTTCGGAGAAGGTTAATTTTGATGCTAAACAACGTGCTGAATTGATCTTAAAAATGCATGAGTTAACTAAGGAAAATATTGAACGCATGAATGCTAAATATAAACTTGTTGGAGATAAGGGTAGAAAACGTGTTGTCTTTGCACCTGGAGATCTTGTTTGGTTACATTTGCGTAAGGATAGGTTTCCTAATTTGCGCAAGTCAAAGCTAATGCCACGTGCTGATGGTCCTTTCAAGGTGTTAGAGAAAATAAATGATAATGCATATAAACTTGAGCTGCCTGCAGATTTTGGGGTTAGTCCCACATTTAACATTGCAGATTTGAAGCCTTACTTGGGTGAGGAAGATGAGCTTCCGTCGAGGACGACTTCAATTCAAGAAGGGGAGGATGATGAGGACATCACTAACAAGGTTACACCCATAGCTCCAACTGACACATATACAGGACCAATTACTAGAGCTCGCGCACGCCAATTAAATTACCAGGTACTTTCGTTTCTTGGTAATGAATCTAATGTTCATGAGAATATGATGCTGCCTAAATTGGATACATTTGTCTTGCTTACAAATGAAGGGCCTAGCTTGGGCAAGAAGGATGAACATTGGAGCAAGATCAAGCATGGAGATGATGGCATGCGCAAGGGGGACAAGAATGGAATTACAATGGATGATTTCAGGACTTTGAAGCCACCATAATGAGTGCGAGAAGTCTTGGACGAAATATACAAGATGCCACTTCATAAATTTCGTCCAGAGGCTATTTTAGGTGCTGCGCCACCTTATTATTGGGCCAGGCCCATGTAATTTCGAAATACTTGAGTATAGGCTGTTTTTAGAGTCCGTATGTGTGGGGAAACAAGAGTTAGGGTTGGTTTCGGACCCCTCCACCAAGGGCCACGAAATTCCCCCCTCTTTCCCTCATATATACAGCCCTTAGGGCGTCGTTTAGACTTTGGGTTTTGTTTAGATTAAAAGTTCGCCATAGCTGCAACTTCGCGTACTTCGTTTGTGTTCAACGACCAGACCAAGGCGTCACAGAACCCCACCTTGATCAATAAAGCTTTCCTCTTATATTCGCAATATCCAGATTGCAATCTTAGTTTCTTCCTTGTTCTTCGTTTGCCTGCAGGAAACAGACCTTCGTGGTCAGGTTGATCGTGCTCCGGCGTGGTCAACAACCTATCGGAGTTGGTTTAGCGATTGCTAAGGCGCGACGTCCTCGCACGTTCGTAGTCGGATCGTCAAAGTCGACTTCCTCCAAAACGATAACCACCATCTCATCGAAAGACGGGACACCTTTGCCTCTATCAAAGAGTCAATAAAGTTGAAAGAGATTCACAAATTCGCAAGTGAAACAAGTAGACCAATAGCAATATGGGTGGCACACGGAAACACGCACATGGGTAGATAGATGGGGTCGTGCAACCAAGGAATGAGCATAAAATGTGGAGTCCACGGAAAACGGTCGTGTTGCATAACTCTAGAGAGACGCTAGCACGATTGCTCTATAGGCGGATACGACACTTGTGCACAACCTATAAGATGCAAAATGTATGAACTTTCTATCCCAAGTATGCTATGTGTATGATGTTCCGGTGCTTTGAGCACAAGATGATCCAAGATGATCAAGTATGATATGATATTTTGTGATGCTATGGCTCTTGCTTACAAGCTTCTTTGTCTTTCTCTTTTTGCTTAAAAGCTTATTCTATCTCTTTTTTTGTATGGCCACAATGCGAAATGCACAAACCAAGATAGCAATTGTGTATATGCGGGAACAATCTTGTGACACAAGGGATGATATGATGATACCAAGATGATATGGTATATATGCAATGGAAGAGCGGATCGATGATCACTAATGTGCACAAGTAACGTTGCCGGCAATACTCAAAGGCTAGTCTCGATAGGCAAGTGACGCAAAATGGCTAGGGGTTAACAATGCAATTGCATGGGGAATATACAATGATGTCGTCGAGGTTACCGTCCTTATGTACGATGACGACCTCGTGGCGATGATGAGTGGCGGTGTTCTCGATGTAGACCCGTTCCTAATTAGCCGAAACACCTTAGGAAACGGAAAAACCACAACTCAAAATCTCAAGGACAAATGTCAAATGGTGGTAGCGGACAAGCGGTGGTGGTTGCGGAAATGTTGGTGGAAACCCGGTCAAAATGGGTTATGGTGGCAGAAGGGTATGATGGGCTATACACTGTGTCGGAGTTGAAGGCACGGTCCCTAAGTAGCCGAAACACCTTAGAAGACACAAGCCACAACTCAAACAAGCTCGAACAAAATTTGGTTAAATTGGGTTAGTAATGTATAGTGGGAAATGGGTATGCAGAAGTGGTGGTGGTGGTTGATGAAGAAGCAATTGTCCCTAAGTAGCCTAAACACCTTAGGAGACTCAAATCACTAATCAAGCAACCACAAATGATATTGGGATCAAAATGGGTTAGCTTGCGAAAAGCTATGGTGGCTATGCGGGTGATATGGTGGAGGGCCTATATAAACTTGCCAAATTTTACAAAATTTGATGGAGTCTAATGGTGGTAAAACCAAGATGAGCAGCTCGGGCACGTCGCTAGCTTTTCAACGAGCCAAAGAACACTCAAATCGGAGTTCGGGAGTGAAAGTTATGGTCAAAACGGTGAAACTCGGAAATCTCACACTGGGAGGGGCGGTAGTACCGCTTGGTAGGCCGGTAGTACTGCTTGTGGTGCTCAGCGGAAGTACCGCTAGGTCGGCCGGTAGTACTGCTGGGGTCGGGAAAAATTCTCAGAACTGGATCGGGGCGAAATATGGATGATTTCAGGGCCGAAATTGGGTGGATTTCGTGGATGGAAAGTGGTGAAACTTGGGGAGATGCTAGATCCACTCGAAACCAAGCAAATCCATGGATCAAAATCAACAAAATCTCATCAAACCAACAAATCACAAAAAAAATTGGGGCTGTTTTTGGTGGGGAATTTTCAAATTTGGGGAAGAACACAACAAAACAAGGCTAGAAAACGGTGGGGAGGCTCCAAATTCGTGATGAACCAAGGCTCATGATACCATAATGATGTAGGGTGGAACCCTAGTTGGCCTATCTTTCATGAAATGGAGGGATCCCACGATGAACACAAATAGCACAAAGGGGAATCACGAGAGAAAACACTCAAGAACAAGTCCAATCACACATCCACTAAACAATCAAACACACAAGATCACAAGGTACATGAACAACAAAGGGAAAGATACAAGGTAGAGTTCATCTCCAAGCGGAGGTCCTGAATCTGTGAAGGATCTTCCCGTTTAGGGGTCTTGAATCCAAGGTGGATCTTCTCCGTAGAGGGGCCACGGTCTCTCTCGTGGAGTAGATCCGTAATGGATGAGCAAAACTCTATCTCACATATGAGCTAAACCAATGCTAACCCTAAAAGATGGAAGGGATGGAGTACTTATAGTCTAGGGGTAAGTTGGGGGGATACATGGGGTGAAAACCCTTCAACAGCGCGCAGGCAGGGCGGTAGTACCGGTCCTGGGACCGGTAGTACTGGTATTTGCGGTTTTAGCGGAAGTTCCGGCCTTGCACCGGTCGATCACAGAAGGTAGACCGGTAGTTGACCGGTAGTTGGACCGGTAGTACCGGCAGACCGGTAGTTGGACCGGTAGTACCTCTATTGCTGCGCTGGGAAGATTCCTCTTCTTCCTTCTCTTCCATGCTTCGCTCGCGGATGGTGTAGTTGTACACTTGCGCTCACACTCCTCCTCCTCGTCCATGGTGTTCCGACAATACCTATGTATGCACACGAGTGGAGTGTCAAGTAGTATACCATACTCGAAGGGGTTAAGTGAACACGTGTAAAGGAGATGATTCACCTTTATGTATGAGAAGTAGAGGTCGCACGTGTCACTTGCCAAACAGACTCTTGACATGGTGATGTCCTTAGGATGCTTCGCATCACCAGTGATATTATTTGTCGTCGTTGTAAGGGAAGAGGACATTTTGCGTGAGAATGCAAATCTCAGCATGTGATGATTGCTACTGAGGATGGTGGATATGAATCCGCTAGTGACTATGATGAGGAGACTTTGGCTCTTATTAGACGTGAGCACGATCAACCTGACCACGAAGGTCTGTTTCCTGCAGGCAAACGAAGAACAAGCAAGAAACTGAGATTGCAATCTGGATATTGTGAATTCAAGAGGAAAGCTTTATTGATCAAGTGGGGTTATGTGACGTCTTTGTCTGGTCGTTGAACAGAAACGAAGTACGCGAAGTTGCAGCTATGGTGAACTTTAATCTAAACAAAACCCAAAGTCTAAACGACGCCCTAAGGGCTGTATATATGGGGGAAAGAGGGGGGAATTTCGTGGCCCTTGGTGGAGGGGTCCGAAACCAACCCTAACTCTTGTTTCCCCACACATACAGACTCTAAAAACAGCCTACACTCAAGTATTTCGAAATTACATGGGCCTGGCCCAATAATAAGGTGACGCAGCACCTATAATACCATCTAGATGAAATTTATGAAGTGGCATCTTGTATATTTCGTCCAAGGCTTCACGCACTCATTATGGTGGCTTCAAAGTCCTGAAATCATCACTTGTAACTCCATTCTTGTTCCCCTTGCGCATGCCATCATCTCCATGCTTGATCTTGCTCCAATGTTCATCCTTGTTGTCCAAGCTAGGCCCTTCATTTGTAAGCAAGACAAATGTATCCAATTTAGGCAGCATCATATTCTCATGAACATTAGATTAATTACCAAGAAACGAAAGTACCTGGTAATTTAATTGGCGTGCGCGAGCTCTAGTAATTGGTCCTGTATATTTGTCAGTTGGAGCTGTGGGTGTAACCTTGTTAGTGATGTCCTCATCAAAATTGATAAAAGCTTTATTTCCATATATGGAAGGTATCACATATGGGGTGTTACAAATCTCCCCCACTACAAAAAGATCTCGTCCCGAGATCTAGGACTGAAAGAAGGTGGGATACTCGGAACGGAGATGATCTTCTCGTTCCCATGTAGCTTCTCGGTCAGTATGGTGTGACCACTTCACTTTCAAGAAATTGATGGACTTGTTGCGGGTCTTGCGCTTAGTTTCTTCAAGGTTAGCAACGGCGTGCTCATGATAAGACAAGTCTTGCTGAAGATCAATATCTTCGAATGGAATGGTGCGTTCAGGCATCTTGAAGCACTTGCGGAGTTGAGACACGTGAAACACATCATGTACATTTGCAAAGTTGGAGGGAAGCTCGAGTTGGCAGGCTAGATCACCTCTCTTGCCAAGAATCTTGAAAGGGCCCACATATCTTGGAGCAAGCTTGCCCTTGATACCGAACCTCTGGGTTCCCTTCATGGGAGAAACACGGAGATAGACATGGTCTCCAATGTCGAAAGCCAAGTCACAATGCTTGCCGTCATAGTAGCTATTTTGACGCGATTGCGCGGTTTTGAGATTCTCACGTATGACTTTGCACATTTCTTCTGCTTCTGAGATCAAGTCATTTCCAAGGAGTTGACGTTCACCAGTCTCGGACCAGTTGAGAGGGGTACGACACTTTCTGCCATAGAGGATTTCAAAAGAAGCTTTGTCGGCACTTGCTTGGAAGCTGTTGTTGTAGGAGAATTCGGCAAATGGAAGGCAATCTTCCCATTTCATACCGAAGGAGGTGACACAAGCTGTGAGCATATCTTCAAGGATTTGGTTCACTCTTTCGACTTGACCACTTGTCTGAGGGTGAAACGCAGTGCTGAAGCGAATCTTGGTGCCCATGGCTGACTGAAAGGAATCCCAGAACTTGGAAGTGAACAAGCTTCCACGGTCTGAGGAGATCACTCGAGGAATGCCATGCAAAGAAACAATTATGGAGGTGTACAGCTCTGCCAGCTGAGCTGCGTTGATGGATTCTTTGACGGGAAGAAAATGAGCTACTTTACTTATGATGTGGGGTGGAACCCTAGATGGCCGATCTTTCACGAAATGGAGGGGATCCCACGAAGAACACGAAGAACACGAGAGGGAACACGAGGGGAAACACGAGAAAATCACTCAAACCAACAAGAACAAGTCACACATATGCTAGATCCTCGAAACACAAAGAGATACAAGATCCATGATCAACAAGGGACGATACAAAGGGTATCCGGTTCTTCTCCGTGACGAGGTCTTGGGGTATCCCACAGGATCTTCTCCGTGAAGGAGGTCTTGAATCCATGTGGATCTTCTCCGAGGAGGTGCCGCAGTCACTCTCGAGGAGATGAACCACTAGATGAGCAAAGCTCTAGGTATCAAATGAGCTATCACGAAACTAAACCTCACTAGGAGGAGGTGGAGGACTATATATAGTCTAGGGCCACGAAGGGGTAAGTGGGAGAGGGATACATGGGCCTCTGACCCGAGAACTGTGCGCAGACAGCATGTAGCGGACGTCCGACGGCTACCAGACATCCGGTGGCTCGCGAGGGTCCGGACGTCCGGAAGTCTTCGGACTTCCGCTATTTTCCTTCTGTCGTCGAAGTCACGGACGTCCGGTGGCCTCCGGTCGTCCGATCGCCTGGGAGTCGCCGGTCGTCTGGTAGAGGCCAGACGTCCGGAGCCTGTAGATTTTCCAGCGGCTTCTCCGTTTGATCCGTGGACTTGTCCTCGCCATCTTGTCCAATGCTCCTAGCTGTTCCATGGCCTCCCTCTTGGTTCCTGGTCATGCATAGCACGTATATTTGAGGTAGTAGCCATGTCTCGCATGTAGAAAGTGGAGGTTCGGAGAGGAGCGAGTTAACCTTGTGTCCAATGGTGTGTACTTGAGGTCTCGTCGAAGTGAACATGGGGATGATCGTGGGATGCTCCGCATCATCTCCCCTCCCTTGGGAAAGATCCGACCTCGGATCAAAAACCTCATCACCATGGAAATGGTTGTCGTGAACGGACTAGTAGTTGGACGAAGTTGAGGTCATGTCGCAATCCAAGTACTCCAAGGTGTCTCCGGTATGTGGTACATGCAAAATGAGCAAACACAAAGTACACTTGGAAATACAATGGTTAGCGCACACAAAGTGTCCATCATGTAAGAATGAGTCCGTGTGACAAGGTACATGAAGCTTAGCAAGATGATATAGTATGAGATGTAAAGCATTCATGTGATCAAATGCATTTGTGGTGCGCACAAAGGTGTTGTGAATGTGATCAATGCAACCATTGTGCAAAATGATGTCGTAGTGCGATGGTTTATCAAGAGCATGAACATGGCAATGGATGCTCAATATGTGTATGTTATCATGCAATTGATGGAGGACAAGATGATCATGATGTATGAATATGCCATCAAGAAAGATCACAACAAATTTGCTAAGGAAATGCACAAGCTCATATATCATGGATGACATGGGAATACAAGATGCAACAAGGCAATCATAATGTGAGTCAATCCATGCGCAAGATGCAAATTTGTTATGGGAATGATATGTCCATGGAGCATGGCATGTGAGCACACAATCAACAAATATGAAGGTTTTGGTGCAATGTGTCAAAGGAGTTTTGATATACCAATGCTCGATGTCGTGGCAAGAGTGGTAGGCCGGTGGTGCATGCATAGGGTCCATCTTCAATGTCGGTCCTCCATTCCGTAGATGTATCATGTAGAGAACAAGAAGGAAACAACAATGAAAGTATGGCCTATCCAATATGCATATGTGAGGATGGCTCACAAAGAAGGAATGCACCTTATGTATGTTCTTGAAGATGTTGTTGTCGCGCAACGTGTATGCCTTCACATGCCCAAGATGCCACGTGATGGTACCGCCTTGTGAATCCTTTAAAATGAAAGAACATGACAAACACTCGAAAAACAAATGAGGTTAGTCGTAATGCAAAACCTAGCATTCGTGCGGGAAAATACCCAACAGGTGCTTGCATCATTCTTATCATAAGAAAGTATAAGGGTGTGGTGCATGGTATGCAGGCATAAGATGCGAGAACAACCAACTGCAATAGGCTCAATCAAGCAAGTATGCATCTCAAGAAGGGTGTCAAAGTCTCCAAGATCAACAAATATAGCATTGTTGCACTCAATAAAAGTGATGAGAGATGCAACTAATGGAGACAAGTGACAATGATCAATATATATCATGTGAGTGGCATGAATATATATGTCATCAACCCAAGAAAGCAAGTAAGAGTGGAACATGGGTGATGCAACATAGCAAGCAATCATAGCGATCAAGTCAAACAAGCTAGTAGTGCGAAGATGCAACATACTAGAAGTAATCATGGCAAGCATGTCATGTGTGCAAATTGTAGGCATGAATAATGCACATGGCATAGCACAAGCATGAAAGAGAGATATGAGCAAAAGAGGATCAATGTATTGGCGAGGGGCCAAATGTAAATAGCAATAGGGCATCATGACTCTCCCAACACAACAAGCATCAATAGTGTGGGGCACAAAGAAATCATGGTAGTAGCTACAAGTATCTCCACCGAGCATGCAAATACACATATAAGTAGCATAATGGTGAATCACGTGTAAAGGCAAGCAAGGGTCACAATCGCATGGCGAAGTCTTATCAAGCGGTATAGCATGCAAAGTGAACACGATAAAAGGGGCATAAAATGACAAATGGTAAATAGCCCATAGTCGTGTGAGAGCCAAGTAAAAGAGATGCGCGTAGTGGTTGCGTGAAGAGAACGGTGGTAAGGACAATCCATGTGATCCCAAATCGTTGTCGCTCGCAAGAGCTCGTTTTGTCAACTCATGGGATTGTGAGGTTGACAAATGTTCATGAGTACCTATACAAAACAACGACAAAGGAAAAACTATGTGTGCGTGGTATATGTACACATCATCCATCATGATGCGCACGTGAGTGTGTTGGTTAGCACATAATATCCAATGCTCAAATAAATGAGATGTGTGATATAGAAACACGTCATCCATCATGAGAGGTTTGTTGTTATGTATGGCATAATGGAGACTCACATGGTGTAATGCATCATGACAAGTAGGTAGAGCATTATTATTCATGTAATGCATATGGTGCACACAATCATGGTAATCATGCAAGGTATGGAATGCATTATAATCTCCTAGTATGTATGAGGACATTATGGGGGTCTCCTCATGAGCATTAACGGAAACATCACATGGATAATATTGACAACATCCAAAGCAAATCATATTTGGAACAATGTGATCATGGCATGGTATATTAGATGAATTGCGCAAATCATGTAAAGGAAGCATGGCAATATCATCATAGGAGAAACACAAGCCAATGACCATCATCTTGTCATCAATGCCACAAGTGAAAATAGGATTTACTTTAATTTGGCATGCATAGTTACTATGTTGAGATTGATATGAAACAATATGAGAAATCTCACTCATAGCATATGACAAGTTTAGAGGGTTGTCGAACATGATGTGACCAAAAGAATTTTCACATGATATCCTAGGCAACTCAACATGCTCATCATCATATTCATCATAAATAGGTAAGTCATGACATGATGAAGTCGCACTAGCATGAAGCATGGCAATAGGTGTGTCAACATCATGCAAGCAATCATTCGCAAGATAGTGCACTAGTGGGACGAGAGAAGCACCATAAGCTATTTTACCTTTGGAGCGTCGCTCATGAGTTGTAGGTGAGGTGTTCAAGATCCAATCGTTCTCATCTTCATCTTGATGGAACCATGTGGGTGGTGCATCGTCTTCAACCATGGCCATCGGTTTGTCCATTGGAGGACGGACTCGTCGAGGGTAGGCATGTCCTCTTGTTGGAGACCTAGCACCAAAGAAAACACACTCGGAGTAGAGGTTAAGTCGTTAGATATCATAGTGGCCTCACATGCCCTATCAACTACCTCACTCACTAAGTGTTGTGGCTCACTCACTCCCTCATGGGTGCTCTCACTCGTATGGTTGGTGGAGTCACTCAAATGGCTCTCAACCTCACACAGGAGAAGTGGCATGCTCTCATGTATGGGGCTAGTAGTGGTCACTCTCATCCTCTCAAAGGAAATGCTCTCAAGGTCACATATGGTGGAGTCACTCGTATCGCTCATGTGGTGGTGGCTCTCCTCACATGGGAATTGGGGCATCTTGTCATATGTGGATGTCGAAGAGGTGTAGGTGCAATAGTCGCCATGCTTAACTTCCTCATCTGTAATGCCTCCAAAGATGAATGCCGTGGGATGTGGCAAATCATCACGCTCCTTCGAGGTCAAAGAGAAGGTCTCATGCTTGCTCGTGTAGCTTGACCCAGAGTAGTAGTCCAATATGGGCGCCGTCTTCATGGTGTCGAAGAGGTTCATGCACGACGCCTTGGTCGAAGGGGATGGCCCATGGTCGACCGTCTTGTCTCCGTCGCTCGTAGATGATCGCCTTGATGATGAAGACGTCGAAGCAGGCGAACTCATGGGAAGTAGGCAAAGATGTCGTACATCCAAAGGCGAAGATGCCTTGCTAGCACTTGGCGAAGATGCCGAAGTGGTGGTTGTAGCTGTAGCTCCGTCTTGGGTGTGCTTGTCTCGCGGTCTTCTTATGTTCTCTTGAAACTTGGGCTTGGCTTGAAGTAGAGCGACTTCAGACTTGTATGTTTGCGTGTGACGAGCATCTTCATCTTGATGGTGTCGTTGTAGTGCTTGAGCTCTTGGTAGATGTCGTTCGTCATCGTCGTGCACATGATGCTTGGAGGTCACTTGCCCTTCATGACGATGTCGATGGTTGCCATGGCGGTGTGGACGTGAAAGACTTGCACTTGCATCATGTTTGTGCTCCGAAGACTTGTGACTTGAATGTCGCCGCTAAGAGGATGACAAAGGGGAAGAAGACTTGTAATCGACCAACAAGTGTCGGAGCTCCGCCATTTGTTTGTTAAAGGAGTCGCACATGTCGTCGAAGGAAGCCATTGTCCTTGTCTCGGAGTGTCGTAGTTCGATGGCGATGTTGCCCAACGCTCTTGCATTGCTTGTTGTAGTCCGATGGTTTTTGCGTGGATGTCATTGTTCGCGCCGTCGATGTCAAAGACCGGAGATGAAATGCCTTGCCTATCCATGACAAGACGCTAGCAAGTATGAGTGGGAGAAAGAGAAGAACTATACCAAATGTACCTTGACCGATGTTGAAGATGGATCAATGATCACTCAAATGTGGAACAAGGAAATAGCACAATTGGTACCAATTCTTGTTGTTTCTCACACCTACACAAGTAAAGCTTATGGTGGAGCTCGGTGAGGATAGTGGCACAAAAATGTGATGCAAAATGTTAGCAAGAGTCAATAAAGTTGAAAGAGATTCACAAATCCGCAAGTGAAACAAGTAGACCAATAGCAATATGGGTGGCACACGGAAACACACACACACGGATAGATAAGTGGGGTCGTGCAACCAAGGGGTGAGCCAAAATGTGGAAATCACGAAAATGCTCTTGTTGCACAACACTAGAGAGACGCTAGCGCGATTGCACAATAGGCGGATACGAACTTGTGCACAACCTACTAAGCAAAATGCAATGACTTCTATCCCATGTACGCTATATGTATGGTATTCCGGTGGTATGATCCAAAATGATCGAGTATGACAATCTTAATGTACTATGATGCTATGGTTCTCACTTAAAAGCTCTTTGCTCATCTTTTTCTTTGTGCTTAAAAGCTTGTTTGGCTCTTTCTCTTTTGAGCTCATTTCTCATTGAAAACTTCACGAACCAAGATAGCAATTGAGTATATGCGATGACAACCTTGTGTCACAAGAGATGATACCAAGATATGCACCACGGTGATATGGTATGTATGCTATGGGAAGTATGATCACTAATGTGCACAAGTAACGTTGCCGGCAATACTCAAATGGCTAGTCTCGATAGGTAGGTGACGCAAAAATGGGCTAGGGGTTAACAATGCAATTGCAAGGGAATATACAATGATGTCGTTGAAGTTAACATTCGTGTCGATGATGAGACATGGTGCTCTTGATGTAGACCCGTTCCTAATTAGCCGAAACACCTTAGGGAACGGAAAAACCACAACTCAAAATCTCAAGGACAAATGTCAAATGTTGGTAGTGGCAATGTCGTGGTGGTTGCGGAAGTGGAATGATGGGCTATACACGATTTCGGAGTTGAAGTCACAGTCCCTAGGTAGCCAAAACACCTTAGGAGACACGAGGCACAACTCAAACAAGCTCACACTAAATTGGGTTAAGTTTCGTTGGCTATGTATGGTGGACTAAGCTAAGAGGAAGTGGTGGTGGTTGATGAAGAAGCGATTGTCCCTAAGTAGCCTAAACACCTTAGGAGACTCGAATCACTACTCAAGCAACCACAAATGCTATGGTGGACAAAATGGGTTAGGTTGCGGAAAGCTATGGTGGCTATGCGGGTGATATGGTGGAAGCCCTAGGCAAAGATGCCAAAAACCACAAAATATGATGGAGTAAAATGATGATGGTAGTATTTTTTTTTGTTATGGGGGATGTCAAGAGCTTCGAAACAAGCTAAAGAACATCCAAATCAGAGTTCGGATGAATTAGTTATGACCAAAACGAAAATCAGTCGAAGTCTGAAACTACAAGTACCTGACGTCCGGAAAGTGACGGACGACCGGTGACCGGACGTCCGGTCGGGCTCGGAAATCCGGTAATTTATTCTGTATAGGTGGTTTCGGTCGGCCGGTAGATGACGGACGTCCGGTGCTTCGTGAGGGTCCGAACGTCCGGTAAAACGCCGGTCGTTCAGTGGGTCGGGGTCAACGCGAGATTTGAGCTCGGGAACGTGATTTTGGGCGGAATTTGTCGATTTTGGGGTCAAAATTGATGAGATTTCGTGGATAGAAGATGGGGAAACTAGGGGAAATGCTAGATCCACTTGAAACCAAGCAAATCCATGGATCAAAATCAACAAAACATCATCAAACCAACATATCAAAAAAAAAATTGGGGCTATTTTTGGTGGGGATTTTCGAATTTTAGGACGAAATCACACAAAAGAAAGCTAGAAAACGGTGGAGGGGACTCCAAATTCGTGAGAAACGTGGCTCATGATACCATATGATGTGGGGTGGAACCCTAGATGGCGATCTTTCACGAAATGGAGGGAATGCCACGAAGAACACGAGGGGAAACACGAGAAAATCACTCAAACCAACAAGAACAAGTCACACATATGCTAGATCCTCGAAACACAAAGAGGTACAAGATCCATGATCAACAATGGACGATACAAAGGGTAACCGGTTCTTCTCCGTGAGGAGGTCCTGGGGTATCCCGCAGGATCTTCTCCGCGAAGGAGGTCTTGAATCCGTGTGGATCTTCTCCGAGGAGGTGCCGCAGTCACTCTCGAGGAGATGAACCACTAGATGAGCAAAGCTCTAGGTATCAAATGAGCTATCACTAAGCTAACCCTCACTAGGAGGAGGTGGAGGAGTATATATAGTCTAGAGCCTCGAAGGGGTAAGTGGAAGAGGGATACATGGGCCTTTGGCCCGAGAACTGTGCGCAGACAGCATGTAGCGGACGTCCGACGGCTACCGGACGTCCGGTGGCTCGCGAGGGTCCGGACGTCCAGAAGTCTTCGGACTTCCGCTATTTTCCTTCTGTCGTCGAATTCACGGACGTCCGGTGGCCTCCGGTCGTCCGGTCGCCTAGGAGTCGCCGGTCGTCTGGTAGAGGCCGGACGTTCGGAGCCTGTAGCTTTTCCAGCGGCCTCTCCATTTGATCCACGGACTTGTCCTCGCCATCTTGTCCAATGATCGTAGTTGTTCCATGGCCTCCCTCTTGGTTCCTGGTCATGCATAGCACATATATTTGAGGTAGTAGCCATGTCTCGCATGTAGAAAGTGGAGGTTCAGAGAGGAGCGAGTTAACCTTGTGTCCAATGGTGTGTACTTGAGGTCTCGTCGGAGTGAACATGGGGATGATCGTGGGATTCTCCGCATCAAGTTAGCTTGTCAATCACCACAAAGATAGCATCGTTTCCCTTCTTGGACTTGGGAAAACCGGTGAAGAAATCCATTTCAATGTGATCGAATTTCCACTCGGGAATAGGTAGAGGTTGAAGGAGTCAGGTTGGACGTTGATGCTCTGCCTTCACCCTTCTGCAGACATCACATTCATTCACGAATTGGGCAATCTCCATTTTCATGCGAGTCCACCAATATGATTGCTTGAGGTCATGATACATCTTGAAGCTTCCTGGATGTATCGAGAGAAGTGAGTCATGTGCTTCGTTCATTATGAGCTTTCTGAGATCACCTTTGGGAACCACAATCATGTCCTCAAAGAACAAGGTGTCTTTCTCATCAACGCGTGTTGGAAGTACCCTTAGCAATACCATGTTTCACTTTCTGCAACATATCATCACTGAGTTGGGCCACACGGATTTGATCTTCCAAGGTAGGAGCAACTTGAAGGTTTGCAAGAAAGCCTTGTGGAACAACTTGGAGGTTGAGCTTCCTAAATGATTCACAAAGTTTAGGCTGGAACGGTTTGAGAAGGAGACTATTGCAATACGCCTTTCTGCTCAAGGCATCTGCAATGACATTGGCCTTGCCAGGAGTATACTCAATGCTTGGATCGTACTCTTGAATCATCTCAACCCAACGAGTCTGGCGAAGGTTAAGGTTTGGCTGAGTGAAGATGTACTTCAAGCTCTTGTGATCGGTGAAGATGTCCACTTTCCTGCCCAACAGAAGGTGTCTCCACGTGATCAAGGCATGAACAACTGCTGCTAGCTCAACATCATGTGTGGGATAATTCCTCTCATTTGGTTTTAGCTGACGAGAAGTGTATGCCACAATCTTCTTTTCTTGCATGAGAACACCACCAAGGCCTTGCAATGAAGCATCACAAAAGACTTCATAAGGCTTGGACTCATCCGGAGGAGTAAGAACCGAAGCAGAAATGAGCTTCTCTTTGAGTGTCTTGAATGCCACATCACAATCAGGAGTCCACGAGTACTTGACATTCTTCTGGAGCAAGTTGGAAAGAGGCTTGGCAATCTTGGAGAAGTTCTCAACGAACCTTCTGCAATAGCTAGCGATACCAAGGAAACTTCGGAGTTGCTTGACATTCTGCGGAGGTTCCCAGTTGACAATAACTTCAACCTTATTGGGGTTAACAGAAATGCCCTCGGCAGAGATAATATGGCCAAGATAGAGGACTTTATCTAGCCAGAATTCACATTTGGAGAGCTTCACGTAGAACCGGTGCTCACAGAGCCTGTCAAGGACCAAACGGAGGTGCTTGGCATGGTCTTCTTCATTCTTGGACAATAACAAGATATCATCCAGATAGACGAGAACGAATTCATTGGTGTAGGGGTTGAATATGAAGTGCATCATCCGAGAGAAGGTGGGTGGAGCACTGGCAAGGCCGAAAGACATGACCGTGTATTCATAGTAGCCAAAACTCGTTCTAAATGCGGTCTTGGGAATATCGTCTTCACGGATATGAATCTGATGGTAACCCATCTGGAGATCAAGCTTCGAGAATACCTTTGCTCCTTTGAGCTGCTCGAACAATTCATTGATATTGGGGAGCGGGTACTTATTCTTAATTGTCTTCTTGTTCAATGGCCGGTAATCAACGCAAAGGCGTTGCGTGCCATCCTTCTTCTTGACAAATAGAACTCCACTGCCCCAAGGAGAAGTACTTGGTCTGATTAGACCCATACGTTCTTGCTCATTGAGTTGTTTCTTCAGCTCCTTCAACTCATCAGGGGAAAGCTTGTACGGATGCCGACATGCTGGCTCGGTACCGGGTTCAAGTTCAATGATGAATTCAACTAGACGGTGGGGAGGCATGCCTGGAAGCTCTTCAGGTAATACATCCTCATATTCACAAACCACCGGAATCTGAGAAATGGCATTAATCTCGCCCTTGTCATGAGAGAGAATAACCTGATTGTGTTATCTCGAGCTGCGAAGATAATCACGTCTTCGTCAGGATGAGTTAGCTTGACCTCCTTGTTTGCACAATCAATGTTTGCATCATGCTTGGAGAGCCAATCCATCCCAAGAATAAGATCAATGTCGGAGTTACCAAGAATAACCGGGGAAACCAGAAAACTGTAATCACCCATGTGAATAGATATATCCGGAGCCACCATACTAGAACTCAATCTCTTACCAGGAGAGACGACACTCAAAGATGTTGGTAAAGCTTCAGTGCGAACATTATGCTTGGATGCAAATGGACATGACATGAAGGAATGTGATGCACCAGAATCAAACAAGACTTTAGCAGGTTTAAGGTTAACTGGGAGATTACCAATTATCACATCGGAAGAATTCTCTGCTTGAGCTGCATTCATCAGATTCACTCTTGCTGCCTTGGGATTGTGCTTGACAATAGCATTGTTGATAGGTGGAGGAGGCGGAAGGCGCCTTTGAGTACACTTGTTTGCATAGTGACCCTTCTGGCCACACTTGTTGCAAGTAACTTCTGAAAGAGGCCGATGATAAGGACCACTTGGTCTTGGAGCTTGGAACTGAGGCTTGGACTGGTTGCTTGGGTTGGGTGGGTGGGAGAATCCACGACCACCTGAGTGCTTGTTGTTGCTTGGAGGATGGAGCACTGGAGGAGGCGGTAGCCAGAACTTCTGCTTCTTGGCAACCACTTGAGAGGAATAGCAGGAGTGAACAACATCTCTAATCCTCTTTTTGGAAGCTTCACACTTGAGCTGAGCTGCCTCTTGCTTGAGAGTCATATTGTAGAATTGATCAAATTCATCCGGCTCGAACAAGGTGAGAGCTAGTTGGAGTTCATCTTTCAGACCACCTCGGAACTGGTATATCTTGCTCTTGGCATCGGGGATGTCTTGCTTCGCATAAAGGCAAGATTCTGGAACTTGACATTGTATTGATAGACGGACATGGTGCCTTGCTTCAGGTTGCGGAGATGGTGGCTATCGTTTTGGAGGAAGTCGACTTTGACGATCCGACTACGAACGTGCGAGGACGACGCGCCTTAGCAATCGCTAAACCAACTCCGAGAGGTTATTGACCATGCCGGAGCACGATCAACCTGACCACGAAGGTCTATTTCCTGCAGGCAAACGAAGAACAAGCAAGAAACTGAGATTACAATCTGGATATTGCGAATTTAAGAGGAAAGCTTTATTGATCAAGTGGGGTTCTGTGACGTCTTTGTCTGGTCGTTGAACACAAACGAAGTACGCGAAGTTGCAGCTATGGCGAACTTTAATCTAAACAAAACCCAAAGTCTAAACGATGCCCTAAGGGCTGTATATATGGGGGAAAGAGGGGGAAATTTCGTGGCCCTTGGTGGAGGGGTCCGAAACCAACCCTAACTCTTGTTTCCCACACATACGGACTCTAAAAACAGCCTATACTCAAATATTTCTAAATTACATGGGCCCGGCCCAATAATAAGGTGACACGGCACCTATAATAGTCTCTAGACAAAATTTATGAAGTGGCATCTTGTATATTTCGTCCAAGGCTTCACGCACTCATTATGGTGGCTCCAAAATCCTGAAATCATCACTTGTAACTCCATTCTTGTTTCCCTTGCGCATGCCATCATCTCCATGCTTGATCTTGCTCCAATGTTCATCCTTCTTGTCCAAGCTAGGCCTTCATTTGTAAGCAAGACAAATGTATCCAATTTAGGCAGCATCATATTCTCATGAACATTAGATTCATTACCAAGAAACGGAAGTACCTGGTAATTTAATTGGCGTGCGCGAGCTCTAGTAATTGGTCATGTATATGTGTGTCAGTTGGAGCTGTGGGTGTAACCTTGTTAGTGATGTCCTCATCATCCTCCCCTTCTTGAATTGAAGTCGGCCTCGACGGAAGCTCATATTCCTCACCCAAGTAAGGCTTCAAATCTGCAATGTTAAATGTGGGACTAACCCCAAAATCTGGAGGCAACTCAAGTTTATATGCATTATCATTTATTTTCTCTAACACCTTGAAAGGACCATCAGCACGTGGCATTAGCTTTGACTTGCGCAAATTAGGAAACCTATCCTTACGCAAATTTAACCAAACAAGATCTCCAGGTGCAAAGACAACACATTTTCTACCCTTATCTCCAACAAGTTTATATTTAGCATGCATGCGCTCAATATTTTCCTTAGTTAACTCATGCATTTTTAAGATCAATTCAGCACGTTGTTTAGCATCAAAATTAACCTTCTCCGAAGATCGAAGAGGCAACAGATCAATAGGTGCACGAGGTAGGAAACCATAGACAATTTCAAAAGGGCACATCTTAGTAGTAGAATGCAACAAACGATTATAAGCAAATTCAATATGAGGCAAGCATTCTTCCCACATTTTCTTATTATTCTTCAAAACAACCCTAAGCATAGTAGACAAAGTTCTGTTGACTACTTCAGTTTGACCATCAGTTTGGGGGTGACAAGTAGTACTAAAAAGCAGTTTAGTCCCCAACTTAGCCCATAAACATCTCCAAACGTGGCTAAGAAATTTAGTATCACGATCTGAAACAATAGTATTTGGCACACCATGCAAGCGAATAATTTCACGAAAGAACAAGTCAGCAACATTAGCAGCATCATCGCTTTTATGACATGGTATAAAGTGTGCCATTTTCGAGAACCTATCCACGACAACAAATATGCTATCCCTCCCCTTCTTTGTTCGAGGTAAACCCAAAACAAAGTCCATAGATATATCTTCCCAAGGAACACTAGGAACAGGCAAAGACATATATAAACCATGAGGATTGAGTCGTGACTTAGCTTTTTGACATGTAGTGCAGCGAGCAACAAAACGCTCAACATCCCGTCGCATCTCTGGCCAAAACAAATGTGTAGCAAGTACGTCCTCCGTCTTCTTCACGCCAAAGTGTCCCATTAATCCTCCTCCATGCGCCTCCTGCAACAACAAAAGACGAACAGAGATAGCTGGAATGCATAGCTTGTTAGCACGAAACACAAATCCATCATTAACGACGATTTTTTCCATGTTCTCACTTCTTTACAATTCTGCAATACATCTTTAAATTCAGCATCATGCACATATTGATCTTTGATGGTCTCCAAACCAAATATTTTAAAGTCAAGTTGTGAAAGCATAGTATAACGACGAGACAATGCATCAGCAAAGGGAAAGTCTCTGTGAATTCAACCCATTTAGCATGTCTACGGTTCAGTTTTGCTTGACTTTTAATGTGCTTCAAAGATTCATGATCAGAATGTATAACAAATTCTTTGGGCCATAAATAATGTTGCCATGTTTTCAAAGTCCGAACAAGAGCATATAATTCCTTATCATAAGTAGAATAATTCAGACTAGGCCCACTCAATTTTTCAGAAAAGTATGCAACATGTTTACCATCTTGTAATAACACACCTCCTAACCCAATTCCACTAGCATCACATTCAAGCTCAAAAGTCTTATTAAAATCAGGAAGTTGGAGTAAAGGAGCATGTGTCAACTTATCTTTCAATACCGTGAATGTTTCTTCCTGTGCATTACCCCAAACAAAAGGCACATCCTTCTTTGTAAGCTCATTGAGAGGTGCAGCAATGGTGCTGAAATCTCTCACAAAACGCCGATAGAATCCAGCGAGGCTAAGGAAACTCCTCACGTGTGTGACCGTTTTGGGCTGCGGCCAACTCTCAATAGCTTCAATATTGGCTTTATCAACCTCAATTCCCTATGGAGTAACAACATAGCCAAGAAAAGAGACTCGGTCGATGCAAAAGGTGCACTTTCCAAGGTTACCAAAAAAACGTGCATCACGTAGAGCAATAAAAACAGCGCGTAAATGTTCCAAATGTTCCTCCAAAGATCTGCTAAAAATCAATATATCATCAAAGTATACTACCACAAATCGTCCAATGAAAGCACGTAAAACGTCATTCATTACTGTCATGAAAGTACTAGGTGCATTAGTTAACCCAAAAGGCATGACTAACCACTCATATAATCCGAACTTAGTTTTAAATGCTGTTTTCCATTCATCTCCCAATTTCATACAAATTTGATGGTATCCACTACGCAAATCAACTTTGGAGAATATCGTAGAGCCACTCAATTCATCAAGCATATCATCTAGCCTAGGAATAGGATGACGATAACAAATAGTAATATTATTAATGCCTCTACAATCAACACACATACGCGATGTACCATCCTTTTTCGGCACTAGAATAATAGCAACACCACAAGGACTAAGGGATTCACGTATATAACCTTTGTCGAGTAGCTCCTGTACTTGACGCATAATCTCCTTCGTCTCTTCTGGATTAGTACGGTATGGTGCGCGGTTGGGTAGCGATGCACCGGGAATTAAGTCAATCTGATGCTCAATCCCTCGAATAGGTGGTAATCCCGGTGGCACGTCTTGTGGAAAAACGTCGGCGAACTCCTGCAAAATGTTAGTGACAGCAGGAGGCAAAGAGGAAGGCACGTCCTCGAATGAAAATAATGCCTCTTTGCACACAAAAGCATAGCAAACAGATTTGCTAATTTCTAGCTCATCAATATCAGATTTGGTGGCAAGTAAACATGCACTTTTAAATTTAATTTCAGAAGCAACAGTAGATGGTTTATTATTAGGTTTCATTTGTTGCTCAAATTCTTTTGCCACAATCTGATTTTCACTCTTATTTTTCTTCTATTTTGCTTTATTAGCTCTATTAATATCATCTTTCAAAATGGAATCAGGAGTCATAGGAAGTAAAGTGATATTTTTATCCTTATGAACAAGAGTATACTGATTGTTTCTACCATGGTGTACAGAATTTTTATCAAAATGCCATGGTCTACCAAGTAATAAGGAACATGCTTGCATAGGTACCACATCACAATCAACATAATCATCATATGTAGAGATACTAAAATGCAGACGAACAGTACGTGTTACCTTAACCTTGCCACTGTTGTTGAACCATTGGATGTAGTAAGGATGTGGATGTGGTCTTGTGGTGAGAGATAGCTTCTCCACCATCTCCATGCTAGCCAAGTTGTTGCAACTCCCTCCATCTATGATCACGCGAACAGAACGTTCCTTCACAACTCCCTTTGTATGGAACTAATTATGCCTCTGATTTTGCTCACCTTGTGAAACCTGCACACTCAAAACACGTTGAGCAACTAAACATTCATACCTGTCAGCATCTTCAGGAGCCATGTATTGCGTCTCATGATCAGAATCGTCTCCGCCGTGTTCTTCACGTGTAATAAGAGCCAAAGTCTCCTCATCATAGTCACTAGCGGACTCATATCCACCATCCTCAGTAGCAATCATCACACGCTAGATTTGCATTCTCTCGCAAAATGTCCTCTTCCCTTACAACGACGACAAATAATATCACTAGTGTGCCCTGTTGATGCCATGGAAGAAGAAGAACTCTATGCAGGCCCAATAGGTGTGCTCTTGGCAGATAATGGTGGTTGTGCCTGCTTCCTTGTATCACGGCTGGAGGTAACAACTGATGGAGGTGTCGGTGCAGTAGAATGTGTGGAAGTAGAGGATGCACGCGGTGTCCATGATGAAGGCCGACCTGCAAAAAAGTTAGTCTGCGCCAATGCCTGTCGATCCTGCACTTCACGTTCAGCTTTACAAGCAAGATGGAATAAACGAGTGATATTAGTATAATCCTTATACTCTAGAATGGTCTGAATCTCTCTATTTAATCCACCCATAAAACGTGCAAGCATAGCTTCATTCTCCTCAACAATACCACATCTAATCAGGCCAGTTTGTAATTGCTGATAATATTCTTCTACAAAAAATTTTCCTTGTCTTAAGCACTGCAATTTTTGAAGTAATTCATGTTGATAATATGGTGGAACCCAACGAGTATGCATAGCAGTTTTCAAAGCAGCCCATGTAGTTGGAATAGGATATAATCTACAATGTTCAGACCACCAAACACATGCAAAACTAGTGAAAGCACAAACAGCAGTAGGAACACGTCTCTCCACGGGATAGTGTAAACATGTAAAACGTTGTTCAGTTTCTAACTCCCAAGTAAGATATATATCAGGAACATATCTACCCTCAAATGGTGGAATATTCAATTTCAGTTTAGGAAGATGGTCATGTACCTCAGGTGGTGGTGCAGCCCTACCGTTGCGATGATATGCATGAGGACGACCTGGTGGTGGTGGTGCTGGTGGTTGCATGTAGTTCTGATTTTGGTCAACCTCATCCTCGTAATGGTCCTCCACCTCTGCAGTAGCAGCAGGAGCTACAGAAACATCAACAGCGGCACCAGAAGTTTGACCAGGCTCAAGGGGAACGCGTTGTGCTCGTCCCACTTGATTTGGAAGGTGATGATGTTGTTGTTGTTGTTGTTGTTGTTGTTGTTGTTGTTGTTGTTGTTGTTGTTGTTGTTGTTGTTGTTGTTGTTGTTGTTGTTGTTGTTGTTGTTGTTGTTGTTGTTGTTGTTGTTGTTGTTGTTGTTGTTGTTGTTGTTGTTGTTGTTGTTGTTGTTGATGTTGTTGTTGTTGTTGTTGTTGTTGTTGTTGTTGTTGTTGTTGTTGTTGTTGTTGTTGTTGTTGTTGTTGTTGTTGTTGTTGTTGTTGTTGTTGTTGTTGTAGAGATGCGACAGCTGCAGCAGCCGGTGGTGGTAGAAAACGCGAAAGCAATTCAGCAAACTTGTTATCGAGCTTTGTTTCAAACGTCTTCTATCTTCTCCATGGCCTCGTCAAATCTGTTTAGCACATCTTGCACCTGTACACTCATCATTTGCTGAAACTTATGATGAAGCTCCCAGTCAGTCTCGTCGTCTTGTGATCCTGGCATGGTTAGCAACAATAGAAACACACAAGAATGGTGGTGGTCGGGCGTCATAAATCCGTCAAGTAAATCTCAAATTCTTACCAGTTCTTACCCAGCAGTAGGTGGTGATCGGCAACCGTGGTAGTCAAAACTCTCAAAGGTTGGATAAAGCGATTACCAGGGAGAGTCAAAACGCATGACGTAGATGTATGTGGAGCTGGGAAGGCTTATAAGATGGTAGGAAAAAGGGTCAGCAATAATCTATTCAGAGATGCAAAGTTGAATAAACGCTCAACTATGGTACTGTGCTGGTCCTAGGCTAGACCGTGCTAGAGACGCGAGCCTAGAACAGTAATAAAATCACGGCGCATCACGTAAACAAGGGAGGAGCACACTCTGATTTTTTTTCCTCTCTTTTTTTGCTCCGCAACAAATTTTTTTTTTGAAGTCTACAAATGGTCTAAAAACTGCCTAGCCAGAATTTTCCAGACTTAGTTTTTTTTTGAGTTTGGAACTATTTTTCTACTGCGGGTAGCACGAATGTTTGGGAGTCCTTCTCCGTCACGACTCGGAGTATGGCGTGATCTGGAAATCCAAAACAAAGTAACAAAATACTGGACTCGGAATAGGACTAGCGGCGGAGATGAATCTGGTGGAACTCGGACTGGTGGCGGAGATGAATCTGGTGGAACTCGGACTGGTGGCAGATATATGTTGCAGGTGGACTCGGATTGGCGTGATGGCGGCGGATATGTGGTGGCCTATATGGACTCGGATTGGCGGTGAATATGTGGTGGTGGTATATGGCAGCGGTGATGAAGTTGGTGCGGTGGTGGTATATGGCAGGAGTGATGATGATGATGCGGTGGTGATATATGGCAACGGCGACGTGACAACCTGTGAACAGAACTCGAAACTCTAAAGGACTAGACGTTAAGACCAGCAACTTCACACGACGATGCAACCGCAAATTCAACAAAGCAAATACAGAAAAGATTATGCAAAGGCTCAGATTGGTTCGGATGGGATGAACTAACCCTAATTTTTTTTTTGGCTTTTTCGTGGACTGTAGGTATGAAGAACAGACTCGATCTAAACTACGAAAAATTGTAAAATCTCACCGAGCAACCTGGAAATCTGATACCACTTGATAGAGGCAAAGGTGTCCCGTCTTTCGATGTGATGGTGGCTATCGTTTTGGAGGAAGTCGACTTTGACGATCCGACTACGAACGTGCGAGGACGTCGCGCATTAGCAATCGCTAAAGCAACTCCGAGAGGTTATTCACCAAGCCGGAGCACGATCAACCTGACCACGAAGGTCTGTTTCCTGCAGGCAAACGAAGAACAAGCAAGAAACTGAGATTGCAATCTGGATATTGCGAATTTAAGAGGAAAGCTTTATTGATCAAGTGGGGTTATGTGACGTCTTTGTCTGGTCGTTGAACACAAACGAAGTATGCGAAGTTGCAGCTATGGCGAACTTTAATCTAAACAAAACCCAAAGTCTATACGACGCCCTAAGGGCTGTATATATGGGGGAAAGAGGGGGGAATTTTGTGGCCCTTGGTGGAGGGGTCCGAAACCAACCCTAACTCTTGTTTCCCCACACATGCGGACTCTAAAAACAGCCTATGCTCAACTATTTCGAAATTACATGGACCCGGCCCAATAATAAGGTGACGCGGCACCTATAATAGCCTCTGGATGAAATTTATGAAGTGGCATCTTGTATATTTCGTCCAAGGCTTCACGCAATCATTATGGTGGCTTCAAAGTCCTGAAATCATCACTTGTAACTCCATTCTTGTTCCCCTTGCGCATGCCATCATCTCCATGCTTGATCTTGCTCCAATGTTCATCCTTCTTATCCAAGCTAGGCCCTTCATTTGTAAGCAAGACAAATGTATCCAATTTAGGCAACATCATATTCTCATGAACATTAGATTCATTACCAAGAAACGAAAGTACCTGGTAATTTAATTGGCGTGCGCGAGCTCTAGTAATTGGTCCTGTATATGTGTCAGTTGGAGCTGTGGGTGTAACCTTGTTAGTGTTGTCCTCATCATTCCGTCTTCACTTCCAATATTCCCTCGTGGATGGTGTAGGTGTTCCTTGGTGCTTGCACTCCTCCTCGTCGTCTGTGAAGCTCCGACAATACCTATGCATGCACACGGGTGGAGTGTCAAGTAGTATACCATCCTCGAAGGGGTCAACTGAACACGTGTAAAGGAGATGATTCACCTTTATGTATGAGAAGTAGAGGTCGCACGTGTCACTTTCCAAACGGACTCTTGACATGGTGATGTACTTAGGATGCTCCGCATCATTCCCTCCCCCTTGGAAAAGATCCGACCTCGCATCGAAAGCCAAATCACCATGGGAAAGAGATGGCGTCGCCATGTCGAAGCGGTCGATCACCAAGCACTCATCATCTTGAAGCTCGAAATGGGCACTCTCCAATGTCGCACCGTCTAGTGATTCCTTCAAAAGGAGCAAGGACAACAAACACTTGGAAAAACAAATGTGGTTAGCATTAGTGCAAAACCAAGCATTCAAGAGGTGATTCACCAAACAAGTGTTGTCATCAAGCATAGCATGTGGTGTGACAAAGGATGGTGACATGGCATGTAAGCATATGTAGTGAGCACAATCAAGGTCATCATGGAAACAAGCATGTAAATGTGAGGTAGATATGCACATATGTGTGACAAGGGAGTAAGCATCTACCTCAAAGTCGTAGTAAGCATGCATAAAGCGCTCAATGAAAGGTCTATGGTAGGCACATTAATCATTCACAACAGCGAATAAAATGAAGTGTCTAAACACATGAGTCAAGTGCAAGACAATCCAAGCATAGCATGCATAGGGTGTAGTGAAAGTCGTGTGGCACTCAACACAATAGAAAGAGCAATTTTTCAACATGTGCAAGGCAATCAAGTGAAGCATGTGACAAGCAATGGGACATGGCATATGTGAAGAGATGACATTGTTGCAACCAAGCATATGATAGGGACAAGTAATCCACAAGTTGGATGCAACACACAAGGCATATATATCATGAAGCATGACAATGTGGCAATGGAAAGTCGAAGAAAGATCTCTAGCATGTGTGCAAAGTGTCATGGTGCAAGCAACACAAGTAGTATGATCGACAATATTCATGCTCATGGTTTGTTGTTTCTCGAAAGAGAAGGATATCACCTTGAAAGCATGTCCTTGTGCGTCCTTCACAACGCCGAAGCACAAGAAAGTGCTATGTAGAAGCATCGTGAACAAAGGTGGTCCACTCTCAAGAGCTCGAATGGTCAACTCACGGGAAGTGGAGGTTGACACGAAGTCCAAGTATCCTACACATGCACACAACAAAAAAAAGAACGTATGCGCATGGTAGATAAACACATCATCCATCATGATGGTTCTCTTCTCTTGTACATAACTATTAGAAGCAAAAGTGCATGAATAAGATGATGCAACAATGGCTATATTCATGGCACTAGGCATATGGTGCAAAGAGGTAAGACAAGAATGCTTCACAAGAAATATGTCAAAATCTCCAAATAAATGTGAGAATGCTATGGGGGCAATCTCATTGGCAAGACTAAAATGATGGTTGCGCTCAATGCTTGGACAATCATATAGCATGAGAGAGGCAACATGTGGAGGCATATGACAACAAGCAATATCAATCATGTGCAAAGCATGGCAATGGTTGACATCAACCGCATGAAAGGATCAAGTATAAATCATCGGTGATGCAACATAAGCAAGCATATCAATCATGTCGTGCAAACTAGTGGAGCGAAGATGCAACACACTAGATGAGTTCATAGCAATCATGTCATGTGAGCCAATAGTAGGCATAAGCAATGCACACGCCATATCACAAGCACGAGCACATAGCATGAACAAGGTATCATCATAGGCATTTGGCACAAACAAAACATGGCAATAACAAGCAATATCTCCACCAAGCGTGCAAATACACATACAAGCATGAGAATCAATCACCATGTGTAATGTGAAGCATGTGTCACGAATGCATGGCAAAGGCATATAAATGAGCATATCATGCAAAGTGAACATGTCAAGAGGGGCATAAGAGATATAATGGACAATAACCCATAACCATGTGAGGGCCATGTAGAAGAGATGCGCGAAGTATTTGCGCGAAGGGAGCGGTTGGAAGGATAATCCATGGAGTCCCATGTCGTCGTTGCTCTCTAGAGCTCGTTTTGTCAACTCGTGCTCTTGCGAGGTTGACGAGTAAGTATGGGGACCTACACAAAATACACACAAGCCAAAAAATTGTGCGCGTGGTAAATGCACATCATCCATCATGATGTGTATGTGCACGTTAGAGTTAGCACAAGATAAGCAATGCTCAAAAAAATTTGAGGCACGATAGAGAAATATGTCATCCATCATGAAAGAATAGTTGTCATGTATAGCATGATGGGGACACAAATTAGAGCAAGTATGTGGCACAACAACAACATTGGCATTCATGGGGAGCATATTGTGCACACAACTGTGGGAATCATGCAATGGATGGGATGGATCAAAATCTCCTAAAATGTATGAGGAAACTATGGGGATCTCCTCATGAGCAATATCGAAAGCATAATATGGAGAAGTGGAACAATCTCCAAAACAATGCATATCCGAAGCTAGGTGTTCATGGCATGGCATACGATGGATATGATGCAAAGGAAGCATGTCAATATCATCACAAGAAAAACAAATGCCAATAACCATGGGCTTGTCATATATGCCATATGTGCAAATTGGGTTTATTTTGATGGCATATGCATAGTGACTACGATGAGATTGCAAATATGACATATGATTGATCTCATGCATAACATATGACAAGTCAAGCGGATTGTCAAACATGATGTGATTGAGATAATTATCACATGAAATCCTATGCAACATGGCATCACAACTAATAGACTCCACATGGCAATCATCAAACTCATCATAAATGGGTAAATCATGACATGGGGAAATCATACTAGCGCGAAGCATGGCAATAGGTGGATCAACATCATGCAAGCAATCAATGTCGACATAGTCCACTAGTGGGACGAGATCGTCACCTTCACCTTTGATACCTTTCTCATTCCACTCATGTGGTGTAGGTGAGGTGGGAAAGTCCAAATGGTGGTCATCATGTTCATCTTGATGGAACCATGTGGGGGGTGCATAATATTCCACCATGGCCATCGTCTTGTCCATAGGAAGGACGAAGTCGTCGAGGATCGGCGCGTCATCAAATGTGGGACCTAGCACCAAATGAGAAGACACAATATAGGTAGAGGTCAAGTCGTTAGCATTGAAAGTGGCCTCACATGCCGTATCAACCACCTCACTCTCTCGATGTGGTGGCTCACTCACTCCCTCAAGGTAGGTGCACTCAATGTCGCATATGGTGGAGTCACTCATCTCACTCAAGTGGTGGGGGTTGTGGCTCTCCTCACATGGGAATTGGGGCATCTCATCATATATGGGGCTAGTGGTGAACTCGCTCTCACTCTCAATATGGTGGCACAAGTTACTCAAGTCATCATACGTCGCCGTGGTCGAAGGGAAAATCCCATGCTCAACCATCTCGTCACCATCGTCGTGGATGAAGGCCGAAGATGGCACATCATCACTCTCGCCTCCAAAGATGGAAGCATCATACGTGCTCGTCACCTTGTCGGTCGCCTTCAAAGCTTGGTCCTCGAATGGCTCCGTAGTCGTAGTCGTCGCTGCACCGTCTTGAAAAACAGTCGAAGTAGACTCGGCATCATCAATGCCACAAACAGGGATGGCGGTGAAGTCGAACGTGGGAGCGTAGTCTCGGAGCTCGTCGGGCTTGGACATCATGGTGGTACTAGCCTCATGCTCGCCGTCTTGGATCTTGGTCTTCGAGAAGTGTGCTTGCGGTGGAGAAGCCTTGGCCTTCATGAGTTCTTGTTCCGCCTTGAGAGCACCAATGTAGTTGTCGTCGAGGCACTTGTAGTTCTCGAGGAAGATAGTCTTGTAGATGTCGTTGTGCAATCCCATCATGAAGTGGAGCTTCATCGAAATGGGGTCGTCCACGCCGGCTCGTCGCAGGGCCATCTTCATCTCGTTGAAGTACTTGTCGATGGACTTGGATCCTTGTATGGTGTTCTCCAATTGGCGTAGAAGTTCTTTCCGTGTAAGTGCGAGGCACAAACTCTCGCCGCATAGCTTTCTTCGTCTTGGGCCAATTCGCATTGAAGCTCGTCGAAGGTGTGTGAAGCCACCATGTTGACGCGTTGTTGTGGAGGTGTCTTGTGGCGCACTTCACTTGATCTTCGTAGGGAACTTGATGTAGCTTGAGGTAGTCATCCATCTTGCGCTCCCACTCGAGATACTCCTCGGGGTCTTGAGTCCCATAGAAAGGAATCTCGTGGTCGTTGTCGAGGTCGTAGTAGCTCGTGGAAGTCGCGGACTTGAGATTGGGAAGCTTCCCTTGAGCATAATCTTGAGGTGCTTATTGGCGAAGATGTCGTATGTCCAAAGGCGAAGATGTCTTGAAGTCGCTTGGCAAAGATGCCAAGGTACATGGTGAAGTCGTTGAGCGGTTGTTGGAGTTGAGCTCTTGACCTTCACGTTCTTGTCATTCATGGTGTCGATGCCGATGTGATTGTGCCGAAGATGGTAGCTCAGAAGGATGTGCACTTGAGTGTCTTCTCGAAGATGAGGAAGGCCTCTTGCGGTTCTTGATGAGGGCTTTGAGCTCCTTCATTTGAGCATCCATGTTGGCGCACAAGTGGTTCGTCATGGCATCGAACTTGTCGTTGTTGTTGCTGACCGGAGATGACATGCTTTGCCTATCCATCACAAGACTCGAGCAAAGGTGAGTAGGAAATGAGATAAACAATAGCAAGTTACCTTTTTCGAATGTTGAGGATGTATCCCGTTTCACTCAATGTGAAATGAAAGAATAGTGGAATTGGTACCGGACTTGTTCACTCACACCTATCAAGTAAAGCTTATCGAGTGGCTTGGGTAGGATAAGTGGCACAAAAATTTGATGCAAAATGTTAGCAAGAGTCAATAAAGTTGAAAGAGATTCACAAATTGGCAAGTGAAACAAGTAGACCAATAGCAAGGAGTGGCACACGGAAACACACACACAGATAGATAAATGTGGTTGTGCAACCAAGGATTGAGCTGAAAATGTGGAAACAACGGAAAACGCTCGTGTTGCACAACTCAAGAGAGACGCTAGCACGATTGCTCAATAGGCGGATACCACACTTGTGCACAACCTATAAGATGCAAAATGTAGCGACTTCCTATCACAAGTATGCTATGTGTATGATGTTCCCGTGCTTTTAGCACAAGATGATCCAAGATGATCGGATATGGCAATCTTATATGCAATGTGGTATGATGCTATGGCTCTTGCTTAGAAGCTTCTTTGCTTTCTTTATGCTTAAAAGCTTATTCTTCTCTTTTTTTTGTATGACCACAATGCGAAATGCACAAACCAAGATAGCAATTGTGTATATGCGGGAACAATCTTGTGAAACACAAGGGATGATATGATGATACCAATATGATATGGTATGTATGCAGTGGAAGGCGGATCGATGATCACTAATGTGCACAAGTAACGTTGCCGGCAATACTCAAAGGCTAGTCTCGATAGGCAAGTGACGCAAAATGGGCTAGGGGTTAACAATGCAATTGCAAGGGGAATATACAAAGATGTCGTCAAAGTTACCGTCCGATGATGATGCTGAGAGGCGGTGCTCTTGATGTAGACCCATTCCTAATTAGCCGAAACACCTTAGGAAACGGAAAAACAACAACTCAAAATCTCAAGGACAAATGTCAAATGGTGATAGCGGACAAGCGGTGGTGGTTGCGGAATTGTTGGTGGAAACCCGGCCAAAATGGGTTATGGTGGTGGAAGTGTATGATGGGATATACACGGTGTCGGAGTTGAAGTCACGGTCCCTAAGTAGCCGAAACACCTTAGGAGACACAAACCACAACTCAAACAAGCTCGAACAAAATTTTGTTAAGTTGGGTTGGCTATGTATGGTGGACTAGGCTATGCGGAAGTGGTGGTGGTGGTTGATGAAGAAGCAATGGTCCCTAAGTAGCCTAAGCACCTTAGGAGACTCAAATCACTACTCAAGCAACCACAAATGCTATGGGGAACAAAATGGTTAGGATGCGGAAGTCGGTGGTGGTTATGCAGATGATATGGTGGAAGCCCTAGGCAAAGATGCCAAAATTCACAAAATATGATGGAGTCAAATGATGATGGTGGTATTTTTGTGTTATGGGGGATGTCAAGAGCTTCAAAACGAGATCAAGCATGTCGAAATCGGAGTTCAGATGAATTAGTTATGGACAAAACGGTGAAACACGGGTGACTGAATTCCCAGGGGCCGGACATCCGGGGTCGGGTCCGGATTTCCGGGACCTGATGTCCAGAACCGTGCCAGATTTTGCGCTCTAGGAGCTGGTTGTCTGGACGCGGATGTCCGGCCTGGGACCCGGATGTCCGGCCCGATGGTCCGGATATCCGGCCTATGGCCCGGATGTTTGGCCCGACGATTCCAGATCGGGATTGGGACTTCCAAACTCGTTTGGGGGCGGAATTTGATGATTTCAAGGGCAAAATTGAAGAGATTTCGTGGAGGAAAGATGGGGAAAGTTGGGGAAATGCTAGATCCACTCGAAACACAACGAATCCATGGATCAAAATAAACAAAATCTCATCAAACCAACATATCACAAAAAAATTTGGGGCTATTTTTGGTGGGGAATTTTCGAAATTGGGGAAGAACACAACAAAAACAAGCTAGAAAACGGTGGGGAGGCTCGAAATTCGTGAGAAACCGTGGCTCATGATACCATATGATGCGGGGTCAACCCGATTCTAGGACGATATTTCACGAAGAGGAGGGAAACCCACGATGAACACGAAGAACACAAAGGGGAATCACGAGGGGAAACACTCAAGAACAAGTCCAATCACACATCCACTAGACAATCTAACACACAAGATCACAAGGTACATGAACAACAAAGGGAAAAAAACAAGGTAGAGTTCATCTCCAAGAGGAGGTCTTGAATCCGTGAAGGATCTTCCCGTTAGGGGTCTTGAATCCGTCGTGGATCTTCTCCGTAGAGGGGCCGTAGTCTCTCCTAGGAGTAGAACCACTAAGATGAGAAAAGCTCTAGTCTAAAATGACCTATCACATTTGCTGACCCTAAAATGGTGGAGGTGGAGGAGTATATATAGTCTAGGGTCATGAAGGGGTAAGTGAGGGGCGAAATGGATACATGGGCATCGGCCCGGATACATGCACGCAGGCAAGGCCGGATGTCCGGCGGTCGCGCCGGATGTCCGGCTCTTCACGGGTCGCCGGATGTTCGGGGTAATGCCCGGATGTCCGGGCTAGTGGGGCCAAGCCTCGGGTGCGGTTCTGTTGCTGGCGGCGGATTTCCGGGCTGAAGGCCGGATGCCCGGCGGCTGTAACTTCAGCCGCTCCGTCTTTTTCTGTCTTCGCGTCCAAGCTTCCCTCGCGGATGGTGTAGGTGTTCCTTGGTGCTTGCACTCCTCCTCATCGTCCGTGAAGCTCCGACAATACCTATGCATGCACACGGGTGGAGTGTCAAGTAGTATACCATCCTCGAAGGGGTCAAGTGAACACGTGTAAAGGAGATGATTCACCTTTATGTATGAGAAGTAGAGGTCGCACGTGTCACTTGCCAAACAGACTCTTGACATGGTGATGTCCTTAGGATGCTCCGCATCACATAGGTATTGTCGGAGCTTCACGGATGATGAGGAAGAGTGCAAGGTGCAAGGATCACCTACACCATCAGCGGGAAGCGTGGAAGAGAAGACAGAAGAAACGGAGCTGCTGCAAGCTACAGGCTCCAGACGTCCGCTACACACCAGACGTCCGACGTGTCCCAGGCGACCGGACGACCGGCAGCCACCGGACGTCCGTGACATCATCAACAGAACGTAATCGGTGGAAAATAGCGGAAGTTTGAGAGCTACCGGACGTCCGGTGCCCAGCAGACGTCCGCTCCCTGCTTGTGCGCAGCCGCGGGCCTTTTGTCCATGTACCCCTTTCGCCCCTCACTTACCCCTTCGTGGCCTTAGACTATATATACTCCTCCACCTCCACCATTTTAGGGTTAGCAATTGATAGCTCATTTAGACTAGAGCTTTGCTCATCTTAGTGGTTCTACTTCTCGGAGAGACTGCGGCCCCTCTATGGAGAAGATCCACAACGGATTCAAGACCCCTAAACGGGAAGATCCTTCACGAATTCAAGACCTTCTTTCGGAGATGAACTTTACCTTGTATCTTTCCCTTTGTTGTCCATGTACCTTGTGATCTTGTGTGTTTGATTGTCTGGTGGATGTGTGATTGGACTTGTTCTTGAGTGTTTTCCCTCGTGATTCCCCTTTGTGTTCTTCGTGTTCATTGCGGGATCCCTCCATTTCATGAAAGATCGGCCATCTAGGGTTCCACCTTACATCATTATGGTATCAAGAGCCACGGTTTCTCACGAATTTGGAGCCCCCTCCACCATTTTCTAGCTTTCTTTTGTGTGATTTCATCCTAAAATTTGAAAATCCACACCAAAAATAGCCCCAATTTTTTTTTGATTTGTTGGTTTGATGATATTTTGTTGATTTTGATCCATGGATTTTGATAGAGGCGAGGGGCCCGATCTTTCGATTAGATGTTAACTATCGATTTGGTGGAGACGACTTTGACGATCCGACTACAAACGTGCACGATGTTGTGCCTTAGCAATCGCTAAACCAATCTCCAGGGGTTACTGACAATGCCAGAAGCACGATCAGCCTGACCACGAAGGTCTATTCCTGCATGCAATCGAAGAACAAGCAAGAATATGGTAAAGCAATCTGAATATTGCAAATATAAATGATGAACTGATAAAGATGGGGATCCGTAAGTGGTCTTGGTCTGGTCGTTGGACACAAACGAAGTACACGAAGTTGCAATGGCTAACTTTTGACTAAACAAATCCCAAAGAAAAAGCTACTAGATGGATCTACTTATATAGGAGCAAGGGGTTGCGGCCAAGGAGGTGGAAGGACGTCCCAAGGCAGCCTAAAACTAACCCTAGGTCGTACAAGGCGCATGGGCCCAAGTGGAGGTGATGCAACACCTTTGGACTTGTAGTTTGACATGGATTCTGCTGCAGAGTCAGATTGTTTCGTCGATATCTCAACGCTCCAGACGAATTTGAAGGTGAATCCAATTGGGTTGGAAAGTGTACGAAATGTAGTTTCCAACAAAAAAAGAAACACCCAATTCGGAATCCGTATGAAGGAGTTCTTGCCGTTTTGAGTCAGGTATGTCTGTGTAGTCCGAATCTGGATGCAGAACGTGAGAGACTTGGACTCTATCTTCTCTTGGCCCAAAAGTAACGTGAGAGAACTTTTTGAACAGCACCTAAACTTCTATTTTTCCTTTATCTTCATATGTGGATTGTACAAATGTCCCATACACCTGGAATTAGACATGGCACAAAAGTCTGTGAAGTATTTTTGTCCTGGATGACATAAATAAATTGTTGCATAGTTTGCATTAGAAATCACCTCACAAATATACATGTATGCAATATTTTTGGTCGTATCCAAGGTAGTCATGTCTCATCAGATTTGCTTGGTTTCAAGTGGATCTAGCATTTCCCCAAGTTTCCCCATCTTTCATCCACGAAATCTCATCAATTTAGAGCCCAAAATCTCCATTCTCCGCCCAAAATTGCGTCCCGAAACTCAAATCTCGCATTGACCCCGACCCACCGGACGACTGGCGTTTTACCGGACGTCCGGACCCTCACGAAGCACCGGACGTCCGTCATCTAACGGACGACCGGAACCACCTATACAGAAGAAATTACCGGATTTCCGAGACCGACCGGACGTCCGGTCACCGGTCGTCCGTCAAATTCCGGACGTCCGGTACCTGTAGTTTCAGACTTCGGCTGATTTTTGTTTTGGTCATAACTAATTCATCCGAACTCCGATTTGGACGTTCTTTAGCTCTATTCGAAGCTCTTGGCTTTACCCATACCAGAAAAATACTACCATCATCATTTGACTCCATCAAATTTTGTCAAATTTGGCAAGTTTGCCTAGGCCTTCCACCATATCATCCGCATATCCACCATAGCCTTCCGCAACCTAACCCATTTTATTCCCCATAGCATTTGTGGTTGCATGAGTAGTGAATTGAGTCTCCTAAGGTGTTTAGGCTACTTAGGGACAGTGGCTTCTTCATCAACCACCACCACCACTTCTGCATACCCATTGCCCACTATACATTTCCGCCAATCCAACTTAACCCAATTGTGTTGAGCTTCTTTGAGTTGTGGCTCATGTCTCCTAAGGTGTTTCGGCTACTTAGGGACCGTGAATTCAACTCCAACACCGTGTATAGCCCATCATACACTTCCACCACCATAACCCATTTTGACCGGGTTTTCACCAACAATTCCGCAACCACCACCGCTTGTGATGAGGACATCACTAACATGGTTACACCTACAGCTCCAACTGACACATATACTTGACCAATTACTAGAGCTCGCGCACGCCAATTAAATTACCAGGTACTTTCGTTTCTTGGTAATGAATCTAATGTTCATGAGAATATGATGCTGCCTAAAATGGATACATTTGTCTTGCTTACAAATGAAGGGCCTAGCTTGGACAAGAAGGATGAACATTGGAGCAAGATCAAGCATGGAGATGATGGCATGCGCAAGGGGAACAAGAATGGAGTCACAAGTGATGATTTCAAGACTTTGAAGCCACCATAATGAATGCGTGAATCCTTGGACGAAATATACAAGATGCCACTTCTTAAATTTCGTCTAGAGGCTATCATAGGTGCTGCGTCACCTTATTATTGGGCCAGTCCCATGTAATTTCGAAATACTTGAGCATAGGCTGTTTTTAGAGTCCGTATGTGTGGGGAAACAAGAGTTAGGGTTGGTTTCAGACCCCTCCACCAAGGGCCACGAAATTCCCCCCTCTTCCCCCCATATATACAGCCCTTAGGGCGTCGTTTAGATTTTGGGTTTTGTTTAGATTAAAGTTCGGCATAGCTGCAACTTCGTGTACTTCGTTTGTGTTCAACGACCAGACAAAGACGTCACAGAACCTCACTTGATCAATAAAACTTTCCTCTTAAATTCGCAATATCCAGATTGTAATCTCAGTTTCTTGCTTGTTCTTCGTTTGCCTGCAGGAAACAGACCTTCGTGGTCAGGTTGATCGTGCTCCTGCGTGGTCAATAACCTCTCGGAGTTGGTTTAGCGATTGCTAAGGCGCGACGTCCTCGCACGTTGTTAGTCGGATCGTCAAAGTCGACTTCTTCCAAAACGATAGCCACCATCTCATCGAAAGACGGGACACCTTTGCCTCTATCAAGTGGTATCAGATTTCCAGGTTGCTCGGTGAGATTTTACAGTTTTTGGTAGTTTAGATCGAGTCTGTTCTTCATACCTATAGTCCACGAAAAATCCAGAAAAAAATTAGGGTTAGTTCATCCCATCCGAACCAATCTGAGCCTTTGCATAATCTTTTCTGTATTTGCTTTGTTGAATTTGCGGTTGCATCGTCGTGTCAGGTTGCTGGTCTTAGCGTCTAGTCCTTTAGAGTTTCGAGTTCTGTTCACAGGTTGTCATGTCGCCGTTGCCATATATCACCACCGCATCATCATCATCACTGCTGCCATATACCACCACCGCACCAACTTCATCACCGCTGCCATATACCACCACCACATATTCACCGCCAATTCGAGTCCATATAGGCCACCACATGTCCGCTGCCATCACGCCAATCCGAGTCCACCTGCAACATATATCCGCCACCAGTCCGAGTTCCACCAGATTCATCTCCGCCACCAGTCCAAGTTCCACCACATTCATCTCCGCCACCAGTCCTATTCCGAGCCCAGTATTTTGTTACTCTGTTTTGGATTTCCAGATCACGCCATACTCCGAGTCGTGACGGAGAAGGACTCCCAAACATTCGTGCTACCCGCAGTAGAAAATTCTGGCTAGGCAGTTTTTAGACCATTTGTAGACTTTTTCGAAAAAAATTGTTGCAGAGCAAAAAAAAAAGAAAAAAAAGAGAAAATAAATTCAGAGTGTGCTCCTCCCTTGTTTACGTGCTGCGCCATGATTTTGTTAGTGTTCTAGGCTCGCGTCTCTAGCACGGTCTAGCCTAGGACCAGCACAGTACCGTCGTTGAGCGTTTATTCAACTTTGCATCTCTGAATTGATTATTGCTGACCCTTTTTCCCACCATCTTATAAGCCTTCCCAGCTGCACATACATCTAGGTAGTGCGTTTTGACTCTCTTAGGTAATCGCTTTCTCCAACCTTTGAGAGTTTTGACTACCACGGTTACCGATCACCACTTGCTGCTGGGTAAGAACTGGTAAGAATTCGAGATTTGCTTGACGGATTTGTGACGCCCGACCACCACCATTTTCTAGTAGTCTGTAGGATCATATTCTTGTGTGTTTCTATTGCTGCTAACCATGCCATGATCACAAGCCGACGAGACTGACTGGGAGAACTTGACGAACAAGGAGTTTCATGATAAGTTTCAGCAAATGATGAGTGTACAGGTGCAAGATGTGCTAAACAGATTGGACGAGGCCATGGAGAAGATAGATGGCATGGAGAAGACGGTTGAAACAAAGCTCGATAACAAGTTTGCTGAATTGCTTTCGCGTTTTCCACCACCACCGGCTGCTGCAGCTGTGGCACCTCTACAACAACAACAACAACAACAACAACAACATCGCCTTCCAAATCAAGTGGGACGAGCACAACGCGTTCCCCTTGAGCCTGGTCAAACTTCTGGTGCCGCTGTTGATGTTTCTGTAGCTCCTGCTGCTACTGCAGAGGTGGAGGACCATTACGAGGATGAGGTTGACCAAAATCAAAACTACGTGCAACCACCAGCACCACCACCACCAGGTCGTCCTCATGCATATCATCGCAACGGTAGGGCTGCACCACCACCTGAGGTACGTGACCATCTTCCTAAACTGAAATTGAATATTCCACCATTTGAGGGTAGATATGTTCCTGATATATATCTTACTTGGGAGTTAGAAACTGAACAACGTTTTACATGTTTACACTATCCCGAGGAGAGACGTGTTCCTGCTGCTATTAGTGCTTTCACTAGTTTTGCATGTGTTTGGTGGTCTGAACATTGTAGATTATATCCTATTCCAGCTACTTGGGCTGCTTTGAAAACTGCTATGCGTACTCATTGGGTTCCATCATATTATCAACGTGAATTACTTTAAAAATTGCAGCGCTTAAGACAAGGAAAAAATTCTGTAGAAGAATATTATCAGCAATTACAAACTGGCCTGATTAGATGTGGTATAGTTGAGGGGAATGAAGCTATGCTTGCTTATTTTATGGGTGGATTAAATAGAGAGATTCAGACCATTCTAGAGTATAAGGATTATAATAATATCACTCGTTTATTCCATCTTGCTTGTAAAGCTGAACGTGAAGTGCAGGATCGACAGGCATTGGCGTGGACTAACTTTTCTGCAGGTCGACCTTCATCATGGACACCGCGTGCATCCTCTACTTCCACACATTCTACTGCTCCGACACATCCATCAGTTGTTACCTCCAGCCGTGATACAAGGAAGCAGGCACAACCACCATTATCTGCCAAGAGCACACCTATTGGGCCTGCACAGAGTTCTTCTTCTTCCATGGCATCAACAGGGCACACCAGTGATATTATTTGTCGTCGTTGTAAGGGAAGAGGACATTTTGCGAGAGAATGCAAATCTCAGCGTGTGATGATTGCTACTGAGGATGGTGGATATGAGTCCGCTAGTGACTATGATGAGGAGACTTTGGCTCTTATTACACGTGACGGACACGATGGAGACGATTCTGATCATGAGACGCAATACATGGCTCCTGAAGATGCTGACAGGTATGAATGTTTAGTTCCTCAACATGTTTTGAGTGTGTGCTAGGCTTCTCGCCCCTCGTTGGTTACCCCAAGTGGAAGGTGTGAGATGTAGTGTTGCGGAAGTTTTTCCCTTGGCAAAGATACCAAGGATCGAATCCCCAGAGACTCCTAGGTTCAACAAGAAGGTGTCAACTGCTACGGCGCCAAATATTAGCAATCAACGTGGACCTGCACACAGATACAAATAACTTTGCTCCCAACGAGTACAGAGAGGTTGTCAATCCCTCCGGCCTTGTAGTTCACAAAGGATTAAACGCAAGTGATAGTAGTGATAGATATAATTGCAATAGTAAATAAAAGAGAAAAGTAAATAGCGGATGTGATCAATGATGGTAATATGGACCAGAGTCTCATGATGTTCACTAGTGATGTCTCTCTCCCAAAAGACGATAAAACAGCTATGTGAGGTAAACGAATTACAGCTGGGCAATTGACAGGACCATGTGTGCAAACCAATGCTGATTACATTGCAAGAAAGGTTGAGGTTCAAAGCATGGGCGGTACGCCAAAGTAAGTAGACCAAAATCCATCAATATCTACTACTAATCATCCACCTTGAGATATCTATCCAGAACATCTCGCTGGTATTAAGTTGCGAGTCCCACCCATAGTGTAAACTCAATGCAACAGACAACTGCATTAAAAGAACTTTGCGTAAAGTAAACAATCCTTGCACCCGCGGGCACAAGCACCGTTGTTTTCCCCCTTGTGGCAACAGCACATCCCCTAGACTCATGTTTCTGTCACTCAAACTAGTCATCGAGGGGCATGAACCCACAATCAAGCATAACGTTCCCTCTTGGAGTCACTACCTATTACTTGGCCAAAGCAATAAATAACAACGGAGAACATGCAAGAATTACTTACGAACATAAATATAAAAGAGGTAGATGAAATATATTACTCAAGCACAATCTGAACATAATCTCATAATCCATCGGATCCCAGCAAACTCATCATAGCAACAGCATAAGGATTACATATGTGCCTCGATCATGTAGGGCAGGTCACGAGGGCTAATTAGTGAAGCACAAGAACGGGAGGAGAACATCACATAGCTACTGGTCATGGACTCATGGTCCAAGGGAGACTACTCACAACTCATCCGGGAGGCGTCCATGGTGGTGGAGAGGCTCCCGGTGGTGATCCTCCCCTCCAGCAGGGTGCCGGGAAGAGTTCTCCTGGTGCTCCCGATCTTGGAAGCGACGGCGGCAGCGGAACAGAGATGAGATCGCGAAAAAGAGTTCCTCCCTCGAGGGTTTCGGGAGACGCTTTAAATATATGCCAAAGGGGGGCATTAGAGGAGCCTCGGGGGGGCCTAGGCGCCCCCCCGGCGCGGCCCGG
>LR738710.1:415456201-415524307 GCA_902687465.1 Secale cereale
TGTCCTTCGGGCGCACGGTAGTTTCTGGAACGCTGATTTTTTATATAATTTTTCTGGATTTTTCCTGGCAGTTCTCGTAATGTGAAAACCTGAAATACAAAAACAGCCGAAAACAGAAACTGGCACTGGGGTGCACTGAGTTAATAGGTTAGTCCAAATATGATCAAAAATGTATGGAAGTGTATAAATATCATAGCAATATCACCCAAAAGAGGCATGGAGCAAGCAGAAATTATAGATACGTTTTGGACGTATCAGTGTGCAGGTTACACAAGCTGAGCAAAATCAGAGGCATAATTTGTTCCATACAAAGGGAGTTTTGAAGGAACGTTCTGTTCGCGTGATCATAGATGGAGGGAGTTGCAAAAACTTGGCTAGCATGGAGATGGTGGAGAAGCTATCTCTCGCCACAAGACCACATCCACATCCTTACTACATCCAATGGTTCAACAACAGCGGCAAGGTTAAGGTAACACGTACTATTCATGTGCATTTTTGTATCTCTACATATGCTGATTATGTTGATTGTGATGTGGTACCTATCCAAGCATGTTCTTTATTACTTGGTAGACCATGGCAATTTGATAAAAATTCTGTACACCATGGTAGAAACAATCAGTATACTCTTGTTCATAAGGATAAAAATATTACTTTGCTTCCTATGACTCCTGATTCCATTTTGAAAGATGATATTAATAGAGCTAATAAAGCAAAACAGGAGAAAAATAAGAGTGAAAATCGGATTGTGGCAAAAGAATTTGAGCAACAAATGAAGCCTAATAATAAACCATCTACTGTTGCTTCTGAAATTAAATTGAAAAGTGCATGTTTATTTGCCACCAAATCTGATATTGATGAGCTAGATTTTTGCAAATTTGTTTGCTATGCTTTTGTGTGCAAAGAGGCATTATTTTCATTCGAGGACGTGCCTTCCTCTTTGCCTCCTGTTGTCACTAACATTTTGCAGGAGTTCACCGACGTTTTTCCACAAGACGTGCCACCGGGATTACCACCTATTCGAGGGATTGAGCATCAGATTGACTTAATTCCCGGTGCATCGCTAGCCAACCGCGCACCATACCGTACCAATCCAGAAGAGACAAAGGAGATTATGCGTCAAGTACAGGAGCTACTCAACAAAGGTTATATACATGAATCCCTTAGTCCTTGTGCTGTTCCTATTATTCTAGTGCCGAAAAAGGATGGTACATGGTGAATGTGTGTTGATTGTAGAGGCATTAGTAATATTACTATTCGTTATCGTCATCCTATTCCTAGGCTAGATGATATGCTTGATGAATTGAGTGGCTCTACAATATTCTCCAAAGTTGATTTGCGTAGTGGATACCATCAAATTCGTATGAAATTGGGAGATGAATGGAAAACAACATTTAAAACTAAGTTTGGATTATATGAGTGGTTAGTCATGCCTTTTGGGTAACTAATGCACCTAGTAATTTCATGAGATTAATGAATGAAGTTTTACGTGCTTTCATTGGACGATTTGTGGTAGTATACTTTGATGATATATTGATTTTTAGCAGATCTTTAGAGGAACATTTGGAACACTTACGTGCTGTTTTTATTGCTCTACGTGATGCACGTTTGTTTGGTAACCTTGGAAAGTGCACCTTTTGCACCGACTGAGTCTCTTTTCTTGGCTATGTTGTTACTCCACAGGGAATATAGGTTGATAAAGAGTTGGCCGCAGCCCAAAACGGTCACACACGTGAGGAGTTTCCTTGGCCTCGCTAGATTCTATCGGCGTTTTGTGAGAGACTTCAGCACCATTGCTGCACCTCTCAATGAGCTTACAAAGAAGGATGTGCCTTTTGTTTGGGGTACTTCACAGGAAGAAGCATTCACGGTATTGAAAGATAAGTTGACACATGCTCCTTTACTCCAACTTCCTGATTTTAATAAGACTTTTGAGCTTGAATGTGATGCTAGTGGAATTGGGTTAGGAGGTGTGTTGTTAGAAGATGGTAAACCTGTTGCATACTTTTCTGAAAAATTGAGTGGGCCTAGTCTAAATTATTCTACTTATGATAAGGAATTATATGCTCTTGTTCGGACTTTGGAAACATGGCAACATTATTTATGGCCCAAAGAATTTGTTATACATTTTGATCATGAATCTTCGAAACACATTAAAAGTCAAGCAAAACTGAACCGTAGACATGCTAAATGTGTTGAATTCATAGAGACTTTCCCTTATGTTATTAAACACAAGAAGCGAAAAGAAAATGTTATTGCTGATGCATTGTCTCGTCGTTATATTATGCTTTCACAACTTGACTTTAAAATATTTGGTTTGGAGACCATCAAAGATCAATATGTGCGTGATGCTGAATTTAAAGATGTATTGCAAAATTGTAAAGAAGGGAAAACATGGAACAAATTCGTCGTTAATGATGGATTTGTGTTTCGTGCTAACAAGCTATGCATTCCAGCTAGCTCTGTTCGTCTTTTGTTGTTGCAGGAGGCGCATGGAGGAGGATTAATGGGACACTTTGGCGTGAAGAAGACGGAGGACGTACTTGCTACACATTTCTTTTGGCCAAAGATGCGACGGAATGTTGAGCGTTTTGTGGATCGCTGCACTACATGTCAAAAAGCTAAGTCACGACTCAATCCTCATGGTTTATATATGCCTTTGCCTGTTCCTAGTGTTCCTTGGGAAGATATATCTATGGACTTTGTTTTGGGTTTACCTCGAACAAAGAAGGGGAGGGATAGCATATTTGTTGTCGTGGATAGGTTCTCGAAGATGGCACACTTTATACCATGTCATAAAAGCGATGATGCTGCTAATGTTGCTGATTTCTTCTTTCGTGAAATTATTCGTTTGCATGGTGTGCCAAATACTATTGTTTCAGATCGTGATACTAAATTTCTTAGCCACTTTTGGAGATGTTTATGGGCTAAGTTGGGGACTAAACTGCTTTTTAGTACTACTTGTCACTCCGAAACTAATGGTCAAACTGAAGTAGTCAACAGAACTTTGTCTACTATGCTTAGGGCTGTTTTGAAGAATAATAAGAAAATGTGGGAAGAATGCTTGCCTTATATTGAATTTGCTTATAATCGTTCGTTGCATTCTACTACTAAGATGTGCCATTTGAAATTGTCTATGGTTTCCTACCTCGTGCAGCTACTGATTTGTTGTCTCTTCCATCTTCGGAGAAGGTTAATTTTGATGCTAAACAACGTGCTGAATTGATCTTAAAAATGCATGAGTTAACTAAGGAAAATATTGAGCGCATGAATGCTAAATATAAACTTGTTGGAGATAAGGGTAGAAAACGTGTTGTCTTTGCACGTGGAGATCTTGTTTGGTTACATTTGCATAAGGATAGGTTTCCTAATTTGCGCAAGTCAAAGCTAATGCCACGTGCTGATGGTCCTTTCAAGGTGTTAGAGAAAATAAATGATAATGCATATAAACTTGTCAAATCCCTAGTCAGTGCTTGCATTAGGACTAGCTAGAGTGTGCATCATGTTTACTTTCCATAGAAACTTGAAATGGGAATGACAGAAACCCCATCACCCCTGTTCTAACAACTAGGGTTTAATAAAAACTTTTCCAATGTACCCAAAATGCCCTTCAAAAATGTTCATCATCTTTGCCTTTGTCTTAAACCTCTGCCAAAAATGGTGCACAATTTTCAAGGACATCCAAAGGTATCTGGATTAATTCATATGGTAATTGCATTTGGGCATTTAAATGCTATAAAATATTTTATGTGCCCAAATAATGATAAACTAAAATGTTCCATGATGTTCATATTATATACAGTGGACATGACTAGTTTTGTGATTTATAAAAATGCTCTAGCATTTTTACTAATTCAACAAAGTTGAAAAAGAAACAAAACATAATTAAAATAGAAAAGAGAGGAGAGAGAAGAACTTGCCAGGCGCCACTAACAGGCCCACCTGCCGGCCCAGCCCAGCCACCGCTCCAGCGAGCTGCTTGGCTCGGCCAGGCAGGCAGGCAGGTGCTCGACGGCGGCAGCAGCGCGCGCCACGCAGCTGCCCGCCGCCCCTGCTTCCTCCCATCACCGCTCTGGTGGTCGGGATCGACCACCCACTCCTCCCCCGAGCTCGCAGACACGTTCACCCCTCCCCAGCTCATCTCCCTCGCCTTCCCCGCACCATGGCCGACGCCGCCGCGCCCGCGCCGTCGTGATAGCCGCGTCCACCGCCGTCCCCGTGCTCCGTCATCGTGTCCGTCTGCTCCGTCGTCATCGACTACGTCGAGCAGGCCGAGCCCCGAGCGCTCGCCCGCTCTGGAGTCGCCCCCGACCCCGTCTTCCCCAACTTCGGCCGCAGAGATTGCCATCGCCGCCCCGTTCAGCTCCGACCTTCCCCGAGCCCGCTTCGACGTTTGCTTCAACCGCCGTGAGCTCAGCTCCATCCTCCCCCTCTCCGTTAGCTCTCTCCTGCACCGTATGCACCGCACGAGGCTCACCTACACGCGCCGCCGCGGAGCTCGTCGCCGATGAGGCTCCGGCCACCTACCGGCCCGGCCATCGTGCCCACCAGCTTCACCGTCCCGCATAGGTGTTGTAGATTCAATCCACGCGCCTCCACGAGCACCGCACCGACGAGCTCGTCCTCGCCCGAACTCCGGCAACCGCTGGACTCGTCGCCGGTGCCGTTTCCGGCGACCCCGAGTCCAGCCACCACCACCACTCGGCGCGGCTCACTTCCAGCTGCCCGTAGGTGTGCTCCGTCGCCGTTTTGGTCGCCGAAGCACAAATCCCGCACCCCACCGCCGCGTTTGGCCTCGCCGGCGGCTAAACGCCGGCGATTTAGCCTCGTTTGACCAAGGGTTTGACCCCCTTGGGTCACTGACATGTGGGCCCTGCCTGTTAGTCAAACCTAGGTTAGTGTCTAAACTAATCTTAATTAGTTAGTTAACTAACTATGAAACTCACCAGTGGGTCCCACTAGTCAGGTTTGACCTGGGCCGCCCTGTTGACTTGCTGACGTCAGCATGATGTCATGCTGACACAGTAAATGATTTTCTGGGATTATTTGATTTAAAACAATTCAGGAAATTCCAGAAAATGCTCTAATCTTCAAAAAATCATATAAATTCAAAAGTAGCTTAGATGGAAAAGATTTATATATGAAAATTGATCAGAAAAATCCAATCTTTCCAATGGCACTGGTTTCATGCATGTTTGAGCAAGTTAACCTTGCTGTTCACATTAAAACATGATAATGCACTTAAATAAATAATAGTTTGTGTTTCAATTTGAATATTTGATTCAAATGGGCTTAAACCCTTCTATTTATAGATGCATTAGCCCAAAACACATGCATCTTGCCATATCATGAGCATGCATCATATTGTTGCATCTGTTTGCTTATTGATTATGTCGTCAGTGTTCTCCGTGTTAGGTCCTGCTCCCGAGGATACCTCTGCGTATCCAACTGAAGAGCAGTACCCGACAACCACTCTGTCAGGCAAGCAACCATTGATCATTCCGATACACACCCATCTTCTCGCTCCTGCTCTCTTTTACTGCATTAAGGCAACATCGTGTGAACTGCTACTTGCTGCGGTAGTTGAACCCTATTCCCTTGCATGACCTGTCATTGCCACAGTAAATAGTTGAAACCCACTAGCATGTGTAGGAGTTGATTGAGCCATGTGATGTGTGATCCACCATGCTATTTGTTTATGTTGCCTGCTATGCTTAGATTTGTGTCAGGTCTGGTTCATCTGGGTGATGGATCAGAGTGAAATGATCATACTCGGTAAAGAGAGGGAAGTGTGAAACATGTTTGTTAAAGGTATCGATGAAAGGCCATGTAGGAGTACATGGTGGGTTGTTTCATAGGAACCGTCCATAGGACCCGAGATCTGTATGTGTGGTTCAAGTTTCAGCTACTACCATGCATTGGGCCCGAAACCAATGGACCCTCTCGGCTTATTAACTGCCCTTGTCCTCTGTCCAGGAGTTGCAACTAGTTTCTGGTGTTTGTAGTTTACTGGTGGTCGTGCACAGCGCTGACCCTCGGGGTGGGCTGTGATGCGATAGGTACGTGGCACGGTGTACCGGTCGCCCGTTTGGTGACTCGGGAACCCTGTACACATCGTTTGGGGCCGTGAGCGACACCCCGGCCGGATCTCCCCACGGATGGAACCCAAATAGGCGATAAACCTGGACGAGAGACGTGTGTAGTTAGTCAGGTCATGGCCGACACCCTTGCTGGGCTTCCGCTTGAAGGTTGCTGAGTACATGTCGAGTAAACGGCGATAAGTGGTGGAAGCGTGTGTGAAGAAGTACACCCCTGCAGGGTTACCAATCTATTCGAATAGCCGTTGTTCGCGGAACGGACTACTTGGTTACTCTTACAGTTCATAGACAAGTTGATGGATACTACTAAAAGCCTCAAGACAGGTGTGAGTGCCTTGGATGGCTCTTCCGTAGGATGACGGAAGAGGATCCACGGTGGTGTATTGTTGTGGTGAGTAGAGGACTTGTGTATGTAGTATTATCTTGCAATCTGTTGAGAGTCGTAGTATAGGTTAGCCAAGAGTCAAAGCTGGCTTGCTACTATGAACTCCACTACCCTTGTTGATAATGTTGCATGTATGATAGGTTCTGTTGTAAGACTTGCTGAGTACCTTTGTACTCATGTTTGCTTAATAACTGTTGTAGAGGAGAACCCTGCCCCTTCTGATGGGTTCTACATAGACGTTGACGTCGACGAGTAGCTTGCTACCCAGACGGAGATCCTGAGCTTGTGAAGGGCCTTGTAGATATTCAGGCTACACCAAGCCTATTTTATTTTCCAAGTTGTCTGTACTCAGACATGTTAGCTTCCGCTTGTGCTTGTATGATTGTATGACTTGAGTGTTGGGTCATGTGACCCCTACCTGTATGGATATGTTATGTATGGCTCTTCGGAGCCTCTTAAATAAAGTACTTTGAGTCATAGAGTTCTGTTGTGATGCAATGTTGTATTTGCACATATTGAGCATATTGTGTGTATGATTGAAATGCTTGGTATGTGTGGGATTCCACACCTAGTTGTTTCCCTTTGGTAGCCTATCTTACAAGGAAATGCCTCCTAGTGCTTCCAATGAGACTTGGTAGCTTGCTACTGCTCGGAACACGTAGACTGGTCGTCATGTGTCCTTCTTCGTTCCTGTGTCTGTCCCTTAGGGGAAATGTCACGCGTTGTTCCTTTAAGTCCATGTAGCTTGCTACGACTTGGGTTCATACGTTGATGACCGACACGTTTGTTGTTGGGTCATGGATGCCTGTCTCTGTAATTTAGTGCCACTTTTGGTTTATAACTAGCCATGTCGGCCCGGGTTCTCTGTCATATGGATGCTAGCGACACTGTCATATACGTGTGCCAAAATGCACAAACGGTCCCGGGTCAGGTAAGGTGGCACCCGTGGGAATACCGTGCTTTGAGGCCGCAAGGTGATATGACGTGTTACAAGCTAGATCAGTGTGACTTAGGATCGGGGTCCTGACAGCGTTGGCATCAGAGCCGGACTGCCTGTAGGTTTCTCAAGCCAAACTGGTCGATGTTGAGTCTAGAAAAAAATTCTAAGTTATATGTAGGGGAATTGATTGTGGAAGGGAACGTAAGGCTCTTTTACTTCTTTACCTTATGCCCTTCTGATCTAAGTCAGTCTATTCTTTCTATGGGGGTTTAGGACTAGGCCTCTCATCCTTACTAGGTTCACGTGTTACTAATCCGTAGACTCTTAGGATTGTTGGTTCTAAGCCTCAGTTCAGTTTCTACCCTTTTAGTATGATGATTAGTTGGACCAGGAACCTTGATATGATGTTGTTGAGTGGCTATGCTATCATTTGTATGACGTCTCAAAATATTTTTTGAGCATTTACAGTTGTTATGCTGCCCGATTTCTTCCAGAAATTCTAATGCCTTTGCATTATTTTGTGTTTCAGATGTCTGGCCGCACACCTCACCAGGTGGTCCGTTTGACTCGGTGCATTAATGTGCCCGGTCACACGGCCATGCTAGTCCGTGTGTTGACTGAGACCGGTTACCGTTGGTATCCTGAGTACACCGTGGAGGAACAGTACCGGGATTTCAACCAGAGTCAGTATTTCTGCATAGTCCGAATATACCCCTCGTATCCTGGAGCTAACGACCCCATACATTGGTCTTATGGACTCGGGGTTACTATCGAGATGGCAGTGCAGGATGCCGCTTATTTGATGATGACCATCCTCCGGGCTAGGCATGCCATGCTGCTGAACACTGAGTTCTGTTACATGCCAGCCTCACTTCCTGGAGAGGAAGGCTACTACACTGGTCTGTATACTGATGCTGCTCATGAGGAGCCACTGCTTCAGACTACTGTCCAGATGCTGGAGGATAGGGACCGTGAGGTCCGTGCCCTCTGGATGGAGTCGTATAACACTCGAGCCGCCCACTAGACTACTTTGACACGGCCTGCACCTGCTGTGCACGCCGGATATATGGATATGCGGGATTTGTATCCCGTGCGGACTCGTCTGCCTGATCGTATGGATTGGCGTGACGTTGGGGGTATTACACCTCCACGTGGGCGTCGGTTACCACTAGCATCGGGACCGAGGCCACATCCATGTCCCTATGGTCCACAGCCTTCGAGTGCTCGAGAGTTTCAAGATCCATCTGTTCCACTTCCAGGCTATGGTGGCAATCTTTACGAAGATTACTACGGGAATGTCCGAGCTAGACCGTGGCAGTAGTAGTATCGTAGTAGTTGTATTCCCACAGTCCTGCGTGTCTTGTGGAATATGACTTAGCTAGTACCGAGTTCTGGAGGTGTAGTTAAATAATGTATAGGAGCTTGGAATGCCTCTGATGAGATGTATGGTCTTTCACCGCAGTTGTACTTTAGCATTGGCTTGTACTAAACTATGTATGGTGTGTATGACCACTGGTGTATATATGCCAGTTTCTATATTACCATGTCGTACGGATGAACATCTCTGCATTCTGTGTCATTCATTACATTCTGCACTCCTATGTCAAGTTTTTGCCATCCTTACCTAAACCGTTGTTTTGTTTTCCTAGGATGGTCAACACTCACAGCACTCCTGCTACTCAGGAGTAGGGTGAGGCTAGTGGGGCTAGAAATGAGAATCTGCCCCAGCCACCCTCCTTGGCTGAAGTTATGCTCGAGGCAGAACGAAACAAGAGAGAGACCAACCGTCTGTTGGAACGCATAGAGCAGAACACTGGGTTTCGTCAGAGGAATGACGTGGTGTCAATCAATGACTTTATCAAGATGTGCCCACCGAAGTTCCATCACTCCGCTGAACCTCTGGATGCGGATGACTGGCTTTGTAGCATCACCCACAAGCTACACTCTTCCCGTGTGGCCGAAGCTGACAAGGTTACCTACGCCGCCTACCATGTTGAGGGCCCTACCAATCTCTGGTGGGAAAACTTTGAGGCTATGCGTCCCGTTGGCCAAATCACTACTTGGGCTGAGTTCAGTGATGCATTCCGTGAACATCACATTCCGGAAGGTCTCATGGATCGCAAGCGGGAGGAATTCTGCAATTTCACCTGGCAACTTGGCACGCTATGCACCTGAGGAAGTATCCATCGATGCCAAGAAGCAGGCCAGGTTCCGTAAGGGACTCAGCCCTGAACTTCGCCGAGATCTACGTCTGCACGAGTGCACCTCCTTCCAGAAGTTGGTGAACAAAGCTATCAGTGCTGAGACGGGCCAGACTGATTTCGAAGCCACACGCAAGCATCCTTGTGATTTTGGTTCCTCATCCGGCTCTGGCTCTCACAAGCGCCGTGTGTGGGTTCCTAACACTGCCTTGCCACCTAAGTACACTCCGAGGCCATCCTATGAGGCGCCTCGCCCAACTCAACAGTATGCGCCTGCCAAGACTTATGGAGGACCACCTACCAACTTTTCTCCATGAACTGGCACTGTGACATGCTTCATGTGTGGAGAACCAGGGCACTACATGCGTGAGTGTCCTCAGAACCAGCCAAGAAAACCCGTTAGCCGTGGTAAGCCAACCGGCAAGGTGAACTATGTCAAGCCAATCCCCACTGCACGTGGTCATGTCAACTATGTCTCTGCTGAGGAAGATTATGAGGATCCTAACGTCGTCCTTGGTATGCTTCTCGTTAACTGCCATCTGGCATCTGTTCTTTTCGATACTGGAGCATCTCATTCGTTCATATCTGAGAGCTATGCTCGAATGCACAACATGACTTTTTGTGACATGCCCACTTCCATGGTTATTCAAACTCCTGGTTCAAAGTGGCAAACCTCTAGGGTAAGCCATGTAAATGAAATTCTTGTCGATAGACTTGTTTTCCTTGCATCACTAATCGCACTCAAGTCCTCGGACATAAACATCATCTTGGGTATGGACTGGATGACAGCTCATTACGCCAAGATTGATTGCTACACTAGGACCGTTCAACTTACACATCCATCCGGCAAGACTGTCAATGTATTGACCTGAATGGCTGAGCGTCAGCTCTACTCTCTTAATGCTAGCCCTCTACCAGAACTCGAAGATATCCCGGTAGTCCGTGACTTTCTGGTTGTTTTTCCGGAAGAACTGCCAGGTGTTCCACCTGACAGAGATGTCGAGTTCGTGATAGATCTTATTCCAGGAACTGTCCCAATCTCTAGGAGACCCTATAAGATGGCACCCCTAGAATTAGCTGAGCTTAAGAAACAACTCGATGAGTCCTTGAAAAAGGGTTTCATCCGTCCTAGTTCTTCCCCTTGGGCTTGTCCCGTCCTCTTCGTCAAGAAGAAGGATGGAACGGAACGGATGGTTGTAGATTATCGACCCGTCAATCTGGTCACCATAAAGAACAAGTATCCGCTCCCCAGGATCAACGATCTGTATGATCAGCTTGCTGGATCCTCAGTCTTTTCCAAAATGGATTTGAGGTTGGGCTACAATCAAATCAAAATCAAGAACGGGGACATTCCTAAAACGGCTTTTGTTACTCGTTATGGCCAATACGAGTACACCGTCATGTCCTTCAGGTTAACCAATGCCCGAGCCACCTTCTCCCGGCTAATGAATTCTATATTCATGGAGTATTTGGATAAATTTGTTGTGGTATACCTCGATGATATACTCATTTACTCCAAGAACAAGGAAGATCATGCCGAGCATCTAAGGCTGGTATTGATGAAACTTCGAGAGCACCGCCTTTATGCCAAATTCTCCAAGTGTGAATTCTGGTTGCCAGAAGTGACCTATCTAGGCCATGTAATCTCTGGTAAGGGTATTGCCGTCAATCCCGAGCGAGTTCAAGCCGTCCTTGATTGGACTCCCCCTGAATCGGTCAAGCAAGTTAGGAGTTTCCTTGGCTTAGCGAGCTATTGCCGACGCTTTGTCGAGAATTTCTCCAAGTTTGCTAAACCTCTAACTGAACTCCTCAAGAAAGATAAAAAGTTTGAATGGACCCCACAGTGTGAGTCCAGCTTTCAGGAACTGAAAAGACGCCTGACATCTACACCCGTACTGGTACCACCAGACTTTTGCAAGGATTTTATTATCTACTGTGACGCCTCGCAATAGGGACTAGGTTGCATACTCATGCAAGATCGTCAAGTGATCGCTTACACATCTCGACAGTTGCGTCCACATGAGGATAACTATCCTACACATGATCTAGAGCTTGCAGCTGTATTCCACGCACTCAAAACGTGGCGACATTACCTTCTTGGTAATTGCTGTGAAATTTTCACTGATCATCAAAGCCCGAAATACATCTTCACCCAACCGGATTTGAATCGCAGGCAAAAAACATTGTGTTGAATTGCTCACAGATTACGACTTAGGAATCACTTACACCCCTGGGAAGGCCAATGTCATGGCTGACGCACTAAGTCGTAAGTCTTATTGTAACAACTTGATGTTACAACAAGGGCAACCACTTCTCCACGAGGAATTTCGTAAGCTTAACCTTCACATTGTTCCTCGAGGATTCCTTTCCACCTTGGTGGCGAAACCTACCCTTACGGATCAGGTCATCAAAGCACAGAAGGTTGATCCGGGAATCTCCCGTATCAAGAGGAACATCAAGAAAGGAGTCGCAGGATGTTTCTCAATTGATGATCAATGAGTCGTGCTCTTTAGAAACCGCTTAGTGGTTCCTAAGGTACGAAACCTGGGACGGTTGATCCTTAAGGAGGCTCATGAATCTCCTCTCACGATTCATCCTGGTAGTACCAAAATGTATCAGGACCTACGCCAGAGGTTCTGGTAGTCTAGGATGACGAGAGCAATCGCACAGTTCATTGCTAATTGTGACGTTTGTCGTCGAGTTAAAGCAGAGCATCAACGGCCTGCTGGCACCCTCCAACCTTTAGCTATTCCTGAATGGGAATGGGACAAGATCGGTATGGACTTCATTAACGGGTTTCCCAGGACCAGGAAAGGGAATAATGCTATCTTCGTCGTTATCGACTGCCTCTCCAAAGTAGCCCATTTCCTACCTGTTCGAGAGAGTATAACCGCTAGCCAGCTAGCAGACTTGTATATCTCTCGGATAGTATCACTTCATGGTGTGCCGTTGGAGATTAACTCTGACCATGGAAGTCTTTTCACTTCACGATTTTGGGAAAGTTTCCAGAATGCTATGGGGACTCATCTCTCTTTCAGCACCGCCTTTCATCCTCAGTCAAGTGGACAAGTGGAACGAGTCAATCAAATTCTGGAAGATATGCTTCGAGCCTCTGTCATCTCTTTCGGTGTGGATTGGGTGAAGTGTCTTCCATTTGCCGAATTCGCTTATAACAATAATTATCAAGCCAGCTTGGGCAAGGCTCCCTTCGAAGTTCTATATGGACGAAGGTGTCGAACACCTCTTAACTGGTCAGAAACCGGGGAAAGGCAATTCTTTGGTCCGGATATGATCCAGGAAGCAGAAGAGCAAGTTCGCATCGTTCGTGAGAAATTGAAAACAGCCCAATCTCGCCAGAAGAGCCAATATGATAGTCATCATAAGGCTGTGACTTTTGAAGTCGGCGATAAGGCTTATCTTCGGGTTACTCCTCTTAAGGGAACCCATCGCTTCGGTATCAAAGGCAAATTGACTCCTCGTTACATCGATCCATTTCGCATTCTTGCCAAACGAGGAGAAGTTGCCTACCAATTGGAACTACCTCCGCACCTTTCCAGAGTTCATGATGTCTTCCATGTATCTCAACTCAGGCGTTGCTTCTCGGATCCTATCCGCGGAGTGGACCACGAAACGCTTGATCTCCAGGACAATCTCACATATCGGGAATACCCCGTCTGTATTCTTGATCAAACCGAGCGTACTACTCGACGTCGTAATATCAAGTTTCTCAAGGTTCTATGGTCACATCATTCCGAGAGTGAAGCTACTTGGGAAAGGGAGGATCGTCTTCGACTTGAGTACCCCACCCTCTTTCCGGAGGAACCCGAATCTCAGGATGCGATTCTTTTGAGTGGGGGTGAGTTGTCACATCCCTAGTCAGTGCTTGCATTAGGACTAGCTAGAGTGTGCATCATGTTTACTTTCCATAGAAACTTGAAATGGGAATGACAGAAACCCCAGCACCCCTCTTCTAACAACTAGGGTTTAATGAAAACTTTTACAATGTACCCAAAATGCCCTTCAAAAATGTTCATCATCTTTGCCTTGGTCTTAAACCTCTGCCAAAAATGGTGCACAATTTTCTAGGACATCCAAAGGTATCTGGATTAATTCATATGGTAATTGCATTTGGGCATTTAAATGCTATAAAATATTTTATGTGCCCAAATAATCATAAACTAAAATGTTCCATGCTGTTCATATTATATACAGTGGACATGACTAGTTTTGTGATTTATAAAAATGCTCTAGCATTTTTACTAATTCAACAAAGTTGAAAAAGAAACAAAACAAAATTAAAATAGAAAAGAGAGGAGAGAGAAGAACTTACCTGGCGCCACTAACAGGCCCACCTGCCGGCCCAGCCCAGCCACCGCTCCAGCGAGCTACTTGGCTCGGCTAGGCAGGCAGGCAGGTGCTCGACGGCGGCAGCAGCGCGCGCCACGCAGCTGCCCGCCGCCCTGCTTCCTCCCCTCGCCGCTCTGGTGGTCGGGATCGACCACCCACTCCTCCCCCGAGCTCACAGACACGTTCACCCCTCCCCAGCTCCTCTCCCTCGCCTTCCCCGCACCATGGCCAACGCTGCTGCGCCCGCGCCGTCGTGATAGCCGCGTCCACCGCCGTCCCCGTGCTCCGTCACCGTGTCCATCCGCTCCGTCGTCATCGACTATGTCGAGCAGGCCGAACCCCGAGCGCTCGCCCGCTCTGGAGTCGCCCCCGACCCCGTCTTCCCCAACTCCGGCCGCAGAGATCGCCATCGCCGCCCCGTTCGGCTCCGACCTTCCCCAAGCCCGCTTCGACGTTTTCTGCAACCGCCGTGAGCTCAGCTCCGTCCTCCCCCTCTCCGTTAGTTCTCTCCTGCACCGTATGCACCGCACGAGGCTCACCTGCACGCGCCGCCACGGAGCTCGTCGCCGACGAGGCTCCGGCCACCTACAGGCCTGGCCATCATGCCCACCAGCTTCACCGTCCCGCGTAGGTGCTGTAGGATCAATCCACGCGCCTCCACGAGCACCGCACCGACAAGCTCGTCCTCGCCCGAACTCCGGCAGCCGCTGGACTCGTCGCCGGAGTTGTTTCCGGCGACCCCGAGGCCAGCCACCACCACCACTCCACGCGGCTCACTTCCAGCTGCCCTTAGGTGTGCTCCGCCGTCGTTTTGGTCGCCGGAGCACAAATCACGCACCCCACTGCCGCGTTTGGCCTCGCCGGCGGCTAAACTCCGGCGAGTTAGCCCCGTTTGACCAAGGGTTTGACCCCCTTGGGTCACTGACATGTGGGCCCTGCCTGTTAGTCAAACCTAGGTTAGTGTCTAAACTAATCTTAATTAGTTAGTTAACTAACTGTGACACTGACCAATGGGTCCCACTGGTCAGGTTTGACCTGGGCCGCCCTGTTGACTTGCTGACGTCAGCATGATGTCATGCTGACGCAGTAAATGATTTTCTGGTATTATTTGATTTAAAATAATTCAGGAAATTCCAGAAAATGCTCTAATCTTCAAAAAATAATATAAATTCAAAGGTAGCTTAGATGGAAAAGATTTATATATGAAAATTGATGAGAAAAATCCAATCTTTCCAGTGGCACTGGTTTCATGCATGTTTGAGCAAGTTAACCTTGCTGTTCACATTAAAACATGATAATGCACTTAAATAAATAATAGTTTGGGTTTCAATTTGAATATTTGATTCAAATGGGCTCAAACCCTTCTGTTTATAGATGCATTAGCCCAAAACACATGCATCTTGCCATATCATGAGCATGCATCATATTGTTGCATCTGTTTGCTTATTGGTTGTGTCGCCGGTGTTTTCCGTGTTAGGTCCTGCTCCCGAGGATACCTCTGTGTATCCAACTGAAGAGCAGTACCCGACAACCACTCTGTCAGGCAAGCAACCATTGATCATTCCGATACAAACCCATCTTCTCGCTCCTGCTCTCTTTTACTGCATTAAGGCAACAACGTGTGAACTGCTACTTGCTGCGGTAGTTGAACCCTATTCCCTTGCATGACCTGTCATTGCCACAGTAAATAGTTGAAACCCACTAGCATGTGTAGGAGTTGATTGAGCCATGTGATGTGTAATCCACCATGCTATTTGTTTATGTTGCCTGCTATGCTTAGAGTTGTGTCAGGTCTGGTTCATCTGGGTGATGGATCAGAGTGAAATGATCATACTCGGTAAAGAGAGGGAAGTGTGAAACATGTTTGGTAAAGGCATCGATGAAAGGCCATGTAGGAGTACATGGTGGGTTGTTTCATTGGAACCGTCCATAGGACCTGAGATCTGTATGTGTGGTTCAAGTTTCAGCTAATACCATGCATTGGGCCCGAAACCAATGGACCCTCTCGGCTTATTAACTTCCCTTGTCCTCTGTCCAGGAGTTGCAACTAGTTTCTGGTGTTTGTAGTTTACTAGTGGTCGTGCACAGCGCTGACCCTCGGGGTGGGCTGTGATGCGACAGGTACGTGGCACGGTGTACCGGTCGCCCGTTTGGTGACTCAGGAACCCTGTACACATCGTTTGGGGCCGTGAGCGACACCCCGGCCGGATCTCCCCACAGATGGAACCCAAATAGGCGATAAACCTGGATGAGAGACTTGTGTAGTTAGTCAGGTCGTGGCCGACACCCTCGCTGGGCTTCCGCTTGAAGGTTGCCGAGTACATGTCGAGTAAACGGCGATAAGTGGTGGAAGCGTGTGTGAAGAAGTACACCCCTGCAGGGTTACCAATCTATTCGAATAGCCGTTGTTCGCGGAACGGACTACTTGGTTACTCTTACAGTTCATAGACAAGTTGATGGATACTACTAAAAGCCTCAAGACATGTGTGAGTGTCATGGATGGCTCTTCCGTAGGATGACGGAAGAGGATCCACGGTGGTGTATTGTTGTGGTGAGTAGAGGACTCGTGTACGTAGTATTATCTTGCAATCTGTTGAGAGTCGTAGTATAGGTTAGCCAAGAGTCAAAGCTGGCTTGCTGCTATGAACTCCACTACCCTTGTTGATAATGTTGCATGTATGATAGGTTCTGTTGTAAGACTTGCTGAGTACCTTTGTACTCATGTTTGCTTAATAACTGTTGCAGAGGAGAACCCTGCCCCTTCTGATGGGTTCTACATAGACGTTGACGTCGACGAGTAGCTTGCTACCCAGACGGAGATCCTGAGCTTGTGAAGGGCCTTGTAGATAGTCAGGCTACACCAAGCCTGTTTTATTTTCCATGTAGTGTGTACTCAGACATGTTAGCTTCCGCTTGTGCTTGTATGATTGTATGACTTGAGTGTTGGGTCATGTGACTCCTACCTGTATGGATATGTTATGTATGGCTCTTTGGAGCCTCTTAAATAAAGTACTTTGAGTCATAGAGTTCTGTTGTGATGCAATGTTGTATTTGCACATATTGAGCATATTGTGTGTATGATTGAAATGCTTAGTATGTGTGGGATCCGACACCTAGTTGTTTCCCTTTGGTAGCCTATCTTACAGGGAAATGCCTCCTAGTGCTTCCAATGAGCCTTCGTAGCTTGCTACTGCTCGGAACACGTAGGCTGGCCGGCATGTGTCCTTCTTCGTTCCTGTGTCTGTCCCTTAGGGGAAATGTCACGCGTTGTTCCTTTAAGTCCATGTAGCTTGCTACGACTTGGGCTCATACGTTGATGACCGACAAGTTTGTTGCTGGGTCATGGATGCCTCTCTCTGTAATTTAGTGCCACTTTTGGTTTATAACTAGCCATGTCGGACCGGGTTCTCTGTCATATGGATGCTAGCGACACTGTCATATACGTGTGCCAAAATGCGCAAACGGTCCCGGGCCAGGTAAGGTGGCACCCGTGGGAATACCGTGCGTGAGGACGCAAGGTGATATGATGTGTTACAAGCTAGATCGGTGTGACTTAGGATCGGGGTCCTGACAAAACTTAAGTTGCCTGCAGATTTTGGGATTAGTCCCACATTTAACATTGCAGATTTGAAGCCTTACTTGGGTGAGGAAGATGAGCTTCCGTCGAGGACGACTTCAATTCAAGAAGGGGAGGATGATGAGGATATCACTAACAAGGTTACACCCACAGCTCCAACTGACACATATACATGACCAATTACTAGAGCTCGCGCACGCCAATTAAATTACCAGGTACTTTCGTTTCTTGGTAATGAATCTAATGTTCATGAGATTATGATGCTGCCTAAATTGGATACATTTGTCTTGCTTACAAATGAAGGGCCTAGCTTGGACAAGAAGGATGAACATTGGAGCAAGATCAAGCATGGAAATGATGGCATGCGCAAGGGGAACAAGAATGGAGTTACAAGTCATGATTTCAGGACTTTGAAGCCACCATAATGAGTGCGTGAAGCCTTGGAAGAAATATACAAGATGCCACTTCATAAATTTCGTCCAGAGGCTATTATAGGTGTTGCGTCACCTTATTATTGGGCCAGGCCCATGTAATTTCGAAATACTTGAGTATAGGCTGTTTTTAGAGTCCGTATGTTTGGGGAAACAAGAGTTAGGGTTGGTTTAGGACCCCTCCTCCAAGGGCCACGGAATTCCCCCCTTTTTCCCCCATATATACAACCCTTAGGGCGTCGTTTAGACTTTGGGTTTTGTTTAGATTAAAGTTCGCCATAGCTGCAACTTCGCGTACTTCGTTTGTGTTCAACGACCAGACAAAGACGTCACAGAACCCCACTTGATCAATAAAGTTTTCCTCTTGAATTCGCAATATCCATATTGCAATCTCAGTTTCTTGCTTGTTCTTCGTTTGCCTGCAGGAAACAGACCTTCGTGGTCAGGTTAATCGTGCTCCAGCGTGGTCAATAACCTCTCGGAGTTGGTTTAGCGATTGCTAAGGTGCAACGTCCACGCACGTTCGTAGTCGGATCGTCCAAGTCGATTTCCTCCAAAATGATAGCCACCATCTCATCGAAAGACGGGACACCTTTGTCTCTATCATGATCTACTTGTTGCATGAGCAAATTGTGAAACATTTTCAACATCTTTGAGTCACTTTGATGATTGCATTGAATTTATGCCACCATCCTAACCAAGCTCCTCTCAAAGCTTTACTTGTGTAGGTGTGAGAATCGACACGAAGTGGTACCAATAGTGCTATTTCCGGGTTCATTATTGAGTGATCATTGATCCATTTTCAACTTCGGTTAAGGTACATTTGGTATTGTCTTCTCTTTTCTCCCACTCACATACTCGCTTGTGATGATGGATAGGCCAAGTACATCTTCGAACCCGATCTTCGACGATCCTCAAGAAGCGAACAACTACGTCACCAAACTACATCCTTTCGGTGTCCAACGAGCTCTCCATCAAGAAAGTGAAGCTATGCGCGAGTACATTGGTCAAGTCGCCGAGGACGCGCGCCAATTTGAAGCACGAACAAGAGAGCAATTCGACATCATCAACACCAACATGTCTACCCAATTTGACGAGCTCCGGACTTTGATAGTCAACCGACGCTCTTCTTCCACATCTTCTCAAAGACGAAGTCGCTCAAGTCGACATACCGACTCCACGGGAGGCTCAAGTACACCTACATCAAACACTCTTCGTCAAGCCGCACGTCAAGCTAGACATGACAACCGAAATCCACTTCATGACAAGAGTTCACAAGAGCTATTTGAAGAGCCAGAGAGTCGCCATCGTCAAAACCAAGCTACACTTGAGCAAGCACAAGAACGGCAACGACTACGCCAACAACAACAAGAGCGAGCACGTCATTACCAAGAAGAACAAGATGCCGAGGCTAATCGTCAAGCACAACAACGTCGAGAAGCAGAAGCTCTTGAGGCGCAACTAGCATTACGTGATGCACATCGCAATGTGGCTGCTCGCACTCGACACACTCGTCAAGAAGAGGATTTCCTTCGCGATGAGATGCAAGAGAGGCGCCACCAAGCAAGAATGCAAGACGAAGTTCCTCCTCAAGCGCGACAAGAGCAGCAAGCCCAACAAGAACCACAAGCTCGGCAAGTACACCATGACAATGGACATCTACTTCGACAAGAGCAACATGATATTGCTAATCGCCCCAATCAAGACCCCCCTCCCAATAGGCAAGGAAACAATGAAGAGCATCGCTATGGCAAGCTTAAGTTCACCATGCCAAAGTTTTCCGGAAGCATTAATCCCGAAGACTACCTCTCATGGGCATTGAAGGTTGACAAGATCTTTCGCCTTCACAACTTCGATGAAGTGAAGAAGATCGCAATGGCATCCCTTGAGTTCCAAGACTATGTTCTCATTTGGTGGGAGCAAATCATAGAGAGAAGAGAAGCAAAAGGCGAACCTCCTATCACCACTTGGGCTCAAATGAAGGAAGTCATGAGAGCATGCTTTGTGCCAACACACTACAACTGTGACTTGTTCAAGAAGCTACAACTCCTCAAGCAAGGTACCAAGTCCATTGAAGAGTACTACAAGGAGATGGAGATTGCCATGATAAGAGCCAACATCACGGAAGATGAAGAGCAAACAATGGCGAGATTCTTGAATGGACTCAACTATCCCATCAAGAAGATTGCGGACTTTCAACCATACACCAATCTCCTCGAGCTCGTACACCAAGCAACCAAAGCGGAGCGACAAGTTCAAGAGGATTACAAGTACTCCAAGTTCACCTCCAAGAACTTCGGCTCCTACAACCAAGCTTCAACGACTTCGGCTACTCCTCCTACCTCTACCAAGCCATCTACAAACTTCGGTGACAAGTCAAGCTACAAGAATGCGACTACATCGGATCGTCCACCTTCTACGAACAACTTCAAGCCAAGAGCTTCATCATCTACAACTCCAACCGAGGAAAACTCCAAGACGAGTTCCATCAAATGTTTCAAGTGCCAAGGGCGAGGCCACAAGTCATTCGAGTGCAAGACCGTTCGTACCATGATCATCAATGATGACGGATCTTATGACTCAATGAGCGGCGATGAGATGGAAGCCCTTGAGCATGTAGCTATGCATCGCCAAGTGAACGAAGAAGAAGACAATAAAGTGTTTTGCGACAATGACTCAAGTCCCAATCTTGTTGTCTCCAAGGTCTTGACACTCCAACACCAACAAGATGACGACCAACGATGTCATATCTTCCATACCAAGGTTGGCATCAATGAACGCTCCGTCAAGGTTATCATCGATGGAGGAAGTTGTCATAACTTGGCAAGCGAAGAGCTATGCGACAAGCTTCAATTGGTCAAGATGAAGCATCCTCACCCCTACAAGGTCCAATGGCTTAATGACGCCGGAATTCTTCGAGTCGAGCACACCGTGCAAGTCTTCTTCAAGATAGGCGCTTACGAGGACACACTTGAGTGTGATGTGGTCCCAATGTCCGTGTGACACCTTCTACTTGGACGACCCCATGGCAATATGATCGTGGAGTCGCACACAATGGACGGACCAATCACTATAGCTTCAAGATGAAGGGCAAGGAATTCATGCTACGTCCCATGTCACAAAGTAAAGTAGCCGCTGACAAACACTTACCTACCAACCATCGTGGAGAGAATGGTGAGAGAGTGAGCCACCAAAAAGAGAGTGAGAGCCACAAGCCAAATATGAGCGACTCCACGATGAGCGACAAGAAGCAACTAGTGCTATTTGCCACCAAAAGTGAGATGAGAGAAGTGTGTGAGTAACCCATCGAGTGTCTTTCACCTTGTGCTTTTATGCAAAGGGGAAGCCAAACCTACTAACACTTCACCATCTCTACCTTTAGTGTTGTCTCAATTGTTGCAGGAATTCTCGGACATCTTTCCCGATGAGCTACCTCGGGGTCTACCTCCACTTCACAGAATCGAACACCGCATCGACCTCATACCCGGCGCACCACTTCCAAACAAGGCTCCTTACCGTGTCAACCCCGAGGAAACCAAGGAGTTACAACGGCAAGTGCAACAACTCATCGACAAAGGTCATGTACGTGAAAGCTTAAGCCCTTGTGCCGTTCCGGTTATTCTCGTGCCTAAGAAAGATGGAAGTTTTCACATGTGCTCCGATTGCCGCCCTATTAATGCTATCACCGTTAGATACCGTTATCCTATCCCACGCTTAGATGACATGCTTTATGAATTATGTGGTGCCACCATATTTTCGAAAATTGATCTTAAAAGTGGTTACTACCAAATTCGCATTCAAGAGGGTGATGAGTGGAAAACGGCTTTCAAAACCAAATTTGGGTTATATGAGTGGCTTGTTATGCCAATGGGTTTATCGGAAGCACCCAGTTCATTTATGCATCTTATGCATTTTTGTCTTCGACCCTACATAGGCGTCTTTGTAGTGGTTTACTTTGATGACATCCTCGTTTTTAGCAAGACGCTAGAGGACCATGTGACACACATCCGTATGGTCTTACAAACCCTTCGGAAAGAGCGCTTATATGCTAATATGGAGAAATGCACTTTTGGCGTTGACAAGGTCGTCTTCCTAGGATTTGTCGTTTCTTCACAAGGTGTTCATGTTGATGAAACTAAAATTGAAGCAATTAAAACATGGCCTCAACCAACGAATCTCATGCAAGTGCGTAGTTTCCTTGGTCTAGCCGGTTTCTACCTACGTTTCGTGAAGGACTTTAGCACTATCGCTATGCCTCTACACGCCTTGAGCAAGAAGAACGCACCCTTCATTTGGGGTCCTTCGCAAGACACCGCATTCAATGAGCTAAAAAGCTTGCTTACACACGCACCACTTCTAGCCCTACCAAACTTTGATAAACCATTTGAGATCCATTGTGACGCTAGTGGTACCGGCATAGGTGGCGTGCTCATGCAAGAAAACCGCCCAATTGCATACTTCCGCGAGAAGCTATCCGGAGCGCAATTTAACTACCCCATTTATGACAAAGAGCTTTATGCCTTGGTGAGAGTTTTACGTGTTTGGGAACATTATCTTAGACCTCATGAATTCATTCTTCAAACGGACCATGAGACTCTCAAGTATCTCAAAGGTCAAACTAAGTTGAACAAGCATCATGCTAAGTGGAGTGAATGCATTGAGTCGTTTCCCTATGTCATCAAATACATCAAAGGAAAAGAGAATGTTGTGGCGGATACGCTTTCCCGCAAATGCATCCTTGTTACACAACTTGAGTTGAATGTTATTGGCTTTGAGCACATAAAAGATTTCTATGAACATGATCCTTTCTTTGCAAAACCTTATGCTAAGTGTTTGACTCACACATCTTGGGAACGTTACTACATAAAGGATGGATATCTTATGAGAGCTAACAAACTTTTCATTCCCGAGTCTTCGCTTCGTTTGCTCCTTTTGCAGGAATCGCATGTAGGAGAACTCATGGGACACTTTGGACGCGACAAGACATTTGGTACGCTCTCCAAGAACTACTTTTGGCCCAAGATGCTCCGTGACATCTCACGCCTCACCAACCGATGTTCTACATGCCGCAAAGCTAAGTCCAAAGCTCAATCTCATGGCCTTTACATGCCACTTCCTATTCCATACCATCCATGGGAAGACATAAGCATGGACTTCGTACTTGGATTGCCTAGGACACAAAATGGCAAAGATCCCGTGTTTGTTTTCGTGGATAGATTCTCTAAAATGGCTCATTTCATTCCTTGTAACAAGATCGACGATGCTTCACATATTGCAAATCTCTTTTGTAGGGAGATCGTTCGTCTACATGGAGTGCCAAAGACGATCGTGTCAGACCGGGACGTCAAGTTCTTGGGCTACTTTTGGAAAACTCTATGCGCTAAACTAGGAATCAAGCTACTCTTCTCTTCGGCATACCATCCACAAACCGACGGCCAAACGGAGGTGACGAACCACACGCTTTCGACACTTCTTCGCGTGTTGATCAAGAAGAACATCAAGGATTGGGAGCAATGCTTACCCATCGCCGAGTACGCCTACAACCACGCAAGACATTCGACTACCGACAAGTCCCCTTTCGAGATCGTCTACGGCTTCAACCTGTTGTCCCCATTGGACATCGTACCTCTACCTCTACAAGAGCGCATCAACATGGACGGAAGTGCACGAGCAAGCTATCTCAAGAAGGTGCACGAAGATACAAGGGAAATGATCGAGCGACAAGTCCATAGTCTCACCACCAAGATCAACGTCAACAAGGCACCAACGGTGTTCCAACCGGGAGATCTTGTTTGGCTTCATCTTCGCAAGGACCGTTTCCCACACGAGCGCAAGTCCAAACTACTACCTCGCGCCGACGGACCCTTCAAGGTGCTAGCACGCTACAACAACAACGCCTACAAGATCGACATCCCATGAGACAAGTACTCCGTGAGCGATACTTTAAACATCAAAGACCTATCTCCTTTCCATGGTGATGAAGATTTTGATCCGAGGTCGGATCTTTCCCAAGGGAGGGGAGATGATGCGGAGCATCCAAAGGTCATTCCCATGGACCCTCCATCGCCTCACCAAGTGCCCAAAGGACCAATGACTCGAGCCCGTGCTAGAGCTCTCGAGACCGAGGTGACTTCACTCCTCTCTCGACATCTTTCCGATTCACATGAGACATGGCTTCTACCCTCATCAGAAACTCTGTGTATACTCAGGTACTTGGACGAAGGCCACGGGACAGCTCTGTACAACGGACAATACAGCGAGATCGACAAGTGCTTGGAACAAGAAGAAGTACGACTGAAGATGCTACAGGCACCGGACGTCCGGCCCACACCGGACGACCGATCACTTCCAGGCCCCGGACGACCGGCGCCCACCGGAAGACCGGCGACTCCCAGACGACCGGACGACTGGAAGCCACCGGACGTCCGTGACACCGACCACAGAGCGTAATTAGCGGAAATCCGAGGATTACCGGACGTCCGGTCCCTCCCGAGCCACCAGACGTCCGGTGACCAGTGGTCGTCCGCCCCGACGGCGTCATTCCATGTAATATATACTCGTTGACTTCCATCCTTTCGAGGTAGCTTTTGGATAGCTCATCATAGACCTTTGTGGTTCCTCTCCTACGAGACCGCGGCCTCTTCGGAGAAGATCCACCTCGGATTTAAGGCCTCCACACTGGAGAAGATCCCAAGGGATACCCAAGACCTCCTCCGGGAGAAGACTATCTTTGTACCACCTTTGTTGACTATGGATCGTGTATCTTGATGTGTATCATGGATCTAGCACCTGTGTGACCGTCTTTGTGTTGATTTGAGTGTTTCCCCTCGTGTTTTCCTCCGTATCTTCCTTGTGTTCTCCATGTTCATCGTGGGATAACCTCCTTTCGTGAAAGATCTGCCGATTAGGGTTCCACCCTACATCATAGTGTAATTGGGTTAGGAGGTGTGTTATTACAAGATGGTAAACCTGTTGCATACTTTTCTGAAAAATTGAGTGGGCCTAGTCTGAATTATTCTACTTATGATAAGGAATTATACGCTCTTGTTCGGACTTTGGAAACATGGCAACATTATTTATGGCCCAAAGAATTTGTTATACATTCTGATCATGAATCTTTGAAGCACATTAAAAGTCAAGCAAAATTGAACCGTAGACATGCTAAATGGGTTGAATTCATAGAGACTTTCCCTTATGTTATTAAACACAAGAAGGGAAAAGAAAATGTTATTGCTGATGCATTGTCTCGTCGTTATACTATGCTTTCAAAACTTGACTTTAAAATATTTGATTTGGAGACCATCAAAGATCAATATGTGCATGATGCTGAATTTAAAGATGTATTGCAGAATTGTAAAGAAGGGAGAACATGGAACAAGTTCGTCGTTAATGATGGATTTGTGTTTCGTGCTAACAAGTTATGCATTCCAGCTAGCTATGTTCGTCGTTTGTTTTTGCAGGAGGTGCATGGAGGAGGATTAATGGGACACTTTGGCGTGAAGAAGACGGAGGACGTACTTGCTACACATTCTTTTGGCCAAAGATGCGACGGGGTGTTAAGTGTTTTGTTGCTCGCTGCACTACATATCAAAAAGCTAAGTCACGACTCAATCCTCATGGTTTATATATGCCTTTACCTGTTCCTAGTGTTCCTTGGGAAGATATATCTATGGACTTTGTTTTGGGTTTACCTCGAACAAAGAAGGGGAGGGATATCATATTTGTTGTCGTGGATAGGTTCTCGAAGATGGCACACTTTATACCATGTCATAAAAGCGATGTTGCTGCTAATATTGCTGACTTGTTCTTTCGTGAAATTATTCGCTTGCATGGTGTGCCAAATACTATTGTTTCAGATCGTGATACTAAATTTCTTAGCCACTTTTGGAGATGTTTATGGGCTAAGTTGGGGACTAAACTGCTTTTTAGTACTACTTGTCACCCCCAAACTGATGGTCAAACTGAAGTAGTCAACAGAACTTTGTCTACTATGCTTAGGGCTGTTTTGAAGAATAATAAGAAAATGTGGGAAGAATGCTTGCGTCATATTGAATTTGCTTATAATCGTTCGTTGCATTCTACTACTAAGATGTGCCCTTTTGAAATTGTTTATGGTTTCCTACCTCGTGCACCTATTGATTTGTTGCCTCTTCCATCTTCGGAGAAGTTTAATTTTGATGCTAAACAACGTGCTGAATTGATCTTAAAAATGCATGAGTTAACTAAGGAAAATATTGAGCGCATGCATGCTAAATATAAACTTGTTGGAGATAAGGGTAGAAAACATGTTGTCTTTGCACCTGGAGATCTTGTTTGGTTACATTTGCGTAAGGATAGGTTTCCTAATCTGCGCAAGTCAAAGCTAATGCCATGTGTTGATGGTCCTTTCAAGGTGTTAGAGAAAATAAATGGTAATGCATATAAACTTGAGTTGCCTGTAGATTTTGGGGTTAGTCCCACATTTAACATTGCAGATTTGAAGCCTTACTTGGGTGAGGAAGACGAGCTTCCGTCGAGGACGACTTCAATTCAAGAAGGGGAGGATGATGAGGACATCACTAACAAGGTTACACCCACAGCTCCAACTCACACATATACAGGACCAATTACTAGAGATCGCGCACGCTAATTAAATTACCAGGTACTTTCGTTTCTTGGTAATGAATCTAATGTTCATGAGAATATGATGCTGCCTAAAATGGATACATTTGTCTTGCTTAGAAATGAAGGGCCTAGCTTGGACAAGAAGGATGAACATTGGAGCAAGATCAAGCATGTAGATGATGGCATGCGCAAGGGGAACAAGAATGGAGTTACAAGTGATGATTTCAGGACTTTGAAGCCACCATAATGAGTGTGTGAAGCCTTGGACGAAATATACAAGATGCAACTTCATAAATTTCGTCCAGAGGCTATTATAGGTGCTGCGTCACCTTATTATTGGGCCAGGCCCATGTAATTTTGAAATACTTGAGTATAGGCTGTTTTTAGAGTCCGTATGTGTGGGGAAACGAGAGTTAGGGTTGGTTTCGGACCCCTCCACCAAGGGCCACAAAATTCCCCCCTCTTTCCCCCATATATACAGCCCTTTGGGCGTCGTTTAGACTTTGGGTTCTGTTTAGATTAAAGTTCACCATAGCTGCAACTTCGCGTACTTCGTTTGTGTTCAACGACCAGACAAAGACGTCACAGAACCCCACTTGATCAATAAAGATTTCCTCTCAAACTCACAATATCCAGATTGCAATCTCAGTTTCTTGCTTGTTCTTCGTTTGCCTGCAGGAAACATACCTTCGTGGTCAGGTTGATCATGCTCCGGCGTGGTCAATAACCTCTCGGAGTTGGTTTAGCGATTGCTAAGGCACGACGTCCTCGCATGTTCGTAGTTGGATCGTCAAAGTCGACTTCCTCCAAAACGATAGGCAGCATCTCATCGAAAGAAGTGACACCTTTGTCCACTACCACTATTTGACATTTGTCCTTGAGATTTTGAGTTGTGGTTTTTCCGTTTCCTAAGGTGTTTCGGCTAATTAGGAACGGGTCTACATCAAGAGCATCGCCTCTCATCATCATCATCGGACGGTAACTTCGACGACATCTTTGTATATTCCCCTTGCAATTGCATTGTTAACCCCTAGCCCATTTTGCGTCACTTACCTATCGAGCCTAGCCTTTGAGTATTTCCGGCAACGTTACTTGTGCACATTAGTGATCATCGATCCGCTCTTCCATTGCATATATACCATATCATATTGGTATCATCATATCACCCCTTGTGTCACAAGATTGTTCCTGCATATACACAATTGCTATCTTGGTTTGTGCATCGTGGCCATATCCAAAAAAAGAGAATAAGCTTTTAAGAAAAAAAGGGGAAAAGCAAAGAAGCTTGTAAGCAAGAGCCATAGCATCCCATCATATGATATCATATCCGATCAACTTGGATCAACAACGGGAACCATACATACATAGCATACTTGGGATAGAAAGTTGATACATTTTGCATCTTATAGGTCGTGCACAAGTGTCGTATCCGCCTATTGAGCAATCGTGCTAGCGTCTCTCTTGAGTTGTGCAACACGAGCGTTTTCCGTGGATTCCGCATTTTGTGCTCATTCCTTGGTTGGACGACCCCATCTATCTATCCGTGTGTGTGTTTCCATGTGCCACATATTGCTATTGGTCTACTTGTTACATTCGCGAATTTGTGAATCTCTTTCAACATTATTTACTCTTTCTAACATTTTACATCAAATTTTTGTGCCACTTATCCTAACCGAGCCACTTGATAAGCTTTACTTGATAGGTGTGAGTGAACAATTCCGGTACCAATTCCACTATTCTTTCATTTCACATTGAGTGAAACGGGATACATCCTCAACATTGGGAAAAGGTAACTTGGTATTGTTTATCCCATCTCCTACTCACCTTTGCTCGAGTCTTGTGATGGATAGGAAAAGTATTTCATCTACTTCGGTCTACAACAACAACGACAAGTTCGATGCCATGATGAACCACCTGTGCGCCAACATGGATGCTCAAATGAAGGAGCTCAAAGCCCTCATCAAGAACCGCAAGAGGTATCCCTCATCTTCAAGAAGACGCTCAAATGCACATCCTTCCGAGCTACCATCTCCGGCAAGATCTCATCAGCATCGACAACATCAACGACAAGAATGTGAAGGTCATGAGCTCAACACCAACAATTTCTCAACGACTTCACCATGTACCTTGTCATCTTCGACAAGCAACTTCAAGGCATCTTCGCCTTTGGACATATGGCATCTTCGCCAACAAGCACCCCAAGCTTATGTTCAAGAGAAGCTACCCAAGCTCAAGTCCGCGACTTCCACGAGATACTACAACCTCGACAACGACCATGAGATTCCTTTCTATGGGACTCAACACCCCGAGGAGTATATCGAGTGGGAGCGCAAGATGGACGACTACCACAAGCTACATCAAGTTCCCTACGAAGATCAAGTGAAGTGCGCCACAAGACACCTCCACGACAACGCGTCAACATGGTGGCTTCACACACCTTCGACGAGCTTCAACGTGAGTTGGCCCAAGACGAAGAAAGCTATGCAGCGAGAGTTTGTGCCTCCCACTTACACGGAACATCTTCTACGCCAATTGGAGAACACCATACAAGGATCCAAGTCCATCGACAAGTACTTCAACGAGATGAAGAATGCCTTGTGACGAGCCGGCGTGGACGACCCCATTTCAATGATAAACTCAATTCCATATGCCATTAAGATAAACCCAATTTGCACTTATGGCATAGATGACAAGCCCATGGTTATTGGCATTTGTTTTTCTTGTGATGATATTGACATGCTTCCTTTGCATCATATCCATCATATGCCAAGCCATGATTACCTAGCTTCGGACATGCATTGTTTTGGATGTTGTCCCACTTATCCATATTATGCTTCCACTATTGCTCATGAGGAGACCCACATAGTTTCCTCATACATATTAGGAGATTTTGATCCATCCCATCCATTGCATGATCCCAACCCTTATATGCACTATACGCTCCCCATGAATGAACATGCTATAGATGTGCCATATAATTGTATGCTCAATTTGCATCCACATCATGCTATACACAATAACTACTCATTCATGATGGATGACATGTTCTATACCATGCATCAAATTTGTTTGAGCGATGTGTATCTTGTGCTAACTCACACACACTGTCCTGGGCGTTTTTAGAGGAAGTAAAATAATTCAAGTTTGAATTAAATTCAAACTTGAGCCATTTTAAAACCTAACCAGTTCAATTCCAAAAGAGGTGAAGCTTTGCAAGGTGACTCAGGTCAAGGTAACAAGGGTGTGGGGAGGAGATGAACATTTTTGGAGAGGCTAAGTCACTTGCAAAAATACTTGAAGAAAGGAAAAGAAAAGAAGGAAAGAGAAGAAAAGGTGCAAGAAGAAAGGGGGGTAGGGTTACATGGCCATGGTCTTGCTATACCCATCACAACAAGAACAAGGACCTCACTTAATAAACTAAGGAAGAACAAACACAATGACAAGTAAAAGGGTGCTATGTTGATCATGATGCAAATGAGCAATGCATGGATGCAAAAGAAAATAACATGACAATGCAATACCAAAAAGAATGCATAATTGACAAGAACCCCCAAGGAAAGGACAAGGATCAAAATTATAAAAGCTTTATTGCCATATATGGAAGGTGTCACATATGGGGTGTTACAGCAAGAGTATGAGTTCTTAAAAGCAATCAATGATGACCTTCGTAAGAAAAGTTCTTCTTACATTGCCAAGCGTTTACTCTTGTCTACTTACATGCCACAAGTAAAATCTAGCAACAAGAACAAGAAATATTCTTCCTCTAGTAGTAACAATAATCATGTTAAATCCAATGGTGTTGCTTCTAGTAGTTCTCTTGATTCCACTATCGATTCTCTTAGCCAAGTTACACTTGAGCAAAAAAATATCTTATTGAAGGGAATTATAGAGAAAGGTGTATACGAGAGCCTTGCCGGGAGTAAGCAATTCAAGGAAATTGTACGCAAGCAAAGAAGGCACTGGAAGAAACAAGGTGTTGGTTTTGAACAAAAGTTCAATGCCAATGGAGTTGAGTGGGAAGAAGATCAATAACCCAAGACCAAGTTTGTTCCTCAACAAGAGAAGTATGATCCTACTTCCTTCAAGGGGACACAAGCACAAGATGACCTTCCACCACAAGACCACAAGCTAAAGGGCAAGGACAAGCTTCAAGAACAGATTGATGCATTTGAAGAAGCTCCTAAGGTCTTGGTCAAGTGGGTTCCCAAGACTACATCAAGCTCTACTTCATCAAGTACAACAACAACTCCAAGGATTCCCATCAAGTTGATGTGGATGCCGAAGAAGAAGAACTTGAGGGTTCTTGAGGGTGACTCCGCCAACATACTTCACCATATCATCTTGGCGAGGACAAGTGCAAACAACTTCCACATCTTGCACAAGTTCAAGGAGTCACAAATCGTCTTGTTGGTAAGACAAGGGACAAGGTAACCTAATGCTTTCATGGACATCATGATAGAGGCAAAGGTGTCCTGTCTTTCGATGAGATGTTGGCTATTGTTTTGGAGGAAGTCGACTTGGACGATCCGACTATGAACGTGCATGGACGTCACGCCTTAGCAATCGCTAAACCAACTCCGAGAGGTTATTGACCACGCCGGAGCACGATCAACCTGACCACGAAGGTCTGTTTCCTACAGGCAAACGAAGAACAAGCAAAAACTAAGATTGCAATCTGGATATTGCGAATTCAAGAGGAAAGCCTTATTAATCAAGTGGGGTTCTGTGACGTCTTTGTCTGGTCATTGAACACAAACGAAGTACGCAAAGTTGCAGCTATGGCAAACTTTAATCTAAACAAAACCCAATGTCTAAATGACGCCCTAAGGGCTATATATATGGGGGAAAGAGGGGGGAATTTCGTGGCCCTTGGTGGAGGGGTCCGAAACCAACCCTAACTCTTGTTTCCCCACACATACGGACTCTAAAAACAGCCTATACTCAAGTATTTCAAAATTACATGGGCCTGGCCCAATAATAAGGTGACGCATCACCTATAATAGCCTTTGGACGAAATTTATGAAGTGGCATCTTGTATATTTCGACCAAGGCTTCACGCACTCATTATGGTGGCTTCAAAGTCCTGAAATAATCACTTGTAACTCCATTCTTGGTCCCCTTGCGCATGCCATCATCTCCATGCTTGATCTTGCTCCAATGTTCATCCTTCTTGTCCAAGCTAGGCCCTTCATTTGTAAGCAAGACAAATGTATCCAATTTAGGCAGCATCATATTCTCATGAACATTAGATTCATTACCAAGAAACAAAAGTACCTAGTAATTTAATTGGCGTGCGCGAGCTCTAGTAATTGGTCCTGTATATGTGTCAGTTGGAGCTGTGGGTGTAACCTTGTTAGTGATGTCCTCATCACATCGTCTTGTGTGCAATTCACTCTTTTTCCATGGATATCTTTGTTTGTTACTTGTGGTACTAACCCGTGTAGGTATTGAAATTGCAACTCACTCCAATGGATTGTTCCAAATGATCTACATCAACATTGATCATCCACACCTTCAACATCTACACATAGTTATCATAAAAAAAACCAAGGTTAGTTCATCCCTCTTAGGGGGATATCACATATAGGGGGAGCTTTACTCTAAAGATTGATCTAAAGTACCTCTAATGGTGTGAAATCAACAATGCTTTATGTAAAAGTGGCAACCCCACTTGTGCTTAAACGATGAGTATGACCTATGATCAAATGTTCTCATTTGACTCCTAAGTCAATATATATACTCATATATAGATGACCTAGTCATCGCCAAATTGTGTGATAGATGCTAGAATTGAGTATGCATGCTTTGCCACATATTTCATTTCCCATTTTATTGTGTGAGCACGTCGGTTGCATATTTTAATCATTCGAGGACATCCATTTGTTGCTTTGATTGTTTGGCTCCTTTCTTTTTCAAAATGGATGGACAAGAATGCCAAATAACTCCCTCTAGCTATCTATGCTTTTCTCGTCTCAAACTTTATTCATGCTATACATCACAAAGTTTGAACAAGTCTCTATAGGACTAACCGAGTGAGGAGCACTCGGTGTCACCAATCTGATCAGGGCTTAACTTCCAAAACCTCCAAAATGCATTTTGGTCAGACCAACAAATCTCATTCGGTCCAACCGAAATCATTTAAGATGATCAGTTTTTGTATCTCGGTGAAACCAAATAAACCATCTCGGTCTAACCGAGTTGCAACAGCTCAGTGCAAAATGCATCTCGGTGCCACCGAAATAGTTTTCTCGGTGCCACCGACAGATCTGGGTACATAACTCACGGACATAATTTTTGGAAATTTCTCCAACAGTCTATTCTCGCACCCCAGCTCTGTCGTCGCCATGGTCCAAGGATCTTTGCCATTGCCTCCAACCGCCTCCTACCATTGGAATCCGTCGCCGCCGAGGGCATTCATCTCTGCCCCTTGCCGTCGTAGGAGATCGTCACCAAGTTAGGTTACGACTCGCTTGTTTTGTGTTCTCCAGATCTAATTCATGCAGAAAACAACTTGTCATTGATCTTGCCTTGTTCGCAAACTTCTTATCCAGCAAAACAAGTCTTTAGGGTAGATGGATTTCGAAAAACTTAGGGTTAGTTCTCCACCGAACCCATCTCGGTCTTACCGATTTGCATGTCTCGGTGTCACCGAGTTGGCGTAAGCCATTGCACTGGTACACCTCGTGATGAGGACATCACTAACAAGGTTACACCCACAGCTCCAACTGACACATATACAGGACCAATTACTACAGCTCGCGCACGCCAATTAAATTACCAGGTACTTTCGTTTCTTGGTAATAATTTAATGTTCATGAGAATATGATGCTGCCTAAATTGGATACATTTGTCTTGCTTACAAATGAAGGGCCTAGCTTGGACAAGAAGGATGAACATTGGAGCAAGATCAAGCATGGAGATGATGGCATGCGCAAGGGGAACAAGAATGGAGTTACAAGTGATGATTTCAGGACTTTGAAGCCACCATAATGAGTGTGTGAAGCCTTGGACGAAATATACAAGATGCCACTTCATAAATTTCGTCCAGAGGCTATTATAGGTGATGCGTCACCTTATTATTGGGCCAAGCCCATGTAATTTCGAAATACTTGAGTATAGGCTGTTTTTAGGTCCGTATGTGTGGGGAAACAAGAGTTAGGGTTGGTTTCAGACCCCTCCACCAAGGGCCATGAAATTCCCCCCTCTTTCCCCCATATATACAGCCCCTAGGGCTTCGTTTAGACTTTGGGTTTTGTTTAGATTAAAGTTCGCCATAGTTGCAACTTTGCGTACTTCATTTGTGTTCAACGACCAGACAAAGACGTCACAGAACCCCACTTGTTCAATAAAGCTTTCCTCTTGAATTCGCAATATCCAAATTGCAATCTCAGTTTCTTGCTTGTTCTTCGTTTGCCTGCAGGAAATAGACTATCGTGGTCAGGTTGATCGTGCTCCGGCGTGGTCAATAACCTCTCGGAGTTGGTTTAGCGATTGCTAAGGCGCGAGTTCACACACGTTAGTAGTCGGATCGTCCAAGTCGACTTCCTCCAAAACGATAGCCACCATCTCATCGAAAGACGGGACACCTTTGCCTCTATCAAGTGGTATCAGATTTCTAGGTTGCTCGGTGAGATTTTACAGTTTTTGGTAGATTAGATCGAGTCTGTTCTTCATACCTACAGTCCACGAAAAAGCCAGAAAAAAATAGGGTTAGTTCATCATATCCGAACCAGTCTGAGCCATTGCATAATCTTTTCCGTGTTTGCTTAGTTGAATTTGCGGCTGCACCGTCGTGTCGAGTTGCTGGTCTTAGCGTCTAGTTCTTTAGAGTTTCGAGTTCTGTTCACAGTTTGTCACGCCGCCGCCGCACCATATTCACCGCTGCCATATCCCACCACCACGACCACATACCACCACCGCGGCCCCATACCACCACTGTTGCCATAACCTACAACCGCTGCCATATCCTACCACCATATATCCACCACCAGTCCGAGTTCTTGTCATATTAGGTTTGTTCTCGAGATCCATCTAGGATTCGGATTCGTGTTTCCTTGCCTGCGTAGGTCTCGGGAAAAAACAATTTGGCTCATTTGGAGACCCCCGGGCAGTTTTTAGGCCAAAATTTCGGCAGGTGAAAATATTTTTTCCTATACCGTTTTTAGGCTTTTCTGAGTGTTTTGAGAGACGTGCAATCATACTGTTTTTTTACCGCACTTTTTCGTCATCGCTACCCTGATTCCAAAAAAAAAATATCGTCAAAAAAATTTTGTGCCTATATCTTAGTTTCACTAGGGAAGAGTTTTGAGACACTCGCCATTATAGTGATTTTTGGCAAAAAAAACAGAGTGTGCTTTCGCCTTGATTGCGTGCAACACCGTGTTTTTGTTAGTGTTCCAGGCTCGCGTCTCTAGTACGATCTAGCCTAGGACCAGCACAGTACCATCGTTGAGCGTTTATTCAACTTTGCATCTCTGAATTGATTATTGCTGACCCTTTTTGCTACCATCTTATAAGCCTTCCCAGCTCCACATACATCTACGTCGTGCGTTGACTCTCCCTGGTAATCGCTTTATCCAACCTGTGAGAGTTTTGACTACCACGGTTGCCGATCACCACCTGCTGTTGGGTAAGAACTGGTAAGAATTTGAGATTTGCTTGACGGATTTGTGACGCCCCACTGCGACCACTTTCTAGTAGTATGTAGGATCATATTTTTGTGTGTTTCTATTGCTGCTAACCATGCCAGGATCACAAATCGACGAGACTGACTGGGAGAACATGACGAACAAGGAGTTGCATGATAAATTTCAGCAAATGATGGGTCAACAGGTAGAGCATGTGATGACCAGTTTTGACAATGCACTAGCGAGGATGGATGGCATTGAGAAGTCAATTGACAGCAAGTTGGATGCCAAATTCGCCACCTGCTGCACCATTCCAACAACAACAACAACCACCTTCACGTCGTGAAATAGCCCTCCGCAAAGCAAGCCATGTACCTCTTCAGCCTGGCCAAAGTGTTGGTGCTGCTGTTGATACTTTTGTGGCTCCTGCTGCTGCTGAGGAGGAGGACCATTACGCAGGGGATTACGAGGATGAGGTTGATCAAAATCAGAACTACGTGCAACAACCACCACCACAACCACCAGGTCGTCCACATGCAAATAATCGCAATGGTAGGGCTGCACCACACCCTCAGGTACATGATCATGACCATCTCCCTAAACTAAAACTGAATATTCCACCATCTGAGGGTAGATATGTTCCTGATATATATCTTACTTGGGAGTTAGAAACCGAACAATGTTTTACATGTTTAAAATATCCCGAGGAGAGACGTGTTGCTGCTGCTCTTTGTGCTTTCACTAGTTTTGCTTGTGTGTGGTGGTCTGAATATTGTAGATTATATCCGGATAATATTCCAACTACTTGGGCTGCTTTGAAAACTGCTATGCGTACTCGTTGGGTTCCACCATATTATCAACGTGAATTACTTCAAAAATTGCAGCGCTTGAGACAAGGAAAAAATTCTGTAGAAGAATATTATTAGCAATTGCAAACTAGCCTGATTAGATGTGGTATTGTTGAGGAGAATGAAGCTATGCTTGCACGTTTTATGGGTGGATTAAATAGAGAGATTCAGACCATTCTAGAGTATAAGGATTATAATAATATCACTCGTTTATTCCATCTTGCTTGTAAAGCTGAACGTGAGGTGCAGGATCGACAGGCATTGGCACCGTGTGCATCCTCTACTTCCACACATTCTACTGCACCGACACCTCCATCAGCTGTTACCTCCAGCCGTGATACAAGGAAGTAGGCACAACAACCATTATCTGCCAAGAGCACACCTATTGGGCCTGCACAGAGTTCTTCTTCTTCCATGGCATCAAAAGGGCACACCAGTGATATTATTTGTCGTCGTTGTAAGGGAAGAGGACATTTTGCAAGAGAATGCAAATCTCAGCGTGTGATGATTGCTACTGAGAATGGTGGATATGAATCCGCTAGTGACTATGATGAGGAGACTTTGGGTCTTATTACACGTAAAGAACACGGTGGAGACGATTCTGATCATGAGATGCAATACATGGCTCCTGAAGATGCTGACAAGTATGAATGTTTAGTTTCTCAATGTGTTTTGAGTGTGCAGGTTACACAAGCTGAGCAAAATCAGAGGCATAATTTGTTCCATACAAAGGGAGTTGTGAAGGAACGTTCTGTTCGCGTGATCATAGATGGAGGGAGTTGCAACAACTTGGCTAGCATGGAGATGGTGGAGAAGCTATCTCTCACCACAAGACCACATCCACATCCTTACTACATCCAATGGTTCAACAACAGCGGCAAGGCTAAGGTAACACGTACTGTTCGTGTGCATTTTAGTATCTCTACATATGCTGATTATGTTGATTGTGATGTGGTACCTATGCAAGCATGTTCCTTATTACTTGGTAGACCATAGCAATTTGATAAAAATTCTGTACACCATGGTAGAAACAATCTGTATACTCTTGTTCATAAGGATAAAAATATTACTTTGCTTGCTATGACTCCTGATTCCATTTTGAAAGATGACATTAATAGAGCTAATAAAGCAAAATAGGAGAAAAATAAGAGTGAAAATCAGATTGTGGCAAAAGAATTTGAGCAACAAATGAAGCCTAATAATAAACCATCTACTGTTGCTTCTGATATTAAATTGAAAAGTGCATGTTTACATGCCACCAAATCTGATATTGATGAGCTAGATTTTAGCAAATCTGTTTGCTATGCTTTTGTGTGCAAAGAGGCATTATTTTCATTCGAGGACGTGCCTTCCTCTTTGCCTCCTGCTGTCACTAACATTTTGCAGGAGTTCGTCAACGTTTTTTCCACAAGACATGCCACCGGGATTACCACCTATTCGAGGGATTGACCATCAGATTGACTTAATTCCCGGTGCATCGCTACCCAACCGCGCACCATACTGTACCAATCCAGAAGAGACGAAGGAGATTATGCGTCAAGTACAGGAGCTACTCGACAAAGGTTATATACGCGAATCCCTTAGTCCTTATGCTGTTCCTATTATTCTAGTGCCGAAAAAGGTTGGTACATCGCGTATGTGTGTTGATTGTGGAGGCATTAATAATATTACTATTCGTTATCATCATCCTATTCCTAGGCTAGATGATATGCTTGATGAATTGAGTGGCTCTACAATATTCTCCAAAGTTGATTTGCGTAGTGGATACCATCAAATTCGTATGAAATTGGGAGATGAATGGAAAACAGCATTTAAAACTAAGTTCGGATTATATGAGTGGTTAGTCATGCCTTTTGGGTTAACTAATGCACCTAGTACTTTCATGAGATTAATGAATGAAGTTTTACGTCCTTTCATTGGACGATTATTGGTAGTATACTTTGATGATATATTTATTTATAGCATATCTTTGGAGGAACATTTGGAACATTTACGTTCTGTTTTTATTGCTCTACGTGATGCATGTTTGTTTGGTAACCTTGGAAAGTGCACCTTTTGCACCGACCGAGTCTCTTTTCTTGGCTATGTTGTTACTCCATAGGGAATTGAGGTTGATAAAGCCAAGATTGAAGCTATTGAGAGTTGGCCGCAGCCCAAAATGGTCACACACATGAGGTGTTTCCTTGGCCTCGCTGGATTCTATCGACGTTTTGTGAGAGATTTCAGTACCATTGCTGCACCTCTCAATGATCTTACAAAGAAGGATGTGCCTTTTGTTTGGGGTACTGCACAGGAAGAAGCATTCACGGTATTGAAAGATAAGTTGACACATGCTCCTTTACTCCAACTTCCTGATTTTAATAAGACTTTTGAGCTTGAATGTGATGCTAGTGGAATTGGGTTAGGAGGTGTGTTATTACAAGATGGTAAACCTGTTGCATACTTTTCTGAAAAAATTGAGTGGGCCTAGTCTGAATTATTCTACTTATGATAAGGAATTATATGCTCTTGTTCAGACTTTGGAAACATGGCAACATTATTTATGGCCCAAAGAATTTGTTATACATTCTGATCATGAATCTTTGAAGCACATTAAAAGTCAAGCAAAACTGAACCGTAGACATGCTAAATGGGTTGAATTCATAGAGACTTTCCCTTATGTTATTAAACACAAGAAGGGAAAAGAAAATGTTATTGCTGATGCATTGTCTCGTCGTTATACTATGCATTCACAACTTGACTTTAAAATATTTGGTTTGGAGACCATCAAAGATTAATATGTGCATGATGCTGAATTTAAAGATGTATTGCAGAATTGTAAAGAAGGGATAACATGGAACAAGTTTGTCGTTAATGATGGATTTGTGTTTCGTGCTAACAAGCTATGCATTCCATCTAGCTCTGTTCGTCTTTTGTTGTTGCAGGAGGTGCATGGAGGGGGATTAATGGGACACTTTGGCGTGAAGAAGACGGACGACGTACTTGCTACACATTTCTTTTGGCCAAAGATGCGACGGGATGTTGAGCGTTTTGTTGCTCGCTGCACTACATGTCAAAAAGCTAAGTCACGACTCAATCCTCATGGTTTATATATGTCTTTGCCTGTTCCTAGTGTTCCTTGGGAAGATATATCTATGGACTTTGTTTTGGGTTTACCTCGAACAAAGAAGGGGAGGGATAGCATATTTGTTGTCGTGGATAGGTTCTCGAAAATGGCACACTTTATACCATGTCATAAAAGCGATGATGCTGCTAATGTTGCTGATTTGTTCTTTCATGAAATTATTCGCTTGCATGGAGTACCAAATACTATTGTTTTAGATCATGATACTAAATTTCTTAGCCACTTTTGGAGATGTTTATGGGCTATGTTGGGGACTAAACTACTTTTTAGTACTACTTGTCACCCCCAAACTGATGGTCAAACTAAAGTAGTCAACAGAACTATGTCTACTATGCTTAGGGCTGTTTTGAAGAATAATAGGAAAATGTGGGAAGAATGCTTGCCTCATATTGAATTTTCTTATAATCGTTCGTTGCATTCTACTACTAAGATGTGCCCTTTTGAAATTGTCTATGGTTTCCTACCTCGTGCACCTATTGATTTGTTGCCTCTTCCATCTTCGGAGAAGGTTAATTTTGATGATAAACAACGTGCTAAATTGATCTTAAAAATGCATGAGTTAACTAAGGAAAATATTGAGCGCATGAATGCTAAATATAAACTTGTTGGAGAGAAGGGTAGAAAACGTGTTGTCTTTGCACCTGGAGATCTCGTTTGGTTACATTTGCGTAAAGATAGGTTTCCTGATTTGCGCAAGTCAAAGCTAATGCCACGTGCTGATGGTCCTTTCAAGGTGTTAGAGAAAATAAATGATAATGCATATAAACTTGAGTTGCCTGCAGATTTTGGGGTTAGTCCCACATTTAACATTGCAGATTTGAAGCCTTACTTGGGTGAGGAAGATGAGCTTCCGTCGAGGACGACTTCAATTCAAGAAGGGGAGGATGATGAGGACATCACTAACAAGGTTACACCCACAGCTCCAACTGACACATATACACGACCAATTACTAGAGCTCACGCACGCCAATTAAATTACCAGGTACTTTCGTTTCTTGGTAATGAATCTAATGTTCATGAGAATATGATGCTGCCTAAATTGGATACATTTGTTTTGCTTACAAATGAAGGGTCTAGCTTGGACAAGAAGGATGAATTGAAGAAAGATCAAGCATGGAGATGATGGCATGCGCAAGGGGAACACGAATGGAGTTTCAAGTGATGATTTCAGGACTTTGAAGCCACCATAACGAGTGCGTGAAGGCTTGGACGAAATATATAAGATGCCACTTCATAAATTTCGTCCAGAGGCTATTATAGGTGCTGCGTCACCTTATTATTGGGCCAGGCCCATGTAATTTCGAAATACTTGAGTATAGGCTGTTTTTAGAGTCCGTATGTGTGGGGAAACAAGAGTTAGGGTTGGTTTCCGACCCCTCCACCAAGGGCTACGAAATTCCCCCCTCTTTCCCCCATATATACAGCCCTTAGGGCGTCGTTTAGACTTTGGGTTTTGTTTAGATTAAAGTTCGCCATAGGTGCAACTTCGTGTACTTCGTTTGTGTTCAACGACCACACAAAGACGTCACAGAACCCCACTTGATCAATAAAGCTTTCCTCTTGAATTCGCAATATCCAGATTGCAATCTCAGTTTCTTGCTTGTTCTTCGTTTGCCTGCAGGAAACAGACCTTCGTGGTCAGGTTGATCATGCTACGGCATAGTCAATAACCTCTCGGAGTTGGTTTAGCGATTGCTAAGGCACGACGTCCACACACGTTCGTAGTCGGATCGTCCAAGTCGACTTCCTCCAAAACGATAGCCACCATCTCTGATGAGGACATGACTACCTTGGATATGACCAAAAATATTGCATACATGTATATTTGTGAGGTGACTACCTTGGAAACTCGATTTCGTACACTTTCCAACCCAATTGGATTCACCTTCAAATTCGTCCGGAGCGTTGAGATATCGACGAAACAATCTGACGCTGCAGCAGAATCCGAGTCAAACTACAAGTCCAAAGGTGTTGCATCACCTCCACTTGGGCCCATGAGCCTTGTACGACCTAGGGTTAGTTTTAGGCTGCCTTGGGACGTCCTTCCACCTCCTTGGCCGCCACCCCTTGCTCCTATATAAGTAGATCCATCTAGTAGCTTTTTCTTTGGGATTTGTTTAGTCAAAAGTTAGCCATTGCAACTTCGTGTACTTCGTTTGTGTCCAACGACCAGACCAAGACCGCTTACGGATCCCCACCTTTATCAATACATCATTTATATTTGCAATATTCAGATTGCTTTATCATATTCTTGCTTGTTCTTCGATTGCATGCAGGAATAGACCTTCGTGGTCAGGCTGATCGTGCTTCTGGCATTGTCAGTAACGCCTGGAGATTGGTTTAGCGATTTCTAAGGCGCAACGTCGTGCACGTTTGTAGTCGGATCGTCGAAGTCGTCCACCAAATCGATAGTTATCATCTCATCGAAAGATCGGGCCCCTCGGCTCTATCAAGTGGTATCAGTTTTCAGGTTGCTCGGTGATAATTTCCAGTTATTCCTAGATTAGATTTATTTTCTTACCTATTGTCCAAGGAAAAGCTACAAAAAAAGTTTGTCTATTCATCCTTTGTCCTAGCCAGTCTGAGTCTTTGCAATTTTCTTTTCATTGTTTGCATTATTGAATTATTGGTTGCATCGTCGTGTCGAGTTGCTGGTCTTAGTGTCTAGTTCGTTAGAGTTTCGAGTTCTGTTCACATTAGTCACGTTGCCGCTGCATCGTTATCCCTTCCGCTGTCCACCACCTCATCCATCAATTTCCACCTCGTGCTACCCATCGTTCATTGTCACAATCATACTTGAAGTCGTTCGCATCTTTGCTTGATCCAATCTGCATCTTACCTAGTTTGTCTTGGAAAGAGGGAGAAAGAAAAAAAAAGACAGAGAAAAAAAAAGTAAAAAAAAAAAGAGGAGAGAAAGAAAAAAAAAGTGTGATAAAAAAGAAAAAGAAAAAGAAGAAAAAGAAAGTTAGAGAGAGAGTTGTTGTATATTCTGCTTGGCAGTTGTTTCCCATCATTATCTTTACTGCCGTTGTGATCTTCACTTATATCTTGCTGTCCAGAGCTACTTCGTATCCTTTATTGATGCTAGTTGTGCTACACCGTGACCTCATTAGTGTTCTAGGCTCGCGTCTCTAGTCCGGTCTAGCCTAGGACCAGCACAGTACCGTCGTTGAGCGTTTATTCAACATTGCATCTCTGAGTTGATTATTGCTAATCTTTTGCTACCATATATAAAGCCAACCCAGCTCCACATATTTCTACACCGTGTTATGTACGTTCACCTGGCAATCGCTTTACTCAATCTTTGGAGTTATTTGACACCGCTGGTTGCCTATCACCACCTGCTGCATGGTAAGAACTTGTAAGATATTGATATTTGCTTTACTGTGAGTGCTTTACCACCACATCCTAGTAGTTCATAGGAATATTATTCTCGAATTTTGTTTCTTGTTTCTACTAAAAATGACAGGGACCGGAGAAAGAAGTTCTTGGATGACGGATACATCTTCACCATCACGAGACATGGGACAACACACACAAGCACATGGTCAGGTTATTTCTTTACCGTCATTTGAGGGTAGATTTAATCCTGCTATTTATCTAGCTTGGGAGCTTGAAGTAGAAAAAGTTTTTAGTCACCATCATTTTTCTGAACTTGAGAGAGTACAAGCTGCCACTAGAGTATTTACTGGTTTTGCTTCTGTTTGGTGGAGTGTGCATTGTAATAAAAATATTGATAACCAACCCACAACTAGGAAACATTTGAAGGCTGTAATGAGAAAACATTTTTTCCTCCTTACTATCGCCGTGAATTGCTTTGCAAATTGGAACAATTAAAACAAGGCAGTAACACTGTTCATGCTTACTACCAAGAGTTCAAATCTTATATCCATCATTGTGACATAGAAGAATCTGAGGATGATATAATGAATAGATTTTTTTGGTGGTTTAAACCATGATATTTGCGCAAGATTTCAGTATATTCCTCGTTGCATTACTGGTATGTATGTTCGTGCTTGTACCTTTGAGAGACAAATACAGGAGGATGTATTGTGTGACTACAACAACAACTATTCCAGTTCATGCTCACCACCACTGGTTGGTTCCTCCACCATTGCACCTACTAGAGCAGCCACACCTCCAATTGTGAGCGTGACATCATCTAAAGTGTATGGTACATTGTCATCGTCCGTACCTACATCAGCTACGTCTTTACGACAAGGTAACAGTAAAACCAATGATGATATAACTTCACATGAGGATGATGCATATCTAGTTAACTTGAATACATCATGTATTGAATTACCTGTTGATTTGAGCACACCACCTAGTTTAGATAATCATGTTACTGTCATGAATGCGCCATGTGATCAAACAACTAAAATACCAACAATTTTGAGTGCACCCATTGAATTAACAGTTGATGCAAAAGAATCATGTGAATTAGAGAATAAATCAGATTTGGATAAAATAAATTTGAAAAATATTGTGCCAATGTTTAATCATTTTGATATGACCTCTAATCTTGGCGACGATTCTATGTCAAATGACTTATTGCATGTTTGCTTATTTAGGCATGTTGTAGCCTGTGAATTTCATGCAAATAAGGTTTATTCACCAATGTTGGGATGGTTTAATGATGAACATTGTCAATCTTTTGATATGAATAAGAGCTTCACTTCTTTGTGTAAACTGAGTTGCAATATTTTCATGCCTTCTACTTCTTGTGATAATATTTTGGCTTTATATTTTATGAACTACAAAAGTTACTCATCTATACATGTGTCATATGTGCGAAAATTAAGGGAAGTAAAAATGGATGACATATACATATACAACATATACACCTTGTCTATTTTTTTTACCCACATTTCAGATTAAGCAACGCCGAGGACGGCTTTATTTTCAAGAAAGGGAGGATGATGAGGACATGGCTACCTTGGATACGACAAAAAATATTGCATACATGTATATTTGTGAGATGATTTCTAATGCAAACTATGCAACAATTTATTTATGTCATCCAGGACAAAAATACTTCACAGACTTTTGTGTCATGTCTAATTCCAGGTGTATGGGACATTTGTACAATCCCCATATGAAGATAAGGGAAAAAGAGAAGTTTAGGTGCTGTTCAAAAAGTTCTCTCACGTCACTTTTGGGCCAAGAGAAGATAAAGTCCAAGTCTCTCACGTTCTGCATCCTGATTCGGACTGCACAGACATACCTGACTCAAAACGCCAAGAACTCCTTCATACGGACACCGAATTGGGTGTTTCTTTTTTTGTTGGAAACTAGATTTCGTACACTTTCCAACCCAATTGGATTCACCTTCAAATTCGTCCGGAGCGTTGATATATCGACGAAACAATCTGACACTGCAGCAGAATCCGAGTCAAACTACAAGTCCAAAGGTGTTGCATCATCTCCACTTGGGCCCACGAGCCTTGTACGACCTAGGGTTAGTTTTAGGCTGCCTTGGGACGTCCTTCCACCTCCTTGGCCCCCACCCCTTGCTCCTATATAAGTAGATCCATCTAGTAGCTTTTTCTTTGGGATTTATTTAGTCAAAAGTTAGCCATTGCAACTTCGTGTACTTTGTTTGTGTCCAACGACCAGACCAAGACCGCTTACGGATCCCCACCTTTATCAATACATCATTTATATTTGCAATATTCAGATTGCTTTATCATATTCTTGCTTGTTCTTCGATTGCATGCAGGAATAGACCTTCGTGGTCAGGCTGATCGTGCTTCTGGCATTGTTAGTAACCCCTGGAGATTGGTTTAGCGATTGCTAAGGCGCAACGTCGTGCACGTTTGTAGTCGGATCGTCAAAGTCGTCTCCACCAAATCGATAGTTATCATCTCATCGAAAGATCGGGACCCTCACCTCTATCAGTACTTCACAGGAACATTATTCTCGAATTTTGTTTCTTGTTTCTACTAATCATGACAGGTACCGGAGACAGAAGTTCTTGGACGACGGATACATCTTCACCATCACGAGACATGGGACAACACACACAAGCACATGGTCAGGTTATTTCTTTACCGTCATTTGAGGGTAGATTTAATCCTGCTATTTATCTTGCTTGGGAGTTTGAGGTCGAACTAATTTTTGCTAGCCATGATTTTTCTGAACATGAGAGAGTACGAGCTGTCACTAGAGCATTTACTAGTTTTTCTTCTTTTTGGTGGAGTGTGCATTGTAAGAAAAATATTGATAACCAACCCACAACTTGGAAAGATTTGAAGGCTGTAATGAGAAAACATTTTTTTCCTCCTTACTATCACTGTGAATTGCTTCGTAAATTGGAACAATTGAAACAAGGCAGTAACACTGTTCATGCTTACTACCAAGAGTTCAAATCTTATATGCATCATTGTGACATAGAAGAATCTGAGGATGATACAATGAATAGATTTTTTGGTGGTTTGAACCATGATATTCATGCAAGATTTCAGTATATTCCTTGTTGCATTATTGGTATGTATGTTCGTGCTTGTACCTTTGAGAGGCAAATACAGGAGGATGCATTGTGTGACTACAACAACTATTATTCCAGTTCATGCTCACCACCACTGGTTGGTTCCTCCGCCATTGCACCTACTAGAGCAGCCACACCTCCAATTGTGAGCGTGACATAGTCTAAAGTGTATGGTACATTGTCATCGTCCGTACCTACATCAGCTACGTCTTTGCGACAAGGTAACAGTAAAATCAATGATGATATAACTTCACATGAGGATGATGCATATCTAGTTAACTTGAATACATAATGTATTGAATTACCTGTTGATTTGAGCACACCACCTAGTTTAGATAATCATGTTACTGTCATGAATGCGTCATGTGATAAAACAACTAAAATACCAACAATTTTGAGTGCACTCATTGAATTAACTGTTGATGCAAAAGAATCATGTGCATTAGAGAATAAATCAGATTTGGATAAAATAAATTTGAAAATAATTGTGCCAATGTTTAATCATTTTGATATGACCTCTAATCTTGGTGACGAATCTATGTCAAATGACTTATTGCATGTTTGCTTATTTAGGCATGTTGCAGCCTGTGAATTTCATGCAAGTAAGGTTTATTCGCCAATGTTGGGATGGTTTAATGATGAACATTGTCAATCTTTTGATATGAATAAGAGCTTCACTTATTTGTGCAAACTGAGTTGCAATATTTTAATGCCTTCTACTTCTTGTGATAATATTTTGGCTTTATATTTTATGAACTACGAAAGTTACTCATCTATATATGTGTCATATGTGCAAAAATTAATGGAAGTAAAAATGGATGACATATACATATACAACATGTACACCTTGTCTATTTTCTTACCCAAATTTCAGGTTAAGCAACGCCGAGGACGGCTTTATTTTCAAGAAAGGGAGGATGATGAGGACATGACTACCTTGGATACGACCAAAAATATTGCATACATGTATATTTGTGAGGTGATTTCTAATGCAAACTATGCAACAATTTATTTATGTCATCCAGGACAAAAATACTTCACAGACTTTTGTGCCATGTCTAATTCCAGGTTTATGGGACATTTGTACAATCCACATATGAAGATAAGGGAAAAAGAGAAGTTTAGGTGCTGTTGAAAAAGTTCTCTCACGTCACTTTTGGGCCAAGAGAAGATAGAGTCCAAGTCTCTCACGTGCTACATCCAGATTCGGACTCCACCAACATACCTGACTCAGAACGGCAAGAACTCCCTCATACGGACTCCGAATTGGGTGATTCTTTTTTTGTTGGAAACTAGATTTCGTACACTTTCCAACCCAATTAGATTCACCTTCAAATTCGTCCTGAGCGTTGAGATATCGACTAAACAATCTGACGCTGCAGCAGAATCCGAGTCGAACTACAAGTCAAAAGGTGTTGCATCACCTCCACTTGGGCCCATGAGCCTTGTATGACATATGGTTAGTTTTAGGCTGCCTTGGGACGTCCTTCCACCTCCTTGGCCGCCACCCCTTGCTCCTATATAAGTAGATCCATCTAGTAGCTTTTTCTTTGAGATTTGTTTAGTCAAAAGTTAGCCATTGCAACTTCGTGTACTTCGTTTGTGTCCAACGACCAGACCAAGACCGCTTACGGATCACCACCTTTATCAATACTTCATTTATATTTGCAATATTCAGATTGCTTTATCATATTCTTGCTTGTTCTTCGATTGCATGCAGGAATAGACCTTCGTGGTCAGGCTGATCGTGCTTCTGGCATCGTCGGTGACCCCTGGAGATTGGTTTAGCGATTGCTAAGGTGCAACATCGTGCATGTTTGTAGTCGGATCATCAAAGCCGTCTCCACCAAATCGATAGTTACCATCTCATCGAAAGATCGGGCCCCTCGCCTCCATCAATCTCATCAAAAGACGGGACACCTTAGCCTCTATCACCTCGGTCCAACCTAATTGTATCACTCGGTGAGACCGAAACTAGCAGCTCAGTGAAACCCTAGAAAACTTGGAGCCACCGAAAACTACCCCGGTCTTAACAAAACAAGTATATTTTGGCTCTGTCTTTGCTTCGGTATCACCGAACTGCTCAACTCGGTAGCACCGAAATGGATTCTGCAGAAAACTAAAGTTAAGTTTTTCAAATCAAATCTTTCAAAACCAGCTATGCTTTGTGATGCTCAACCACTCTATCTCATTAATATCTATTCACAGGGTCAGCTTATAGTTCAGAAATGTCAGAAGGCAGTGACAGCCAGAACAGGTCTAAGGAGCAAGTTAACATGAGTGAGGGCCCTAGTCCCTCTAGCAGTTCTGATGAGGGTAGCAGGAGCACACCAAGCAACATGCATAAGGCATCAACTAGGTAGAGAAAGAAGAAAACTTCAGATTCAGTGGATGAAGATTTCGAAGTTGAAGAAGTAAGATCAAAGAAGAAAGTTGCCAGGAAGGAATATGGCACAGCTGCTTCAACCAAGCCTGGTTTGAACAAGAAAGCTCTAGCCAGGAGAGTGCCCATGTCAAAAGCCGGAGCCTCAACTCAAGAAACCATGGAGTTCACTCTTGAACCAAGAGAGGAAGAGGCTGCTGGAGGAAAGAAGAGAAAAGAAAGAGTAAAGAAAACTATGGCAAGAGTTATTGGAAAGCCCTCTATGATGAGTGATCCATCTTTTGAGGAAGAAGAAGAGGATGCTGCACCAGGACCTATATATCAGAAGCTGATGGGGGATGCTATTAAGTTAGGGGCTGCTCCTTCAAATCCCAAGACTGCCACCAAAGTTGTTGCTCAAACCACCAAGTATGCACCCAAGAGAAGCACAAGGAACATTCCAGCTTCAGAAAAGAACAATGGTCTAATGCCTAAAGTTCAAGAAGAAGAAGAAGAGGAAGAACAGGCATAAGATAGTGACTATGATGAGTCACAAATGCTGAGAAAACTCAAGCCTAAGATTCTAGAGCATAATGATGATCATCCTATCGCTGATGACATGAAGCTGAGAAGAGATGTAGGCTTGAGAGCATGGAGGCAGTCAGATCCCTATGCTGTAAGGAGGAGAACAACAGTTCATTACAGGTTTCACACAAAGGAGCAACAAAATTTCTATGACACTGTACTACTTGACGAGAAGTCCATTGTCTGTGACATGAAGTGCGTGGATTGGAAGTATATTGATAAGCATGCTGACTACTTTCGACGTGTGCATGAGAGCTTCAGGATGACAGGCACTGCAAAATTTGTTGGGAAGAAGCTGACAAGATGGAATGACGAAATGGTGATGCAATTCTACTCCAGTGCTCATTTCTGTCCAGATGGGAGAATTGCATGGATGCCTGAAGGCACTCAGTATCAGTCCACAATCTCTCAATGGGCTGCTATGATAGGTGCTCCAGCTGAGTCAGAAGATGATCCAGACATCTATGCTAAGGCTGGGATGAGCCATGACACCATGCAAAACATGTACAAGCCTATCCCCAATGAATACAAGGAGCAATTCAAGTTTGGGAATGTACTATCGATTGGCTGGACTTGGCACCATCAACACCATTCTGAGAAACACTTTGCTGCCAAAGTCTGGAGATGACAGGATGATCAGAGGACATTCCATTAACTTGCTTAACCACTATGATGGGCCAGAGAGCTTCAAGGTCATGAGTCTGATTGTAGAGACAATCAAGAAGACAACTGCTGACCAAAAGAGATCTTGTGGATATGCCCCACATATTCAGACACTCATCAACTCTTGAGTGGGCACAGACACATATCTGCTTGATAGGAGGCAGTTTGATAGAGGCAAAGGTGTCCCATCTTTCGATGAGATGGTGGCTATCATTTTGGAGGAAGTCGACTTTGACGATCCGACTACGAACATGCGAGGACGCCGCGCCTTAGCAATCACTAAACCAACTTCGAGAGGTTATTGACCACACCGGAGCATGATCAACCTGACCACGAAGGTCTGTTGCCTGCAAGCAAACGAAGAACAAGCAAGAAACTAAGATCGCAATCTGGATATTGCGAATATAAGAGGAAAGCTTTATTGATCAAGGTGGGGTTCTGTGACTCCTTTGTCTGGTCGGTGAACACAAACGAAGTACGCGAAGGTGCAGCTATGGCGAACTTTTAATCTAAACAAAACCCATAGTCTAAACGACGCCCTAAGGGTTGTATATATGGGAGAGGAGGGGGGCATTTCGTGGCCCTTGGAGGAGGGGTCCGAAACCAACCCTAACTCTTGTTTCCCCACACATACGGACTCTAAAAACAGCCTACACTCAAGTATTTCGAAATTACATGGGACTGGCCCAATAATAAGGTGACGCATCACATATAATAGCCTCTGGAAGAAATTTATGAAGTGGCATCTTGTATATTCCGCCCAAGGCTTCATACACTCATTATGGTGGCTTCAAAGTCCTGAAATCATCACTTGTAACTCCGTTCTTGTTCCCCTTGCGCATGCCATCAACTCCATGCGTGTTCTTGCTCCAATGTTCATCCTTCTCCAAGCTAGGCCCTTCATTTGTAAGCAAAACAAATGTATCAAATTTAGGCAGCATCATATTCTCATGAACATTAGAATCATTACCAAGAAACGAAAGTACCTGGTAATTTAATTGGCGTGCGCGAGCTATAGTAATTGGTCATGTATATGTGTCAGTTGGGGCTGTGGTTGTAGCCTTGTTAGTGATGTCCTCATCATCCTCCCCTTCTTGAATTGAAGTCGTCCTCGACGGAAGCTCATCTTCCTCACCCAAGTAAGGCTTCAAATCTGCAATGTTAAATGTGGGCCTAACCCCAAAATCTGCAGGCAACTCAAGTTTATATGCATTATCATTTATTTTCTCTAACACCTTGAAAGGACCATCAGCACATGGCATTAGCTTTGACTTGCGCAAATTAGAAAACCTATCCTTACGCAAATGTAACCAAACAAGATCTCCAGGTGCAAGAACAACACATTTTCTACCCTTATCTCCAACAAGTTTATATTTAGCATTCATGCGCTCAATATTTTCCTTAGTTATCTCATGCATTTTTAAGATCAATTCAGCACGTTGTTTAGCATCAAAATTAACCTTCTCCGAAGATGGAAGAGGCAACAAATCAATAGGTGCACGAGGTAGGAAACCATAGACAATTTCAAAAGGGCACATCTTAGTAGTAGAATGCAACGAACGATTATAAGCAAATTCAATATGAGGCAAGCATTCTTCCCACATTTTCTTGTTATTCTTCAAAATATCCCTAAGCATAGTAGACAAAGTTCTATTGACTACTTCAGTTTGTCAATCAGTTTGGGGGTGACAAGTAGTACTAAAAAGTAGCTTAGTCCCCAACTTAGCCCATAAACATCTCCAAAAGTGGCTAAGAAATTTAGTATCACGATCTGAAACAATAGTATTTGGCACACCATGCAAGTGAATAATTTCACGAAAGAACAAATCAGCTACATTAGCAGCAGCATCGCTTTTATGCCATGGTATAAAGTGTGCCATCTTTGAGAACCTATCCACGACAACAAATATGCTATCCCTCCCCTTCTTTGTTCGAGGTAAACCCAAAACATAGTCCATATATATATCTTCCCAAGGAACACTAGGGACAGGCAAAGGCATATATAAACCATGAGGATTGAGTCGTGAGTTAGCTTTTTGACATGTAGTGCAGCGAGCAACAAAACGCTCAACATCCCGTCTCATCTTTGGCCAAAAGAAATGTGTAGCAAGTACGTCCTCCGTCTTCTTCACGCTAAAGTGTCCCATTAATCCTCCTCCATGCGCCTCCTGCAACAACAAAAGACGAACAGAGCTAGTTGGAATGCATAGCTTGTTAGCACGAAACACAAATCCATCATTAACGACGAACATGTTCCATGTTCTCCCTTCTTTACAATTCTGCAATACATCTTTAAATTCAGCATCATGCACATATTGATCTTTGATGGTCTCCAAACCAAATATTTTAAAGTCAAGTTGTGAAAGCATAGTATAACGACGAGACAATGCATCAGCTATAAAGTCTCTATGAATTCAACCCATTTAGCATGTCTACGGTTCAGTTTTGCTTGACTTTTAATGTGCTTCAAAGATTCATGATCAGAATGTATAACAAATTCTTTGGGCCATAAATAATGTTGCCATGTTTCCAAAGTCCGAACAAGAGCATATAATTCCTTATCATAAGTAGAATAATTCAGACTAGGCACACTCAATTTTTCAGAAAAGTATGCAACAGGTTTACCATCTTGTAATAACACACCTCCTAACCCAGTTCCACTAGCATCACATTCAAGCTCAAAAGTCTTATTAAAATCAGGAAGTTGGAGTAAAGGAGCATGTGTCAACTTATCTTTCAATACCGTGAATGCTTCTTCCTCTGCAATACCCCAACCAAAAGGCACATCCTTCTCTGTAAGCTCATTGAGAGGTGCAGCAATGGTGCTGAAATCTCTCACAAAACACCGATAGAATCCAGCGAGGCCAAGGAAACTCCTCACGTGTGTGACCGTTTTGGGCTGCGGCCAACTCTCAATAGCTTCAATCTTGGTTTTATCAACCTCAATTCCCTATGGAGTAACAACATAGCCAAGAAAAGAGACTCGGTCGGTGCAAAAGGTGCACTTTCCAAGGTTACCAAACAAACGTGCATCACGTAGAGCAATAAAAACAGCACGTAAATGTTCCAAATGTTCCTCCAAAGATCTGCTATATATATATCATCAAAGTATACTACCACAAATCGTCCAATGAAAGCACGTAAAACTTCATTCATTAATCTCATGAAAGTACTAGGTGCATTAGTTAACCCAAAAGGCATGACTAACCAATCATATAATCCAAACTTAGTTTTAAATGCTGTTTTCCATTCATCTCCCAATTTCATACGAATTTGATGGTATCCACTACGCAAATCAACTTTGGAGAATATTGTAGAGCCACTCAATTCATCAAGCATATCATCTAGCCTAGGAATAGGATGACGATAATGAATAGTAATATTATTAATGCCTCTACAATCAATACACATACGTGATGTACCATCCTTTTTCGGCACTAGAATAATAGGAACAACACAAGGACTAAGGGATTCGCGTATACGACCTTTGTCGAGTAGCTCATGTACTTGACGCATAATCTCCTTCGTCTCTTCTGGATTGGTACGGTATGGTGCGCGGTTGGGTAGCGATGCACCGGGAATTAAGTCAATCTGATGCTCAATCCCTCGAATAGGTGGTAATCCCGGTGGCACGTCTTGTAGAAAGACGTCGGCGAACTCCTGCAAAATGTTAGTGACAGCAGGAGGAAAAGAGGAAGGCACGTCCTCGAATGAAAATAATGCCTCTTTACACACAAAAGCATAGCAAACAGATTTGCTAAAATCTAGTTCATCAATATCAGATTTGGTGGCAAGTAAACATGCACTTTTCAATTTAATTTCAGAAGCAACAGTAGATGGTGTATTATTAGACTTCATTTGTTGCTCAAATTCTTTTGCCACAATCTGATTTTCACTCTTATTTTTCTCCTGTTTTGCTTTATTAGCTCTATTAATATTATCTTTAAAAATGGAATCAGGAGTCATAGGAAGCAAAGTAATATTTTATCCTTTTGAACAAGAGTATACTGATTGTTTCTACCATGGTGTACATAATTTTTATCAAATTGCCATGGTCTACCAAGTAATAAGGAACATGCTTGCATAGGTACCACATCACAATCAACATAATCAGCATATGTAGAGATACTAAAATGTACACGAACAGTACGTGTTACCTTAACCTTGCCGTTGTTGTTGAACCATTGGATGTAGTAAGGATGTGGATGTGGTCTTGTGGTGAGAGATAGCTTCTCCACCATCTCCATGCTAGCCAAGTTGTTGCAACTCCCTCCATCTATGATCACACAAACAGAACGTTCCTTCACAACTCCCTTTGTATGGAACAAATTATGCCTCTGATTTTGCTCAGCTTGTGTAACCTGTACACTCAAAACACGTTGAGCAACTAAACATTCATACCTTTTAGCATCTTCAGGAGCCATGTATTGCGTCTCATGATCAGAATCGTCTCCACCGTGTTCTTCACTTGTAATAAGAGCCAAAGTCTCCTCATCATAGTCACTAGCGGACTCATATCCACCATCCTCAGTAGCAATCATCACACGCTAAGATTTGCATTCTCTCGCAAAATGTCCTCTTCCCTTACAATGGCGACAAATAATATCACTGGTGTGCTCTGTTGATGCCATGGAAGAAGAAGAACTCTGTGCAGGCCCAATAGGTGTGCTCTTGGCAGATAATGGTGGTTGTGCCTGCTTCCTTGTATCACGGCTGGAGGCAACAACTGATGGAGGTGTCGGTGTAGTAGAATGTGTGGAAGTAGAGGATGCACGCGGTGTCCATGATGAAGGTCGACCTGCAGAAAAGTTAGTCCGCGCCAATGCCTGTCGATCCTGCACTTCACGTTCAGCTTTACAAGCAAGATGTCATAAACGAGTGATATTATTATAATCCTTATACTCTAGAATGGTCTGAATCTCTCTATTTAATCCACCCATAAAACGTGCAAGCATAGCTTCATTCTCCTCAACAATACCACATCTAATCAGGCCAGTTTGTAATTGCTGATAATATTCTTCTACATAATTTTTCCTTGTCTTAAGCGCCGCAATTTTTGAAGTAATTCACGTTGATAATATGGTGGAACCCAATGAGTACGCATAGCAGTTTTCAAAGCAGCCCAAGTAGCTGGAATAGGATATAATCTACAATGTTCAGACCACCAAACACATGCAAAACTAGTGAAAGCACAAACAGCAGCAGGAACACGTCTCTCCTCGGGATAGTGTAAACTTGTAAAATGTTGTTCAGTTTCTAACTCCCAAGTAAGATATATATCAGGAACATATCTACCCTCAAATAGTGGAATATTCAATTTCAGTTTAGGAAGATGGTCATGTTCCTCAGGTGGTGGTGCAGCCCTACCGTTGCGATGATATGCATGAGGACGACCTGGTGGTGGTGGTGCTAGTGGTTGCACGTAGTTCTGATTTTGGTCAACCTCATGCTTGTGATGGTCCTCCACCTCTGCAGTAGCAGCAGGAGCTACAGAAACATCAATAGCGGCACCAGAAGTTTGACTAGGCTCAAGGGGAACGCGTTGTGTTTGTCCCACTTGATTTGGAAGGCGATGTTGTTGTTGTTGTTGTTGTAGAGGTGCGACAGCTGCAGCGGCCGGTGGTGGTGGAAAACGCGAAAGCAATTCAGTAAACTTGTTATCGAGCTTTGTTTCAAACGTCTTCTCCATGCCATCTATCTTCTCCATGGCCTCTTCAAATTTGTTAAGCACATCTTGCACCTGTCCACTCATCATTTGCTGAAACGTATCATGAAGCTCCTTGTTCGTCAAGTTCTCCCAGTCAGTCTCGTCGGCTTGTGATCCTGGCATGGTTAGCAGCAATAGAAACACACAAGAATATGATCCTACAGACTACTATAAAATGGTGGTGGTCGGGCGTCACAAACCCGTCAAGCAAATCTCGAATTGTTACCAGTTCTTACCCAGCAGTAGGTGGTGATCGGCAACCGTGGTAGTCAAAAACTCTCAAAGGTTGGATAAAGCGATTACCATGGAGAGTCAAACGCACGACGTAGATGTATGTGGAGCTGTGAAGGCTTATAAGATGGTAGGAAAAAGGGTCAACAATAATCAATTCAGAGATGCAAAGTTGAATTAACGCTCAATGACGGTACTGTGCTGGTCCTAGGTGATGTAGGGTGGAAACCTATCGGCAGATCTTTCACGGAAGGAGGTTATCCCACAATGAACACGGAGAACACAAGGAAGATACGGAGGAAAACACGAGGGGGAACACTCAAATCAACACAAAGATGGTCACACAGGTGCTAGATCCACGATACACATCAAGATACAAGATCCATAGTCAACAACGGTGGTACAAAGATAGTCTTCTCCCGGAGGAGGTCTTGGGTTTCCCTTGGGATCTTCTCCAGTGTGGAGGCCTTGAATCCGAGGTGGATCTTCTCCGAAGAGGCCGCGGTCTCGTAGGAGAGGAACCACAAAGGTCTATGACGAGCTATCCAAAAGCTGCCTCGAAAGGATGGAAGTCAACAAGTATATATTACATGGGATGACGCTGTCGGGGCGGACGTCCGCTGCTCACCGGACGTCCAGTGGCTCGGGAGGGACCGGACGTCCGGTAATCCTCGGATTTCCGCTAATTACATTCTGTGGTCGGTGTCGCGGACGTCCGGTGGCTTCCGGTCGTCTGGTCGTCTAGGAGTCGCCGGTCGTCCGGTGGGCGCCGGTCGTCCGGTGCCTGTTAGTGACTGGACGTCCGGTGTGGGCTGGACGTCCAGTGCCTGTAGCATCTTCAGCCGTACTTCTTCTTGTTCCAAGCACTTCTCGATCTCACCGTCTTGTCTGCTGTGCAGAGCTGTCCCGTGGCCTTCGTCCAAGTACCTGAGTATGCACAGAGTTTCTGATGAGGGTAGAAGCCATGTCTCATGTGAATCGGAAAGATGTCGAGAGAGGAGCGAAGTCACCTCGGTCTCGAGAGCTCTAGCACGGGCTCGAGTCATTGGTCCTTTGGGCACTTGGTGAGGCGATGGAGGGTCCATGGGGATGACCTTTGGATGCTCCGCATCATCTCCCCTCCCTTGGGAAAGATTCGACCTCGGATCGAAATCTTCATCGCCATGGAAAGGAGATAGGTCCTTGATGTTGAAAGTATCGCTCATGGAGTACTTGTCTCATGGGATGTCGATCTTGTAGGCGTTGTTGTTGTAGCGTGTTAGCACCTTGAAGGGTCCGTCGGCGCGAGGTAGTAGTTTGGACTTGTGCTCGTGTGGGAAACGGTCCTTGCGAGGATGAAGCCAAACAAGATCTCCCAGTTGGAACATCGTTGGTGCCTTGTTGACGTTGATCTTGGTGGTGAGACGTTGGACTTGTCGCTCGATCATTGCCCTTGTATCTTCGTGCACCTTCTTGAGATAGCTTGCTCGTGCACTTGCGTCCATGTTGATGCGCTCTTGTAGAGGTAGAGGTAGGATGTCCAATGGGGACAACGGGTTGAAGCCGTAGATGACCTCGAAAGGGGACCTGCCGGTAGTCGAATGTCTTGCGCGGTTGTAGGCGTACTCGGCGATGGGTAAGCATTGCTCCCATTCCTTGATGTTCTTCTTGATCAACACGCGAAGAAGCGTCGAAAGCGTGCGGTTCGTCACCTTCGTTTGGCCGTCGGTTTGTGGATGGTATGCCGAAGAGAAGGGTAGCTTGATTCCTAGTTTAGCGCATAGAGTTTTCCAAAAGTAGCTCAAGAACTTGACGTCCCGGTCTGACACGATCGTCTTTGGCACTCCATGTAGACGAACGATCTCCCTATAAAAGAGATTTGCAATATGTGAAGCATCATCGATCTTGTTACAAGGAATGAAATGAGCCATTTTAGAGAATCTATCCACGAGAACAAACATGGAATCTTTGCCATTTTGAGTCCTAGGCAATCCAAGTACAAAGTCCATGCTTATGTCCTCCCATGGATGGTATGGAATAGGAAGTGGCATGTAAAGGCCATGAGATTGAGCTTTGGACTTAGCTTTGCGGCATGTAGAACATCGGTTGGTGAGGCGTGAGACGTCACGGAGCATCTTGGGCCAAAAGTAGTTCTTGGAGAGCATAGCAAATGTCTTGTCGCGTCCAAAGTGTCCCATGAGTCCTCCTCCATGCGATTCCTGCAAAAGGAGCAAACAAAGTGAAGACTCGGGAATGCAAAGTTTGTTAGCTCTCATAAGATATCCATCCTTTATGTAGTAACGTTCCCAAGAAGTGTGAGTCAACACTTAGCATAAGGTTTTCCAAAGAAAGGATCGTGTTCATATAAATCTTTTATGTGCTCAAAGCCAATAACATTCAACTCAAGTTGGGTAACAAGCATGCATTTGCGGGAAGGCGCATCCGCCAGAACATTTTCTTTGCCTTTGATGTACTTGATGACATAGGGAAACGACTCAATGAACTCACTCCACTTAGCATGACACTTGTTTAACTTAGTTTGACCCTTGAGATACTTGAGAGTCTCATGGTCCGTATGAAGAATGAATTCATGAGGTCTAAGATAAAGTTCCTAAACACGTAAAACTCTCACCAAGGCATAAAGCTCTTTGTCATAAATGGGGTAGTTAAGTTGTGCTCCGGAGAGCTTCTCGCTAAATTATGCGATTGGGCGCTTTTCTTGCATGAGCACGCCACCTATGCCGGTACCACTAGCGTCACAATGAATCTCAAAAAGTTTATGAAAGTTCGGTAGGGCTAGAAGTGGTGCGTGGGTAAGCAACCTTTTTAGCTCATTGAACGCGGTGTCTTGCAAAGGACCCCAAATGAAGGGTGCGTTCTTCTTGCTCAAGGCGTGTAGAGGCATAGCAATAGTGCTAAGTTCCTTCACAAAACGTCGGTAGAAACTGGCTAGACCAAGGAAACTACGCACTTGCATGAGATTCGTTGGTTGAGGCCAAGTTTTAATTGCTTCAATTTTAGTTTCATCAACGTGAACACCTTGTGAAGAAACGACAAATCCTAGGAAGACGACCTTGTCAATGCCAAAACTGCATTTCTCCATATTAGCATATAAGCGCTCTTTCCGAAGGGTTTGTAAAACCATACGTATTTGTGTCACATGGTCCTCTAGCGTCTTGCTAAAAACGAGGATGCCATCAAAGTAAACCACTACAAAGACGCCTATGTAGGGTCGAAGACAAAAATGCATAAGACGCATAAATGAACCGGGTGCTTCCGATAAACCCATTGGCATGACAAGCCACTCATATAACCCAAATTTGGTTTTGAAAGCCGTTTTCCACTCATCACCCTCTTGAATGCGAATTTGGTAGTAACCACTTTTAAGATCAATTTTTTAAAAGATGGTGGCACCACATAATTCATCAAGCATGTCGTCTAAGCGTGGGATAGGATAACGGTATCTAACGGTGATAGCATTTATAGGTCGACAATCGGAGCACATGCAAAAACTTCCATCTTTCTTAGGCACGAGAATAACCGGAACGGCACAAGGGCTTAAGCTTTCACGTACATGACCTTTGTCGATGAGTTGTTGCACTTGTCGTTGTATCTCCTTGGTTTCCTCGGGGTTGATGCGGTAAGGAGCCTTGTTTGGAAGTGGTGTGCCGGGTATGAGGTTGATGCGGTGTTCGATTCCGCGAAGTGGAGGTAGACCCGGAGGTAGTTCATCGGGAAAGACGTCCGAGAATTCCTGCAACAATTGAGACAACACTAAAGGTAAAGGTGGTGAAGTGTTAGTAGGTTTGGCTTCCCCTTTGCATAAAAGCACAAGTTGAAAGACACTCGATGGGTTCTCGCACACTTCTCTCATCTCACTTTTGGTGGCAAATAGCACTAGTTGCTTCTTGTCGCTCATCGTGGAGTCGCTCATATTTGGCTTGTGGCTCTCACTCTCCTTTTGGTGACTCACTCTCTCACCATTCTCTCCATGATGGTTGGTAGGTAAGTGTTTGTCGGCGGCTACTTGACTTGGAGACATTGGTCGTAGCACAAATTCCTTGCCCTTCATCTTGAAGCTATAGTGATTGGTCCGTCCATTGTGTGTGACTCCACGATCATATTGCCATGGTCGTCCAAGAATAAGGTGGCACACGGACATGGGGATCACATCACACTCAAGAGTGTCCTCATAGGCGCCTATCTTGAAAGAGACTTGCACGGTGTGCTCGACTCGAAGAATTCCAGCGTCATTAAGCCATTGGACCTTGTAGGGGTGAGGATGCTTCATCTTGACCAATTGAAGCTTGTCGCATAGCTCTTCGCTTGCCAAGTTGAGGCAACTTCCTCCATTGATGATAACCTTGACGGAGCGTCCATTGATGTCGGCCTTGGTATGGAAGATATGACATCGTTGGTCGTCATCTTGTTGGTGTTGGAGTGTCAAGACCTTGGAGACAACAAGATTGGGACTTGAGTCATTGTCACAAAACACTTGATGGTCTTCTTCTTTGTTCACTTGGTGATGCATAACTACATGCTCAAGGGCTTCCATCTCATCGTCGCTCATTGAGTCATAAGATCCGCCATCATTGATGATCATGGTGCGAACGGTCTTGCACTCGAATGATTTGTGGCCTCGCCCTTGGCACTTGAAACATTTGATGGAACTCGTCTTGGAGTTGTCCTCGGTTGTAGTTGTAGATGATGAAGCTCTTGGCTTGAAGTTCTTCGTAGTAGGTGGAGGACTCGATGTAGATGCATTCTTGTAGCTTGACTTGTCACCGAAGTTTGTAGATGGCTTGATAGAGGTAGGAGGAGTAGCCGAAGTCGTTGAAGCTTGGTTGTAGGAGCCGAAGTTCTTGGAGGTGAACTTGGGGTACTTGTATTCCTCTTGAACTTGTTGCTCCGCTTTGGTTGCTTGGTGTACGAGCTCGAGGAGATTGGTGTATGGTTGAAAATCAGCAATCTTCTTGATGGTATAGTTGAATCCATTCAAGAATCTCGCCATTGTTTGCTCTTCATCTTCCGTGATGTTGGCTCTTATCATGGCAATCTACATCTCCTTGTAATACTCTTCAACTGACTTGGTACCTTGCTTGAGGAGTTGTAGCTTCTTGAACAAGTCACGGTTGTAGTGTGTTGGCACAAAGCGTGCTCTCATGACTTCCTTCATTTGAGCCCAAGTGGTGATAGGAGGTTCGCCTTTTGCTTCTCTTCTCTATATGATTTTCTCCCACCAAATGAGAACATAGTCTTGGAACTCAAGGGATGCCATTGCGATCTTCTTCTCTTCATAGAAGTTGTGTAGGCGAAAGATCTTGTCAACCTTCAATGCCCATGAGAGGTCAAAACTTACTGGAATTGATGGGAAACTTGTCCTAAGGTGTGAAGAGTGCCACCGACGCGCAGAAGCGGCCAAGCGAGCGTGTGGCGCACTAGATAAGAAGAAGGTGCAGTGCAGCGTCGAGCCAAGGAGGTACTAGCGTGATTTGTCGCTGCGCCTGATGAATTGATGAACTGTCGAACTGTCGACGGTTTCAGTTAACAGTTTCTGAACTTGACAGTAGAGTGTATGCTAAGTGTTTGATGAAATGTTTCTGGCATGTGTGAAATATTTCTGGTGCTGATATTTGGTGGAGTGGCCTCTTGATGCATCTAGAGGCTGCCTGATTTTTCACAGGATTTTTGGAAGAAGATAAATATGAATTTCACCAAATTTTGCAAATCTGGTCCAAACTTGCATCAGGTGAAATTTGAAAATTTTGAACTGTGGACTAGTGAAACAAGATGGATCTAGGTTGTGGGTACTAAGGACCATCTAGGAGAGTTGGTTTGGAATAACATAACAAGCTAGGCATGGTGGTTCCTTTGTAAATCACCAAGGTCCACTATAAAAGATAGAAATAGTTTTGGAGTGAAATAAATAGGGGGAAAATCCCAATAAGGTGAAAACTTACTGAAATTGATGGGAAACTTGTCCTAAGGTGTGAAGAGGGTTTTGGAGATAAACATTTCTGTTGGGGCCATGGCAAGATGAAGGTTGGAGGGGAGGATAAGTCCAATATCAAATTTGAAAGGCATACCTCAAGGAGGGGAGAATTTTGAAACTCAACTTGTCTTGAGCCAACCCAGGAGAGGATCTTCAAGGTCAAAAACCAGACTTGAGAAATCACCAAAACATTTGGCCAAAAGAATTTTAGAGGAGGTATAAGAAAAGATCAAACAACCCTCTTCCAAAGAGGCCAAAAGTTTGGAAGAAAACCAACTCAAAAATTTGGGGTGTTACAACACCTACCCCCTTAGGAAAAAGCTCGTCCCCGAGATTTCAGCTGATCCCCAAATAGGTGTGGGTGTTCTGTCCGAAGGAAATCTTCCCTTTCCCACGTTGCCTCATCCTCTGTGTGATTACTCCACTGAACCTTGAGGAATTTAATTGACTTCTGACGGGTTCTCCTTTCAGACTCCTCCAAAATCTTTACTGGGTGTTCTCGGTAGGTGAGATCTGGTTGCACATCAAGGTTTTCATGTGACACATGTTTCTCTGGGTTGCTTACACACTTCCATAGTTGCGAGACGTGGAACACGTCGTGGACGTCTGACGGTTCCTTGGGAAGGTCCAGCTGATAAGCTACTGTGCCTCTCCGTGCAACTATACGGAAGGGTCCGATGAATCGTGGTGCTAGTTTTCCTTTGACTTTGAATCGTTGCAGTCCTCTCATAGGTGATACACGTAAGTATACGTCTTCACCGGGCTCAAAACTTATTTCCCGATGCTTTTGATCGTAATAGCTCTTTTGTCGGCTTTGGGCGGTTTTGAGTCGATCTCGTATTATTTTTACTCTCTCCTCAGCTTCCTTTAACATATCTGGGCCGAATATACGACTGTCCCCTGTTTCCGACCAGTTTAATGGAGTACGGCATCTTTGTCCGTACAAGGCTTCAAAAGGTGCCATCTACATGCTAGCTTGGTAACTATTGTTGTATGCAAACTCGGCATATGGTAAGCTTTCCTCCCAACTGGTCCCATAGGTGAGGACACATGCCCTTAGCATGTCTTCGAGTATTTGATTTACTCGTTCCGTTGGTCCTCCAGTCTGGGGGTGATAAGCCGTGCTGAACGTTAGTTGTGTTCCAAGGGCTTGCTGCAACTAGTCCCAAAATTTGGAGACGAACTGAGTGCCTCTGTCGGATATTATAGTCTTGGGAACCCCATGTAGGCATACTATCCGGGCGAGGTAAAGCTTGGCGAGCTTTTGAGTGGTGTGGGTTGTTTTGACTGGTATGAAATGTGCCACCTTGGTCAGTCTATCTGTGATGACCCATATGGCATCATTACCGTGCTGTGACCGTGGTAGTCCAACAATAAAATCCATTCCAATATCGTCTCATTTCCATTCTGGTATCTTGTTTGGCTGTAATAGCCCTGCGGGTTTCTGGTGCTCGGCTTTAATGCGTTGACATGAATCGCGGCATGCAATAAATGTGGCTATATCCCTCTTCATGCCGTGCCACCAAAATCTTTCCTGAATATCCTTGTACATTTTCGTACCTCCAGGGTGGATCGAGTATGCAACGGTGTGGCTTTCGGCTAGAATTTGCTGTTTAAGGTCGTTGCTATTCGGTACGCAAAGTCTGTCTCCGAACCATAATATTCCTTCACTGTCTATGGTGAATTCTGAGGCCTTGCCCTGACTTACTTTCCTTTTTATCCCTTCGATGCTGGGATGTCCAAGCTGAGCCTTCTTTATTTGCTCTATTAGCGTAGGTTGTATTTCTAGCTTGGATACTTCGCCTTCCGTGACCATCATTAGGTTGAGTCTGGCGAATTCTTGCTGAAATTCGGGTCTCAGGTTCTGTATGCTACCGCTGTTCGGGCTGGGGTTATGGCTGAGAGCATCTGCCACCATGTTTGCTTTTCCTGGGTGATAATGGATACCAACGTCGTAATCTTTTACCAGTTCCAGCCAGCGTCGTTGTCGTAAATTGAGCTCTGGCTGTATGAAAATATATTTGAGGCTCTTATGGTCCGTATATATTTCACAGCGATTCCCAAGCAAAAAGTGCCTCCACTCCTTGAGTACATGAATGACTGCTGCCAACTCCAAATCGTGAGTAGGATAATTTTCTTCATGTTTTCGCAGTTGCCGGGAAGCGTAGGCGACTACCTTGCCTTCTTGCATTAGTATGCATCCGAGGCCTTTTCGGGATGCGTTACAATATACTTCAAAGCTCTTGTGTATGTCTGGTACAATTAATTCTGGGGCTGTTGTTAACCTCTTTTTGAGCTCTTGGAAGCTTTTCTCACATGCTTCGGTCCACACGAATTTCTTATCCTTCTTGAGTAGCTGTGTCATTGGTTTGGCTATGGTGGAAAATCCTTCCATAAACCTTCTGTAATATCCGGCCATACCAAGGAAACTGCGTATATCCGTTACACTGGGTGGCGACTTCCAGCCAAGTACAGCCTTGACTTTATCTGGGTCCACAGCAACTCCTTCTTGTGTTAATACGTGTCCTAGGAAACCCACTTGTCTCAACCAAAATTCACATTTGCTGAATTTGGCGTAAAGTTGGTGTTTCCTTAATTCTCCTAGTACAATGCGGAGGTGTTCAGCATGTTCTTCCGGTGTCTTTGAATATACTAAGATATCATCAATAAATACCACCACAAATTTGTCCATGAATTTCATAAATACCTTGTTCATGAGGTGGACGAAATATGCGGGGGCGTTGGTCAGTCCAAACGGCATTACTGTAAATTCATAAAGCCCGTATCTTGAGGTGAATGCTGTCTTCGGGATATCTTCTGTCCGTACTTTCAGTTGATGATAACCTGTCCTTAGATCAACCTTTGAGAAAACCTTGGCTTGCGCGAGCTGGTCAAATAAGTCATTTATCCGTGGCATCGGATATTTGTTCTTGACTGTGACCATGTTGAGTGCTCGGTAGTCTATACACAACCTCATGGTTCCATCCTTCTTTTTGGCAAACAATACTGGCGAACCCCAAGGTGAGGAGCTGGCCCGTATAAATCCTTTGTCTAGCAGTTCCTTTATTTGCTTCTTTAATTCAACCAACTCGGATGGTGCCATTCTGTATGGTTTCTTATATATGGGGGTGGTTCCCGGTGCTAGCTCAATAATGAATTCTATTTCTCTGTCTGGCGGCATGCCTGGTAGTTCTTCGGGAAATACGTCCGGAAATTCACATACAACTGGAACCTTGCTTAACTCGGATGTATCAACTTTGTTTAATTTTGGTTACCGCGGCACCGGTCTTTCCTGAGCCGCGACTCTTATTGTTTTTCCATGATGATGAGTAAGAATCACTGTCCTGTTGAAGCAGTCGATAAATCCTTTATTGGTGGTTAGCCAATCCATACCCAGGATAACATCCAGTCCTTTGTTTTCCAATATGATGAGGTTTGCGTGAAACTTTAATCCCTCAATTTCAATGGTCTAACCTTGGCAGTAATTCTGAGTGATCTGCTTACTTCCGGGGGACTTGATGGTCATTGATTTTCCCAAGGGAAGCATTGAAAAACCATGTTGCGAAGCAAAACTCTTCAAAATGAACGAAAGAGAATCTCCAGAATCAAACAAAACCGTGGGAGGTATTGTGTTGACAGGGAACGTACCGAGTACAATATCCGGTGCATCCTGTGCTTGCTCCTTGGTCACATGGTTCAGGTGGCCCTTCATGTGATTTTTATTTGGGTTGAAGTTGTTACGCTTGGGCGCGGAATTGTTTCCGTTGCTGTTTGGCTTCAGTGCTGAGTTTCTTGGCTTAGGGCACTGTTTAGCATAGTGTCCTTCTTCTCCACATGCGTAGCAGGTAACACCCGGGCGATAGGTGAAATCCTTTTCTCTTGCATGAAAATTCTTATTTGGACGTGTGTCATTGGTCGTGGGTCTGTTCGCCCCATTCCTCTGGAAATTCACCTTATTCTTGTTGTTGCGAGGGTGGTTGGTTAGATCCCTTTTTCTCTTGCGAATGTCTTCCAGACTGCGATGTTCATTTTCCAACATAATGGCCTTGTCTACCAGTGTCTTGAAATCTGGAAAAGTGTGTACGACTAACTGGCACTTTAGTGCTGGTGCCAGTCTGTCCAGGAATTTCTCCATCTTCTTATTTTCCGTCATTCGCTCTTCGTTGGCATAACGTGATAATTGCGCAAACTGACTATTGTACTCCTGCACTGTCATGCCTCTTTGCTTGAGGTCATCAAATTCTCTTTCCTTGATCTTCATAATACTCTTAGGGATGTGTGCCCCACGAAAGCCTTCCTTGAAATCTTCCCAGGTGATATTATTTATGTCGGGTTGCATAAGAAGAAAATTTTCCCACCATGACGCGGCTGCTCCAGTAAGATAATATGGTGCATACATCACCTTTTCACGGTCTGAGCATTGTGCCACAATTAATTTCCTTTCAATATCTCGAAGCCAATCATCGGCCTCAAGAGGTTTGTCTGTGTGCGAAAACGTTGTTGGACGTGTCTTCTGAAATTCAGACAATTTTGAGTGCTGCTGGTATGGTTCACGGTGATTTCCCATGTTAATTACATGGTTCATCATTTCTTGATGTTGTTGCTGACTTTGCTCGTAAAGACGACACTCTTGGGAAAATGCCGTCTCACTGCACTGCTGACTTGACTGCCTCTGTGTGAAATTGTTGTCTGTCTGTGTGCCATAAGTTTCTTCCGGCGGACTTGGCATGGAACGTGTCCAGGGACGAGTCATTTCTTACTCTGGGGTAATAAAGCAGAAAACCTGAGAAGAACCGAGCAGCAAAACAAACCAAGACTTTGCAAAAGCGATCAAACACGAGCTCGAAAAAGATTTTTGAAATAAACTGGTTGATTGCGCACGGAGAAAGGCCGCTAGTACATATTTTACACGCAGGTTCTAATTATACATACGTCACTCAGGGTGTGCGTACATATCCTGACATGTTATTAAAAACTAGTGCACTCCTCCAAGATCCTACATGATGCGCAAACAGACTACTCCCATCAACCTATTTTACAAATCACAAACATATTACAAGCGAGCACAGTGCATCGCGGAATAACATGCTAGTCGGAGATGTTGAAGATTTCCCTCGGCCTGCCGAGGGTAAGGCCCAGTGGTGCTGGAGACTCAACTTCTTCCTCACTAATAGGTTGCAGGCGCGGAGTATGAGTGCAATGTGTTGAAGCCGGTGCAGCAGGCGGTGCAGCTCGGACTGGAGTAGGAGCAATGACTTGGTCAAACTCCTCAGTGGTAGGTAGACGGCGAGTGGTGGCTAAGATGGAAGGTGCATAGGATGCGGCGGACGAGACAAATGTCATTGGTGGCGCAGTATGGAATAGCTCCTTCCTGTTGGCGGAGCCACTCTCGACCCGTTCCATACGGGTGGCCACCAAGTCGTCCACAAGATTATCAAAGGCTGCCTCAAGTGCCTTGAGGTACTCAACCATTGATTCAATGGCTTCGTCATGCTCCCATTTGCACATGCAAATGCATAGTGACACGTATATGGCACGTGGCATGGGAGGTAACGGTAGCGACGAGTCTTCATCGAAGGAAGAATGTCCCGGAGACAAGCTATCGCCTCACGGGCAGCCATCTGCATGGCATGCTTCTCCGTAGGCATGGCTCTGCCCACAAATCAGAGGCGGCGCGCTTCAGAACGCCTTCCTTTGAAGTGTACCATAGCCTGATGCATAGACACGCTGTCGTTGAGCTTGTGACGGTAGAGTGTAAACTCGGGACGGGTGGATGGCCCGATCGCGATTTGGTGATGGCGAAGAGGAGCTTGAAAAACCCCTCAGGAATGTTGGCGAACACCTGTGCATCACAGTCGTTTCTGGCCATCTACAAAAGTAGACAAAAATTCCGAATAGTCAAGCCATAAATTTATGCTGACCAACAGAAAATTGCTACAGATGTAAAAATGCTAAAAAGCAAATTTTTCGCTAATAACCGATTAGCGAGCGCACCTAGTGGCTTCCTACAGTCAGCCTGGCTCTGATACCAAGGTTGTCAGGACCGGTCCTTCAGTAAAATAATTACCGGAAGACCGACCTGTTTATTAAACCAGCGGAGAATATAATTTCTTGCTGGCAGACAATTCCTTGATACAGAATTCCAGTACACTGAATATTATACAAGGTTGAGCTGGGGGCGCTCAACAAATTTTATTACAAGCGCGCCAATATAGTACATAAAGGCGGATATGACACGAGACAGGGTGGCATACTACTAACTCGTAATAAAAATAATGGATATGTCACAGTGAAGTGGGTGATGTGACTCCAATATATTACAGTTCATCGGGTATCAGAGTGAGACCCAATGAATTTATTTGGTGGTAGGCGGAAGCGGTTATGAAACAGTGATCAATTCCAGGATCGCAAGGGACTGACTGGGACTCCACTAAGCGTCGGACTCGCTATCGAACTCTTCACCCATGAGATCGCCTTCGTCCACATCTGGCCAAATCAACAAGCCAGGTGAGTACTTTGAATGTACTCGCAAGACAGTTCGGACTTAAGATATAATAAATGCCAACATGATGCATATGAGTATTCCAGCAAAATACGGCCGGAACAAAATATTAATGAGCTGTATGCAATGATAGAAGTCGGGAGGTAATCCTCCCGAAATCTGAAAGACAAATAGAAGGAGACTAAACGAGTGTCTGAGTGACGCCTCGTGAAATAATAACTGATAGCAGGCCACAGTCGGGCGTCTGAGCGACACCGCATAAAGGGCTTATAAATAAAAGAATGCCACAGTCGGACGTTTGAGCGACATCACGTAAAGGGCTTATAAATAAAAGAAATGCCACAGTCGAACGTCTGAGCGACATCACATAAAGGGCTTATAAATAAAGAGAATGCCACAGTCGGACGTCTGAGCGA